>CAMZMU010000051.1:38686356-39286356 GCA_947311845.1 Poa pratensis
TCTATCCCTCGTTCGGAAACGATAAAGCCAAGCAATTTGCCGGCAGGAACCCCGAACGCATTTTTTCGGGTTGAGCTTCATCCTATATACCCGGAGGCTATCAAAGGTTTCTCTCAAATCGTCAAGCAAATCTGCCTTCTTTCTTGACATGACGGCAATGTCGTCAACATAGACGTGAACATTGCGGCCAATTTGCTCGTGAAGGCATCTTTGCATACACCGCTGATACGTTGCGCCGGCATTTTTTAGACCGAAGGGCATCGTGATGTAGCAGAAGGTCCCGTAGGGCGTAGTGAACGCTGTTTTGATTTGGTCGGATTCTCGCATTTTGATTTGGTGGTACCCGGAGTACGCATCCAAAAAGCACAGCAGCTCGGAGCCGGCTGTGGAGTCTATGACCTGATCTATACGAGGCAAAGCAAAGTGGTCCTTAGGACAGCACTTGTTCAAACCGGTATAATCAATGCACATTCTCATTTCCTTATTAGGTTTTGGAACCATTACAGGATTTGCCAACCAATCAGTGTGTACTACCTCCCTAATGAACTTGGCTTCTTGCAACTTGATGATCTCCTTCCCTATTGCTGTCCGCTTCTTCTCACCGTAGCGCCTTATTCCTTGCTTCACTGGTTTGGCTCCTTCGTAGACGTTAAGAGAGTGCTCGGCAAGTTCCCTCGGGACACCTGGCATGTCGGCTGACGACCATGCAAAGATGTCCTGATTCTCACGGAGGAACCTGACGAGCGCGCTTTCCTATTTGTCGTCCAAGCCAGCCCCTATGGTGACTTGCTTGGAGCTGTCACCTGGGACCAGATCCGCCTTCTTTGTGTCTTCGGACGCCTTGAAAGTGTTCTTTTGCTCAGCGGTCTTTACATGCTCCGGCAACTGCGACGTATCGAGCTCTTTTTCAACATGGCTAATCCTCTGCGTGGAGGACTGCCTCAGCGAAGGCGGCGTTGCCACGCTCACACTCCTTTGCTTTCTTGAAGTTGCCACTGATGGTAATTGTACCATTGGGTCCCGGCATCTTCAGCTTGCTGTATATGTAACACGGGCGAGCCATGAATTTGGCGAAAGCTGGCCGTCCAAAAATGGCGTGGTAGGCACTTTTGAAGGGGACTACTTCGAACCTGAGATACTCCGAGCGGTAGTTTGTCTCAGGCCCAAAAGTAACCTCCAATCTGATGCTTCCCATTGACTTGGCTTGCTTTCCCGGAACAATGCCATGAAACTTGACTTGCTGTAGTCAAGCTGGCTTTCCGACAAGTTCATGCGCTTCAGAGTGTCCGCGTAGATGATGTTGAGGCTGCTGCCGCCATCCATCAACACCTTGGTGAGCCTGAAGTTATCGACAATTGGGTCGACGACAAGGGCGTATTTGCCGGGGTGAGGAACGTGATCTGGTGATCATCTCTATCCCAAGTTATTGGCTCCTCTGACCAGTCTAGATACTGGGGAACGTCTGGTACTGTGGCGTTTAGCTCGCGCATCTCCGCCTTTTCTTCTTTGCCGAAGGAGTGCCCAGGAAGCACACCAATTGGCCATGTACCTTGGGATATTTCCTTTCTTTGCGCACCAGCTTGGGTTCCTCATCCTCGACATGGACATGCCCCATCATCGTCTTCCTTCTTTGTCTTCTCAGCCTTTTTGCTCTTTTTTGATTTCCAGCCAACCTCGGGGTCCTTCTTGAAGTCCTCCATGAACCGGCATTCCCCTAATGTGTGGTTAACTTTGCCTAAGGACGCGTGGATTGGGCAGGGCAAGGCTTTCGCCTGATCATACGTCAGGCGCTGCTTGCTGGAGCCGCCATCTTTACCCTTTCCTTTCCACTTGCGGTTGCCGCCTTTGCCTTCGAAGGCGGCGGCGACCTCGTTTGATGGTCCGGCTTTGTCATCCTGGGGAGCCTTGCGTTTGTGACTTGCTCGCCTGTTTGGCGCCATATCATGTGCGCCATCTCCATCGCGTGCATCATCATCCGCCTGTGCGTACATGGCTGCTACTTCGAGCATGACTCCGAGATCCTTGACTTGCATGCGTACGAGCTTATGTCTGAGACTTGAGCCCTTCAGGAGGCCTGTGGTGAAGGCATGGATTGCTTGATTGTCGTCTACGTTCTCGCAGCTTGCCTTTGTTTGAATCCACCTTGCCAAGAAGCTTGTAGCTGTTTCATCTGGCTTTTGCACGCAACGAACCAAATCTGTGTATGTATTGGGTCGCTTGTACGTGCCTTGGAAGTGCTGCGTGAACACCTTTTCCATGTCATGCCAACTATGAATGCTTTTCTCCGGCAAGTTTTCGATCCAGCTTCGGGCTGTCCCCTCCAGCATGAGGGGAAGGAAGCGTGCGCGACGAGGCCATTGCCTCCGGCAATTTCAACTGCCAGCGCGTAGTCCGACAACCATGAGTTTGGCTTGTCCGCTCCATTGTACCTTTGATGAGTTTTTGACACTGATGTCATGTCTCTGGGTACTTGAACGTTGCGGATGGCTGGGCCAAAGCACTCAGGTCCTAGATAGGCATCTTGCTTTCCAGCCTTGATGTCATTGAGACGATGTCTCGCGTCTTGCGGACTGAGCTGTTTGCCAGATCTATGCATGAGGCTCGTCCTGCGCTGCCCGGCTGTGCCTAGGCTCATTGTTGTGTCCCCGGCTTCCGCCTTCGTGCCTGGGCACTGGTGGTGGGGACTGTGTGCGGTCCCTGCTTCTTCTTGGCGGCGGGGCGTCGTCGCGGTTGCCGCCACTCCTTGGCGGCTGCTTGCTGCCCCTGCTTCCGCCTTCATCCCGCCTAGGCGGAGGAGGTGAGGCCTTGCGCCTGTTGCCGGTCCTGGACGCCTCGTCACGCTGCCTTTTGGAGGTGGTGATTTGCGTGGGTCTTTCTCCTTGTCCTTCCCTTTTCCGTGGCTACTGGAGCCGGACGGATCTTCGGGTTGCCACCGGCCGCAGCTTTGCAAGCGTTGGATTTGATTCCAACTTTCCTCCCCTTGCGTCCGCCATGTCGGCGCGAGAATCAGCACGGGCCTGCTGCTCTAGAGCTTTGTGAGCAAGGATCGATGCGTAGTAATCTTCTCGTCCTTGTCATAGTCATCATTGTTGAGGATGTCCAAGGCGGCTGCAGTGTTGAGGACAGGGGTGGCGAGGATGACGTCCCCGTTCTTGTCCTTACGCTGCGGCGCTGTAGCCCACTCGAAACCAAGCTTTTGGGCAGGGGATTTGAAGGTGTCATGATCCCTGCCTTTCTTTTTCTTCTCCCCAGTCCTGCCGGCTTGGGCAATGGGTGGTGGTGAAAAGATTGCGCTTGGGGTCACACTTGGCGGTTATCTTGGCGTTTTCCTCCTTGGCTTCGTCGAGGAGGCTCTGGACCTCTGCTTGCTTGCTTTTGAGGTACTCAGTTTGCTCCACCAAGGTGTTCCGAAGTTTCTCCAAATCAGCCGGATTGGTTTTGTCGTTTACCGGTGTGTGAAGAACTTCCGCCAGGCCGCCATGTTCCTATCTTGCTGGGCTCGCCCTTCTCCAGAATTTTCTTCTTGGAGCCCCAGGAGGCTCTGGAAACTGTGGATCGGTTGCCGGGGTCCCCAGGTTGGCGGCGTCAGTTGCCGCCTTCTCTGAGGCTGCACCGGTGACATCCGCCACAAAAACCTGCTGCATGTTGACGGAGAGCCCGTAGCCGCCTCAGATGGCGGAGGATCAGGTGTAACAAAACACTGCTTGACCCGTTGCTCAAACATGCTGGCAGAATCTTCTTCGGAATCAGAATCTACGTTGACGTGAACGGTAGATCTGGATCCGGCATCCGACATCGCATCATCCTGGAGCGCAGGAAGAATAGATTCGGGATCTTGACTGTTGGGCTGGGAGTCTGATCCCAGTCCCGTCATGCCGACAAAGTGTAGATCTGAATCTGCGGACTCCTCAGAGGAGGCAAACTCAGATCCGTCTTGATTGTAGGGAGGGTGGGATGGCGAATAAATTCGCGGCAACCCATACGCCTCAGAAGTGTAGCCGATGAACACATCGACGCCGCCAAACGGCACAACTCCGCATCCGACAATGTAGTCGTCTGCGGGGATGTAGGACTCGTCGCAGCTGATGTAGTGGTTGTCGCCGTAGCGAACAGCGCGGCCGACGGCGATTGTTTCGCCGATGCCGCCAAGAGTTCCCGCCTGGAACGTGACGCCTGACGCCTTAGGCCCCACGGTGGGCGCCAACTGTCGTCGTATCGGCATCTTGGATAGGAGACGGGGTCCTGCTAGCCGAGGGTGAACGTAGGGCAAGAAGGTGGACGTCGTCAAGGTCGGGATTGTACACGGCGGTTTACCCAGCTTCAGGCACCACGGCGGTGGCGGTGCCCTACGTGCTGCTATAACTCACTATAAGGCAATATCGCCGTGAACAGGTTACAATGAGTTGGATGTATGAGAGAATATCGTGCCCTAAAGGCGTCCCGAGGTCCAGCTTATATAGGCGGCTGGACCTAGGGTTACAAGGTGATTACGTATCCAGCAAGTATACGGAGTCCTAAACCTAGCCGGCAAGTATGCCGCCTTCCGTCTTGGTCTTGGTGGCTTCATGGGCTTCAGTCTTGGGCCTCCTCCTTGCCGGCATCCGCCTTCCTTGGTCGTCAGCTATCTGGGCCGCCCGGCAGGCAAAGCCTTCACCACCACTGCGGGCCACCCTGGACTAGCCGGATTGATCCATGCTGGTGATACCCCTAGTAGGTATATCCCCAACACCCTCCGACGCCAATTCTGGTTCAGTGACCGCGCCCGAGCCGCCCTTCTTCAATGCCAAGCGGACCTTCTTCCACTTCTCGCAGTTTTGGAGCTTCTTGAAACAATGCATCAAATGGAACTCCCTCTTGCACAACTCCCGGTACCATGCGAGGGCGTCGATGAACTAGCAATGCAAGTAAAACATGTGCAATACTATCTAGCCGGCGATCAAATGTGACGAAAGAGAAGGCGCCTCGATGAACTTACTTGATCCGTGGATGATTTGCCGCTCTCGGGCCTTGCAAGGATGTTCTCCAAACAACCATGGAACTTGTTCACAACCTTTTGAATGATTCCCCACCTATGTGAAAGGGCATTTTGATTTCGGTCCATGATCATCTTGTTGTATTCCTTGGTGAACTTGCGCTCATCAAACTCAGTTTTGATCCTCTTCCAATATGAATCACTGGTTTGGTTGGCGCCGGTGATTGGATCCAGGCTCACCGCCTTCCAAGAGTCCACCAAGCACTCGTCCTCCTTGTGCTTCCAAGCAATGCCTCAGCTGCCTTTCTTCTTCTGTCCCGGTGGATCCATGCTTCCGTCGGCCACAACTTCGCCGCCTTCTGCCTGATGTCCTCTTCTCCGTCGTCGTCCATTTCCTGCTCCTCGAACGGCTGGCTCTCATTGATCATGGCGTTCATGGCGCCGACTTGAACCTGCACACACAACACGCCGTTCATGCCGAGGCGCACCCACAAAACATGTAGACCACGAACCACGCACACACACACACGCGTCCATACCTCATTGCTGTTGAAGACGCCGGACGTCGATTCGTCGAACAGGTTGCTCGCGCCGGCGTCGAATGATAGACTGCGACCAGCTTGGTTGCCTGCCGCACCAACGGCGTCCCTGCGCATGCCCGGCGAGTTGTACGCCTCGTTGAGATCGACGGAGAAGCTCTGCGGGAACGTGGCGTTCGGGTCGAAGCCGCCGAAGACGCCGGAGCCGCCGAACATGCCGTAGCCGCCGGCTTCGAAGTCAGGAGATGTCCGCGGGCTGGGCGAAACCTTGACATGCCAAGAGGGGTGGCGGAGTCGTGGATGTACGGTGAGTTATTACCTGGTGAAGAGCTTCTTGACCGGGCGCTGCTCTTTTCGGTGAAGTAGCCTTCGCCCGCCTGCGCCATGGACGCGATGGCCGCGAGGTTCGCCGCCTGCTCCAACTCCGCCTTGGTGCGCCGCCGCCCGTTGCGCTTGGTCGTGCCCATCTTGCGGCGGAGGCAGTCCTGCTCCCATTCGTCCACCGGCATCCCTCTGGCTTTTCCTTGGGAGGCCGCGGCGTGTAGCTGCACTTGACGCCGAGCGTGGTTCCCGTCGATGCCTTCGCCTTGGCCTTTGGTTTCGGTGGCGCGCGCGGCGGAGCCATGGCGGCGAGGACGGTGGGAGAGGAGGGGGGAAAATGGAGGATCTGGGGGAAACGGCGGGAGGGGAAAGGAAATAGAGGGCGAGTTTGGTGCGCTTTTCTCCTCTCTCACTGACCGGCTGGCCCCACGGCGCGTTTCATTTCGTCCGGCGCTACCACCACGGCCCCCAGAGAAGGGGGTTGGGCCGGTAGCGCCGGACGAAATTTGGGGGCGCGCCCGGACGAAATTGTTCTTTGGGGGCGCGAGTGGAAGCCGTTTTTGGCTCGGCGCGCCCCAAAGACCTTTGGGGGATTTGAGGGGCGCGAGTGGAGATGCTCTTACGTGTATTTCCGCGGCGAGGTCGTGATCTCACTGGCCACGCGACGGCCGGAGTGCATGCATGGCCCCGATCGTGGTCCGGCCGGAGGCATGGCGCCTCCCCAGCTCTGGCTCACTGTCTGTTTGAGCCCTTATGTGCATGTTTGTTGTCTTGTCGTGTAAAAATATTAGAAGAGGTAAATATGAACCTGTATTTTGAAACTAATTTGTATTTATAAATGTTACTCCTACAAGATTATCGAAAACAATTCTACCACACTAATTGCTGGGTAGAATTTTTTTTTTTTTTTTTTTTGAGGATCCAATCCATATATACAGAGTACCCAGCACAAATTACAAAAGGTCCAACAAAGAAAGAAAATTACAAAAAGACTCTGAAACTTGCACAAAGCACCCTGAGTACACTGAGAGAAACACAATTGGATCCGTCGAACTTTGCAATAATTAGGCTATGTGTACCGTTTTGATCTCCCCTTTTCAAAAAGAATACAAAATTAAAAGCTTGATAAGCATTAACTGTGAAGTCGCTCCCTTCCTTTCGATGATGGAAAATCAAGATTGGTTAGACTTTAGTAGAGTTACAATCGGACACCATACAGGGTGCACACGGAAGCAGTGGCGGAGCTTGATGGGGGCGAAATGGGCCGTCGCCCCCCAGCCCACGAAGAAATTGACTAGTTTCTACAGATATTTAGCCCATTTGTCAACCAAAAACCAGCCCAGAGCTCAATGTTTAGCCCCCCAGCCCATTTGCCCCACCAGGAATTTGGCCCAAGCTCCGCCACTGCACGGCAGGACGTTATTGTTCTATATAGATGCAGGCGTCTCTGGCAGGCAAAATGAGCTAGTTCATACGCTGCCCTATTCAAGAAGATTGGCTGCTCATGTACGTGCGCTAATCAAATAACAGCTGTGCCTTGCTCAATGGGAAGGTTCAGAGCAAACTTCAGTTCTTGACCTGCTCGATCAGCTTAGGTCGTTAAGTTTGCAATTTGATAGTAGATTGGTGGTGCTTGTGATTGTGAACAAATCAGCCTTGAGCATTCTATAGCTCACGGGCCGTGAATAAAATAAATGAATACGAACTACGTACTAGCACCCGTTCAATTCATAACAGTATGATGCTGCTAGCTACTACTCCCTCTGTTTTTTAATATAAGATGTTTTAGGTGTTGCACATATTGTCTAGATACATACTAAAGTGAGTGAACATGCACACTAATATATGTCTACATACATTTGTGTACATGTGCATGTGGACAAATGTTAAAACATCTTATATTAAAAAAACGGAGAGAGTATTAGCTAGGCATGGTAAGATTTTTTAGAAGGTCGATCAGCATGATTAGTTGTCAGCCAGTACTAAGCCGGTAAGCGGCGACCTTAGCATGCATTCAGTTAGAAATATATAACAAAACTCGGAGCTACTGTCCAAGAGTGTGGCGGCTGGCCAGTGGCGACAAAACACGCGGCAACATTGCGTGGTGAGTGACAGCAAACAGGGAATTATTATTAGTTCAGTTGATCGATCGACCATTGTAGTAGTAAACCCTAGAAGTCCCTAGTCAATACTTCGACGGCGAGCTGTTCGTTGGACCACATTGGTATCCCTGTTTATTTCTTCTTGGTTAGTTGTAGAAGGAGAACCTTGCACTGTATCGAATCTTTCGGAACAGTCCATGAGCATATAACTGAGATCCACCGGCTAACTGAACCATATTACTATTGCATAATGCCTATACAACTCCTTGCATAGGTCTTGTGCGGGGGAGTTTCTTTCCACCATATTGGGTCAGCATGAAAATAGTTTATCATACAGTTCGTTTGTTTCGAAATCTTTTGCAGTCATCATAGAAGCCATGTCTATGTTTGGTCAGTGCAAAGACAAGGGGTATTTAGGAGTGTTTGTTTCGTAGTCTAAAGTTGCCCCATGCTTAATTTCAGTCATCTTGTTTTTTTTTTTGTTTTAGAAATTTTAAGATACGTCGGGATTGATATGGACCGTTTATTCCAAGTAATCCAATGGCTAACAATATTTACCTCTTAACAGGTAGTAATAGGCTGAGAATGTATACTCAAGTCTAATATAGACTTTGCACTTCCTACAAATAAGAAAGTTAAAAACTTTGTCATTAAAACACGACGTAAAAATGGTAGTAGTAAGATATGGTTAACTAGTGGTCTTCAATCCCTGGGCGCGGTTTCTTTTCTTTTATTAGTCCAGTATAATAGAGTCGATTTTTACACAGTACCTTACAAAGTACAAATAATAATACGTACATCAACCTCAATAAACATGCATGTACGTATTGTCTGTGAGAGTACAAAGATGCAGAAAATTCACACGCAGCATAATTGACACCACATATTTATGATTTTTGCTGTCGGCATTTGCCGCACTTTTGATTATCAGGTTATTAAGTGCCCTAGAAAAGGGTAGAACCTTTTGTGTTTGGAATTGGATAGAGTAGAACACAAAATTCCCAGCCAGTCATACAGCATGTTTATTCTGAATGATGACTGCACAGGTCTTAAACAAGAAGTTACTCCTTGACTTTATCATTCGACATCAACACAGCAACATCTCGTAATTAATCTGATTAATCTTTTGGGTTGCAGAGCAAAGGGCAGGACTAAGACGGCAGTGCAGTCGTCGACTGATACTGCCTTAGAAATGAGCAACCGACACAGTACTGTTACTTCCCAAAAAATTCCTACCAAACTCTTTTTCCAGATTCTCCGACACTACAGGAATGCAGACAAACGCCGACGGCAAACCTTTACGCCGACGGCTCTTTGTCGGGGCCGTCGGCGTAGACCCCGGCGAGGCCAGCGCGTACTGGCCGTCGGCGTACAAAAGGCCGTCGGCGTACAAAAGTCAACGCCGACGGCCACCCTCGGCGTACAAACGGCCGTCGGCGTAGACTACCTATTTTTTTCGTATATAGATGCCGACGGCAAAGCCGTCGGCTTAGGTAGTATGTTTTTTAATCTTCAGCGTACTATATTCTTTTTAATTGATATATCTACGCCGACGGTTTGGCCGTCATAGGTATCAAGTTTATTTTTTATTTTTTTATGTATTTTATTTATTACTATCAATTAAGTTTAATATGTTTCATATGTTTTTATTCATTTTTATGTTTTTATGTATGTAGCTACAGTGTATAGCAATCTCCACCCACATAAAATGACGTCGCGAATCTTCTCAAGGGTTTCACCGAAGCGGGTCCCCGGAGCGTCGGAACCCCACCCAAATCTAGGTGTTTCCATACCATATGTATACAAGTGTGTTGGGTGTTTGAAATATGAAATATCTCACTCCGTTGTGTGACCGGCTTCACCGGCATCACTTTCTCTCTATTAAGTTTCTACACTTATAGGTGAAAACTCCCGTTTCGGGCGAACCGGGGGCAACCTTGTGAAAACTTGTGATAAAAGTTGGTTTGCCATGTTCCTATGGCCTAACCTAACACAACCAAGCAAAAAATTCCACTGGCCTACCCCCACTCGGCTCCGGTCAAGGGGGTAGACGAGAACTTTGACTTTTTTCCAGCGGGTCTAAGGTTTCGACGAAGCGGAGCTCCGGAGCGTCGGAACCCCACCCAAACCTAGGTTGTGCCATACCATATGTATACAAGTGTGTTGGGTGTTTTAAATGTGAAATATCCCACTCCGTTGTGTGACCGGCTTCACCGGAATCACTTTCTCTCTAGTAAGTTTCTACACTTGTAGGTGAAAACTCCCGTTTCGGGCGAACCCGGGCAACCTTGTGACAACTTGTGATAAAAGTTGGTTTCCCATGTTCCTATGGCCTGACCTAACACAACCCAGCAAAAAATTCCACTGGCCTACCCCCACTCGGCGTCAAAACGGGGTAGACGGGAACTTTGACTTTTTTCAGCGGGTCTAGGGTTTCGCCGAAGCGGGTCCCAGGAGCGTCGGAACCCCACCGAAACCTAGGTTGTGCCATACCATATGTATACAAGTGTGTTGTGTGTTGCAAATGTCCAATATCTTACTCCGAGGTGTGACCGGCTTCACGGACTTCACTTTCTCTCTAGTGATTTTCTGCACTTAGAGGTGAAAACTCCCCCTTCGGACGAACCGGATGGAATATTGTGTTTATTTGGGGTAGACTTTGGTTTCCCACCTTCCTATGGCCTAACCTAACACAACCAAGCAAAAAAGTCCACTGGCCTACCCCCTTTCGACGCCGTTCTAGGGGGTAGACAAAAACGCTAGGGTTTTTCCAGCGGATTTAGGGTTTCGCCGAAGCGGGGCATCGGAGCGTCGGAACCCCCACACTAACCTAGGTTGTGCCATACCATATGTATACAAGTGTGTTGTGTGTTTTAAATGTCCAATATCCTACTCCGGGGTGTGACCGGCTTCATCGACTTCACTTTCTCTCTAGTGAGTTTCTGCACTTAGAGGTGAAAACTCCCCTTTCGGGCGAACCGGATGGAATCTTGTGTTGATTTGGGGTAGACTTTGGTTTCCCACCTTCCTACGGCCTAACATAACACAACCAAGCAAAAAAGTCTACTGGCCTACCCCCTTTCGACGCCGTTCTACGGAGTAGACAAAAACGTTAGGGTTTTTCCAGCGGATTTAGGGTTTCGCCGAAGCGGGGCATCGGAGCGTCGGAACCCCACACTAACCTAGGTTGTGCCATACCATATGTATACAAGTGTGTTGTGTGTTTTAAATGTCCAATATCCTACTCCGGGGTGTGACCGGCTTCATCGACTTCACTTTCTCTCTAGTGAGTTTCTGCACTTAGAGGTGAAAACTCCCCTTTCAGGCGAACCGGATGGAATCTTGTGTTGATTTGGGGTAGACTTTGGTTTCCCACCTTCCTACGGCCTAACCTAACACAACCAAGCAAAAAAGTCCACTGGCCTACCCCCTCTCGGCTCTGGTCAAGGGGGTAGACGGTAACTTTGACTTTTTTCCAGCGGGTCTACGGTTTCGCCGAAGCGGGTCCTCGGAGCATCGGAACCCCACCAAAACCAAGGTTGTGCCATACCATATGTATACAAGTGTGTTTTGTGTTTGAAATGTGAAAGATCCTACTCCGTTGTGTGACCGGCTTCACCGGCATCACTTTCTCTCTAATAAGTTTCTGCACTTAGAGGTGAAAACTCCTGTTTCGGGTGAACCGGGGGAAATCTTGTGACAACTTGTGATAAAAGTTGGTTTCCCATGTCCCTATGGCCTAACCTAACACAACCAAGAAAAAAATTCCACTGGCCTACCCCCTCTCTGCTCCGGTCAAGGGGTAGACGGGAACGTTAGGGTTTTTCCAGCGGGTCTAGGGTTTCGTCGAAGTGGGCCCCGGAGTGTCGGAACCCCACCAGAACTGCCATGACATATGTATACAAGTGTGTTGTGTGTTGTGAATTTCCAATATCCTACTCCGGGGTGTGATCGGCTTCACCGACTTCACTTTCTCTCTAGTGAGTTTCTGCACTTAGAGGTGAAAACTCCCGTTTCGGGCGAACAAGGGTCAACCTTGTGACAACTTGTGACAAAAGTTGGTTTGCTATGTTCCCATGGCCTAACCTAACACAACCAAGCAAAAAAGTCCACTGACCTACCCCCTTTCGACGTCGGTCAAGGTGGTAGACGAAAATGTTAGGGTTTTTCCAGCGGATCTAGGGTTTTGCCGAAGCGGGGCCCCGGAGCGTCGGAACCCCACCAAAACCAAGGTTGTGCCATACCATATGTATACAAGTGTGTTGTGTGTTTGAAATGTGAAAGATCCTACTCCGTTGTGTGACCGGATTCACCGGCATCACTTTCTCTCTAATAAGTTTCTGCACTTAGAGGTGAAAACTCCTGTTTCGGGTGAACCGGGGAAATCTTGTGACAACTTGTGATAAAAGTTGGTTTCCCATGTCCCTATGGCCTAACCTAACACAACCAAGAAAAAAATTCCACTGGCCTACCCCCTCTCTGCTCCGGTCAAGGGGGTAGACGGGAACGTTAGGGATTTTCCAGCGGGTCTAGGGTTTCGCCGAAGTGGGGCCCCGGAGTGTCAGAACCCCACCAGAACCATGGTTGTGCCATGACATATGTATACAAGTGTGTTGTGTGTTGTGAATTTCCAATATCCTACTCCGGGTGTGATCGGCTTCACCGACTTCACTTTCTCTCTAGTGAGTTTCTGCACTTAGAGGTGAAAACTCCCGTTTCGGGCGAACAAGGGTCAACCTTGTGACAACTTGTGACAAAAGTTGGTTTGCTATGTTCCCATGGCCTAACCTAACACAACCAAGCAAAAAAGTCCACTGACCTACCCCCTTTCGACGTCGGTCAAGGTGGTAGACGAAAATGTTAGGGTTTTTCCAGCGGATCTAGGGTTTTGCCGAAGCGGGGCCCCGGAGCGTCGGAACCCCACCAAAACCAAGGTTGTGCCATACCATATGTATACAAGTGTGTTGTGTGTTTGAAATGTGAAAGATCCTACTCCGTCGTGTGACCGGCTTCACCGGCATCACTTTCTCTCTAATAAGTTTCTGCACTTAGAGGTGAAAACTCCTGTTTCGGGTGAACCGGGGGAAATCTTGTGACAACTTGTGATAAAAGTTGGTTTCCCATGTCCCTATGGCCTAACCTAACACAACCAAGAAAAAAAATCCACTGGCCTACCCCCTCTCTGCTCCGGTCAAGGGGTAGACGGGAACGTTAGGGTTTTTCCAGCGGGTCTAGGGTTTCGCCGAAGTGGGGCCCCGGAGTGTCGGAACCCCACCAGAACCATGGTTGTGCCATGACATATGTATACAAGTGTGTTGTGTGTTGTGAATTTCCAATATCCTACTCCGGGGTGTGACCGGCTTCACCGACTTCACTTTCTCTCTAGTGAGTTTCTGCACTTAGAGGTGAAAACTCCCGTTTCGGGCGAAAAAGGGTCAACCTTGTGACAACTTGTGACAAAAGTTGGTTTGCTATGTTCCCATGGCCTAACCTAACACAACCAAGCAAAAAAGTCCACTGACCTACCCCCTTTCGACGTCGGTCAAGGTGGTAGACGAAAATGTTAGGGTTTTTCCAGCGGATCTAGGGTTTTGCCGAAGCGGGGCCCCGGAGCGTCGGAACCCCACCAAAACCAAGGTTGTGCCATACCATATGTATACAAGTGTGTTGTGTGTTTGAAATGTGAAAGATCCTACTCCGTTGTGTGACCGGCTTCACCGGCATCACTTTCTCTCTACTAAGTTTCTGCGCTTAGAGGTGAAAACTCCCGTTTCGGGTGAACCGGGGCAACCTTGTGACAACTTGTGATAAAAGTTGGTTTCCAATGTTGCTATGGCCTAACCTAACACAACCAAGAAAAAAATTCCACTGGCCTACCCCCTCTCGGCTCCGGTCAAGGGTGTAGACGGGAACGTTAGGGTTTTTCCAACGGGTCTAGGGTTTCGCCGAAGTGGGGCCTCGGAGTGTCGGAACCCCCACCAGAACCAAGGTTGTGCCATGAAATATGTATACAAGTGTGTTGTGTGTTGTGAATTTCCAATATCCTACTCCGGGGTGTGACCGGCTTCACCGACTTCACTTTCTCTCTAGTGAGTTTCTGCACTTAGAGGTGAAAACTCCCCTTTCAGGCGAACCGGATGGAATCTTGTGTTGATTTGGGGTAGACTTTGGTTTCCCACCTTCCTACGGCCTAACCTAACACAACCAAGCAAAAAAGTCCACTGGCCTACCCCCTCTCGGCTCTGGTCAAGGGGTAGACGGTAACTTTGACTTTTTTCCAGCGGGTCTACGGTTTCGCCGAAGCGGGTCCTCGGAGCATCGGAACCCCACCAAAACCAAGGTTGTGCCATACCATATGTATACAAGTGTGTTTTGTGTTTGAAATGTGAAAGATCCTACTCCGTTGTGTGACCGGCTTCACCGGCATCACTTTCTCTCTAATAAGTTTCTGCACTTAGAGGTGAAAACTCCTGTTTCGGGTGAACCGGGGGAAATCTTGTGACAACTTGTGATAAAAGTTGGTTTCCCATGTCCCTATGGCCTAACCTAACACAACCAAGAAAAAAATTCCACTGGCCTACCCCCTCTCTGCTCCGGTCAAGGGGGTAGACGGGAACGTTAGGGTTTTTCCAGCGGGTCTAGGGTTTCGTCGAAGTGGGCCCCGGAGTGTCGGAACCCCACCAGAACTGCCATGACATATGTATACAAGTGTGTTGTGTGTTGTGAATTTCCAATATCCTACTCCGGGGTGTGATCGGCTTCACCGACTTCACTTTCTCTCTAGTGAGTTTCTGCACTTAGAGGTGAAAACTCCCGTTTCGGGCGAACAAGGGTCAACCTTGTGACAACTTGTGACAAAAGTTGGTTTGCTATGTTCCCATGGCCTAACCTAACACAACCAAGCAAAAAAGTCCACTGACCTACCCCCTTTCGACGTCGGTCAAGGTGGTAGACGAAAATGTTAGGGTTTTTCCAGCGGATCTAGGGTTTTGCCGAAGCGGGGCCCCGGAGCGTCGGAACCCCACCAAAACCAAGGTTGTGCCATACCATATGTATACAAGTGTGTTGTGTGTTTGAAATGTGAAAGATCCTACTCCGTTGTGTGACCGGATTCACCGGCATCACTTTCTCTCTAATAAGTTTCTGCACTTAGAGGTGAAAACTCCTGTTTCGGGTGAACCGGGGGAAATCTTGTGACAACTTGTGATAAAAGTTGGTTTCCCATGTCCCTATGGCCTAACCTAACACAACCAAGAAAAAAATTCCACTGGCCTACCCCCTCTCTGCTCCGGTCAAGGGGTAGACGGGAACGTTAGGGATTTTCCAGCGGGTCTAGGGTTTCGCCGAAGTGGGGCCCCGGAGTGTCAGAACCCCACCAGAACCATGGTTGTGCCATGACATATGTATACAAGTGTGTTGTGTGTTGTGAATTTCCAATATCCTACTCCGGGGTGTGATCGGCTTCACCGACTTCACTTTCTCTCTAGTGAGTTTCTGCACTTAGAGGTGAAAACTCCCGTTTCGGGCGAACAAGGGTCAACCTTGTGACAACTTGTGACAAAAGTTGGTTTGCTATGTTCCCATGGCCTAACCTAACACAACCAAGCAAAAAAGTCCACTGACCTACCCCCTTTCGACGTCGGTCAAGGTGGTAGACGAAAATGTTAGGGTTTTTCCAGCGGATCTAGGGTTTTGCCGAAGCGGGGCCCCGGAGCGTCGGAACCCCACCAAAACCAAGGTTGTGCCATACCATATGTATACAAGTGTGTTGTGTGTTTGAAATGTGAAAGATCCTACTCCGTCGTGTGACCGGCTTCACCGGCATCACTTTCTCTCTAATAAGTTTCTGCACTTAGAGGTGAAAACTCCTGTTTCGGGTGAACCGGGGGAAATCTTGTGACAACTTGTGATAAAAGTTGGTTTCCCATGTCCCTATGGCCTAACCTAACACAACCAAGAAAAAAAATCCACTGGCCTACCCCCTCTCTGCTCCGGTCAAGGGGGTAGACGGGAACGTTAGGGTTTTTCCAGCGGGTCTAGGGTTTCGCCGAAGTGGGGCCCCGGAGTGTCGGAACCCCACCAGAACCATGGTTGTGCCATGACATATGTATACAAGTGTGTTGTGTGTTGTGAATTTCCAATATCCTACTCCGGGGTGTGACCGGCTTCACCGACTTCACTTTCTCTCTAGTGAGTTTCTGCACTTAGAGGTGAAAACTCCCGTTTCGGGCGAAAAAGGGTCAACCTTGTGACAACTTGTGACAAAAGTTGGTTTGCTATGTTCCCATGGCCTAACCTAACACAACCAAGCAAAAAAGTCCACTGACCTACCCCCTTTCGACGTCGGTCAAGGTGGTAGACGAAAATGTTAGGGTTTTTCCAGCGGATCTAGGGTTTTGCCGAAGCGGGGCCCCGGAGCGTCGGAACCCCACCAAAACCAAGGTTGTGCCATACCATATGTATACAAGTGTGTTGTGTGTTTGAAATGTGAAAGATCCTACTCCGTTGTGTGACCGGCTTCACCGGCATCACTTTCTCTCTACTAAGTTTCTGCGCTTAGAGGTGAAAACTCCCGTTTCGGGTGAACCGGGGGCAACCTTGTGACAACTTGTGATAAAAGTTGGTTTCCAATGTTGCTATGGCCTAACCTAACACAACCAAGAAAAAAATTCCACTGGCCTACCCCCTCTCGGCTCCGGTCAAGGGTGTAGACGGGAACGTTAGGGTTTTTCCAACGGGTCTAGGGTTTCGCCGAAGTGGGGCCTCGGAGTGTCGGAACCCCCACCAGAACCAAGGTTGTGCCATGAAATATGTATACAAGTGTGTTGTGTGTTGTGAATTTCCAATATCCTACTCCGGGGTGTGACCGGCTTCACCGACTTCACTTTCTCTCTAGTGAGTTTCTGCACTTAGAGGTGAAAACTCCCGTTTCGGGCGAACAAGGGTCAACCTTGTGACAACTTGTGACAAAAGTTGGTTTGCTATGTTCCCATAGCCTAACCTAACACAACCAAGCAAAAAAGTCCACTGGCCTACCCCCTTTCGACGTCGGTCAAGGTGGTAGACGAAAATGTTAGGGTTTTTCCAACGGATCTAGGGTTTCGCCGAAGCGGGGCCCCGGAGCGTCGGAACCCCACCAAAACCAAGGTTGTGCCATACCATATGTATACAAGTGTGTTGTGTGTTTGAAATGTGAAAGATCCTACTTCGTTGTGTGACCGGCTTCACCGGCATCACTTTCTCTCTACTAAGTTTCTGCACTTAGAGGTGAAAACTCCCGTTTCGGGCGAACCGGGGGCAACCTTGTGACAACTTGTGATAAAAGTTGGGTTCCAATGTTGTTATGGCCTAACCTAACACAACCAAGAAAAAAATTCCACTGGCCTACCCCCTTTCGACGTCGGTCAAGGTGGTAGACGAAAATGTTAGGGTTTTTAATAGTACAGATAATATGAAAATTGAAAAACAAAACCTGTGCCGACGGCATAGGTCCTAAATATCCTAGCTAGCTTATCCCCACCCCAGCCTCTCCTCTCCACCACCCGCACCCCGGCCTCTCCTCTCCTCCAGCCCAACGTCGTCGAAGAAATTGGTTCAAGCCGAATGCCGACTTCTGCCTTGATAGTCTCCAAAAGAAGGAGTCATTCCACTGGCTCAAATACGTCGTGATGTTCCCTGATGGTTATTGTTGGAATATAAGTAAAGGAGTCAATATTGAAAAGGGAAAGGTCACCGGGCTCAAGAGTCACGACTATCATATATGGATTGAGCGGCTGATGCCACTGATGGTTCGAGGGTATCTCCCCGATCGTGTCTGGCGAGTGCTTGCGGAGTTGAGCCATTTCTTCCGCACGCTCTGTGCTAAGCAGATATGTCCCCTGGTTATTCAGAAGCTGCATGATCTTATGCCGGAGTTGCTATGCAATTTAGAGACGATCTTTCCGCCAGGCTTCTTTGTTTCGATGGCACATCTCATCGTGCATCTCGCGAACGAGGCACTCTTGGGTGGACCGGTGCAGTTTCGTTGGCAGTTTTGTATTGAGAGAGAGAGTTTAAGTATATTCGAAACATAACTGGAAACAAAGCTCGGATTGAAGCATGCATAGCTGAGGCAACAATACTTCGGGAGATGGCAGACGCCGTGACAACATACTATCCCGATGAAGTTCCCACTCAGCATAACCCGGTCTCTCGGTACAATGTCGACGAGCCCAAGCATGACCCCAAGCTCCTCCTATTCCAGTGTCTCGGTGGCAAGGCCGGTGGCCAAGTAAAATATGACTTGACCAAGGAAGAGAAGAATTCCATAATGTTCTATGTGCTTACGAACATGCAAGAAGTAGTCGAATTCATCAGGTAAAATGGCGAACAAATTACTTTGCAACTAGTAACTCGGTTTCGGTCTAATACGTATTTTCCCCTTTTAGGCAATTCAGGAATGAACAATGGTCGGGAACGGTGGATCCCTCTGTCGAGGAGCTGGAAACTCTTCTGAAAAAGGGTGCTCCCGGAGGGGAAAATTTTGAGTCTTGGTTCAGGGAAAAAGTAATTTCTAACATGTCCCTCTTACACATAACTAATGCACAAAACAATTTCTAACTTGTCCCTCTTTTAGGGAGCCGATTCCAACGTTGAGATGACGGATGAGTTGAGATGTGTTTCCCAAGGTTTTGACCGTACCGTCATGAAGTATGAGAAGTATGATGTGAATGGGTACCGCTTCCATACAGAGAATCACCAGAAGAGTCGGTCCAATGCAAAAACTATAAATACTGGGGTATTCACGAGAGGATCTAGAGGAGTCGATGGAGCCAATTGTGTTGATTACTACGGAAGGTTAGAGAAGGTATACGAGCTGACGTTCAATCGTACGAACATAGAACTCAAGCTCGTTGTGTTCCAATGCCACTGGTTCGACCCTGACACTGGACCACACGGTGGACTGAGAAGTGACCCTTCCATTGGGTTAGTTGAAGTTAAGACTTCAACCACCTATAGCGGAGCCGATGTCTTTATTGTGGCTCACCAAGCCAAGCAAGTTTATTATTTGCCCTACCCATGCCAAAAAGAGGGACTCAAGGGTTGGGAAGTCGTGTTCCGGGTATCGCCACATGGTAAGCTACCCATGCGCCGACGATTACAACAACATTAACCCTAAAACATACGAGGGGATTTTCTATCAAGAGCAAGAGGATTTCGGGGACTTTGGCTTACGAACGGGCGGTCTTGAGGACCTCGAGAGCAATAAACACACTCGTGGTGAGGCAGTGGTGAATCTAAAGGACATAGATATCCTGTTGAAGTTTCAAGCGGACAATGCCAACGATGACGAGCCTCCACCGTGCGATGAGCCTCCAACTTACATCTCACGTGATAGTGATAGTGAGAATGAGAATGAGAACCAACTTAATTATGACACTGATGATTCGAGGTGACGGTCTTTTATGTCTTTAAGCTTAGTATTTATTTTTCAACATGCTTTCTTAATTGCATTACGTCTTTATGCTTAGTGTCTTCTATATTTTTAAGCTTAGCATTTATTTTTCAACATGCTTTCTTAATTGCAATTATGTCTTTATGCTTAGTGTCTACATTTTATTATGTCTTTATGCTTACTTGTTTTCCCTTTCTCAATGCAGGTGATTGGACAATATGAGCCAAGGCAAGGAGAACGCGGCGACCTTGTCTTCTACGTTGCGTGGAGTTAGGGTTCGCTTCCCCAACTCGCGTTACGCAAATGACGTGGGTGCGCGAGGAGGACGAGGACGATGTGGTGCTTCTCCTGGTGCTTCTTCTGGTGCTTCTACTGCTGCGCCGAGCCGTCGGTCGCCTCTTCTCGCCAGGGGAGATATGGGGCTCACCCCGTCGCCGCCCTAGATGTAGGATGATAGCCCTATGTGTGTATCTACACTTATGACATAGCATTTTGCTTCATATTTTGCTTGTGAACTTGTTTGTTTGTGATGATAGCCTATGTGTGATCTGTTGCTTGTGATATTGATTGCGTTCAATTTTCTGTAATTTTTGCTGAAAAACGAGCTGCCAGCAGCAATTTTAAAAAAAACTGGGATCTATACGCCGACGGCAATGGTCCAGCCAGTGCCAAAATGGTCACCCCTATGCCGACGGCAATGCCGTCGGCGTATGATCATCGCTGAACGCCCCAGATCGCGCCACGTCGCTTCTGTACGCCGACGGCTGGCCCTCGGCGTATACTGTGGATCCGTCGGAGACCAATTGTGGCCCCACTATATACACGCCGACGGCTTCCGTACGCCGACGGCCTGGAGTTGCACTCGGCGTATGTATACGCCGACGGCATCGCATACGCCGACGGCCAAACTGGCTGAGCCGACGGCGTGCAACGCCGACGGCTAGACGCCGACGGCGGCCGTCGGCGTATACATACGCCGAGGGCAACGAGGCCTGTGCCGACGGCTTCCAGCCGTCGGCGTATCGACGCATTCCTGTAGTGCGAGATATGATAGAATTTTAGACCGATGGTATTACTGACCCTGACAAGTGTATTTGTTATCACTTTTACAACAAGCTAAGTCACATTCCGAAGGAGAAAAGGTGCCTGCTTAAAATAACACAGTAGATTCAGTATCCAAAACTTGTATATATCTGCTGTCGATCGGTATCTGTCATACATGTCCACGGCCTCCGTTTTTAATATGAAAGCTGCCAATTCCAAGCAAAATGATGACGAACTTTCGTTTAATCGTGTCCATTTGCTATAAGTACTATTTTCTGCAGTTCATTGCACCAACCACGGTATGGACGATGGCTTTACATTTGCCCGTCGAATGAATTATTGGTAGCCCCTGGTTTGGCAGCTTCTCGAAGGCAGCCGCAGCTCCCCTGTGCTTTCTTAGAAAGCCAACCAACATACCATTTTTTTCTTTGATTATTTTGCCTCCAAAGAACAATTAAAGAGATTGTAATTTTTTTCTAGTGGATACCTTTGTGATTCTTTCGACTACTCAAAAGCTTCACCGAAAATTATTGTCTCGTAAAGCCAATACAATCTCATACAAGAGTTCAATTCCCAGTGTCTCTGGGAGCTTTTTGGAGTAGAAGTACATATCAAGGCCTTATTCACAAATTTGATCTCGAAATATCTTGCCTTGACCGGTTGTTCTATTTTATAATTGCGCACCTAAGAATTATTCAGATGTGCCATAGAAAGAGTTTAAAGAGAAGGAAGTTGTCATTAAAATGTCTCCCCGAAAAGGACTGTTACTATTATCTATTAGCGAACCAAAATTATCGGATTCAGCATCGTGCACCTTAAAAACACCCCGGGTGGTCCAAATCACAACAACTTGCTTTCCCTTATAATGAACTGAAATTTTAGTGGTGCAGCTTTTTCGTGGAAATTTCACATTTCATGTATGTGTAATCATATAATTAGCCATAGGCAGCTTCAGATTTAAATTTTTTGTAGGAATTTTTCTTATGATTTCTCTAGTATCACTATCCCATAATCTATAGTACTTTTATATTAAATCGGAGGGATTACTTTTTTTTCATAAATTGCAACAGGAGAGACTCTTACTTTCCATAATCTATATGTACTTCCATAGAGTTTATTATGTCTTTTCCTTGCTGTTGAGGCCAACTAGATGGTAGTGTTCCATATAATCACTTACTTTCAAAACCATAATAAAATTTTAGAGTAAGGGATAATATTTTCACCTTCAGGTGGTTAAGAGGATACCTATGTTGATGTGGCGTATGACTTGTCCAGTTTTGTTAATGTAGCATCTGAGTAACATTGGCGTGGATTGTTGGGAATAATCTAGACGCTATAATATGAAGATCAAACATGTTTTTCCCGTATTAATCATGTCCTTGAAGAAAATTACCAGTAATATCTAGGTTAGTAGGTTACCAACATTCACAGGTGAAAACTATGATAACATCGTATTTAATTCTTGATAACATTAAGTCTGTCCTCAAAAGAGTTCTTGATATCCTTTGGTAGTCCATTTTGATAAGCTATGCAAATTATAAGACTGATTCAAGCCCATAATACAAATCCTTTTTATTATTACTTATAAATACCTTACCAAATTGTCTATTTTGGCAACCACGTCACGTGCCACATCAGCAAACCCCTACTGATATGTGCCTTCCTTTCTGGAGAAAACAAGAAAATTCGGCAGCAAAACCATTGTCCGATTTGGCCAAAAGAGGAGATGTTTTGGTTATTTATTACAAAAACAAATAGGCGTGAATGATTTGAGATTTGACAATTCGGGATGCAGTGAACTGGCAGCAAAGAAGTCTTATTACTGTTCCTTTTACATAATACAAAGATAGTGGATAGAGTATGATTATTCAGTGGTATTTTAGCACTTGTGCTGGTCTACATATAGGTGCAACCGACGACATAAAAGTATGGACTAGCACGAGTCCTTGACAGGAACAGTAATGATGAGAAGGAAGTAAACTGAACAGGCTAAGCACAAAGAAAATTAGAGGCAGTGCACATGTGACATGACCACTATCCTGTACCACGGAATTATCAAATCAACATGATATTGATGGAAGATATACTTTTGAGGGATCGTGACTAGATATGTCCCTTATCAAGTATTATAAGCTAAATTAAAAGTGGGGTAACTTCATCATGTATGTCCCATGCATAGAGTAGTACAATAAGCTGCTATAGCAAATCTTTTGATGGCCAAAGCAGATGGGACTAAGTTAGTTAAAGATGAAAAGATGAATCATTATGTCGTTTGCATGGAGATTGAATATGAACAGAGAATGATCAACCACGAGCAATCATTTATGAGACCTTTGATCCTGCGGAATGGCTTGACGAATGACATATGTAATATGTTAACTAATTTTCCTGTTCCAGAAACCTAGAAGTAACGTAGAGTTTCTTGTGTACATTTTGGGCACATGGCTGCGCACACACCTATTTTGGTTAATTACTTTTAGTATGCATCAAACAAAACTCCTTTCAGCCCTGGAGAGGATACGGTGCAACCCAATGGTAAAACTTCGTTTAAAACGATGTGGCAGAAAGCAACGTGCGACTTGAAGGACACCGGTTCACTATCTACCCCACCCCCACACACACCCACCACGACCACCCCACACATGTGACACATGTACATTGTATACACACATCTCTGATGTTCTCGCCGATGTCAAGAAAAAAAATCGATGCTCCGGCCACGTCCTAAGTTGCCGACTCATATTTAATCTTTGCTATGATAATCATGGGCAATCTCTTTCGCACCCCATCGGCCACACCCTTGCATAGTGACGGTTCAATGAATCGTGTGGAATGGTTCATTTTAAACATGTGTGATTGCATGTTCTGTACTAGTGCAAAAAAGGCAACATACCCTAAGGTTGACGTACAAGTTACGGATTGGACATGTCTTTAATAAACTTTGTCTGTCGAGTTTGAAATATTTAACAATTTGAAAAGCATATGTATACATTTCCAAAAAAATCCAACCATTAAAGTCTTATTGGGCATTAAAACATATCAAATATGATAGAAACTAGTGATCAAATTAGGTTTTTTAAACGGAGGCAAAAACTTTACCTCATCTTATTGATCAAAAAAAGTGTAGGTAAAATTCCAGCGAACAAAAAGATTGAAGAAAGTCTACTCTCCGGGCATGATTGCACTGAAATGTTTAACTTTTGCTACAACCATGGCTGGCATTAGGGATGAAAATGGAGCAGAATCTTTCCGACTTTTCCGCGGGAAAACGGAAACGGAATTGAAATATGGAAACGGAAACAAAATTTTGCAAAACAAAAACGAAAATGGAAACTTATATGTGGAAATAGAAAAAGAAACGGAACAGCATATTCCGGCGGAACGACCACGGAAACGGAACTTCCGTGTCCGGTTATATGGAACTTTCTGCTTTTTCTATGCAGTGATCTCTAAATCTAGCAGTGCTAGTAATTTAAGTGGAAACATTTAGGCACAATCCAAGATATAAATACAAAATAAAAGTATCTGAAGTGACCATGTTTATGCCATATGTACTCGCATATCATGTCCATCTCAAGTCGTTCCCATTTCGACATTTCAGTGTTGCACTAGTATTAGTGACGATAGTAGGTATTTGTTTTAGTGTTGTCAAAATTGATAACTTATGCACAATATATTATATAATCACGACATCTCATTATATTTTATTTCATCATAGAAATATGACAAGTTTGTTGGTTCGATTGAGTTTTCCCCCACTATTTAAGCGGTCTCTTGGTTCCGGCAA
Source organism: Poa pratensis (assembly GCA_947311845.1). Classification (NCBI taxonomy): domain Eukaryota; kingdom Viridiplantae; phylum Streptophyta; class Magnoliopsida; order Poales; family Poaceae; genus Poa; species Poa pratensis. Next base: position 38,710,556 of record CAMZMU010000051.1, read on the forward strand.
ACATCTGCTTTATGTTCCGTGTCCGCACCGTATTTGGTCCATATCTGTTTCCGACAATATTTGTTTCCGGTGTTTCTGTATTCGTTTCCACTTTCGCAAAAAAAATATGAAAACAAATGTGGCACCACTCAGTTTCGTCCATATCCGCTCCAGTTTCAACCTTAGCTGGCATGGTGCACATATCGAAAAAACCTTTGCATTCCACTCCTTTCAAATATCCCCGGAGTTCAGAATCACACTATAAGGAAACAGCTAATAACCGGCGTGGCTTTTTGGGATCACCGGCGAGACATGGCCACGCCGGTAACCTCACGCCAGTGCTATTTGAGATCACCGGCTAGCGCGAGTCCACGCCGGTGATTATTTTTGGATCACCGGCGTGTACAATGACACGCTGGTGATAATTTGTATTACCGGCGAGGGATGCCACATCAGTGATTATATTTCGGAAATTAAAAAAAAGCAGCTGTTATTTTATTTAATAGACGACAATTACCAGCAAAGTATAGAGATACAGAAACATTAATAGAAATAGTACTGGCAGTAGTTGCTCCACTCAACAAAGTTCTTATTGTTCATCTAGTTAACTTATTTCTAACTATCATAGCTAGCTAGCTAGTCACTTAGGGACTCGATCACCTGAGCTGCAGGCTCATGATCATCTCTAGGGTCATGATCCTCAGACTCGGAACTGTCGGAGTTGTTTGGGGGCTTGTACATGAAGTAGGTAGAGACGTCACCATGGTCGAGAAAGAAGGTGCACCGCTCACCAGGTTGCATGCCGTAGCGAGCAACAAGTCATGTCCAACTAGTGCCACTAAAGTAAGTTCGGCCCATCGTGTTGGTGCACAGAACTCTGAAACTCCGGGTGGGCAGACCAATTCAACCTCAAATGTCCTGTGGTCGGTGATGGCAACACCCACATGCTCCAAGAAGTCACGCCTAGACCTGCACGGGATGTTCTGAGAAAAACAACAATTAGACATTAGTGTTATTACAGGGCAGCACCCACATGCTCCAAGAAGTCACGCCTAGACCTGCACGGGATGTTCTGAGAAAAACAACAATTAGACATTAGTGTTATTACAAGGCTAGGATAATGCAACAGTTTAATCAACGAAATAAGAGAACATTTGACAAGAAACATGCATTAAAAAGTGCCTCATATGAATCAAAGTCATCGGTGTAATACAAGCCTCATATATCATTGCCAAAACAAGGCAAAAAGAGTGCATACAAGACCATGTACTAATACAAGAACTCAAATTGTATATAGTACAAGGTATTGTAGACACTCTTTTTTCCTTCAACATGACATTGTTTAAATCATCGGCCTCTAGTACATCTACAACAACATGGATAAAAAGACGAATAAAAAGAAGCCTCATATGAAGAGTGCACACCATGAATTTCCAAGCGTTGGAACTAAAGGAACAACGCAAATGTATAAAAATGTTGTTATACATGGCAATAGGTCCTTCAGCCCAAAGCTCAAAATGACAATGCACAAGAGTCTAATCATTGGCAAATTATGGGAACAAGCACACACGATGTAAGAGTCAACCTAGCTATCCTATGAAATGATGTTTCACAGCGATGACTCTGATTCAGAGAAAAGTAGCGTGACTCTGAGCCTGATCTGGACAGAAACTACAGACCGACGGTGCGACGCCGTCGATCTTTGGCCCCTTTTTTACATTCGTTCTACAGGTTCAGTCCTGGTCAGGCTCAGAGTCAACCTAGCTATCCTGTGAATCAAAGTCATCGGTGTAATATAATACAAGCCTCATATATCATTGCCAAAACAGGGAAAAAAGAGTGGCTACAAGACCAGGTACTAATACAAGCACTCAAATTGGATATAGTACAAGGTATTGTAGGTACACTCCTTTCCTTTAACATGACATCTTTTAAATCATCGGCCTCTAACATGTACAACAACATGGATAAAAAGACGAAAAAAGATGCCTCATATGAAGAGTGCACACTATGAACTTCCAAGTGTCGGAACTAAAGGACCAAGAGAAATGTATAACCAATGATGTTATACATGTCAGTAGGTCATTTAGACCAACACTCGAAATGACAATGCACAAGAGTCTAATCATCGGCCTCTAACATCTACAATAAAATGGATAAAAGACTCGAGTTGATAGTGGTTCAAATCATTGACACATGGATAAAACATATATGTTTAGCAAGAACAAGAAAATAGGCCCATGACATGTCGATTTTAATCATACCATGCGAGTTTGAACATCCGCTGGAAAAAATACGCCAAACTTCCTATTCATGCACTCGGGATAGCCACAATCCTCACACTGATACATTTTGTTGCATATTATACATATAACAACATTAGGAGAGTGCATAAAACATGAAGTAGTCTAAACATGAACTATAATACAATAAGTTGCATATTATACATGAACATAAAACATTAGTCTAAGACAATAGTCATGAAGGGGATCGTAGACAGAAAACAAAAAAATTCCTAACAACGATATCCTTATATACTAGCCAGAATCTATAACTATGCAGATATACCGTAACGGAGGAGATCGATATACATACCCTTGTAGACCGAAAAGCGGGGATTACGCCCCCGCACAGGCGTTGCTGAAGATGCCGACGTAGCCGACCTCGAGGTCGTGAAGATGAACTCCTCCAAGCGCCTCAAGTGTGGCGCCTCGCAGGGCTTACACATGTACGGAGTAGATGACGACCTCCGAGCTCCGATCCAGCCGAGAAACGGAAGTAGAAGACTTGGAACGAAGACCAGCAGGACGACAATGTGCGTATGGTGGAGAAAACCTCAACCTAAGCGCTACCCCAATTGCGGAGTCACGCTCAAGGTGAGAGAGAGAGAGAGAAATTTCTGGTGAATTTCCAAGGCATGGGGCACCTATATTTATAGGAGGAGGACGGTGTGCAAACCCCTTGGCTTAGTCATGTGGGACTAAACCCACATGGTGCAGCCGCATGGGGGGGTGCGCCGTCTCTTGATGGGCCCCTTGTGGCCCATCCGGCCACCTCCCATGGTGCGCCCCCCCTCATGGGCCTTTCTTCCAAAAGTTAGGCCCATTTAGAGTTGGGGCTGCCAATAAATCCGAAAATAAATAAATAAAATATATTTAATCATTAATTCAACTAATTAATATTAAATACATATTATATAATTTATTCCGGCTCCGAAAACTATTTCGGTTCCCTCCGATCATCATCGGATGCTCCCGGAACACTTCCGGTGATCTTCTCTCTATTTTATTTTCGGCGTCCAATCTAAATAAACGTCACTCCCCTTAAGTGTGTCACCCTAGCGGTTCAAGAATACTCCAGACATGATCGAGACCCGTTCTCCGATCAATGACTAATAGTGGGGTCGTGGATACCCGTGATAGTCCCTGTGAGATCACGAATAACTTTGTCGTTCGAACCTTAGACGTCAAGTCTTAAACCTTTTGCCAGGCGATACTTAGTTTGTCCAAGACTCGATCTCAGACATCGTGATACCTAGCTCGATCTCGTTACCAACAATACTATTCTTTACTCGTCTGTGATATTACATCCCCGTGACCTAGTCACATGCTTGCAAGCTCATTGATGCAATCTCACCGAGTGGGCCCAGAGTATCTATCCTGCTATGCGGATTGGCAAATCCCGCTCTTGATCCCTCGCCTCAACATACTCCCTTCCGATACCCGAGAAGGACACCTTTATTGTCACACTATGTAAGATATGACGTTTGATGCAATCAAAGTATCTTCCAGAAATAGTGATTAAAGTTGATCTCACGGGCGAAGGCGTAATTACTACGTCCTACAAATATTGGGTGTGTCCATCACATCATTCTCCTAATGATTGACTCCATTGTCAACTGACATAAATGTCACATGATCGGGAAACCTCGATCATCAATCGCACAACGGACTAGTAAAGAGGATACTAGGGACCTGGTTGTTTACATACCACACGCGCATTAATATTTCCACTTAATACAGTTATAGCATGGTAGTATTATGAACAAATGAGATATGACAAATAAAACATCTTTATTAATTGCCTCTAGGGCATATCTCCTTCAAGTCGAAACATAAGTCTACACAGATAAGTTTAAAAAACAGTCAAAACATCAACATAAAACATGAATAAACATGAAGTGGACATGTCGCTCTATGGGTCGCCCCTGGATACCTGAGCCCAGAACATCGGATCTGCGGGGTCATCAGTATCCTCGCTCCCCCACGGCTGACCCGATGGAGTGCGGAAAGGAGGTATGCCGTCTCGCCTATTCACCTCGACCCAGTGCCTAGGGTCGGTCTCGTGATAAGCATCGGGGTTCGGCGCCCCCAACACCTGTTGCTGCTCCTCCTCCTCATCAGAAAACAAGAACTCCTGCTGCTGCTCCTGCTCCTCCTCCTGGCGCTACCGCACTCGCTGCTGCCGCTGCTGCTCAGAGTCAGGCTCCCAGTCCTCCTCCCACTCCTGCTGCGGCTCCTCCTGCCAGATCCCCGAGTGGCTGATGTCCTGGACAGAAGAACCGGCACCGTGGGAAGGACCGGCGCCGTGGTAAGGACTGACGCCGTGTGAAGGCCCGGCGCCGTGCGAAGGAGAAGGCCCGACGCCATGGGAAGGGCCGGCACCGAACTGCAGGTACGACAGCAGACCCAGCTCATGCTACAGGAGATGCCTCACTAGCGGGTCATCGTGGGGTATTGCGTTGCGTCATGCGATCTAGGCCTGAGCCAACGGATGCATGTAAAATGCATACATGAACTTTGCATTATATTACTTATATTTCAATCATATTTGCATCATATAAGGGTTATATCATTGATTTATATTGATTTTGGGAATATTTCATTGTTTCCCTATTTTTCTGGAATTAACCCTGCACAGGCAGAAAACCCTATTTTCTATATTTTGATGTTTCAGGGACCCAAACGACGTCCAAATGACCTAATAATTTACGAGCATCAGTTTTCGGAAGGAACAAAGCGTGGGAGCGAAGGAAGCGAACAAACGGAGGCCCGAGGGCCAAGTTGAGTGGGCCCACGCGGCCAGATTCCTTGGCCGCGTGGGACCCATCAACATGGGCCTCGGAGCTCCGTTGCCGTCGATCTTTTTTCCCGAGCCTCCGTCTTGACCTAAAAACGGCTATAAAAAAAGTCCCCGACGCCCTTCGGAAAGGAGCGCCGCCGAAACACAGAAACCACGAAACAGAGACCTGGAGTTGCAGATTGGAGGGGGAAAACTCCGGCGGGGCGCTGCCGGCGTGGTCTCCATCTTCTCCAACGACTTCTCCACCGTCTCCATGATGAAGAGGGAGCAGTCCACCCCTGGACTATGGGTTTGTGGAAGTAACTTATGTATCTGTCCTCTCTTGAGTTTCACTAATTAGTACCGCATGAGCTGCTGAACATGATTACGGTCATCTATGTAATACCTTTGTGGTGGATCTTTTTATGAGTTAATATATGTTTGAGATTGCAATAGTTTTGTTTCAGTTATGAAAGTAGATGCATATTATGTACCCCGTTCTTGTTTACTTGTTATGATCAAGCATGTGTATGAGAGCGTGTGAGGGGGAACGTGTGCATTAGTTGGAGTAACGGGGGGTGGCTAGTGCGGTGAACGTGAGAGAAAGTTCCGCGATCCACTAGGGTGTTTTACCTTACTTTGTTGCCTCACTAGGGATAAAGAAAAATACCTTGCTACCGGAGATGTGGGTGTGACCATTGCCACTACTCCATGACTAGATCTAGCATGTTCTTATTTTAACTTCATGTCATGAAACTTAATGCTATGCTCTGATTTATCTTAATTACTAAGGTGTTATGATTTAGTTCGCATCTTGGTGGAGTATAAGAGAGATTAATAAACAAAAGATCTCTATGTTAGGACGTGATGCCCATATAATTAGTAACTTGTCATGAAACCTTTTTGTTGCAATCTCATATGTTAATTCTAGTGTTCCATTATCTATCACTTTATTAAAGAGAGAGTGCATTTGTGAAACCATGAACCCCGGTCCATTTTTAATCATAAGAAACACCTTTCCAACAACTTTTATCCACTTTACATTTTCTGCCATTTAAAAATCCGAAAATACAAAAACAGTTTTACATCTTGCATTCACAATACAAAACCCAAAAATATCATCCATCATTGTTTACATCATCATTGCATATTTATTTACTGTTTTGCATTCATTATCTTTTCATATCATTCTCACACCTTGTGCTTGACAACCACTTGGTGAAGTTGAGGGCACAAAACAATTTATTTTGTTTTGTAGGTTTTCAAGAGAAGGATAAGAAGATAAATCTTTCACTACTGATTCCCCGAGAGTTCGATATTAAACCCTCGAGTCACTTCTCGTGGGGAAAACCGTCTTTCCTATACTATACACTCTGCACTTGGAGTTTCAACCTAACCCATATTCTTTTGACGCAGGTAACTACGTCAAGGGCCATCAAGACAGTTTTCTGGCGCCGTTGCCGGGGAATCATTGCTGTAAAGATTTATCCAAGGGTATCTCACAACAAGTCAACTTCATCACCAACTTGTGCAAACACCTAAGCTTGGGGAGGTTGCACCTACGTGAGCATCATCTTATCCATCTTTACCTTGAAATCATTTTATTTTGTTTTGTTATTGTCTTGCATATCATATTTATATTTCGGTTTGCATTTTTATTTTCAGTTTTGCATTTTGTGTTGCATTTGTTATTTCGGTTTGCATTGTTTAGTATCATTTTATTTCCAGTTTTGCATAAAAAATTAAAAAACACATAAAAACTTGCATAATGGAAAAGAGAACCTTTTGGCCATTTAGTGTTAAGAACTTTCTCAAAATATGAATATCCCTGTTGAAAAATTTGAAGTAGATCATAATATCACTAAAATGATTTATGAACACCGTTTTTATGGGAAACCCAAGGAAGATCCTATACTTCATCTTAAGAAGTTTAATAAAGATGCAAAGTGTTAAATTTGAACCATGCGAATGTTAATATGATTAAAGTTAAGCTTTTTCCCTACTTCCTAGCTGGAAAAGCCTTAGATTGGATATTAAGATGGCCACCTGGAAACTTTAGCACTTGGTTTAATTTAAAAGCTTCATTCATTGAAAGATTTTGTTCCACTGAAACAGTTTGTAATTTGAGACAAATAGTTATCACCTTTAAACAAGAAGAGAATGAACCTTTGGTAAAAACATGGGAAAGGTTTAGAGGTATAGCTTTTGGAATGGAACATGGTCTTAGAGATTGGATGCTCATGCATATATTTTATAGAGGATTGTCTGAAACCTCTAGAGTCTTTTTGGATAATGAATGTGGGGGTTCTTTTATGAATACTACTGCAGCTAACACTCATATTCTACTTGATGGCTTGCTTTTGGAAGTGAAAATTAAAGAAAGTTTAGAAAAAGCCCAAGTACCAGAAGATGTTTTTGATGACCGTCATGAAATATTTAATCTATATGATAGGGGAAGAAAAGTTGAGAAAGTTAAAATGCTTAGTGAAGTCAAGGAACCATTACTTGACTTAGAGAATTGTAGCTTGCATGAATTAATATCTATCTTACAAAAATTTGCAAGTGATCCTACCATCAATGTTAACCAAGCAGGTTTTGGTTCTTATATTGCTAATCATGTTTTAGAAGAAAAGATTGCTAGGTACAACCAAGAAACTATGATACCACCTAAGCTTGGGGATATTTGGATTCCCAAAGTACTAGTAACCATTGGAAAAGAGACATGCCATGCTATATTAGATCTAGGATCTAGTGTCTCTGTTTTATCTAAAGAATTATATGAAGTTCTTGAATTAAAGAATCTTGAAAAAAGCTCTATTGAACTTGCACTTGCTGATGATTCCATTAAACATGCTTTAGGAAAAGTAAGTGATGTTATGGTAGAGTTGCATATGACATTTGTGCATGTTGATTTTCTAATCATGGATATGGGGAATAAAACCTCTAGTCCAATTATTCTTGGAAGACATTTTCTTCATACCATAGGTGCTATCATTGATTCAAAAGAAGGGAATGTGAAGTTTCAGTTTTCACACAAGAAGTGCATGGAACACTTCCCTAGGAAGAGGGATGTCGTGGTGGTATCACGCCAGATGCCATAGGATGGCTAAAGTGTGGGGCCGATGGACGCTGGTGGATCTGGGGGAGGGCTAGCGCGCTAAGAAGCACACACAAAGAACACACAAGCACAAGAACACACCACGATCTACCCAGGTTCGGGGCCCTCGTGAGGAGGTAAAACCCCTACTCCTGCATGCCTCTCTCTGTATAACTCGGTACCAAACGTACAAGCTGCTCCTTGAGCTGTATATCTCAACAATGGGGAAGAACACGAGGTAGAAGATGAAGCTACGGGGGAAGTGTATCTCAGGGCACCGTCCCTCACGCAGGAGGGGTAAGGGCCTATATATAGGCTAAACCGAGTTACCGAAGTGCCCCTCCCAGAGCACTGTAGCCATGCCGAGGATATGTCATGATGTTACTCCTGTCAGAGACAGGACATGACAAACCCATCTCCTGCAGCTCCACGGTGCAGCTAGAAGGTACCCTCTGGCAGAGACAAGACATGGCGTGCCCATGCCTCTGCCTCGCAGTCTGTTCCCGAATAACCCGGAGTCAGCGGTGGAATGATGGCCTGCCATCTCGGTCTCCTGCACGCTCCCGTGTCAGGCGCTTCTGTGTCAGGCGCTCCCGTGCCAGACGGGATGTGACAAGAGCATTGACCTCTGTCCGACACAAGGATAACCTGGCTTGGGTATGCCGGATTCCCCCTCCCGAATGATCTTCCCTGCACATAAGCAAACACACAAGTTATCGACATACATACGTCGGTCAGCATAACTCGGTTGGTATAAGTCGGTTAAGGTGACTCTGCAAACACAACCCGGTCTACGTGACCCGGCTGCCATAAGCCAGTTTGCAGTTACACCATGCCTCGGTCCCTCCGGGACTTGGTTGACCCGGTTTGACCTTGACCCGGTCCAGTCTTTAGAGCTCTTTATACCACAACTTTACCCTACCCGGGGGTAGCCCCCCGACATTAGTCCCCGAAGCTGGTGCGGTCCCACAGCCTCGGATGGAGGGCCACACCAGGTTTAACAAAACAAACCAAACCAACCGCCTTTCCGAATCAAAACATGTCTCGGGCTGGCCGAGTTTCTCCGAGTCAAACTAGTAACTTTGTCCGAATTTCCTCTCCAAATGGTCTAACCGACACAAAAAGATTCCCACAATCTCTCAAAGATCTCTCCACAGCACGTGGCAGAGAGACACTGTGCGCTGCCTCGGTTCCTGCGCGCGGACAAACATGCCTCTGCCACACGCTGCCTACGTCACGAGCTGTCTCGTCTCAACAACACTCGAGTGCGTTTGACCGTGGCGTGCCTCCTTGATTCCCGCGCCAGTAACCGCGCGATCACGCCGCGGGCAGTTACCACCTTGCGGCCCATGATGCGGCTGATCGTGCGGCCGCAAACGTTGCAACCGCGTAGATCGTGCGTGGACAATCCGCGCAGGCGTTACGGAAACGTGCGGGGAAATCGCTAACCGCACACGCCCCGTGCCCATAAATAGGGGAGCGGGCGCCTCTCCTCGTCCTCTTCGCATCCATCTTCCTCTTTCTCTCCTTCCTGCGACATCGCCGCCGCCGCGCAGCGAGCTCCGCCACCGCATGACGCCGGGAACGCTTCACGGCCGTCGACGACCGAAATCGACCGCGCCGCCGCCGCCAAACTCCTTCCCGCGGGATCTGCATTCCGGTATGGATCCCCAATCTCTATCTTCTTCATGAATCCTCTCAGGTGTTCTTCCTAGCATGTTCTTCATTGTTCATCCTTAGGGTGCTCTAGATCTCCAATCGCTAGACTTGCTAGGATTAACTTTGTTTGCTCATAGGTGAAACTGCTTAGGTCCCTTTCTAGATCTTTCTCGCACTGATATCCTGACATTGCTCCTGATAGTTTCAACTTTCTCTGCCTTATGCTCATGTTTTACTTTCTTTTTTACTTGCTCGGTAGATCTTGCTTGCTCACAGATTCAGGCAAAGTCAAGTTTATAACTTTTACCCGAATCACCTTTCCGAGATAAACAGACAACCTAAACCGAGATACTTATTTCGGTTTCCGAGTCACTTAACTCGGTTTCCGCGCTCTATTCCTGAGTCAGTTGCACGGCTCTTCCGGGTCACTTTTTCCGATTCTAGATTCATAACTCCGGGTTACTTATCTCGGTTGTGTTTGTACTCTTTGCAGGTTTTGATCCTGAGATGTCAGGTCGTAGCACCCCTGACCCGGCCGAGTCATCGGCGGCACCCAGCAACCGAGGCGGATGGGAGGGATCCGACATAGAACAAGATGACCTCGACTGGTTGCTCAAGACCCGGCGCATCACGGCCGAGGTTATATGCCGGCGTCCTGGATCAGAACTCGAACCGGTTCTAGAATCGGGTGAACGGGTGGTCTTCCTTGCGCACTTTCAGCGCGGGTTTGGACTCCCAGCTAGCCCCTTCTACCGAGAATTTCTTGACTTCTTCGGTCTACAACCTCACCATCTCCCTGCCAACGCCATTACATCTCTCTCAGCTTTTACCTCCTTCATGGAGGGGTATCTCGGCCTCTGGCCCACTGTTGCCGCCTGGGCCAAGTACTTCCGCCTCCGGAAGCAAACCATTCCGAATAAGGAGGAGGTCGTGAAGGATATGACCGCATGCGGAGCAGCTAGCATCACTCCGAGGAAACACTCCCCCTTTCCTCGGATTACCGGCTTAGAATCTTGCCGGAAGTGGCAAAGGTCCTTTTTCTATGTGAAGAGCCCAGAAGGGCGGGATGTTCTCAACCTGCCGGAGTTCAACATTGCTCCCCCCACAGCCGAGTTAAACTGGAACTATGACCCGCAGGACACCATTCCTGAGGTCCAACTGATCCACCAAACCCTTGAGGGTCTGCTGGCAAAGAAGTTCGGTGCAGACGATCTCTTGAGGACTTTCGTCATGCGCCGAGTCAACCCCCTCCAGTATCGTGTGCACAAGATTTGCCACATGAGTGGCCTGCTGGACCCTACCCGGGTCAGCACCCATGATCTTACTCGTCCCCAAGTTAGGAGACGTGTCAAGGCCATCGCTCAGACCGAGATGGAGGATGACTGGCAATGGGGCGTAGAGCCATTTGAGCGATCCCGGCTTCCGCCTCCGGTTAGTTTGTCACCTTTGAACTGACATATCTGCCTTCCGAGGTTACTTTTATCTCGGTGAAGCACCATCTGACTAATCCGAATCTACTTTGCTCCTCATGCAGCTGTTTACTCGACAAGCCATCGAAGATGGGGACCTGAAGACCCGGAAATGGACAAAAGATCGCCATGCGCGACCCGAGGAGACTGAAGATCCGGACAACGAGGATTATATGCCGGTTCCTCGTGCCAAGGCTTCTACCTCGGGTAAGCCATCCGCCCGTGTCTTCGTTCAAGACTTGTCAGACGACGAAGATGACGATTGTCAAATCCTAGATCCCATTGACGCTATTCCTATTTCATGGTATGCACCTCGTGCTGCAGCCAATCCGGGTGCCCAAGGCACATCCCGGAAACGCTCCGTTGCGTCCGGGTCAGCGGCTCCTCCGGCTAAGAAAGCCAAGAAGGTCGTTCCAAGCGTAAGGCTAAGGCCCTACCAACCAGCAAGGGGTAAGATAAACTTCGCATAACTTTTCTTGCTCTCACTCTTTCCTTCTTTACTTTCACCGAAGTTATCCTCACCCGAGTTAACACTTTACCTCGGTTTATGCAGCGATCCCATCGCCGCAAAACAGACCCACAGTTCCATTTTGTCTCCTATCCCTTCATCGCCACCCCTGGCGGCCAACACCGGGATTAGCAGCCCCGGAGGGGCAATCCCTTCCCCGGTGCGCGCTACCTCAGCCGACATTCCGCCGCCGAATCTTGATTCGGACCTGGGAGGAGACCAAGGCCTCGAGCAAACCTCGGCTCCGGGTCAAGACCAATCTCCCCTCCCGCCTCTTAAAGACTCGGAGACGGAGCGGGTGAAGACCCCGACTAAGACCTCGTCTAAGCCGGATCCCCGCCTCTCACCTCGTGCCCAGCACAAGCACAACAAGCAACAGCAACAGTTGAAGCAACAGCAGCAACAACAGAAGCAGCAGCAGCAACTGGAGAAGCAGAAGAAGCAACAGCAGCAACAGGAGAGCAACAGAAGCAACAACAGCAACAGAGAAGCAGCAGAGCAGCAGGAGCCCCCAGTACCAGCCATACTCCGGCACCACCGCGTCCAACTGTGCCGAGTCAGCAAGCCTCTGGCCAACCTTCAACCGACCAGAGCAGGCAAATTACCGTGACTCCAACAGCAAACCGGCGTACAAAATCTCTCCGAGATGATTTCCCGCCCCCGGGTCAACAGCCATGTTCTTCCGAGTCTTCGCACCCCGAGTGACAACAGCCTCGGCTCGGTTGGACAGTGCGTGATGGACTGGAACGCCGCGGATCCCAGCGAAGTTTCCTCTACTCCGGCAAATCCACACCCGGTTGGCCCTGGCCTTGTTGCGCAATCCCTGCACTCTTTGCAGGTCTCGGCCCTTCAGGCTAGCAGGGTTGTCGAGGTAACTTTCTTAGAACTTAGCACTTACTTTTCAATGATCAAAGTCACACTATCCACAGTCCCCGAGATTCGGGTTGAGTAACTGATACTCGTCCGAGTAATAGGTAACTCGGCGCGAATCTTCAACAACTTGATCATTAAATTTAACTTGTTAACAACACTGGAATGCCCAGTCCCCGAGTCTCATGTCGAGTTTATCCGGCATGAGCTTACATTAAACTCGGACAACCAGTCCCCGAGTTTCATGTCTAGATGACTCGGTATGATCTTTCATTAATCTCGGGCTCACAGTCCCCGAGACTCTTTTTGACTTAACTCTGTCAGTACTTTCCGTCAATCTCGGGCTCCAGTCCCCGAGATTCTTTTTACCCTCACTAACCTCTTTCTTCTGGCAGGATTGCACCAACACTCGCAGCCGGATTTCAAGAATCTAGCCCTGGAGCACCGGGCGCTTAAGCTCTCCTTCCAGAACCAGCAGGAGGAAATGAAGAAGAAGGAAACTGAGCACAAGCGTGCTCTTAAAGAAGAACAGTCCGAGGTGACTCGGCTCAAGCGAGATCTTGACCGGGTCGAAAAAGAGAAGACCGAGCTGAAGAAGGAGAGGAACACACTGAAGGCAGCTCTGGAGAAGCGTGCTGCAGGTGACCAGAAGATCCAAGCGCACATTTCTGCATGCGAGGCTAAAGCTACCAAGCTGAAGAGAGTTGGATGCCCTCAAGGCAAATGCTGCCAAGTGGCTGGCTGAGCTCACCAAACTTAATGCCGAAATGGACAGTAAGTTTCCTGAATCATATCTTTTTTCTATATCTTCCTGACATGGAATTTTGTGTCGGTATCTCATTTGATTCGGCGTCAGCCTACTTGCTCTCAGAACACTTTGAGCACTGCCAAGCTGCTGCAGCCAACACTGTGAAGAAGGCCCGAGCTGCGAAAGCCGAGGCATCCGGGGCTCCGCTATCCGAAGCTTGGGACATCGACGACCACTTGATTGCACTCCAAGCTCGTATTTCCCCTTGAGGAGCATCGGCGTCGAGCTTCTTAATGCCGGTATCCGAGCCTACCACGTCTTGTGGCCCGACTCTCCCAGTGTCAAGACTATTGCCGAGTTATCCACATGCTTGCAGCAAACCGAGACTCGGCTAAGGGAATGGAGGTCTTCTTCTGCTCGTGCCGGGGCCGACGCAGCCTTGCTCTTTCTGATGTCCTGGTATGAGGATATCAACCTCGATGGCCTGCGTACTCTACGCGATGGCTCCCCATGGGCTACTGACCCGGCATTGATTGCGAGGCGCGGGGAAGCTGCTACCTTCATGGCCAGGTTTGCCAACACTCGGTCTGTTGAACCTGGTGTGGTTTACTCTGATGATGAAGACGAAGAAGAAGAAGAGGTCAATGTTGATGATGGCTCCGAGCAAGAGTATGTTGCGTCTGATTCCGAGTCTACTAACTCCGAGTCAATTCCTGATGCCTCGGCTAAGACTGCGAAACAGTCTGCCGCCGAGATCTCCACTGAACCAGCGCCTGACTCGGCTAAGCAAAGTGCTACCGACGCTTCAGCAAGCAGCAAGATCACTCCGACTGCCCCCGAGTCTGCTACTCTGCTGACCAAAGCTACTCCTGCAACCGAGGCTCCTCCTTCAACCGAGGTTCCTCCGTCATCCGGGTCTGTCCCTGCAACCGGAGCTGCTCCTTCCTCCGAAGCTGCTGCTTAACTTTGATGAATTTAAACCGTTAAATCCCCGGAATGCCGGGTGCAGATGTAATATACATTTTAAGCTCCTCCAGACTACTTTATTTTGCTTAACTCGAACAAGACGAGGTTTATGTCGGATCAATTTAAACCGAGTCCCCGAGTTTATTTTCTTGTTCACTATACTTGTCGATCTTTGCTCTTGTCTACCATACAGGCGTTCGACAGTCGAGTCACAAGATAGAAATTATAGCATACAATACTTGTAAATTTTGAGGTAAGGTTTAGAGTCATCCGACACAAGGAAAAAAAAAACCGGGTTAGTAAACGACATATGTCGGATCTTTCTAGGACCGAGTCCCCGAGTTCACTTTCATGTTTACCATATACCATAACCTCTGCTCTTGACTGCCATTTCGGCGTTCGTCAGTCGAGTCACAAGATCACAACAAAATAGCATACATTACTTGAACTTTGAAACGAGGTCTCAAAATCATCCGACATATGAACAACACAGATAAAAACCGAGACAAAAACACATGCATATGACAAGGCAGTCCCCGAGTTTCTTTTCGGAGTGCCGGCATTTTATTCAAAGGAAAAACCGAGATACATACACTGCGCCCTTATGAGTAAAAGGGACGGAGTAGAGCTACATTCCAGGGTCTTTTGGTCTCCTCTCCGGATTTGTCCATCACATTTTTCCTCGGTGCCTGTGCATCTATAAGATAGTATGAATCATTGTGCAGAGCCTTGCTCACAATGAATGGTCCCTCCCATGGAGGTGACAACTTGTGTCGGCCTGCTTTGCGTTGCACTAGCCTCAACACCAAATCTCCCTCTCGGAAAACCCGAGGGCTGATCTTCCGGCTATGATAGCGTCGGAGATTTTGCTGATATATAGCTGACCGAGATAAGGTCAGTTCTCGTGCTTCTTCGAGCAAATCAACATCATTTTCCCGAGCTTCTTTTGCCTCGGTTTCAGTGTACAGCGCCACTCTTGGCGAGTCATATTCCATGTCGGTTGGTAGTACCGCTTCTGCTCCATAGACCAGAAAAAATGGCGTATAGCCAGTTGATCGATTTGGTGTGGTCCTTAGACCCCACAGCACTGCTGGTATCTCCTCTATCCAACATCCCGGAGTTCGCAACAGTGGTTCAATCAACCGGGCTTTGATACCGGCTAACACCAATGCATTTGCTCTTTCCACTTGCCCATTTGCCTCAGGGTGTGCCACCGAGGCTATGTCCAACCGAATTCTCTTATCCGCACAGAACCGAGCAAACTCTCCCACAGCAAAGTTTGTGCCATTATCCGAGATAATGCTATGGGGGTAACCATATCTCAAAATGATGTCCTTCAAAAAGGTCACAGCTGTGTGACCATCACACTTCCGGATTGGCTTTACCTCGATCCACTTGGTGAACTTGTCCACCATTACCAGCATATGAGTCATGTTACCTCGGGCTGGCCTGAATTCTCCCACCATATCCAGCACCAAACTGCAAAGGGCCAAGTGATTGGAATTGTCTTGAGTGCCGAGGCTGGCAGGTGGATCTTTTTAGCAAACCTCTGACATCCCTCACACTTTCTGACGATATCTTCTGCCTGGTTCAAAGCACTGGGCCAATAAAACCCATGCCGGAATACCTTAGCCACCAAGGCTCTTGATGAAGCATGATGACCACACTCTCCCTGATGAATTCCAGGAGCATCTCCTGCCCTTCCTGCGGCTCGACACAGCGCTGCAGTACCTCGGTCACACTTCTCTTGTATAACTCCTGGTTGATGATGGTGTAGGCCTTGGATCTTCTTTGCACTTGCCTAGCTTCAACTTCATTACTTGGCAAACTCCCATCCATCATAAATGCCATTATTGGTTGTGCCCACTCCGGCACAGGACGCACAGGAAAGATCAGATCATCCACCTCCATGAGATCAACCGACATTACTTCTTCCGAGATAGAGTAACCAGTCCCCGGGTTCTGCCAAGCAGTCCCCGGGTTCTCCCAAATGCATCCGACATCGACGTCCATGGGAACAGCACCAGACTCCGGTTTCGCCGGGATAAAAATTGACTCGGACTCCGGCGATGGTTTGATTGATGGCTTCCTCAGATGCTCCAAGGCTATGCCGGGTGGAATTGGATCCCGGGATGAACCTAGCTTGGACAGTACATCGGCGGCGTCATTTTCAGCCCGAGGTATATGCGTGAGCTCGCAACCTTCAAAGAACCCCGAGATCTTCTGGACATGAAACCGATACAACGCCATGTTGGCGTCTAAAGCATCCCAATTTCCCGAGACTTGCTGCACCACCAAATCCGAGTCTCCGAAACATTCTATCCGGCGAATACCAATTCTTTGGCCACATTTAGCCCATGAACAAGTGCCTCATACTCGGCCACATTGTTAGATGCCGCAAAATGAATCTGCAACACATATCTCAGTTGATCTCGCTTAGGCGAGGTAAGGACTACCCCGGCACCTAAACCAATTTTTGTCCTTGAACCATCAAAGTGCATTCTCCAGTAATTGGGGTCAGGTGGTGGCTCATATTGCATTTCAGCCCAATCCACCAGGAAATCCGGCAGTGCCTGAGATTTAATGGCATCTCTTCTTTCATAGTGAGGAGTGTAAGGGGACACCTCGATAGCCCACTTGGCTACTCGGCCAGTTGCATCTTTACACCCAATGATCTCCGAGATAGGAGCCTCACACACCACAGTGATTGAATGCTCTTGGAAGTAATGTTTCAACTTCTTAGCAGCCAGATAGACACCATATGTCATTTTCTGGTAGTGCGGATAGTTCTGCTTGGACAACGAGATCACCTCGCTAGGTAATACACTGGCCTCTGCACAGTTTTGCCATCTCTTCTCGCTCCACTACCAATACGACACTCACAACCCGGTTTGTGGCTGCAATGTAGAGCAACATCGGCTCTTTGGGTAATGGTGAAGCCAGTATCGGCGCAGTTGCCAACATCTTTTTTAACTCGGTGAACGCCGCATCTGCTTGCGGGGTCCACACGAAGTGGGTTGTTTTCTTCATGAGTTGATACAAAGGCAATGCCTTTTCCCCAACCTGCTAACAAACCGACTTAAAGATGCCAAACATCCAGTGAATTTCTGCACGTCTTTGAGACATGTCGGTAACCTCATGCTTTCAATAGCACGGATTTTTGTCGGGTTCACCTCGATACCTCGGCTTGACACGAGGAAACCGAGTAACTTGCCTGCCGGCACACCGAAGGTACATTTGTCCGGGTTAAGTTTTATCCGGAATTTCCTCAGATTCTCAAATGTTTCTCGGAGATCATCAATCAGAGAGGATTTCTCCTTAGACTTGATGACAATGTCATCGACATACACCTGCACATTTTTTCCTATTTGATCATGCAAGCATTTTTGCATACATCTCTGGTAAGTGGCACCAGCATTTCTCAAACCAAAGGTCATGACACGATAGCAATAAGCCCCATACGGGGTGATAAAAGCAGTTTTCATTTGATCAGCAGGGTTCAGTGGTATCTGGTGAAAACCAGAATAAGCATCTACAAAGGATAACAGCTCACACCCGGCTGTGGAATCGATCACTTGATCTATCCGAGGCAGCGGGAATGGATCCTTAGGACATGCCTTGTTCAAGTTTGTGTAATCAATACACATACGCCACACAATGGCCACATTCGGGTCATCTTTTTTCTTTTCCACCAGGACCGGGTTAGACAACCAGTCCGGGTGCAGCACTTCCATGATGAACCCAGATGCAAGTAACCTGGCCAGTTCATCACCTATCACCTTTCTCCTCTCATCCGAGAGACGTCGCATAGGTTGCTTCACCGGCTTCATATCCGGTCTGACGAACAAAGAGTGCTCAGCCAACTCCCTCGGAACACCTGGCAGGTCCTGATTTGACCATGCAAAGATATCCCGGTTCTCACGGAGGAAGTGACTGAGCTCGCCTTCCTATTTCTCAGTTAACCCGGTACCAATGATGACGTTGTGGTCCGGACATGCCGGGTCAACATTGATCTTCTTGGTCTCTTTGGGCACCTCGAAAGTTGCATTCTGCTCCGGGTTAGTCATACCCGGCATACCGAGTTGTGCTGACTGAGCCAATGCCACCACTTCATGGATCTTCTTCTTCTCCGCAGCGATGATCAGTGACTCGGCTAAGCACGATCCAGCCGAGGCACACTCCAGTGCACGCTTGTAATCACCCGAGATAGTGATGATGCCATTAGGACCCGGCATTTTCATCTTGAGGTAACCCACATGGGTGGATATCATGAACTTGGATAATGCAGGCCTACCGAGTAAAGCATGGTATGGACTTTCGAGGTCCACTACCTCAAACTGGATACTCTCAGTTCGGCAGTTGTCCTTGGTGCCAAACAACACATCAACCCAAATTTTGCCCATAGGCGCACATGAAACACCTGGCACTATGCCATGAAAGGTTGTAGAACTCGGTTGCAGCATGTTTGCCGAGATACCCATCTTCACCATGGTGTCTCGGTACATGATATTGATAGCACTCCCATTATCAATGAGAACTCGGGTGAACCGAATATTGTGTCGGTCTGAAGAATGTCGGATCCACTACCAACGCATAACCTCCCGGAGTTGGCATAACTCGGGGATGATCCCTTCTGCTCCAAGTGATTTCTTGCTCGGACCAGTGCAAATACTTCGGCACAGCCGGCATAACTGCGTTCACCTCCAGTGCATGCCGATGCAAGCTCTTCTTGTCAGTTGTCTCGGTCACAAATATCACATAGCTCTGATGACTTTCGTATTTGTATGGGCAAAATATCACATAGCTCTAATGACATAGCTCTGATGACTTCTCTGTAATCTCCCTGGGGATACTCTCCCTGCCTGCTGGGACCAGTGTTGTTATTGTTCCCTCCGACGTTCACCTGATTCACAGGCTTCGGATCTGCTTGCCTCGGAACTGGCGGAATTACCGGGACAGCATTTGCTCCGGTAAGTGGCAAGTTTTGCCTCGGCGGAATTCTCTGAGGTGCCCCCACTTGATTTCCTCCGGCTCTGGCTCCTTCTCCCCTTGTGCGCTGATACAGCTGCATTGCCGAGTTGTATGATTTGCAGGCCTGCGGATGTCTTGGGTGTGGAAACTGCATGGCCCATCCAACATAGCCTCATAAGTTAAGGATGGCTTCTGGTCACCTCATGGCATCTTCCCCTCTTGATTCTGGCCCCATGCTGGGCCATTGAACTTCGGACGCTGGCTATTACCGGCATCTGGCTGGTCTTGGTTTACAGCTGCAACCTGGTTCGAGCCATACCGGTAATCCGGCTCTCTCCTCTTGTTACCGAAGTTCTGGCGATCGTTCTGCCTGACTGGCCCGGGTCTGTTATTCACCGGGTATCTTCTACTCGGCTCTCCCGAGTTCAGCAAAGGTTGCATCGGATCACCCAGTGCATAGCTATCCGCAATCCGGATTGTCTCGGCCAGAGTGGCCGGCATTTCCCTCTGCAACTTCTGCCAGAGCATGGAGCCGTGTCGGCACCCCTGGGCAAACCAAGATATGGCCTGTGCCTCTGCAACTCCTTCACAGGAATTGCGAATAGTACTCCACCGGGTTAAGTAATCCCGGTCAGTTTCATTATCCCTCTGCTTGCACATCGCAAGCTGCTGAGAACGGTTTGGCCTCTTGTATGTGCTGGAGAAGTTGCTAACAAATGCTTCTTCAAAGTCCAGCCAGCAATCAACACTGCCCTCTCGCAGGTTGTTCAGCCAAATCCGGGCTGGCCCTTCCAACATCTGCGGGATATACCTCACCGCCCATCTGCGGTTACCTCCCGCAATATGCACAGCCGACACATAATCTGTCAGCCAGTCCTCTGGCTTAGTGCTGCCGTCATATGTTTTTGCACCTCGGTTCAACTGAAAGTGCCGCACCGGTGGTTCCCTCATGATCCGAGGTCCAAAACATGCAGGTCCAGGTGGACCTTGCTCTTCCAGCATCTCGGACATATAAATCCTGTCCAACTTGTAACGTGCATCATTTGGTGACAACTGGCGAGCTCCCAACCGAGATCCCAGTGCACCTTCATATCTCGGATACCCAGCTTTCTCCATAGCCGAGTAACCATCATCATAACGGTTAGCCACCTGTTCAACAACTTGTGGCTGCTTAACATGCCCGACATTTTGCTGCCGCTGCTGGGCGAGATTTTGTGTCGGATACCGAGGTGGATAACCTCGGCCAGCCGAGTTAACTACCCCGCACCTGGACCGCCCTGACCGGGATTGCTTCTACCCCGGCCGGCACTACCTCGCCCAACTACCTGTTTTCCGGCACACGCCGGGTCATACACCTGCATCTGTTTGCTCTTACCGGAGTTTACACTCCGGTCACGATCTACACCGACATGCGGTGAAGAAGCCTGCCCCTTAGATCCACTAGCTCCCCTAGCCGAGTGAACAACATCGGACCCACCTGCAACTGTGTTGGCCTTGCGATAGGCCTCATTCTACCGGGTAGCCACAGCTACCAGCTCATTAATTCGGTCTTGCTGCCTGCGGAGAGCTTCTCCGGATAAGCCTGACAACTCGGCTCTTGCTGCCTCGGCAGCCCTAAGAGTCTTAGCAGGGGAACTATACATCGGTTTTTCGACCGATAAAGCACTAGGGGTTTTGCTGGAGCTAGATCTACCATCTCTAGCAATCTCGGCATTGAGGGTTTTACCCCTCTTGCGCACATCCTCTACTCGACTAGGGCGAGCAGCTACCGGGGTAAAACCATGTGCTAGGTTATACTCACGGACAGTTATCCCGAACTCTCTCCATACCTCGGCCATCTCCAGAGCCTCCTGAAGCAAGCTCTGACGCCGAGCCTCCAACTCTGCCTCTGATTGGGCAGCATCTGTACCGGCTGCTACCGGCACACCCAGCTTCTCGATTATCTCCTCGAGGTGAGCTGGCTTAACCGGCACATGGGATGTACCGGCCTGGCTGGGGAGGTTTTCCCTCCTCTCCAGCGGCACTTTTGCCGATCTGGTAACCTTGGGTGCGGGATTACCGGCATCTCTTTTGCCGGGGTCTCCTTTACCGGCATCAGCCGCAGTGCCGGTCATCATGACCTCTGCGCAGCTCCCGGGGCGAGCGCTACGCCGGCCGCGAGCCGCGCAGATAGCAGGAGGATCCTCAGCCACAAGCACCTGCTCGGGGTACTTGCAGACAACCTCGGTGGCGATGTAGGTCACGAAGGTGCCGAAGCTGATGAGGCAGCCGTTCGTCGGGAACGACCTGCTGCCGAAGCATCCAGCGTTGTCGCTGATGAAGTTCAGCACGCCGAGCTTGCAGACGAGCCCGCAAACGACGCGCTCGCCGGAGTTGATGATGGAGCCCGTCCGGAATGTCACACCAGCCCGCTTTACGGGAGGCAACCTGGTTGTTTTTATTTTTGATTTTCTTTGTGTCCTCTTGCTGTAACAAGAGACTTAGTTTTTAGTTTTGTTTCTGGAATTTTTAATAAAGTGCCAAGTTTTACCTATTTTGGTTTGAAAAAGTTGCTATTTGCATTCGGAGATTTTATTCCAGCACGAATCTGTGCACGGTATGATTTTTAATTCCTATTCTGTAACTCCGAATGAGCTGATATTTGAACTGTAGTTGCAACTTTTCATCCTCTGTAAGCATGAATTTTTTCAGATTTTTTCGACATATTTAAGTAGGGTAGAAAAATACGTTTTGCTGCTGCTGTTTTTCTGGACAGATTCTGTCCCATTTTGTTTGATGCATTCTTTGAACTTTTAACTTGAATCTTTTTGATCCAATTGAGTTTATAAGTAGGCATACAACATTATACACTTTCTGGACATTCATATGAATTTTTGTTTAAGGATTTTATGCAGCAAGCAATTCGTTTGTCTATCACTACTAATGTCACCCCACAGAAAAGAAATGGGAGAAACGGTGTTTTGAAGTTTTTTCACAGGGATTAGAGGAGATGCACCAAGAGCTATCCAAGGATGGTGAAGACCATAAGCTTGGGGATGTGAAGACAACCCCACTGGACCAACACACTCTCGGTTTGCACACGTCTAACTTCTGTTTTTCGATCAATGCACTTTATCGCATAAACTTGGAGCGTCTTTTATTTGCTTTTTATTTCGGTTTGATTTTTGTTTGTCTTGAGACCACCACTATCATTTATATATGAGAGAGCTACTGGAAATTTGGGTTGAATTAAGTTGGATGCTATTAAAAAGATTGGGAAAGGGATGTTTGAGTTGATTCAAAAAGATACATATAGTTGCATGATTCATATGCTTTTAATGAATATTAATTTGCAAGTGTTTTATCAAGAGCTATCTTTTATTCATGTTTTGATGCTGAATGTTACTTTACTTTGTTTAACATGGATTGGTTAGTTCTATGGACACTTATGCATGCATTTAGACGGTCAACTTTCTCCCTCTTGCTAGCCCAAAAATTCCAACAAGTAAAAACTTGTTTTCCAACACCTTCAACCAAAGTTTTTCCAGTGAGTCCACCATATCTACCTATTAGCTTTATGCTATTCCGAGTATGTTTATCATGTTATTTTGTATTATCTATACTTCTGAATTAAAATGCTTATGTTATTGATTGTTATGGGAAAAGTTGGTTAAAGAGCTCTCACGAACTTGATGCACACCTTACTTTTATTGCACTTAATAAACATGACCATTGTGATTAAAATTATGAAGTTGTGAGCTTGACAAGAGTCTTGGTTGGGAGTTAGCTCATATGTGCTGTCACATGGCAAGCTTTCAACGTGCTCTTTATATTTAGTTGATATCATGTACTTTTGTTTATGGATGCTTATCATGGTGCCAAATAAATGTGGAAACTTAGTAAGTTTAATGAGTTTGTATAAATGGCTAGAGAGACGCCTGGGCCGCTAATCTAAGCCATGCATCATTCATGGTGGAAATTTACTTACATGCTATGGTGAACCTTCAGTGATGCACCCCACAATAAAAAGCTATACCAATAGTAAATAAAAAGGGTGTGGAGATTGTTCATTTTGTTTGTTTGTCTTGTCATTTTGACATGGGCTTGTTCCATGTCCTGAGGCAAGAGGTACCCCAGTTGACGCTCTTGATGACGCTATATTACTTACAATGACCTTAACTTGAACTTGCTTTTGTGTCCCAAGTTGAGTAACACCGTGGTGTAGGTACTTGTATTCACGGGGCATGAGACATTCAACCCATACTTTGTCAAGCATACTACTCATATTTGCTTTCACTTTAAACTTTAACCATTCAAGATGCTATGATAGGGGTAATGAGAGCTTGACACCAATGAATACCACATTGCAAACATTAACTTAAGTAGAAGCATTTGGAAGTTAGATGAAACTTATTCATGCTTTACCTCTACTCATTTATATATCTTTCCAAAGTGTCCACCTTTTATATTCAGATTTATAAGAATACTCTATGACCATTATAGGATGTTTTTACTTTTCATTATGCATACATTTGGTCCATAGTACTTTCTTCTATGTTACACTTTGTGAATTATCATTGAACATCCTTACATTGAATATTTGATATCACTTCATAATCTATCTTGTATATTGCTACTCCTTTGAAGAATGAATCATTTGACTCTATGTAGCAATAGTAATCATCTTTGATATCCATTGATAGTATTAAAATGCAAAGTCCATGTTAGTTTTATCACCTTCATACTCGAGGACGAGTATAGGTTAAGCTTGGGGATGTTGATGCATGTAAAATGCATACATGAACTTTGCATTATATTACTTATATTTCAATCATATTTGCATCATATAAGGGTTATATCATTGTTTTATATGATTTTGGGAATATTTCATTGTTTCCCTATTTTTCTGGAATTAACCCTGCACAGGCAGAAAACCCTATTTTCTATATTTTGATGTTTCAGGGACCCAAACGACGTCCAAATGACCTAATAATTTACGAGCATCAGTTTTTGGAAGGAACAAAGCGTGGGAGCGAAGGAAGCGAACAAACGGAGGCCCGAGGGCCAAGAATGGGCCCACGCGGCCAGATTCCTTGGCCGTGGGACCCATCAACTGGGCCTCGGAGCTCCGTTGCCGTCGATCTTTTTTCCGAGCCTCCGTCTTGACCTAAAAACGACTATAAAAATAGTCCCCGACGCCCTTCGGAAAGGAGCGCCGCGAAACACAGAAACCACGAAACAGAGACCTGGAGTTGCAGATTGGAGGGGGAAAACTCCGGCGGGGCGCTGCCGGCGTGGTCTCCATCTTCTCCAACGACTTCTCCACCGTCTCCATGATGAAGAGGGAGTAGTCCACCCCTGGACTATGGGTTTGTGGAAGTAACTTATGTATCTCTCCTCTCTTGAGCTTCACTAATTAGTACCGTATGAGCTGCTGAACATGATTACGGTCATCTATGTAATACCTTTGTGGTGGATCTTTTTATGAGTTAATATATGTTTGAGATTGCAATAGTTTTGTTTCAGTTATGAAAGTAGATGCATATTATGTACCCCGTTCTTGTTTACTTGTTATGATCAAGCATGTGTATGAGAGCGTGTGAGGGGGAACGTGTGCATTAGTTGGAGTAACGGGGGTGGCTAGTGCGGTGAACGTGAGAGAAAGTTCCGCGATCCACTTGGGTGTTTTACCTTACTTTGTTGCCTCACTAGGGATAAAGAAAAATACCTTGCTACCGGAGATGTGGGTGTGACCATTGCCACTACTCCATGACTAGATCTAGCATGTTCTTATTTTAACTTCATGTCATGAAACTTAATGCTATGCTCTGATTTATCTTAATTACTAAGGTGTTATGATTTAGTTCGCATCTTGGTGGAGTATAAGAGAGATTAATAAACAAAAGATCTCTATGTTAGGACGTGATGCCCATATAATTAGTAACTTGTCATGAAACCTTTTTGTTGCAATCTCATATGTCAATTCTAGTGTTCCATTATCTACCACTTTATTAAAGAGAGAGTGCATTTGTGAAACCATGAACCCCGGTCCATTTTTAATCATAAGAAACACCTTTCCAACAACTTTTATCCACTTTACATTTTCTGCCATTTAAAAATCCGAAAATACAAAAACACTTTTACATCTTGCATTCACAATACAAAACCCAAAAATATCATCCATCATTGTTTACATCATCATTGCATATTTATTTACTGTTTTGCATTCATTATCTTTTCATATCATTCTCACACCTTGTGCTTGACAACCACTTGGTGAGGTTGAGGGCACAAAACAATTTATTTTGTTTTGTAGGTTTTCAAGAGGAGGTAAGAAGATAAATCTTTCACTACTGATTCCCCGAGAGTTCGATATTAAACCCTCGAGTCACCCCTCATGGGGAAAACCGTCTTTCCTATACTATACACTCTGCACTTGGAGTCTCAACCTAACCCATATTCTTTTGACGCAGGTAACTACGTCAAGGGCCATCACCAACCAGTGCTCCTTCTGCATGGCCGTGGTCACCTGTCTGATCCCTGGCGGCGCGAGCTCGCCTACACGGTGGCGATCCCAAGGTAAGTTGAGACCGTCGTCCTTCCTCTTATCCCCATACTCGTGGACAACAAAGTAATCGTAGGCGCGTGCCGCCTCCTCCGCGGTGTCAAACTGGCCAACCCAGTGCTTCCTCTTGTTAATATGGATCTGACATCCATAGACGTACCGCTGAAGCCTCTCCCTATAATACGCCCTCACACCTTTGTACTTAACCATTCTGTGGAAACTAAAAACATGTTAAAAGGATATTCATTAGAAAAAAACACAAAGAATCTAAAATAACTAGAAATCTAACAATCTAACATAACTAATTATCTAAAACAACCAGAAATCATTTAAATGTAACAATTTAACAATCTAACACAACTAATAGAAATGTAACAATATAAATACGACACAAACTAAATTATCTACAAATTAACTAGAAATCTAACAATCTAATACTACACTAATAGCACAAGCTAAATTATCTACAATCTAATACTACACTAATAGCACAAACAAAATTATCTACAAATTAACTAAAAATCTAACAATCTAATACTACACTAATAGCACAAACTAAAATTATCTACAAATTAACTAGAATCCAATAGCACAAACGAATAGCACAAACTGTCTACAAATTATCTACACTAATAGTACAAACTAAAATTACACACTCACGGGCGCGGGGCCGGGGCGGCGATGCGGGCGTGGAGAGGGAGGCGGCGGTGGGGAGGGAGAGGGACGCGTCGGCGGGGAGGGATAGGGAGAGCGAGGCCGCCGCGTGATACGGTTTTGGGATGCGCGCGAGGGGAGAGAGAGAGGGGATAAGGGCGCGCGGCGGTTTTTTTCCTTTTATTTTTTTTAGAATTTTTTTTGATTCGGTCAAATTATTTTTAGAGTGTAGATTTTTGTGAGAAATAATTTTTGTTGCATATTTTAGACAATATTCTTACCAACTATTTTTTTTTTTTTGACATTATAGTCTTTTTGCGCACACATATGCTCGTCTTTTTTTAGAGTGTAGTACTGTGTTACTACGTATAACCGACCAGCATTTAATTAGGTGTGTAACATTTACATGAAATATGTTTATACTAATTCTCGTAGCCATCGGGCAGCACACGACTTTCTTAGCCTCTTCGACATTCTGAGGCAATTTGTTCGCTTTGGGTAACAAATCGTGCACATAATCTAAAATCATATCGATGCATTTATCGGGGTTTTTGTTTTCGCCTTGATGTCAATTTGTTCCCTTTGGGTAACAAAGGAGTTTTTGAGTCTGTCGACAGTTGCTCCAGCTTCTTTGCCTCACTACACGCAACACGTTCATTACTCGTCTTCTTACCATGATCATCATCAACGTCAATGTTTCCCCCTTCTTTATCATCGTCCGACGACGACCGTACCATTCCTCAACATCGGGCATATTCTCATTTCTGCCATCATCACCCTCATCTGCGGCTACACCTGGATGCCTACACAAATATGTACACGAATTAAACTATAATAGAAAAATTCGGCATGGCTACTGGCGTCGTGGGCAAATGTCATGCCAGTTACCTCAAACGAATCACCGGCCTACCAAACAATCCACGTCAGTGATTTGCTGGGTCCGTATCACGCGCCGGACCATAGACTATTACCGGCGTGTTCGCTAGTAGCCACGCCAATGATTACACAGGAAGTTACCGGCGTGTCTTGTTAGTCCCACGCCAGTAATATATTTCACCATGGCAACTTTTTTGGGCCCACATATCACCGGCGTAGCTATAAGATGTCCACGCCGGTGGTTCCATCGTAACACCGGCGTGGAAAAATTCCCACGCCGGTGATTAGCGATTAGCTGCGGAATTTGGTCCCAGCAGATCACCGGCGTGGGTTTTGGGTGGCCCGCCGGTGATTACAAGCCGGCTATTAGGTGTTTCCTTGTAGTGTCATGAGCGAGACAATTTGTTCGTAGTCCCATGGATGTTGATGAATGACTCACACTGATCTTCGATCGAGTAGAATGACCAAAGCATCGTGTCCACTGAACATAGCCCAAGCAAGAGACAAGCATGTCCAAGATCCTAAGGCCTTGTTAGGTAGAGACATATTAGAAGTGATTCCCGAGAATAATACCGGTTGTTCTAAAAAAAATCCCAGAAAAAACATCTAGATAATTTGGTACGCTGGTATTCGACCAGAATGAACCTAGTAATGCTCAGAAAAACCTGAGATGTTGGTGTATGTTCAATCCGGACTGAAGTGAATAAAGAGTATTGGTGAAGGTTGGGGCATTAGCCCCAAGCCCCCAATAATCCCTGCTAATACATTGGTGCCAAACGATGCGTAAGAGAGTACCACCCGTGCTCCTTACATAATTGTCATAAACCGCAATAAGGACATACACAACGTTGGAGCGATCAGCGGTCGACGCCCGATCAGATTATCTTTAGCATTATAAGTATGTGTTTCTCTATACATCTTTCTTTCTTGTGTTTCAAATAAGGGAATCGGTAAGTACTTTATGTACAAGAATATTACAAACGAAACGCTATGAAAAATCACGAGAAGGGACAAGTGTCACGTAAGGCGAAAACTTTACATAGTTGTCATAAACCACAATAAGGACATGCACGGCGTTGGACCGATCAGCGGTCCGCACCCGATCAAATTACCGTTAGCATTACAAGTATGTGCTTCTTTATACATCTTTCTTTCTTGTGTTTCAAATATGGGGAGTCGGCAAGTACTTTATGGACAAGAAAATTTAGAAACGAAACGGTATGAAAAAATCATGAGAGAGGACAAGTGTCACGTCAAGTGAAGCGAACATATGCATGGACCACTCATGCATGTCCACGCATGCTGACGATGCCTTGGCCATTGCCTTGCTAGCTATGCACGAGGTACTTTTAGACGGAATGTTCGAGGGAGCCCTGCTTTAAATTAATAAACCCGTCCGGCTGACATTATATTCAAAACTATGGTGTTCTTGCAGGCGTGGCTCCCTCCTCTCAGGTCGCTGGACAAGGAGGGCGCAAGCTGGCTGGTCGCAAAGCTTAGGGAGCTTCATGCAAGCTGCTTACCCAGTCGTGCCGCTACCTGATGCTCCCCCCTCCCATTTAGCTGCGTTTTGCTTTCTAGTTTTCTTTGGCTAAGCTGTATGCCGCAGCATGTCGCATTTTACTTTGGCTAAGCTGTATGCCGCAGCATTGTACCCGTATGTTGAAACCTTTGCTGGCTTTGTTAATTCAAAGTCGGGCCTGAACAGCCTTTTATCTAAAAATAAACCCGTCCGGCAGGTTCAGCACATACAACGATAGGGACGCCAGGCGTCACGAATATAGGATGCCGGTAGCATGAGATTAACTATAGCTCAGCTACTGCCACGCTACATTGGTACATTCCATTTCCTAATGGAAAACTACCACAACAGCACTAAAATTCTCTGTATGCACAGTACAGTACGGCTGTCTCCGCCAAAAACAGATGATCTCGTTTTCCACGAGCTAGCTCGATCGTCGATCCGTTCACGCTGTCATGCATATTGCATGGTACATCACGGTGCAGTAACCCTAACAGCCTAGCTAACACTAACAGGGAGGTTGCATGCTCGGCAAGGAACCCGAGGAATTAACAACGCGCACGCCGGCGGTGCGCACGGAGGCCAACCCCGGAAGCTGAGGCCACTGGCCACGGATGGCGGTCCGCCGGTCCGCCCGCCATTTGACCCCGCTTCCGCGGCCGCGGTTGGCGTTGCGGCCGTTCGCAACGCCAACCGCGGCCTCGACAGGCGGAGACTGCTATCGATGATCGCCATATCTTTGCCGCACGCGCGTCAGAACGTTGCTCGAACCCTTAAACAAATTAAACGATCCACCGCCACCGGATCGGGCGTTCCGGAGCCTAATCGCAAAAAAGAAATATATCTCGAAGCTTCGAAAGTAAACGGAGTGATCGAAGTCATCGAACGAGAGCTAGCCAGCGGGGCAGCTAACGTTGAAAACCATAGCTTGGAGATCGATCCGGTGGCCAGCTGATCAGGGCATCGATTCTCGGACAGGGCAGCGTGTGGAACCACGCAAGAGAATATGTGATGTGTTACCTGTCGTTCGGCCGGCTCTCTCTAGACTAGTGAATTATCACGAGAAACATGCTCCTCGTGCAAGAGGAGGTTATAACCTGATATATGATTATATAACTATAATGACAGGTCGGTTTTGTCGTTTGTGTTGTTGTTACTCGTACTTGATGTTGAAGAATTAACAACACAAGTTAAGCTCTCCGTGTGCGCCAGAAGGGATTTTGACTCTCCCGTGTGGCGTCAAGAAGTCTTGGGAGCAGTTCTAGACGGCTGGCATGCAGTACCAAATACTGCTAGATCGATTATTATTCGATATATGGCTTAGTACCACAACACATAATCAAGAATAAAATGGAATGACGTACCGCGTCCTATGATCGGATTTCAACAATAATATCGATGCAGTGTATACGTACTAAACTAATTGATTGTGCCTTTCTCAGCATTTTTATATGCTTACGTGTCAATGGAAGACATGTGTACCCATTGCTTCTTAAATTCTACCGTCGGAAGAAAATTTCTCTCCGCCAAATACACAAACTATTTCGTTTGTACTCCTACGAAGTACAAACTGGTAATTACATCTCTAATTATTTTGAGGAGATCACTATTCATAATTTATATTTGAAATGTCAAGCTTCGTAATATATACAACGAACTCATATATACAGTTGCCATAGAGTACATAGCTAGGTTCGTAGAGCACCTAGGTGTCTGTACTTTAAAGCTTAAGTTTGTTTTTTATTTATACGGCATAATAGAAGTAAGAAATAGTTGAATGTGTCCTGTTTTCGTACTACATTGCAGGGCCGACTCTATAGAATTATTCAAAAAATCTTTCTTTCAACTTTGGACTTTTGGAACCAAATTTGCCAAGTCAAATGTACCAACCCTTCTCCCTCAAGACATCACAAAAAAATGTTCCATAATTGCTCTAGAAATGTTCCCCGTTTACGGATGTGTGGACACACACAAGGTGGCAATGAATCAGCAACTCCTACATGTGTCAACGTGTCTTGGTGACACCATTGTGTACAGTGGCAGCAGAATTCCAAGCCGCGGGACTCAGGAGCAATTGCACGACTACGTGAGCACCAATGCAACCCCAAAGTTACCTGCTCCATTGCCTCTCTTTTACCAACCGATCATCGCCTGTCGATTCCCATTATGAAGCTAGCTTCCTTAGGTTATGGGCTCATGTTCTGCTCAGCGGTGTCTTGACAGGTGGCAAGCCGTTCCCCTTCCTCTTTTTGTGTGTGTGTGTGCGTTTTTTTTTCTTTTATCTCTCTCCTTTTGTAATCCCCGTGTTTTCTGATTCAATTGAACCTATCTTGTAGAGGTTGCAAAGTCTTAAGACAACTTTGAAATATATTCAGGTGGGGATTAACTCTCCCCGGTGAAAATTCAAAATAAAATAAAATTATGAAGTAAGTAAATTACAAAGTTTTACAAAAGGTTAAAAAAAATGAGAGACCGACACAAAGTTCTAAGGGTACTTATGAAAGGATCGTATGACACCTAGAGGGAGGGTGAATATGTACTACTTCAAATTTTAGTTCTTTTTCAAATTAGGCTTGACACAAAAGGTAAATTCTCTAGATATGCAATTACGGTGAATTTACCTATATGACAAGCTAGAAACTAAGCAAGATACACAAAGTAAAGGCGGTAAACAAGGATAGAGGTAACCGAAGTAAAGCACGCGGAGACAAGGATAAACCCGAGTTCCTCATTTTTAGGGGAGTACGTCTCGTTAGAGAGGTGTGAGACCACCACAAAGGTTGGTCACAACGCCACAAAGGTTCAGCTTCTTCTCCGATGAACCGCACCACAAAGGATTGGTTCACCTTCGACTATCGGTTCCCTTCAAGGCGGAAACTAGAGCCTTTACAACAACAATCTGGGGCACAACCCACAACTGGATTGGGGACTCCCGAACGACTACAATATGTCACAAGAACAACAAGTAAGTACAACAAGGGGCTAGGTTTTCCCAATGGAAACCCTAACAAATGGTTCCTCAAGTGAATGAGGGGAAAATGTAAATCGGCTTGGTGAAGATGTAGATCCGGGCCTTCTCCTTCAATCCTCCAAAGATCAACAAGTTTGGGTGGAGGGATTGGGAGATCTAGAGATTCTTGAGCTTGCAATAATGGTGTTCTTCAATGTTGGGCGAGCTAGCTGGCTGGAGGTAGGTGGAGGGGTATTTATACCCCTCCCAGAAATCTGTCCGTTGGAGACACAGAACCGGATATTCCGGTTCAAGTTAGGACCGGATAATCCAGTTAACCAGATAATCCGATAAACTTCAGGAATTTCCGATTGGAAATATCCGGCTCACTCCAATACTCTTCACGTTCTGGTCCTTAGCAGAATTTCCACTTTGTTTCTTCTGGACCGGATAATCCGATGAACTCCAGAAAATCCGGTTTAGAAATATCCGGCTACCTCCAGTACACTGAGCGTTCTGGTCCTTAGCCAAATTTCCACTTTGCTTCTTCTGGACCGGATATTCCGGTGCTTGTCAAATATCCGGTTTGCTCTTTTCTTCTTGCTTTTTGGTGTTGATGCTTATACATTATATACAACTAAAACCTGCAACACTTAACACCTGATTAAAGTATCACTAGTGTTGTTAACTAACACACAAAACACGCGGGATCACGAAATGCTCTTTCAACTTAGCAGCAAAATTAACTATTGCAGCCTACTTATTACATCGCCACCACGAGAAAAAAGGGAAACATATCATGAAACCGCAGATGCACAAACTTGGCACTTCTTGATCATCCAACTAATTGTTGACCAAATGTCCACATGTTAATCTCGTGACTGTAGGCGCCCATCCATGTCTTGTTGGGTATGATTCCGGATCACCATCTTGATCTTCTTCACACCCTCTTTCAAACAGCTGCTCCATTGGTTATTAAAAAGGTATTCAATGTTGATTCATGCTTCAAAACTTATGCCATGTATGAAACAATGTTGCTTAAATTCAGTGTCACATAAATTGTAAAAAATTATGTGTATATCAGACATGAAATAACTCCGGTTCCATGTCCCAAACCCGGTAAAACGCATTCCCCGCGCAGATGAGCATGTGGACATCTGTTTCGGTGGGTAAGATATTTTCCTTACCCCCCATCCAAATTAGCATAAATATATTTCTCTTTCAAAAATAGTTTCATTTTGTTGTAGTTATTTATGCGCTTGCCATATTTAAAAATTGAAAACCACATATTCCACTTTGAATTACCTAACTATGATCCTCACCCCCCCCCCCCCCCCCCCCCCCCACACACACACACACCCAATCGATCCCAACAACTTGTGATGGAAAACATAGGAAATATTTCAAATCTAATAACTATCGGGTGACAAACACCAGTAGAGCATATGACTTGCGGTTAGGTATGGCGACGTAACAAGAAAGTGCCTTCAACAGTTTTCTGCCTGGTGGATCAATTATTCACGACACACAAATAATTGGTTTCCTTTGAGAATCCACAAGTGCTCGACACAAATAATTGGTTTCCTTTGAGAATCCACAAGTTCTCGACTAAATCATCTTCCAACTGGTGATGAGTTACTTCATCACAAATTTCCTGATGCATGGCGAAAAATTGAGAAAACTCGGTCGAGACGTTCGGTTGTGGCTCGGCAAGAGGGTCATGTTAGTCCCAATGTTAATCAAACAATAAAATAGTATCATGCTCACTCTTTACGATCATGTTGTGCATGATAACACAAATTTTATGATCTCCCACATCATATTTAGCGACTGATAGAAAAAGTATGGTATAAAAACAGGCTTGAGCACACCAAATTCCCGCTCCACATCCTTCCTAACAATCTCTTTTTCGAGGCAAAGTGAGATTTGTTTTTCGAAATAGGGAGCGAAGCCCCAGCCTCTGCATCGAAATGATGCACACAACTTTTTTTATTAATAAAACAAGAAAACAGAAAATCACCAAAGCCTTACAAACAAATACATCGATCAGCCAGAATCCACCGTCCAAGCGATAATTTGCTACACCTACAAGGTTGATGAAGGGGGTGGCCTGATCAGCTCCATGTGCCCGGATCTCAAACAACTACGCACATCATCTAAATCCGGAAGCCTCGCCTGACCACCCAACGGCTAGTTGGGTGCACAAACCAGTCCAGCAGACACATGGCGTGCACTGCTCCATGTGCCCGGATCTCAAACATCTACGCACATCATCTAAATCCGGAAGCCTCGCCTGACCGCCCAACGGCTAGTTGGGTGCACAAACCAGTCCAGCAGACACTTGGCGTGCACCGCATGCGCACGCTGATAATTAAGCCGTCGCCGCCGTCTTCCGCCAACCCATCTTAAGGAGTGATCAACGCAATAACCTTGGACGACCTACCATTGACGCCACCACGACACCTGACAACGCCACCTTCCTCCGCGCGTCCATCAACACGCATCCATTGCCAAGACCCCGCTGCACCACGCCGCCGAGACCCACCGCCGTTGACGCGGTAGATGAATACCACTCCACTAGCAGACCCCCTCCATGCATCTTGTGCTCTAAAACGATGCCCTCAAGAGGGAAAACAACACCGAAAATGGCGCCATCATCTGATCTAGGATTAACCCAGACCAAGGGTTTCCCCAGAACATTAGGCATGAGGCGGGATGATTGCAACGATGCCTTCAACAAGGTAACCAGATCCGAGGATGCCGCCATCATCGACTCCGACTGTATCAGAGCCCAGCTCTCACCGGTCAACCGCCTCGCCCCCAACTCGCGCGCTGCAGCCAGGGGCCGAGCCGCAGTAGAGGGATGCCACCTCCAACCGCCTTTGATCTGCCCGGAGAGAAGTCTTCACGTCGTCGCCGGTGCGGCTGTGTCGCGACGCTAGGCCACGCCACAGCCAAGGCCACCTAGCTCATCAACGCCGGCACCACCATGGTGTCAGGCAGCCTTCGCAGCCAGAACGAACTGCCCCACAGCCTATAGCCACCGGCCTTGACGCCACCGCCATGGGCCGTAACTATAGGGGCGGCACCACCGGGCAGAGGGACCTCCACCACCACCGTATGCGCCGAGATCGTCGCCGGAGATCCGCAGCATCGCGCCACCGTAATCCTCTGCCCACCCGATGCCGCCAGAGGAAGGAGGACGCCTGGTGAGAAGGGCCCCGCCACCACTGTCTGCTTTGCCCAGTAGCCTCCTCCGGCGGCGGCGAGGGAGGATATGGGGCTGATGACTTTTTTCTGAATAGTAGGGTTGCAGATTTTCTTCACAAATGTCAACGAACGAGAGTACATGCTATCGGCTAGGTAGTATCCCTTGTTATATTGGTGGCCATTGATCTCATAGTTACAGTTCGGAGTTTGGCCTTCAGCAAGTCTCAGAAACACAGGAGAGCACTCCAGCACATTGATTTCACTTTGAGATCTCGCCATGCTGAATAAAGAGTGCCCAATTGATAAGTCATAATCTGTCATAACTTCAAGTATGACACTAACCAATCCAACAGTACCTCATTTATCGATCACTTGCCAAGAGAATGGACTAGTTTTTTTATTTCCAATACATGCAAACAATACTTCCAAACATCTTAGTAAATCCTCTCGCTCCAGCTTGTGCTATGAGCCGAGCTATGTCTAGTGCATTTGGCGCTCGTAGATAGTTCAGTCAAAATA
Source organism: Poa pratensis (assembly GCA_947311845.1). Lineage (NCBI taxonomy): Eukaryota > Viridiplantae > Streptophyta > Magnoliopsida > Poales > Poaceae > Poa > Poa pratensis. Next base: position 38,746,159 of record CAMZMU010000051.1, read on the forward strand.
CCTTCACCATTGCTATACAAAAAACTTACCTGGATTCAATACATATGGACTTAGACATATGAACATAGTCGTCCATGTTTAAATATAAACATATTGGCTAGCCCCTTTCCGACAGTTTCTACTTTTATGAGAATTGGCTAGTGCATATAAGTATATGGTATCAGAGTCAAGAGGTCTCGAGTTCAAAATAACCCTGCTCACGTAGTGTAAATAAAATGAAAAAAATTGCAGCCTACATAAAATCCACGCTAAGAACTAAAATAGCCTAGACGTGAGGGAGAGAGTTGAAATATAAATATATGGCCTAGCCCCTTTCCGTTAGTTCGGACTTTTGAGAGAACTGGCTAGTGCATCAATTCAATAGTCCACGATTTCTGTAAAATCTCCATATGCAAGACACCGTATAGCAACAACACATTTCTGAATGGATGATAATCCAATTAGTCTGGCGCAATCTTGTTTTAGTTTGATAAGTCATCATACTCCCGGACGCAATACACAATGTGGATGGACACATCCTTTTTAATCCTAAAGCGTCGCCGAAATGAAACCGGACCTTGTGTAGGCTCGTCATAACAGTAGTATTGATATAACAACAAATGACCTATGTCCCTTTCGACTGTTTTCCTGTTGCTCACTCTGACTTCGATCCTCCACGTTTGGGAGGGCCATTCGGCTCCTCTTGCGCATGTAAAAGAACATAGATGATCATATTGTGTTCTTTCTCGTCGGCTAAGGCATTGGCGTGATATTCCATCATTGGTGAAACATGAACTCATCGTCGCTATCCATAGCCAATGAATACCATAGTGAAGCAATGATACTACAAACCATTCCGTCATATTTACCTTAGGCAAAAAAAAACAATGAAATTACCTATTAGGTAAACGGCCCAACATCTTGCATTCGGAGCGGGAGGTAGTATTGGACACCGATTGAACAAGTTGGGGGATCGGTAGCTTAAACACGGCAGCGCAAAACGAGAACGAGGAGCTGTGGCTAGCCGGCGTGTGTGGTTGCTAGGGACTGCCGGTGGACAGTTGGCGACAAAAAGGGGCGACGACGCGATTCGGTGGCAGAAAGAGTGAGATGAGAACGATAGAGGCGAAGATAAATGTTTTGTCGCTGTCATGTGGTGCCCCTTTGTCAGGGTCTACGTGGCAGACGTGTCTGACGCCCCTGAGCCGGCCCCGAAAGTTGAGGGCGGACACGGAGATGTCGGACGGTTTTTTCGGCCGTCCGAACTGATGGGGGTCGCTAGGAGAGTTTTTATGTTTGGACCTCACCGATGGGGATATTTCACGGCGCATGTGGAGATGCTCTTACATTCTACTGCAGAAGGACAACAATGTAGATGGAAAACAAATTGATCTTACATTTTTTTTTTGCGATAATACATATAATTATATAGTTAAAGTATAATTTGCAGATCTTATAATTGGATATCCCCGGCGGATTGTCTTTCCACGCCTTTTGTGCCAGGTAAACCCGCATTGCGGAAATCAGTGGATACGCTATCTCGCAGGTTTGTCTTTTTACAACAACATGCAGAGTTCATTCTGATTAGAAAAGACAATTGGCGACTAAGTGTATTCCCAATCCCCCGAACCCCATCATTGGGTCTATGGTTCATGTGTTTTGCTCTATAAAGTCCTACGCGCGGCAGACGCTGAGACCGACACAGTAGTGCAGCACAGCAATCGCAGCCCTCTCTCCCAAAGCTTTTACTTCCTTCTTTCCACCCTGCACAACACAACATCGACGGCCTGCCTTGCCCTTTTCCGCGAGCGGCATTTCTGATTATTTCTCCCTCCAAAATCCGAACTGATGGGGTGCAAGTCGAGCCAGAAGCCCAAGGAGCAGCACCGGAAGGGCCTGTGGTCGCCGGAGGAGGACCAGAAGCTCCGCGACTACATCATCCGCTACGGCCACAGCTGCTGGAGCACCGTCCCCGTCAAGGCCGGTAAGAACCCCCAAGCCGCCTCTGCATTCGCACGTGATTCCCTGGAGAATATCAATGGGGAATTGGACAGATTTTCCTGTCTACTTGCATTGCCGCGAGCCTTCCGGTTCTCGCAGCAAGAAACTTAATTTCCAATTTCCCCATATTGCGCTCTTGTTTCTGGAATGTACCTTAGCTTGTGGGAAGGGAAATTATGGGAATTGTTGTCAGACAGCAGTTGACAAAGCCCTGTAGCTTCGCCTGCTTGTTGATTGAATTCAGAATTTCAGATATTTTTTCTGGGTCAAATGTACCTTTGCTTTGTGGGCTAAAATTTACTCGAATTGCTGCGCCTGCAGGACTTCAGAGGAACGGCAAGAGCTGCAGGCTGCGATGGATCAACTACCTGAGGCCGGGGTTGAAGCACGGCATGTTCTCCGGGGAGGAAGAAGACACCGTCATGCGCCTTCACGCCACACTCAGCAATAAGTAAGCTCACACCCCTTTTCCTCCACCTCACCTTCAGGAGGGAGCAGAGATTGATGACGAGCAAAACGTCACCCTTGATTAGCAGGCGTCACTGAACAATTCATTTTCTCCAAAAAAAAAATATCTTCTACTTAGATTTGGTAATTTAAGAAAAAAGGTTAAATTTTGCGGATGCCAGATGCTACCTGCCTACTGCTGCTTGTTCCATTTTGCTAGTGTCATCATGGCAGACTGAGCTAAAAAATAAATGGTTTTACTGGTGAAAACAAATGGAAATGCTGATGTCTGCCAAGGAGACCGCTTTACGTGGTGGCGCTGATGCTGACATCTGCGTTCCATATCCAGGCACTCGATTGTTTCTTTTTGGAGTGCTCGTTTGGTGATCGTGAGCAACCACCTCGCTTTCATTAAAACCTGCTGAAAAAAGTTTGCTTGGTCACGGTTAACATATCTTTTTGGACAAGAGAAAAAAGAAAAGCTCAATAGCAAAAACTTTTGTCTAATTAAAGAGGCTTTGCAGTTGCTTGTCGGTGCAAGCAAGCTAATTTCGTCCTTCCCATTCCATACTTCAACGCTCATATATAATACCGTCCTTGATTTTTTTTTTTGAGTGACCCAAACTGTTCTTAGTTTTGATAATAAACGATATTCATGTATGAACACGCTTGTGCTACAGTGTCAACTGTTCAGACCAATCATAGTGAAACAGGTGCTTTGACAATCCGAACGAAGAAGAGTACATGTAGTACTGCTACAACAATCATGTGTTCTTTTATTGGAGTGGATGTTCAATAATAATAACCCAAAGATAAAGAACCATAAGATCACTAGTTTGTGGCCCGTACAAACCGGACCCCATGCTATAAGATATTCTAAGAGAAACGATGCCAGTGGACTTGCCAATTCAAAAAGACATGTATGCAATTTTGTAATACACATTGCACTCGCTCAGGAAAGAAAAATAACTTCATCCGGCTGTAAATTCAGAGTCCAAATTAATTACCTCAAGACTTGCTTCTCTAACATGGTGAGGATTCTTCTTCTTGGCGCAGGTGGTCACAGATAGCGCAGCACCTGCCGGGCCGGACCGACAACGAAGTGAAGAACTACTGGAACTCGTACCTCAAGAAGCGCGTCGAGGGCGCACGGGCACCAGCCAAGTCCGCCGTCTCGGACTCGCCCCGGAGCCCGGTTTCCAGCGAGAACGGCCAAGAAGGCAGCAGCTCCGTTGACCGGCCGGCGAACTCCGGCTCGTCCGGGCCGCCGCCGCTGGAGTCCTCGTCCTCGGCCGACGACTCGAGCTGCCTCATCCGGCCGCACGCGCCGGTGCTCCCCAAGGTCATGTTCGCGGACTGGCTCGACATGGACTACGGCACCACGCTGCTGGCGCCGAGCGCCATGGACGCGGCCTTCGGCTCCTGCTCGGCACAGCAAGGCTTGAGCCACCAGGGTTCCGTGCAGGTCGACGGCCCGTACAGCGGCAGCGGCGCCGTGGACTCGTTTCACGGGCTCGGCGACGGCGACATCTGCTGGGAGTTCGACGCGGACCTGCTCTCCGTGAGCGAGTTCTTCGGGATCAACTAGCTTTGGCGGGAACCCGGCCGCCGTGATCGAGCGGAAGTGCTTTTGCGGCTCGTCGCCGAGTGTTTGATCCGTTGTCCAATGTCCAGTGCTGTAAATGATCATGCCGTGTTTGTGCAGTTTCAAAATTAGCGTGTTAGAGTACGTGCAGACCGTTGATTCTTCGTAAGAGTTCGTAGCCCGCTCTGGTTCCGCAGAATGTACAGAAAGAATAACGGGAACAGAGCGCAAGGATTTCATGGTTCGTTTCTGAAGGCAAATGGATGGGCGTGGCCGGCCGGCCGTGTCTCCGTTTTCGCAAGAAGTTTGATCACTGATTACATATAGTACTTGTCAAACCTTTTTTTAGACGGATGGTTTGAAATGAGCCCGATTTTAAATTAACGAACCCATCAACCACCTAAGAGTTACAGTTTACATGAACAAGCTAGGTAAACCAGCTACAACACACACATCACACACCAACACACACCTCAGAACAACAGAGGACATCCACAGGTATAGAAGCGAAGCAATTCTAAATAAAGTACAGAACCAAAGAAAATTGCTTGATCCAACTAAAAACGCCTTGATCCAACCTGTCACCCGACACCGACGTCAAAGCGCTCTCGTCTCAACTCTGCCACATGAGGCCCCACGTTCTCAACACGGTGCAGCTCGCCCTCCGGTGTGGTCTGTCTGGAAGGCCCGCAACCGCTTGGTTTTCGACGGTGTCTAGCTTCCACCGAGCGGGATTGTGACGCTGGCCGCCAAACGCCTCCACCTCTGGGTAGTTCGGGCTCCCTGGCGAATAGACCTTTGCGCCCTTTAATCCTGATGTGAGCGTGTTGATTAGACCCACTGTAAAAACTCTCCCCCTCCCCCTCTATACATCTGGGTGCGTGGTATGCCACAGCCTAGGCCATGTGCTTCGCTTGCAGGCGCCACCTTTTGTCCCATCTCCGCATTTTAATGAAAATTGAGTTTAGGTGGGCGACCGCACCCTGTTGCACCCTAAAAAAAAGTTATGTTGAACGGAGTTGACGCCGGAGATGTCCAAACCAACAGACCTCCACCGCACTATCAGCGCTACCGCCAAGACCCCTCGGGGAAGAAACCAAGCAGGGTTTGTCGGTCACCATCGACCGGTGTTAAGTTAATCAGTGGACATTCTTAGAGTAGCTTTCGAAGATGTTTACGGTCTGTCATTTTTCGTGATTTATAGAGACTGGATGCTAAAGGTATATTTTTCTAGGATGACGGGTTAGTCGATCGGGGATTTTCAAGAAAAATTCGGATTCGATCGTTTTGCGAATTTGTAAGATACCCAGTGCGGTTGTGGTATGCAGAGTTTAGGGATTGTGTTGAAGGTATCGTTTGATAGAAGATTTGAACTTCACAACTAAGAAGAAGTACAAAGCCGAGGTAAAAATAAAGAGGGCATAAGAGAAGCTAGAGCTAACACAGGCGGGAGATGGTGGAAGTAAATAAGAGAACGAGAAAGTAGATGAACATTTAAAAAGAAAAGATGCACAAAAAGCTAAATTTGGCTTATATCATTCATAAACAGGAGAAGGAAATTTACGTGCAATATGCATTGTTGGAGGAGGAAGAGGTTGTCGCCGCTTACCTGCTCGTGAAGAAGAAGAAACTTCGCTGCCAGAAGTTAGAGCTTGGGGGGAGAGAGGAGGCGGTGGCGGGAGTTTTAGCGATGAAAGCAAGGGGGTGATAAAGAGGTGACTATGGAGAAACGGCCGAATCGGCCGTTAAGCTGACTGAGAACTGATTTTAAATTTGTAGGGCCAACAACAAAGACCGTGCCAGAAATCAAAAGGACCATCTGTGCATGGCTGGGCCTGGCTCGACGCCTCACATCGCAGGTAACCAAACACGCCAAAACCTATTTATCGCACGGGTCGATAATAGGCAGGCGTCGCAACCCCCCCCCCCCCCCCCCCCCCCCCCCCCCCCCACCCCACCCGCGCGTATGGGCCAGGCCCGTTAGTTTCTTTTCCTGGTCGAGTTTCCCCCGCGCGCATGGGCCTGGCCCGTTAGTTTTTTTCTGGTCGAGTTTCTTTTTTTTCCTGTTTTCTTGTGTGTCAATTTTCGTTTTTATTTTTTGGCTGATTCTTTTTTCTTTCTTCTTTTCAGTTTTCTTAGTAGACATTATTTCTTTATTTTGAATTTTGATTTTTGAAAATATTCAAATTTTTAAAATGTTCATATTCGAAAATTGTTCATGTATTAAAATCGTTCAAAAATAGTTTCCGTTCAAATACCTATTTCTGTTCACTTTTTGAAAATCGGTCAAAAATAATTTCCGTTCACAGACTTTTTCTGTTCGCCTTTCAAAATAATTTCCGTTCAAATACCTATTTTGTTCACTTTTTTGAAAATCTTTCAAAAATAATTTCTGTTCACAGACTTTTTCTGTTCGCCTTTTAAAATCGTTCAAAAATAGTTTCCGTTCAAATACCTATTTTTTGTTCACTTTTTGAAAATCGTTCAAAAATAATTTCCGTACATAGACTTTTTCTGTTCGCCTTTTAAAATCGTTCAAAAATAATTTCCGTTCAAATACCTATTTTGTTCACTTTTTTGAAAATCGTTCAAAAATAATTTCCGTTCACAGACTTTTTCTGTTCGCCTTTTAAAATCGTTCAAAAATAGTTTCCGTTCAAATACCTTTTTTGTTCACTTTTTGAAAATCGTTCAAAAATAATTTCCGTACACAGACTTTTTCTGTTCGCCTTTTTAAATCGTTCAAAAATAATTCCCGTTCAAATACCTATTTTGTTCACTTTTTTGAAAATCGTTCAAAAATAATTTCCGTTCACAGACTTTTTCTGTTCGCCTTTTAAAATCGTTCAAAAATAGGTTCCGTTCAAATACTTTTTTTGTTCACTTTTTGAAAATCGTTCAAAAATAATTTCCGTTCATAGTTTTTTATGTTCGCCTTTTAAAATCTGATCATACATGACCATCGAAACGAAAAAATTACAACATGACAGTTGTGCAAAACGTGAATATTAACTTACTCGTCAAATGATATTTCAAACGGTCAAACGAGTGCGAAGAATTTGATAAAATTTGGCTTAAAAGGTTTCAAACAACTATTCGAAATTGAGAAGTTATAAGCAACCAAACTCAAAAAATGAGTATAGGAACGGAAACTACTCGTGAACGCGGATAGTTTTCGTGTACAAATTTTTTAAAATAGTGAATCGAAAGAACTGCGCATTGTGTATCGGTCCATGCGAACCATGTGAAGCAGTTAAAGGCCTATATATGAATTCATTGGAAAAATGGAGAGAGCCCCAAACGCGCGAAGCAGTTAAACGCAGCAAAGCAGTCAAACGCCGGTTGAAACAGTTAGAACAAAACAGTCAAACGCTAGCCAAACAGGCAGGAAGCAGTCAAACTGTCAAACGTGCAGGAAGCCAGAAGTGGGCCGGCCCAATAGCGCACAGGGGGTATGCGCGGGGGTGTGCGAGGCGCCGAATGCGTCGCACGGGTCGAAGCATAGGCGATCCCACCAAACACTGCCAAAGTTCAGAAAATCGATCCCCAAATTCCCCTAGCGACCAACGCCTCTCGAGTCATCCTTCCAAATCGCACTTCCCGTTGCCCAACCGTTTTTATTCCATTCCGGAGCGATGGATCAGCGGGTGTGGTACCCTTCCGGCACCGGCACCGGCCGTGGGAACCCAAACTACTACGGCCGTAGGCCGCCGCCGTCGCAGCAGCATCACCAGCAGCCGCCGCCGCAGCAGCTGCTGCAGGGACACCAGCAGCAGTACATGCAGCGGCAATCGGAGCACTCGCAGCACCACAACCAGCAGCTTCAGCAGCAGATCGCGGGAGAGGCCGCCATCGCCAGCGAGCACCACGCGCCGCCTGCCACCGATGACGTCGATTTGAGGTAAGCGAGGCGCTCCTGTATTCATGTGATTCGTGGACTTCGATTGTTGTATACCAGGTAGGTGCCAGGGACTAGCATATCAATTTGATATGAATTAATGGGGGTTAGATAGACAGACAGTGAAATTTGGGTGAAACGTCTACTGTTGGTGGTAACGCTGGGAGTGTTAGTGGACTACTGCTTCTAAATAAGGGAATTGCAGTCTCTAAACATGAATTATGTGAAGCCTAAAAATGAGCAAAATGAATTATGTGTATGGTGTTCATCGCTGCGTGCCCCTTGGCATTTTGTATTTAATCCAAATTCGGAGACTAACAGAGCATGCTCGTGTGCATATTTTGGAGGCTATATGAGTATGTTGTAGGGCTACTGCATTGAGTGAATTAGTGCCTGCAAGTACTTTACACGATGCTCATGCTGGTACGCAGACGGCGCGGCCGTCCTCCACTGCTCCTCCTCCTTCCCCGCCCCAGATCCGCATGGAGCACCCTCCCCCGACCTGCAATGGCACGCTCGCCCTCACTGGGCCTGCATTATTTCGACATTTTCTGCCAGGAATCGCGCCGCCCAGACTCGTGCTCGTGGCTGCGCAGGCCTTCCCACCACCGCCCCGCCGGAATCGATTCCCATCTGGCCTCCGACCCTCCCCGAGGTTATTTTCCCTGACATCACTTCCGAGGAAGCCGTCGGTACTGAGGAGCTGCTCCACCCCGTCCCGATGTTCTTCTCTGATGCGGATAGGGAGGTGTCTCTGGCCATGGTTGGGGTTGTCGCGCTGACCCTGCACTTGATCTCGGGAAACCATCCATCATCAGGAGCTGGTCCTTGTAGCGAGAATACGTGCTCCTATGCGCGGCCGGCGGCCGGCGGCCGCCATATGGAACACTAGCGCTGAGGTGGTGTCCTGCTTCTGGTAGTGGTCGCTGGCACGGCGCACTAGTTCTCTGCTTGGAGCTGTGGTTGTGTTATCCGTCACCGTAGTACTAGGAGCGCATGATGGAAGCTAGCACACAGATACGTGAAGGTGCCAAATGGAGATGAATAAGAATTATCAGTGTAGTACTACTTTATTAGTGACAATGATTTGATACATATAATCGTTGAATGTTTATTTGATCAAGCATATCACGATTTTTTCATGTGAAGATGGGGCAACGAGGTCCCGAAAGGTTCCAGGGTGATTCTAATGATTTCCGGCGAGGTTTTGGCCAATTCCGGCGAGGTTTCGGCGAGGTCCAACCAACTCCGGCGAGGGTCCGATGATGATCAAGGTGGCCGGAAGCGGTATGGCGCGGCTCCGGCGAGGTATGGCGTGTCTTTGCCAATCTCCATCCAGGTGTTCCGGCGGTGATGGAGGGTTCGGCGCGGCGGAGCTCCGGCATGGTGGTCTCGTGGCGAACTCCGGCGAGGTGCTCCGGTGCGGTGGTCTCGTGTAGAACTCCGGCGAGATTCCGACCAACTCTGGCGATGCTCCGGCGAGGTACGACCAGGAGCGAGGTGGTCGGAGGCGAGGCATAGTTGGTCATGGCAGGGCTAGGAAAGAACTCCGGCGAGAAATTCCGGCCGGCGGAGCTCACAAGTTTTAGGGATATTACAGACGTTTCACACAAAATCCACAGTTCACCGTTATTTCAGCCAAACGACTTTCAGCTTTAGCACAGTTCTCAACTCACAGCAGGTTTTTAACAGTTCACAGTTCACAGCAGCTTTTTTGAAATCCACAGCTAAACCAAACACACCCTTAACGTTGGATGCTGCATTTTGTGGTTTGGTGGTTGGAAAGGCCTATAAAGTAGTATGCTGAATCGAATATCCTGGATGTAATTTTCTGGAAGTTAGGATGCGTTCGGTTCTGGAATTAGGAGGAACGGAACGGGTCGGTTCCGTCCCTAGGACCCGTTCCTGTGTTCGGTTGGGCGAAAGGAATAGAACCGAGTGGTTCCTCGGAACGGAATATTCCTAGGATATGCGGGATCGACTCGTCCGGCCAAATCGGCCGGATCGCGCGGAACGGCTCGGCATCTCTCGCTAATCTTGATTAATTATCGCTAAACTTGATTAATTATCGCTAAACTTGATTAATTATTCCTAATCTTGATTAATTATCGCTAAACTTGATTAATTATTCATAATCTTGATTAATTATTGCTAATCTTGATTAATTATTCCTAATCTTGATTAATTATTGCTAATAATTATTATTGTTCACTCAGATTAGGAAAAAAATAATTATTATTACTAAACTTTTAGCAATGCGGAACGGTTCCGTTCCTCGAATTTCTCCTAACCAAACACGGGGTCGGAACCATTCCGTTCCTCGAATTTTTCCTAACCGAACACGGGGTCGGAACCGTTCCATGACCTCGGAACGGAACCATTCCGTTCCATCCCCTCTCGTTCTAGAACCGAACACATCCTTAATAAACGGAGTTCTCCACAAAGTTGGTTCCTCCAAGTAGAAAAGAACCACCGTTTACTACTCTTCAAATTTAAATGATATACTCCTAGAAGGGATTAAGTATATCCTTTATGCAGTTCGCAAGACTGGAAGGCCCAGTTGAAGCTTCCACCTCCAGATACGCGCTACCAGACCGAGGTATATTTTCATAATAAATTTCCCTTTGTCATCTCCGTGCCGGAAGCTCTCATTCTTGTAAAGATTTGGCACACAGTTTTTTTTTTTTTTTTTTTTGCGTGAGCTGTTGATGTCTAGCTTTAGAAGCTATTTTTAACATTATGGTTGTTTTAAGTTTGAAATACTAGGTATCAATAATACTCTCTGCGTTCACTATTATAAGATGTTTTAACCTTTTCTGAAAATGCATGTATCTATACGCGTTTTAGTGGGTAGGTTCACTCATTTCGGTTCGTATCTAGAACATTCTGAAACATCTAAAACATATTATAATAGTGGACGGAGGGAGTAGCTTTTAATTTCTATGCTCATCGTAGTCAGCTCTCAGTATGACAAGATTAATTTTTTGTTTTGCTCATTGAAGGAAAAACATATCATGCTGTTTAGAAGCATGTGGGTGTGATATTATTTTGGTGTTCTAGTTAGGTATATCCTTTTTATTGCTGTATATTATCCTTTTAAATAGTCGTTGTTGAGCTGCTCGGCCATGTCACTGTTCTGTTGATTGGACTTCAAGTTCTTTTGCGTGATCTCAGCTCCCAAGTCACTTCTAGTGGAGTGACGTTGTGCATCGTTGGGAGGATGCGAACACTTCTCGTATGTCGTTTTCTTGTTGTATGATCCGTCATGTTGTTTGACTACATTAGCTATTACGTAGCTGGAGAGCTGTGGGAGGAGCTGGAGAGGAAATACTCCACCACCGACTACGGAAATGAGTCTTTTCTGATTGAGAAATATGACATTCCAGATGGTGGAATCTCGGTCCATTGTGGAGCAGGTCCTTCACCATGAGTTGGACCTCATGCGCCTATGCCACCATTTGATCCGAGATTCCACCATGTGGAAGGTCATATATTTCTCAACCAGAAAGGACTCATTTCCGTAGACGGTGGCGAAGTACTTCTCCAGCTCTTCCCACAGCTCTCCAACGACGGTGTAGCTAAGGTAGGAGTCAAACAACGTGTCGGACAATACAACAAGCAAACGACCTATGGTTGAAGTGTTGGCATCCTCCCAACGACGCACAACGTCCTCACACTCCATTGGAAGTGGTTTGGGAGCTGAGATCACCCAAAAGAACTTTAAGTCATTCAGCCACAACTTTTCCCTGGACTGCCAACGGCAAAAGTTTTCCCATGAGAATCGATCATCCAAACCCTATGTTATTAACCTTATGGACGAACTTACATTGAAGGGAATTAATCAGTCCTATGTTTTTGTTGAAAAAAGGCAGAAAGTCCATTGTTTGAACACTCTTTTTTCCAAGGTTTTTTTACATTAACTCTTTTAGTTGATATCCTAGATGGTTGACCACGGTTTGTGACCGTGGTCGTAATCTGTGAATAATTTCTCCAATTTTTAATTCGATACAGCTGCAAATTAATCAATCAATAATATTCTGTAACTCTGTAAATCGTGTTCACTACTGGCGAAGAAGATCACAGAGCTTGGTTACTCTTGCTTTTACATCCATGCTAAAATGCTGCAAGATCATCGTAATAGAGTGTTCCATGATTTCTGTAATGGCGCGTGCAGGAACCTTGTGTGTACAGGTATGGAACTATAACTTTTACCTTTTGGATGATGTCTTTATTTTTTGTCTGAAGGTGGTCATTCTGTGGCTAATTAATTTTCTTCAGTGCTCTGGAATCTATGCCTTTCCGAACTGTAGGACTTATTTGTCGTCTTACTGCAATTAAAGTGTTTAGGCTGTTCATGGCTTGCTTGCTTCTGTTCCAAATGCGATAGCAGCTTCTACAGTGAGGAGAGAATAAGTATGTGAAATGTATTTCCTCGTGGATCTAGTTAGTGTACAGTCAGCACATGTAGTTTGTACCTGAATTTTCTCTTACCTGCGTGATTGAGAGATATAGTCTGTTTGTCCTTACTATTGTACTGAAGTAACTTACTACATAAGCCCAAGTACATTAGAGTACTTCTTGCTTATAAACTTATGATGCTAAAGAAGGGGCTCTTAAGCTCAAAAGTTAACCTGGAAATCACACTTTGCTGTTTGGACCTAGATTGGTTTCATTTTCACACTAAGCTTAAGTTAATCCTTGCTGAACACTTCAGATGTTTACTTAATTGCTGTTTTGATTGAGGAATTGACAGTTGCTCTGATTTAACATGTGCTATGACCTCACATTCTTCACTGAACAGTACATTAGTGAGATTATTTTGTTTGCATGGAATAAATGCTCAAGCATGTCTTTGGGAAATCAATGGCATTCTAGCTTTTAGAAACACATTAAAATTTCACTCCTCTTTGCATATTCATCCATTAATCATTAATTATGGTTATGGCTATTAGTTTTTCTGACATATTTCGTTCGAGCTGGATGGCTCATTTCATCTCCTGGTTCAAACCTGTTGTGTTTGCTTTTGCAGATCTTTTTACAAGGGGAATAGATATCCAAGTTGTTAATGTTGTTATCAATTTTCTTTTCCCCAAGAACGCTGAAACCTATCTCCACAGGGCATGCATTTAATGAATTGACATTTAGATTCTGGTGTTCAGATTAGACTAGTCACAATGGGTAGTAACATAGGAGTAACATCAATGCCACATAGGCAAAAAATCTGATGTGGCGGGTAATTAATGAGGAGAAAAATGGTTGTGCTAACATAGTATGTACCGTAACATCACACATTTCAAGGCAAGATGTGTGTACAACTTAATAAATAAACTTATGCATCACACTACACACATATTACTACCCATTATGGAGGTAGTAACTTAGAGTAGTAACATATGCATGTTACTAGTCTAAGTTACTCCCCATTGTGAGAGGTGTTCTATTTTAATTATGCATAGAGTTTTTGGCTGAGTAATCTGTAATCCTCTACTAAGATGATATTGAAGACCTTTTCGTTTTAGTAGGCATGGAAAATGAATGCATCTTGCCTATCAGGATTCAGGACTCTAGTGTTCTATCCCCATTAGCATTTTGCTGTTATTGACCATGGTGAATTTCTATGTCAAATTGGCACGATGGTGTATTGGCCCACTTGGTTTGTGTCTACAATTGTACTGAAAATGTACTTTTCAGTTGCAGGATCTGGAAGATTTGGCCACCTTGGCCTGGCTGTGAATCTGATCACCTATGAGGATCGGTTTAACTTGTATGCACTTTTTTGCGAAACTGTTATAGATTTCCCTATTGTCCTTCTTTTGTCATGAAAAAATGTTTTTGATGAGTGCAGGTATCGGATTGAGCAGGAGCTTAGAACTGAGATAAAACCTATACCTCCACAGATAGACCGGACGATATATTGCGAATAGTTATCTGGCAGATTAATCTTAAATGTCCCACTCTGGAGTAATAAGATAACTTGCGTAAATAGCAGCTCATCAGGTACGTTTGCTCATTGTCTATTTGTTTTGCATCGTTGCATGTAGTGCCTTTGTATTACTAAAAAAATATGATGTTTTTTTTTTGAGCTTAAGGTGGTCGATATCCACCGCTCGAATAGATAGAATAGAATTGACCCAGTTTATAAGGAAAACCGGGCCCAAAAACCATACAAACTGTACAATGCCCTGTTTGTAAGGAAAACAGGGCAAAGAAAAAACGCACAGACGAAGCGACCCGCCGCCCACACGACACAAGTCGACCAAACGCCACAACACACACCACCTGCTTCGGGGCCGCCGCCCCGGCGTAGCAACCAGATCGACCTTCGCATTGCCCGAAAGCGATCCAGTCATGGTCGACGAACCCTCTGCCCACACAGTCTTCATCCAGGTCGCCACCAAAACCAACCTGTTCCGGGGCCGCCACCCCGGCATAGCAACCAGATCGACCTTCGCATTGCCCGAAGGCGATCCAGTCAAGTCGACGAACCCTCTGCCCGCACAGTCTTCATCCAGGTCGCCACCCAGACCCACGCGAAACAACGACGCTGCCTCATAGAACCGTCGTAGCGTGGGAGACCGAGGCCGCCGCCTCGGCGTCCACCACCGTCCGGGGCCGCCACCCCGGCATCCACCTCCCATGACCATATAGCAATTCTTCCCATCCGCCGCGAACCCGTTGCACCGAGAGAGCCGGTGACACCAAGACGACGCCTCCAACAAGGTAGTGACGCGTCCGTCACCGTCGCCCGCCCCCGATGGGGCTTGGGCTTTCACCCGGAGATCATCGGACCACTCCCGTTGGGCCGGTTGTCGAAACTCCACGACGATGCAAACAAGAAGGAGAACGACACCCAAGGGCGCCGCCATCGTCGGCACTGACCGGAGTCGATGCAAGGCTTTCGCCTGGAGTTCGAACCGCCCACGAAGCTTCAGGAGCTGCGAGATGGAGACCGCGTCCATGGCCAGACCGCCAACCTCCACTGCCAACCAAGGTAGCCGCGGCACCTCACGCCGAGACGACCATGCCGCGCGCCATAGGTCCAGGGCCGCCGCCCCGGCTTCCTCGCTGCCCAGGTGCCAAAGGATGGCAGCGAGGGACGCCACCCCTGCTGCCGCGCCGGAACCGCCGTCATCTCCTTCCTCTGCGCTGCAGCCCGTGCGGCCCGCCCCAGGCCCAGATCGGGACAGGTCAAAACCGGCCGCCACTCCTCCACGGCAAGGGCGCGCAACCCCCATCCACCGCAGCGTCGCCGTGGCTCCGCACCGGGCACCGCATCCGCGCCGCCGCACCATTATCTGCCACCAAAACGCGCCGCCAGCAGGGCCTCCGTGTGGGAGACAAGGAAACGCCCCGCCACCTCCATCCTCGGCGAGCACCCGGCCTTTTGCTGGGGCCCTCCTCCGGCGGCGGCGATGCGGGGAAGTCAGGGTCGGGCTTCTAACGGCGGTGGCGGTTCCCCCGTGTCGCCAAAGGAGAGGCGACGCAGGGGTGGGTTTCTTTTGTAAAATATGATGTTTTTCCAATCATGGAACACTTCATATAGCAGTTATAGGGACCGACATAGGATCATGTGCACCACAGTTACTCGGTTTTCCAGAAAAATAAATTCAGGGGGGCATTAAGAGTAGATTCAACTAACACTTTTACACACTAATATTACTTTATTGGAAAATTGTAGCAATTGCACTTTGACTTCCTGGAGTATTGGTGCGCATACTCCTGATAATTAATTATATCATACATAATTGCTTCTTTTTTTTTAGGGGAACCGCACGCTTTATTAATCAATCAACACAGGAATACAATCAGCTCCTAGGCTGTGAACTAAGAATGCCGGTGGCTCAGCATTCCAGGTAGCAGACACCTCCTGAATGGATGCATACATTGCACAATAGTGTGCTGCCCCATGGCTTCGCGACGAGCAAAGACAACAGAAAAGGAAAACAAAGAACTACCAAGCTCACTAATCTCATCTAGGATAGGTTTCAGAACAGAACGATCTTTAGCCCGATCATTCCAATGACGAACGAGGACTTCACAGTCCACCTCGAAGACAACACGGCCATAAGCTCTCGCATCATCAAACCTCATCGCATCTCTTAAGGCCAATGCTTCAATAATCAGGGTATCCTCAATGCCCCGATAAATTTTACCAGCCCCCCACGAAAAGACTCAGAGTCTCTCGATACCACTCCTGTGGCTGCCAAACCTCTCTCACAATTGATAGCACCGTCAGAGTTCAGTTTGATCCACCCAGCAGGAGGTTTTGACCACTTACACACCGGCCGTAGCTTTTTCTTCTGCAACTTCTCTCTCGGTAACTCAAGAGATTGCAAAGTATCAATTACCTCTTCCATGGTTTTTGTCGGATTATACCCAGCTTCACCATGAGTAATCTGGTTTCTTGATGTCCAGATTGAATACATCACAGTTGTGATGACAGCTCTCTCCTTATCCGTAAACCTTGGATTCACAAAGAATATATTTGGCCCACGTTGAAGGATGGAGTCTGGGCAATCTGACAAGAAGAAATTCTTTTGCTTTCGACCAAAACAATTGTGCATGACTGCAATCAGTTAGTGCATGCATCAATGTCTCGGATTCAGCTTTACATATTCCACAAGTGCTATTAGCCATGACATGCCGCCGTGATAGAGTTCCATAATCAGGCAATATTCCACGAAGAACTCTCCACCAAAAGACTTGCACTCTAGGAAGTACAGAAAGCTTCCAAACCCTTTTCCAGATTTCAGCGTCATTATCAGAAGATGACGCTCCAGTATTTTCTCCCATTTGTTCAGCTGGCTGCCACTGAAGAACTAAAGTTCTGTAGGCAGAACGCACTGAGTAGATGCCATTTTTCTCTTTGGCCCAAGCAAGCCAATCATCCCAGCACTAGCACGTAGAGGAATTTTCAGAATCTCTTGTGCATCTGGCGCTAGAAACAGGCTCCGAATGCGGGGAACGACCCACTGAAGTGGGATTAGTGCTGTGTTTGCAATTCTCGTTTCTCTTGACAATGTATTGGCTGGCTACTTTTCTACAGGACATTTAACCCTGGTATTTCTGTGAGTGTGACCTTGGCGAGCACAGATGGATCATTCCACCTGGGCCAAGCTGTAACGTCGTATCTGTGTCAACATATAGATCTGTAGGTACTAACCGCACATTTTTCTGGATTTTGTATTTGTATGCATTCTGGATATGTCATACTGTAATGGCTAGATTGGAATGTTATTGTTCGGTTCAAAATTTCTGTTTGGTTCAAAATTTATGTTTCATTTGAATGTTATTGTTCAAAAATTCTGTGGAAATACTGGCAAGTCAAGTTGTATTTCTATTTTCCGAGGAAATATCTACTTGTTGATGCTTCTCTTGTGATCATATTTATTACTCACTCCGTTCGGAAAAGGACATCACTAAAATAGATGTATTTAGCACTAAAATATGTCTAGATACATCATTCTTGCGACATCCTTTTTAGAGAGTAATTCTTATTGGATGATCGCATTGAGTAGTTGCTATATATGCCTTGCTGGATGCATTTGTGAAATATCAAAAAAAAAAAACAAGCGGACACTAGTTTTCACGCCCCCAATGCCACACAAGGTAGCAGAGATGCTGGGAAAATATCTAGTGATATCGGACATCACATGATACCATGGTACCACTCCTTAAAATTCAAATTTACAAGTTTCTAAAATTTTTGAAACAAATAATGAGTGTTCACAAATTATAAGTTTCTAGTTTTTTTGAAACAAATTCGATATAGAAACAAAAAAATATTGTTGTGTGAAAACTATCATTTTGTGTGTTTGTCCTTTTTACAGTATTAATGTTGTTGTTTTTTCAAATTTTAGGTATTGTAAACACACATCTTATATACACTCACAAATTTGTTTCAATTTTTTAATTTTGTAAATTTTAATTTTGAGGGGTGGTACCATGTGAGATTTTGTATGTTCTCCGGAGATGTTTGGTTGAATTTGTGAGAGAGCGAAATTTAGATAAGGTTTTCTTTGCCAACTGAATATACTAATTATCGAATATATGGTTTGGATCCTTTCCTTTTGGTTCGAACGAAATGTGCACCGTTGTTTGTCACATATATGGTTTGGATCCTTTCCATTTGGTTCGAACGAAATGTGCGCCGATGGATCAATGGAAACCATGCAAAAGAGACCACGCATACATTACTCCATCTGTTCCAATTATAAGATTTTTAAATCATTACGGACAAAATATGGACTACATAGGGACTGAAATAAGTGAATCTATACACTAAAATGCGTCTAAAACATCTGAATTAGAAAACAAAACTAAACATCTTATGTTTCGGAACCGAGGTAGTAGTTTATTTTGCTATGACATAATTATTGCTACCTTTTATGGTTACTGGATTGCCATCAATAATCTTGTGCCTTCCGTGTGGAGATTTCATGCTACTGAGCTATAGTGCTCATGTTTGTTTTAAAAATTCAAAAACCATGTTTATGAGTTTCAAAAAAATGAAAAAGAATCCGGATTCAGCCAATGGTGTATCCCATAAACGTACAAAATATTAATTCCAAATACTTTGTATTATGAGCTACATAAAAATGACAAAAGTGTGAATCTGAGTATGCATATTTTCAAATATCTAAATTTATCATATTTCGTCATTTATGTGTGGCTCATAATACAAATCATTTTGCATTGTGATTTTTCATTCTTGTTAGTATATAATTGAATATGTCCAAAATTACTTTCATAAATTTTTGCAACTTACTAAATATAATTTCCGATCATTTTAAAATGGAGCAAGCACTCGATTTCGGGAGCCAAAACACTTCCCGTGTCCCGTGTCCCGTGTCCCATCCCCCTTTCAAGCCTTGTCATTGTAATCTGGTATTGCCAAGTTTAGCTATAGCACGCTGGGGTTTTCCCTGTTCCAGCCATTGCCGACTGAATATATGATCACTTCCCTTCAGCTCACGATATATAGACATCGGGCCCAGATTATCAAACGACCACACACTGTTCCATGAGATAAGAAAGAGAGTTCAATCTTCACCTGAAACCAATGCAGCCAAACGGCGTGAATCTTTCCCGCCGCTCCTCCTCCCATACAAAACGGCGAATGGAGCGTTCTTCGAGTGAGTGAAGCCCTGCATGCTGCACCGCGGTGAAAAGACAAGAGCTTACGCGTAACATCCGCTGCGATCGCCAATCTCGCGGATCACGAAACCGACGCGGGACAGGACAAAACGGAAACGCGGACGGTGTCTCATCACAGGGCCTCCACGGATCCCTCCTCTGCCTGCTCGTCCCGTTCAATCACACGCCGCGCCGTGCCGTGCCGCTGCCGCTCCTCCTCCTCCTCCTCCTGCCGCGGCAGCCAAATGCTCGTCGTCCTGCCCAGACTCCTCCACCTCGCAGTCGCAGCACATGCATTTATTGCTCCCCGCCCCGCCCCTCTGCGATGCTCGTCCCAGCAGGGCAGGCACAGGGCCTCTGTCTGCCATTGCCAGATTTCTTTTGGAGCACCTCTCGTCCCGGCCTGCGCCAAAATCCGAGCCACGCCCGTGTTGTCAGAGCACCCTCATTTATGGCCCGGGCTTACGTATTCTCATCATCAACTACCAGTCCTGCCCATCACTGACGCTCCTGTGCCTGCTTGGTGGCGTCGACTGTGCTGTGCATGATCGCCACCGCTTCGATCGCACGCTAGATCACTCGGCATCGGCAGGGGAGCGCGGAGACGTAACCAGTCTCGGTCCGGCCATTCTGGATTACTCTTCCCACAGCTCTCCAACGACGGTGTAGCTAAGGTAGTCAAACAACGTGTCGGACAATACAACAAGCAAACGACCTATGGTTGAAGTGTTGGCATCCTCCCAACGACGCACAACGTCCTCACACTCCATTGGAAGTGGTTTGGGAGCTGAGATCACCCAAAAGAACTTTAAGTCATTCAGCCACAACTTTTCCCTGGACTGCCAACGGCAAAAGTTTTCCCATGAGAATCGATCATCCAAACCCTATGTTATTAACCTTATGGACGAACTTACATTGAAGGGAATTAATCAGTCCTATGTTTTTGTTGAAAAAAGGCAGAAAGTCCATTGTTTGAACACTCTTTTTTCCAAGGTTTTTTTACATTAACTCTTTTAGTTGATATCCTAGATGGTTGACCACGGTTTGTGACCGTGGTCGTAATCTGTGAATAATTTCTCCAATTTTTAATTCGATACAGCTGCAAATTAATCAATCAATAATATTCTGTAACTCTGTAAATCGTGTTCACTACTGGCGAAGAAGATCACAGAGCTTGGTTACTCTTGCTTTTACATCCATGCTAAAATGCTGCAAGATCATCGTAATAGAGTGTTCCATGATTTCTGTAATGGCGCGTGCAGGAACCTTGTGTGTACAGGTATGGAACTATAACTTTTACCTTTTGGATGATGTCTTTATTTTTTGTCTGAAGGTGGTCATTCTGTGGCTAATTAATTTTCTTCAGTGCTCTGGAATCTATGCCTTTCCGAACTGTAGGACTTATTTGTCGTCTTACTGCAATTAAAGTGTTTAGGCTGTTCATGGCTTGCTTGCTTCTGTTCCAAATGCGATAGCAGCTTCTACAGTGAGGAGAGAATAAGTATGTGAAATGTATTTCCTCGTGGATCTAGTTAGTGTACAGTCAGCACATGTAGTTTGTACCTGAATTTTCTCTTACCTGCGTGATTGAGAGATATAGTCTGTTTGTCCTTACTATTGTACTGAAGTAACTTACTACATAAGCCCAAGTACATTAGAGTACTTCTTGCTTATAAACTTATGATGCTAAAGAAGGGGCTCTTAAGCTCAAAAGTTAACCTGGAAATCACACTTTGCTGTTTGGACCTAGATTGGTTTCATTTTCACACTAAGCTTAAGTTAATCCTTGCTGAACACTTCAGATGTTTACTTAATTGCTGTTTTGATTGAGGAATTGACAGTTGCTCTGATTTAACATGTGCTATGACCTCACATTCTTCACTGAACAGTACATTAGTGAGATTATTTTGTTTGCATGGAATAAATGCTCAAGCATGTCTTTGGGAAATCAATGGCATTCTAGCTTTTAGAAACACATTAAAATTTCACTCCTCTTTGCATATTCATCCATTAATCATTAATTATGGTTATGGCTATTAGTTTTTCTGACATATTTCGTTCGAGCTGGATGGCTCATTTCATCTCCTGGTTCAAACCTGTTGTGTTTGCTTTTGCAGATCTTTTTACAAGGGGAATAGATATCCAAGTTGTTAATGTTGTTATCAATTTTCTTTTCCCCAAGAACGCTGAAACCTATCTCCACAGGGCATGCATTTAATGAATTGACATTTAGATTCTGGTGTTCAGATTAGACTAGTCACAATGGGTAGTAACATAGGAGTAACATCAATGCCACATAGGCAAAAAATCTGATGTGGCGGGTAATTAATGAGGAGAAAAATGGTTGTGCTAACATAGTATGTACCGTAACATCACACATTTCAAGGCAAGATGTGTGTACAACTTAATAAATAAACTTATGCATCACACTACACACATATTACTACCCATTATGGAGGTAGTAACTTAGAGTAGTAACATATGCATGTTACTAGTCTAAGTTACTCCCCATTGTGAGAGGTGTTCTATTTTAATTATGCATAGAGTTTTTGGCTGAGTAATCTGTAATCCTCTACTAAGATGATATTGAAGACCTTTTCGTTTTAGTAGGCATGGAAAATGAATGCATCTTGCCTATCAGGATTCAGGACTCTAGTGTTCTATCCCCATTAGCATTTTGCTGTTATTGACCATGGTGAATTTCTATGTCAAATTGGCACGATGGTGTATTGGCCCACTTGGTTTGTGTCTACAATTGTACTGAAAATGTACTTTTCAGTTGCAGGATCTGGAAGATTTGGCCACCTTGGCCTGGCTGTGAATCTGATCACCTATGAGGATCGGTTTAACTTGTATGCACTTTTTTGCGAAACTGTTATAGATTTCCCTATTGTCCTTCTTTTGTCATGAAAAAATGTTTTTGATGAGTGCAGGTATCGGATTGAGCAGGAGCTTAGAACTGAGATAAAACCTATACCTCCACAGATAGACCGGACGATATATTGCGAATAGTTATCTGGCAGATTAATCTTAAATGTCCCACTCTGGAGTAATAAGATAACTTGCGTAAATAGCAGCTCATCAGGTACGTTTGCTCATTGTCTATTTGTTTTGCATCGTTGCATGTAGTGCCTTTGTATTACTAAAAAAATATGATGTTTTTTTTTTGAGCTTAAGGTGGTCGATATCCACCGCTCGAATAGATAGAATAGAATTGACCCAGTTTATAAGGAAAACCGGGCCCAAAAACCATACAAACTGTACAATGCCCTGTTTGTAAGGAAAACAGGGCAAAGAAAAAACGCACAGACGAAGCGACCCGCCGCCCACACGACACAAGTCGACCAAACGCCACAACACACACCACCTGCTTCGGGGCCGCCGCCCCGGCGTAGCAACCAGATCGACCTTCGCATTGCCCGAAAGCGATCCAGTCATGGTCGACGAACCCTCTGCCCACACAGTCTTCATCCAGGTCGCCACCAAAACCAACCTGTTCCGGGGCCGCCACCCCGGCATAGCAACCAGATCGACCTTCGCATTGCCCGAAGGCGATCCAGTCAAGTCGACGAACCCTCTGCCCGCACAGTCTTCATCCAGGTCGCCACCCAGACCCACGCGAAACAACGACGCTGCCTCATAGAACCGTCGTAGCGTGGGAGACCGAGGCCGCCGCCTCGGCGTCCACCACCGTCCGGGGCCGCCACCCCGGCATCCACCTCCCATGACCATATAGCAATTCTTCCCATCCGCCGCGAACCCGTTGCACCGAGAGAGCCGGTGACACCAAGACGACGCCTCCAACAAGGTAGTGACGCGTCCGTCACCGTCGCCCGCCCCCGATGGGGCTTGGGCTTTCACCCGGAGATCATCGGACCACTCCCGTTGGGCCGGTTGTCGAAACTCCACGACGATGCAAACAAGAAGGAGAACGACACCCAAGGGCGCCGCCATCGTCGGCACTGACCGGAGTCGATGCAAGGCTTTCGCCTGGAGTTCGAACCGCCCACGAAGCTTCAGGAGCTGCGAGATGGAGACCGCGTCCATGGCCAGACCGCCAACCTCCACTGCCAACCAAGGTAGCCGCGGCACCTCACGCCGAGACGACCATGCCGCGCGCCATAGGTCCAGGGCCGCCGCCCCGGCTTCCTCGCTGCCCAGGTGCCGAAGGATGGCAGCGAGGGACGCCACCCCTGCTGCCGCGCCGGAACCGCCGTCATCTCCTTCCTCTGCGCTGCAGCCCGTGCGGCCCGCCCCAGGCCCAGATCGGGACAGGTCAAAACCGGCCGCCACTCCTCCACGGCAAGGGCGCGCAACCCCCATCCACCGCAGCGTCGCCGTGGCTCCGCACCGGGCACCGCATCCGCGCCGCCGCACCATTATCTGCCACCAAAACGCGCCGCCAGCAGGGCCTCCGTGTGGGAGACAAGGAAACGCCCCGCCACCTCCATCCTCGGCGAGCACCCGGCCTTTTGCTGGGGCCCTCCTCCGGCGGCGGCGATGCGGGGAAGTCAGGGTCGGGCTTCTAACGGCGGTGGCGGTTCCCCCGTGTCGCCAAAGGAGAGGCGACGCAGGGGTGGGTTTCTTTTGTAAAATATGATGTTTTTCCAATCATGGAACACTTCATATAGCAGTTATAGGGACCGACATAGGATCATGTGCACCACAGTTACTCGGTTTTCCAGAAAAATAAATTCAGGGGGGCATTAAGAGTAGATTCAACTAACACTTTTACACACTAATATTACTTTATTGGAAAATTGTAGCAATTGCACTTTGACTTCCTGGAGTATTGGTGCGCATACTCCTGATAATTAATTATATCATACATAATTGCTTCTTCTTTTTTAGGGGAACCGCACGCTTTATTAATCAATCAACACAGGAATACAATCAGCTCCTAGGCTGTGAACTAAGAATGCCGGTGGCTCAGCATTCCAGGTAGCAGACACCTCCTGAATGGATGCATACATTGCACAATAGTGTGCTGCCCCATGGCTTCGCGACGAGCAAAGACAACAGAAAAGGAAAACAAAGAACTACCAAGCTCACTAATCTCATCTAGGATAGGTTTCAGAACAGAACGATCTTTAGCCCGATCATTCCAATGACGAACGAGGACTTCACAGTCCACCTCGAAGACAACACGGCCATAAGCTCTCGCATCATCAAACCTCATCGCATCTCTTAAGGCCAATGCTTCAATAATCAGGGTATCCTCAATGCCCCGATAAATTTTACCAGCCCCCCCACGAAAAGACTCAGAGTCTCTCGATACCACTCCTGTGGCTGCCAAACCTCTCTCACAATTGATAGCACCGTCAGAGTTCAGTTTGATCCACCCAGCAGGAGGTTTTGACCACTTACACACCGGCCGTAGCTTTTTCTTCTGCAACTTCTCTCTCGGTAACTCAAGAGATTGCAAAGTATCAATTACCTCTTCCATGGTTTTTGTCGGATTATACCCAGCTTCACCATGAGTAATCTGGTTTCTTGATGTCCAGATTGAATACATCACAGTTGTGATGACAGCTCTCTCCTTATCCGTAAACCTTGGATTCACAAAGAATATATTTGGCCCACGTTGAAGGATGGAGTCTGGGCAATCTGACAAGAAGAAATTCTTTTGCTTTCGACCAAAACAATTGTGCATGACTGCAATCAGTTAGTGCATGCATCAATGTCTCGGATTCAGCTTTACATATTCCACAAGTGCTATTAGCCATGACATGCCGCCGTGATAGAGTTCCATAATCAGGCAATATTCCACGAAGAACTCTCCACCAAAAGACTTGCACTCTAGGAAGTACAGAAAGCTTCCAAACCCTTTTCCAGATTTCAGCGTCATTATCAGAAGATGACGCTCCAGTATTTTCTCCCATTTGTTCAGCTGGCTGCCACTGAAGAACTAAAGTTCTGTAGGCAGAACGCACTGAGTAGATGCCATTTTTCTCTTTGGCCCAAGCAAGCCAATCATCCCAGCACTAGCACGTAGAGGAATTTTCAGAATCTCTTGTGCATCTGGCGCTAGAAACAGGCTCCGAATGCGGGGAACGACCCACTGAAGTGGGATTAGTGCTGTGTTTGCAATTCTCGTTTCTCTTGACAATGTATTGGCTGGCTACTTTTCTACAGGACATTTAACCCTGGTATTTCTGTGAGTGTGACCTTGGCGAGCACAGATGGATCATTCCACCTGGGCCAAGCTGTAACGTCGTATCTGTGTCAACATATAGATCTGTAGGTACTAACCGCACATTTTTCTGGATTTTGTATTTGTATGCATTCTGGATATGTCATACTGTAATGGCTAGATTGGAATGTTATTGTTCGGTTCAAAATTTCTGTTTGGTTCAAAATTTATGTTTCATTTGAATGTTATTGTTCAAAAATTCTGTGGAAATACTGGCAAGTCAAGTTGTATTTCTATTTTCCGAGGAAATATCTACTTGTTGATGCTTCTCTTGTGATCATATTTATTACTCACTCCGTTCGGAAAAGGACATCACTAAAATAGATGTATTTAGCACTAAAATATGTCTAGATACATCATTCTTGCGACATCCTTTTTAGAGAGTAATTCTTATTGGATGATCGCATTGAGTAGTTGCTATATATGCCTTGCTGGATGCATTTGTGAAATATCAAAAAAAAAAAACAAGCGGACACTAGTTTTCACGCCCCCAATGCCACACAAGGTAGCAGAGATGCTGGGAAAATATCTAGTGATATCGGACATCACATGATACCATGGTACCACTCCTTAAAATTCAAATTTACAAGTTTCTAAAATTTTTGAAACAAATAATGAGTGTTCACAAATTATAAGTTTCTAGTTTTTTTGAAACAAATTCGATATAGAAACAAAAAAATATTGTTGTGTGAAAACTATCATTTTGTGTGTTTGTCCTTTTTACAGTATTAATGTTGTTGTTTTTTCAAATTTTAGGTATTGTAAACACACATCTTATATACACTCACAAATTTGTTTCAATTTTTTAATTTTGTAAATTTTAATTTTGAGGGGTGGTACCATGTGAGATTTTGTATGTTCTCCGGAGATGTTTGGTTGAATTTGTGAGAGAGCGAAATTTAGATAAGGTTTTCTTTGCCAACTGAATATACTAATTATCGAATATATGGTTTGGATCCTTTCCTTTTGGTTCGAACGAAATGTGCACCGTTGTTTGTCACATATATGGTTTGGATCCTTTCCATTTGGTTCGAACGAAATGTGCGCCGATGGATCAATGGAAACCATGCAAAAGAGACCACGCATACATTACTCCATCTGTTCCAATTATAAGATTTTTAAATCATTACGGACAAAATATGGACTACATAGGGACTGAAATAAGTGAATCTATACACTAAAATGCGTCTAAAACATCTGAATTAGAAAACAAAACTAAACATCTTATGTTTCGGAACCGAGGTAGTAGTTTATTTTGCTATGACATAATTATTGCTACCTTTTATGGTTACTGGATTGCCATCAATAATCTTGTGCCTTCCGTGTGGAGATTTCATGCTACTGAGCTATAGTGCTCATGTTTGTTTTAAAAATTCAAAAACCATGTTTATGAGTTTCAAAAAAATGAAAAAGAATCCGGATTCAGCCAATGGTGTATCCCATAAACGTACAAAATATTAATTCCAAATACTTTGTATTATGAGCTACATAAAAATGACAAAAGTGTGAATCTGAGTATGCATATTTTCAAATATCTAAATTTATCATATTTCGTCATTTATGTGTGGCTCATAATACAAATCATTTTGCATTGTGATTTTTCATTCTTGTTAGTATATAATTGAATATGTCCAAAATTACTTTCATAAATTTTTGCAACTTACTAAATATAATTTCCGATCATTTTAAAATGGAGCAAGCACTCGATTTCGGGAGCCAAAACACTTCCCGTGTCCCGTGTCCCGTGTCCCATCCCCCTTTCAAGCCTTGTCATTGTAATCTGGTATTGCCAAGTTTAGCTATAGCACGCTGGGGTTTTCCCTGTTCCAGCCATTGCCGACTGAATATATGATCACTTCCCTTCAGCTCACGATATATAGACATCGGGCCCAGATTATCAAACGACCACACACTGTTCCATGAGATAAGAAAGAGAGTTCAATCTTCACCTGAAACCAATGCAGCCAAACGGCGTGAATCTTTCCCGCCGCTCCTCCTCCCATACAAAACGGCGAATGGAGCGTTCTTCGAGTGAGTGAAGCCCTGCATGCTGCACCGCGGTGAAAAGACAAGAGCTTACGCGTAACATCCGCTGCGATCGCCAATCTCGCGGATCACGAAACCGACGCGGGACAGGACAAAACGGAAACGCGGACGGTGTCTCATCACAGGGCCTCCACGGATCCCTCCTCTGCCTGCTCGTCCCGTTCAATCACACGCCGCGCCGTGCCGTGCCGCTGCCGCTCCTCCTCCTCCTCCTCCTGCCGCGGCAGCCAAATGCTCGTCGTCCTGCCCAGACTCCTCCACCTCGCAGTCGCAGCACATGCATTTATTGCTCCCCGCCCCGCCCCTCTGCGATGCTCGTCCCAGCAGGGCAGGCACAGGGCCTCTGTCTGCCATTGCCAGATTTCTTTTGGAGCACCTCTCGTCCCGGCCTGCGCCAAAATCCGAGCCACGCCCGTGTTGTCAGAGCACCCTCATTTATGGCCCGGGCTTACGTATTCTCATCATCAACTACCAGTCCTGCCCATCACTGACGCTCCTGTGCCTGCTTGGTGGCGTCGACTGTGCTGTGCATGATCGCCACCGCTTCGATCGCACGCTAGATCACTCGGCATCGGCAGGGGAGCGCGGAGACGTAAGATGTTGCTGGTGATGATCTAAAGCAGTACAAAATGCTGAGAGGTTATTTTTGGACTATCATTGAGACAAATCCTGGCAACAAATGCAAAAGTAATCACTGAGCATCTAAGTCAAAATCCTGGATTCCATGGCCTTTTATTGTTTTGGGTCCATCAAGTCTGGGATATCTAAAAGGGTGAGACATTTTTTTATCTGGGTTGAGACAATTTATTGGTAAGCAATTGTGTCCCATAGTTTCATTTTATTTTCTCTGTCTTAGTGGAACTAATATGTTTGTAATTTATTTTTTGCAGGATTAGATGGCTGTTTTATTAAGCTCCCCATAGGGCAATAAGTTCTTGCTGCCATCGGTAGAGGTGGCAACAACAATATCTACCCAATTGCTATTTGTTTTGTGGACAAAGAAGAAACAAGAAGTTGGTGCTGGTTTTTGACACAGTTGAAGTGGAAATTGTAATTGAACTACACCATTATCTCTGATAGGCAAGAGGTATGAGTGATTTTGTTTTTGCATTTTTCAGGATTTTTACTATCTTCATAAAATATGTGTGAACATTTGTATCATTTTTCCATGATTTTTATTAGCTTCATAAATATGTTAGAATATTAGTAGCTTCATAAAATATTTGTAACATTGTTTGATGATGTTTACTAGCTTCAAAAATATGTGTGAATATTAGAGACATTTTCTATAATTTTTGCTAGCTTCATAAAATATGTTAGATTATTCATGTCATGCTTCCATGATTTTAACTATCTTTATAAATTATGTTACAATATTCATAGAACTTTCCATGAATTTATAAAGATATGTTAAGATACTTTTACAAATTTTCCATGATTTTTGTTAGCTTCATAAAATATGTTAGAATATTAGTAGCATGTTTCCATCATTTTTACTACCATCATAAATATGTGTGCATATTTGAAGCATTTTTTCATAATTTTCACTAGCTTCATAAAATACGTTAGACTATATGCGGCATTTTCCATGATTTTTACTAGCTTCATAAAAATATGTTATAATATTTGTAACATTTTTCCATGAATTCTAATATGTTCAGAAATACGTTAGCATATTTGTAGCATTTTCCATATTTTTACCATATTCACAAAATATGTGTTTCACGAGGCTTGCTAAATGCAATAAACCAAGTTTTTTCCAACAACCCACACACATGTTGCGTTTGCACATTTATGCAAACTTCTAATCTACAAGTTTTAGAGGAGAAGACTTAAATAAATACATGGAGTTTGCTAGCTATGCCTACACTAAACATAGCTTTGACATGGCAACGCAAATATAAAAAGAGGAATTTAAGGATGAATGGGAATGGCTACGCAAAATCCGTGTTAAAAGTTGGGCAAGGCATACAATGGACTACAACTGCAAAAATGATCTGGTTGTGAACAGCCTCAATGAGGTGTTCGATAGAATGTTGGATTCAAGGTTGATTCCATAAGATAATGATATGAAATGAGTATTTGACATCAAGATCATTGATTTGAATGGAATTTTTTGATATGATCAAGAAGAAGATTATATGATGACCAAGGTTCTATTCAAGAGGTTATCCGAAGAATGGTCATGTGTACAGTTGAGCATATAGCAAGCATGTCTTCAATACGAAGATTGTCTGAGCATTCTACTTATCTTCAAGACATCATAACAATGAAGATTTCGTAATTTTCTTCTTCTTTTCTAATCTCTGTTGCCTTTTAAACTATTTTTCTCATACAAATCCTGACATATTGTTTTTACAATACATAAATTGTACTTTTATCCATGTTACCATTACCTTTAACCTTAATGCTCTATGTTAGTTGAAATTTGAACACCCAAAGTTGAAATCCTGGATCCGTCCCTAGGCGGATAGGGAGATGACAAATAATTTTCCAGGCTGTCCATATCGGTGAGTCTCCCATGTTGTCTTTTTTTGTCCCTAAACCTTCCCACCCCACCAAACCCCAATTAGACTGACGAGGTATTTTGTGCCCGTCGGTGCAGATGCTCTAACACCAACGCTATTAATGTAAACGTGACAATTTTGGATGAATGATAGAGGGGAGAGCATGCTACCCTTGTTTATCAAATGACTGCACATCTGCAAAGGGCTTTCCCTTTTAAACTACTACTACTACCTCCGTTGCTAAATATAAAATGATTTACCATTTTCTGGCCCATCCACATGTATATACAGTTATACACGTGTTTGCGGGTCAGGAAAGGCTAAAACATATTATATTTATAAACAGAGTGTGTACAAGCGTGTTTAGACTTTTTCTTAATTCATACATATATAAATATATTTATACATATTTTAGTGTGTAGATTCACTCATTTCGCTCAGTATTTAGTCCACCTTAAAACGGAGTAGCATATTTAATCACACGGGCACTGTAAAAGTTTGAATGATCCAAGTGAGTGACCGGCAGTTAAAATTCGCACTGGTCGTTGAGTTGAAAATGCTGCCGACCCTGCAGTGGTACATTGTGCAACAGCAGACAACCGGTCGTCCCCTACCTACGCATTCAAGTCGCCATGGCCCCTCGTCGTACTTGCGAGAAAGCACATCGCGCGTCTTAAATGCGCTGGCCCTCTGCCCGTCGTCGGCTCGACCACTTGCTATCATCATCGATCCCTTCTTCCTTCCCACTCTCGTCCCGTTCTTGCAGCAGCAGCAGGTGAAAATCCGGGGCATTAATGGCCCTCCAGTGTCCTCCTCGGCTTATAAATCCATCTCCGCGTTGATTGCCCACGTCCCGTCTCCTTGTCTGTGTCGCCAACCGCCCAAGCTCGCTGCCTCACTGTCACTAGAGAAGAACTAGAGGATACATCGATCGATCTAGTGTCGTCGGCGGCGAGGAGGGCATTCGTTTCGTGTCGTCGGCGGTGGTGGTGCGTCGGCCGGCGCCATGGGCAGGACTCCCTGCTGCGAGAGCAAGGGGCTGAAGAAAGGGCCGTGGACGCCGGAGGAGGACAAGCTCCTCGTCGACTACGTCCAGGCCAACGCCCCCGGCAACTGGCGCATGCTCCCCAAGCTCGCCGGTACGTCCCGCTCCCGGCGACAATTAACCATGCATGCATCCTGGTTTCCTTATTTGTTTGGGCGATTCATCGAGGTGATGAGAGCGCGTGTGTGGGCGAGTGCAGGGCTGAACCGGTGCGGCAAGAGCTGCCGGCTGCGGTGGACCAACTACCTCCGGCCGGACATCAAGCGCGGGCCCTTCACCACCGAGGAGCACAAGTCCATCCTCCAGCTCCACGCCATCGTTGGCAACAAGTGAGTCCTATCCTACCACTCCCATTAACGCACCAATGCTACAGGACGTTCGCACTTATGTGTTGAATTGAATGAGGATGCTCATTGAATGATCAAAGATCGACGTCATTTATGAACTCATCTGCGTTCATTGACCACATGCATCCAAAACCGGCACTCGATCTGACGATGGTTCCTGTCGATCGTCGTGATCTTCTCATCTCAGGTGGTCCATGATCGCCGCGCAGCTGCCTGGCCGGACGGACAACGAGATCAAGAACTACTGGAACACCAACCTGAAGAAGCAGCTCCGCCAGCAGGCGGCGCTGGGTGGCGACCACCCCGCCCTGGCCCTGGCCGGCGCCACCACCTGCCTCGCGGCGCGCCACACGGCCCAGTGGGAGACCGCCCGCCTCGAGGCCGAGGCGCGCCTCTCCATGCTCTCCACCTCCGCCGCGACCACCAGCGTGACCGCCTCGTCGTCCTCGTCCACCGCCGAGCACGGGGCCGCCGACGCGCCGTCCGACGTCTTCCTGCGCCTCTGGAACTCCGAGGTCGGGGACACCTTCCGCCGCAAGTCGGCGGCCCTGCGCGACGAGGCGGCGGCGCCACTGGAAGGAGTGGGAGCGCCAGCAGTGGCGGTGTTGCCGCCGTCCGGGGATGACTCTTCGGCAGCGTCCAATGTGACCACGGCCGTGACGGCGGAGGACTACCAGGCGTTCCTGGACCTGGCGGCCGAGGAGTTCGGGCTCTTCCACGGCGGCTTCTCGCTGTTCCCGCCGGCCGACGGGCTCGCCCAGTCGTCCATGTTCGCGGAGTTCTAGAAGTAGCTTAACGTACGTACCGCACTATGCATGCGTACGCGTACGTACATACGTGTGTAAACATGGCAAGCGTGTGCATGTCGTGTGTTGCCGTGTCGTGTGTACGTGTATGTACCGAGCAGTGTTATCTTCCTCTCTAGGGCAAATGTGCACGACTCACTGTAGTACGTGTGTGATGGCAGGGTTATCTTCCTCTCTAGGGCAAGCGTTTTTTATCCCACTGCTCTAGCTGGGAGTCTAGGACAGGACAGGACATCGATCTGGTGATGCTTGCCGTGGACTTTAGGTGTTTTTTTTCCGTTTATTATGTTGTGCAAACAGATAAGCATGTGTGTACTTTTGATTTACTAGATCCGTGTAATCGATCGATGCTCAGCTTCGTGCGTGACAACTGAGTTGGTTTGGATCCTAGGATTTTTATAATTTTTCTTTAGAGGATTTGGCTGCTAAAGACTTTTTTTGAAACCTTTTGGATCATCTGGCTATCAAATTCCTATACCCCACCCTGTAGTACACGAGATCAAACATCTTTCAATTTCTTCTATACCCATTCATTCTATCTATTCAGACTTCTTCGTCAATCATCTATTTCAATGTTTGTTTCATGTGCAGGCATCTCAAACTCCTTTTTACGTTCCTATGTTTTCATGATCCTGCAATCCTAATGAGCCCTTAAAGTTTCAAAACATCTATGGAACGAAGTCGGGTCGCTTGTCTAGGGTCAAACAATCAGTTTATGTCAGATAGAGAACATCACGTGAAAAACACTAGGCAAACTTTAAAAAATATTCACAAAACAAACTATCATACGATATTTCAAAGAATAGATAAAGAATTATCTATTTTGTTCCAAAGAGAAACATGACAATCTCAATCGAAATAATCTGTCAAATTTGAACAAGTCTACAATGTTTCCACTTTTGAGAAAATGTATCCACTTACCGCTAGAAATTATGTTTTAATGTAGCGGTGTAGCATCGATAAACCAATACTACTCCCTCCGTTCTGAAATTAGTGATGTGATTTTAGTTCAAATTTAAACTAAAATCACGACACTAGGGCAAACCTCAGTGGGGATTTGTGACAAAGAACAATGAATATTTGTTTCTATGCGTCCACTTTCTAAAACCTACTGGAAAATGTAAAGTTTGTACATTTTTGGAAAAATTAAATATATTAAGTTGAAAATTACAAATGATTTTTCATATAATAATATGAAATTAATTTTTCTAAGTTTTATGGAAATGAGAAAATAAGAATGCCATAGTGCAATCTTCAAAACTTGCGCTCCAACACTCAATTTTTATGTTTTTGTGTCACGTTCTAAAAAGTTGGTTCTTGGGTACCTCCTTCCAAAAATCCTCTAAATTGAATCGTGAAGTGGTGCAATGACAAAGTTTATGAGAAAATGAGTGGATTTTATAATTTAATCGTGAAAGTGCATTCACGTGTTACCTATCAAAATAGCCCAACCGGTACGTATCACTCTCGACAATTGTTCACTAGATGGGTAATTGACGTCGCAAAGGCAGATGTTGATAGGTAACACGTGAAATTTATTCTACAACCAAATACGGAGTATAAAACACTGGGGACTCCTGCAATGTGTGGTACTAGTCGCAAGCAGTGCAATCCAACCACAAAGTCGGTCCAGTCCACGACTCGTTGCGTGCGTGCATGCAAGCATTGTCGGTCCCGGTCCGCCGTCCACGCACTGTCAAGGAAATGCGGTCGAGAGGATGGCATGTATATATGTACAGACAACGCGTATAGCGTAGCTTGGACCATCTACGGATCCGGTCTTTTTTTTTGCAAAACACAGTATAACGCAGGCACTCACATACACACGCACACACTCATCTCTATGAACACACGCACGCACACCCTAACCCTATGAGCACCTCTGAGAGACTGAGCCGGCGGGAGTCTTGAGATTGACGAAGTCACCACAGGCGCCTCGCTGTCGACGGGAACGTCGCCTCCCACTGAATAATATTTCGCCTTAAATGAGAAACACCAGCGTCAAACCTGGGGTTTGAACTCTGGTGGGCTGGGGATACAACCACCCATCTAACCATCATGCCACAAGCAGGTTCTCATCTACGGATCGGGTCTGGTCATGTCAGAAACCACATGTGGCTCGCACGTCGTCCATCGATCGAACACGGTGACGAAGTTGTTGCTTCAAGTAGCTGCTCCCACAAACAAGACATGTTAATTTATAACCTTACCAAATAAGACAATTTTTTTGGTTTGGTCCGGAGGGCCGGTTAAACACATGTCAAGTTTGTAATACCTCAGTTTGAGTAATACAAGTTATTTTCGTAAAAAAAAAGACATGTATATATACTTGCATGTTTTTTTCAGATTTTTTGAAAACCTAAAGATGAACTTTTTGATTTTTTTTAAAAAGCAGGCTCACGGGATCTCGAGAGTTACAAATGATTTCCAGACAAACCAAAACAAAAGATCGAGAGATCGAACATCTCGGTTTAGCGAGTGAGCATTTTACTTTTTGAAAGTAGTATATTTGCTTCCTCTAGTCTTGGCTTGCCGCAGCTGCATTCACCAGTCACGAACTCACGATAGAGTAAAAGGATTAAAGGAATCGAACTCTAAAGGAAATAAGGAATACTATAAGCAGACAGGATCTACAAGTAAATAATTTGGGCGGTAAAGACGACAAAACGCATACGGCTCGACACTTCTCTTTCCCCTCCCCTTGCTACAGTCCAGAGAGGCGAAAAGAGAGGCGACCCGCAGTTTCCTCGTTCTCGCCGGCAATTCCGCCGCTCCCCTCCGCCTCCGGTCGCCGTTTCGGCACCGCGAGGTGCGAGGGAGCTCCGGATCTCGTTCGTGCGTGTAGTTAGGTGAGCTTGTAAGTGTGCGTGCCCTGGCGGCGCTGTCGAGGACGGTAACCATGTAAAAGCTCAAGATCAAAACACATCTACATGAAGCTCAGAATTTCCACTCCGTAAATGCACTAGGTCGTGGATAGCTGGGACCCTCACAACGAGGAGAACAACGTTTATTGCCGTCGACTGACTCAAAGGGAAACTTTTCATTGCCAGTCTCAGCCTGTGTCTGTCTGGTTTCAGCATCACTGCTTTACTCTGCAATCGCCTACGCTTAATCATTCTCTTACTCGCACATCTTAAATGCCCTGTCAGGCCAGCAGTTGCCTGAATCGATCACCTAAGACTGTTCTTCTGAGTTCACTGAATACAGGCCCGGTCCGGCCTGGGGCGAAACAACAAAATGAGGCCCTTGTACACAAGTAAAAATTTAGAATGTTTGTATTTCAAAAGCAATTAAGTACATATATCCATGGTCTATGAACAAGGAATATGAAACACATACCACAAATTATATATTTGTAATGGTTCAGAGAACTACGAAAGCAATATAGTTCTACAAAATATCTATCTTTCAGTTGCGCAAAGAGACCATCATTTCAGCAATTCATGAGGACTTACATTAGTTCTATCCTCTCCGATCTGGTATGTCCTACACTCCATGTCTTGCCCGAATAAAACTTCTCCAAAGTATCCTCTCCAATCTCAGATCCAATGAAACTTTGAGGAAGAAGAGTATAATTGGCGATGTCAGATGTGAAGGTGGAGCGGTCAGAGCCGAGGAACCCGGGCTATTTACAACGAATCAAAAAGTGGAACTAGTTTAGGGGAAGGAGGGAGACGC
Source organism: Poa pratensis (assembly GCA_947311845.1). Lineage (NCBI taxonomy): Eukaryota > Viridiplantae > Streptophyta > Magnoliopsida > Poales > Poaceae > Poa > Poa pratensis. The sequence goes on from CAMZMU010000051.1 coordinate 38,781,827, forward strand.
CTGAAACGTCTAATTGATGGGGAATGAGGATGGTAAGAGAGATGACTGGAGAACCAAATAGCATCGTTGGTCTGCGGCGACCTCAAATTTGTAAGTGCACGGGAGCGGCGGCGCTGTTCTTTGGGATTGGAAAAATTTGGGGAGGAGCCGAGGTGACTAGAGACGAGTCGAGCTCGAGCACAAAGGAGATCGATGGGCGTGGTTAAGACTGCGCGTTCGGTTAATATGGTTAATTTAGTTCAGTTTATATGGATTTTTTTATTTATATGGTTTCAATACTTCGGTAAATACGGTTTTGTACGAGAATACGGTTCGGTTTCGGTAATAACCATTTAATTTCGGTTCGGTTTCGGTAATAACCAAATTAACCTAAGTTGACGCGAATTTTAAAATGACAATTTCTTTTTGTGGCCATATATTACAAAATAACGGAATCTATACCTAATAATAAAAGCATTAAGGTTTCTTGTGGTACGTCATTTTTTTTGCCGATTTTACCCTCCCACCAAACCACATATTTACCCACCACTGCCACCCATAAGTTAAAAAACGGTTCGTTTTTTTCGTGTCGGAAACGAATCAATACGTATCAGGAACCATCACGATACGCTGTTTCTGAAAAAAAATAACCAATCGCACACAGTCTGCGCTCCAAACTCGGCCAACCAACATAGCCCAGACCCGAACTCGGCCCAAAAAACTGTACGTCCGGCCAGATTCCAGCACGAGGATACCTCAAAAAAAAAAAAAAAAAAGATTCCAGCACGAGGTCTTCTTCGACACGAACTCTAGCACGCTACAATGAAAGTCTGCGTTCTGCTCCGACACGAACTCGAGCACGCTCACGTCCGCCCGTCTCTGGCCATCAACTATTCCAACACAGGTCTTTTTCGGCTCTGCTCCGACACGAACTCGAGCACTTTGCCCGTTTGGCTTGCCGATGACCTATATAAAGAGGACTAAAGTCCCTCGACCAATACCCAAATTGTAAGTTTCGTCGACATTGGTGCGCCGGAACCTAATCGCCGTTACGCCCGTGCAAGACGTTCGCATCGTCTCGCCGTTTCCCAGCCGAGGTTAACATAGGAAGAGCGGCGTCGAGGAGGACGGTCGCTGCAGCTCCTGCGATGACGCCTCCGTTCGCCGATTTTGCGAGTGGGCCTGGAATCACCGTTCCCTATAATACAGAAGCGGACGTCATCGTTGTGGCCGTGGACACACAGTAGAACGAACCCACACGCTCGGTGGACAGGAGCTCAGCGACGAGCGGGCGGCGTACTCGCTTGCCAAGCGACGCGCGGGTGTTGTAGATGGCTCGGTATCCGCTTCTGAGGCGCGAGGCCTTCCACGGGCATGCGGTCGATGTCCTTGGCGAGGGCGCGGTGCTGATTCAGGACGAGGAGCTGCTGCACGGTGACGTACTGGTCGGCGTTGGTAGCCCGCATGGCATGACCAGATCGTCCATGGTGAGGACGTGGTCGACGTCCATGGTCCGGGTGCGGCTAAGGAGCAGGACATTCAGCTGCTGCCGTTCGCGCATGAGGAAGAGCCGGTCGTGCATCGCGTGCTCGTCGCCGGTAGCCAGCTCGACCAGCACGTCCATGCATGGCGAGGACATGCCGACGTGGTCGACGTCCATGGTCCGGCCGCGGTGAAGAGCCAGGGACATGGAGTTTCTGCTGTTCGCGCAGGAGGAAGATCCGCTCATGCACACTGTGGTTGGCGCCGGTAGTCCGGCCGACCAGATCGTCTTTTTCATCCGTGCCCAACTCTGATCGATAACTTCATCGTAGCAGGGTACCGACGGCCAGCGGGCATCACATACACGGTCAATTGTTTTTTACCAGTTCGGACTATCACTTGATTCGATCAGGTGAGTACTACCGCTAGCTCCATGTATTTTTTGAGCCGCGAAAACACAACGAAAAGATCGATGGAGTAAAGTTTGTCCGTGCACGTCTCGACGAATCGGAAGTACTCGCCGTATGAGGGTGCTAGACCAGTGATTGCTACGAGAAAAATTATTGATTACATGTACGATATCTTATCATCTGGTAGATTTGGGGTTAAATTTTGGTTATGGGACCATTTTACCAAAAAATATGTTTGACTCCCGTTGCAACGCACGGGCACGTTTCCTAGTAGACTATAAAATTAATAGGCATATGATCCAAAGTAACCAAATAACCCATAAAGTTAATAAAAGTCTATACAAGTACCAAACCACATGCTACAAGTAACCCGTAAAGTTAATAAAAGTCAATAAAAGTAGCAAATTAATAAAAGTTAATAGGCATTTCGGTTTTTTGGTTAACCATTCGGTTTTCAGTTATTAACCGTATTAACCGCAAGGCATATGGTTAGTTATTTTACTAACCGTAACCTTAACCGGAAACCAAAATAACCACAATTTCGGTTCGGTTTCAGGTTTTTTAGTTCGGTTTCTCGGTTTTCGGTTATTAACCGCAAGGCATATGGTGCAGCAGCCTAGCGATCGATTAGATTTTTAGATGCACCGATCTTGGGCCATGAGTGCTAATAGCGTGGTGGCTTGGGCCATCTTTTTTCCCCTGGACCTCGTACAGAAATACAGAATTGTCCTAGTATCACTGTACGGGAGTATTACCTGGGTCAGGGCCCTTCCTCCCAGGGGCCCTGGGCAGGCGCCCCGTCGCCTCGGCTCGTGGGCCAGGCCTGACTGAATATGCAACTGTTGAGCACGATTCTTTTGTTTACATCATGTTTATTTTATTTTTTTAGTGCTCTGAATTTTAAAAAGATGGCATGACTCAGGAAATCCGTATCGGCTCATGGGTGCAGATACACCCACTGCTCAAAAAACAATTTTTAAATGTAAAAAAAATAAAAATAAAAATTTCGAATATACTTTAAGACATTTTATTTTACCACAAAAGGTTTCGTGAAGAAAAGACATTTTTTGTGACCTGTGCAAAAAAGACAAATCTAGACGCTCCAAAATGACTTTGTAGGAGACATTTTTTGTTCTTTTTGTATAGGTCACAAAAAATGTCTTTTTTCCGCGAAACTTTTTGTGCTAACATAAAATGTCCTGATGTATATCCATATTTTTGAAATTTTTAAAAGTTTTAAAAAATGTTTGACACAACGGGTGTATCTGCACCCATGACCCGAAACGTCGTATCCGCTTGATTCAGTTTGCAAAATTTTAGGACGCACTGCACTGATTAGAAGCAATATATTTGATCGGTAACATTGTGATACAAGATTTGTATTGACAAAATCAGTTGCAAGCAACACGAAGAAGGAGATGAGTTGCACCGATAGTCGGAAAAAAGGTTGATAAATGAACGTATGTAGCATACCATGAGTGCAACGTACTTTTTTTCCTGATAAATTGCGTTTTACTAATTATGAAAGTCAGTGGCGTCATTCTGGTATAACGCACCTGACCCCTGCATAGTTAAGATGTAAATGACCGCATAATAATGGAAAAACAAAAAAGTATAAATACATGAATATGGAATCTCGTAAAACGCCAAAGACGTCGAAGGGCCAATCCATATACTACATTGTTATTATCCACGTGAGAGAAAAGTATCTCTCACCATGTCTTCAAACTTTGTATATACCTTTTTTTTACCTTAACTTTGTATATACCTGCTTAAACAGATATCTGTTCTACAAATGTTATAGAGATAACTCCATACAAAGCAAATTGATACACCGGTTGTGTACATCTGAACTTTTTTTCGATAAAGGGAGTTTTTTTTACTTAAAAAAATTTAAGTATTACACCCGGCCTCTGCACAGCTAAGGTGCACACAGCCCCACAAGTTCAACAGTCTCCACATAACGATAAAAATAATAGGCGAATTACATATCAGAATGAGAAATTGTAAGAGCGCCTATGGTAGAGGAGGGCATATCCGTAGATCATGTTGCCATCCATGGTGCGAGAACAGCTCCCTGGCCACAGCCTCCAAGCGCGCCATCGCCTCGGAAACCAGGTCCCGATGCTCCACACGCTGCAGTGGCAGCCAAGAACGAACCGTAGCTGTGCACCGGTAGATAACCTGCATAAAGGAAACTGATTTGTCATTGAAAACTTTGTCATTTCTACATAGCCATAGCGACCATATCACGGCAATCGCTGCCATTGTAATACGCATCTTGAACCTAGGGTCCACACCATTCAACCAGCTCCCGAAAATATTCGAGACACTACGTGGAGGGTATAAGGTAGAGCCTATCTGAATGGCTGACCATATAGAAGAGGCAAACTTGTACTGAAAAAATAAGTGTTGAATAGTCTCGTCTTGATGACAAAAGACACACTTTTTACTTCCATGCCAATTGCGTTTTGCAAGGTTATCTTTTGTAAGAATTACTCCGCGACGAAGATACCAAGCAAAAACCTTTGTTTTTAGCGGTATCTTCATCATCCAAATTTTCTTATTATTATCTACCGGTATATCAGGTTGGATCAAGATTTTATACATGGAGTCAACCGAGAACTTGCCATTCTTGGTGACATTCCAACGGAATTTATCCGGTCCTTGTGTCAAGTGGACAGAGTCCAGCCGATTTAGCAACGCATTCCAGGATGCTAGCCTAGGACCAAAAAGACTTCTCCTGAACGACACATCCGGTGGAGAAGAACTCAACACCTTGGCCAGTGTATCGCCTTTGTGTCGCACAATACTATACAAGGCAGGATATTGAACACTGAGCGGTACTCGACCGATCCAAGTATCCTCCCAAAACCTAATCTCAGATCCATCCTGAATAGTAAAAGACCCGTGTGGAAAGAAGAATTTTTTCGTTGCCATTAAGCCGGCCCAAAAGTGCAAGTCCCCAGGTTTCCACACAACTTGGGAGACTGCTTTCGAGCCCACATACTTTCTTCTAAGGAGAGTTTGCCAAAGCCCTTCTTCGGAAAGAAGCTTAAATAACCATTTACCAAGTAAGGCTCTGTTCTTGATCTCAAGATCATGAATACCGAGACCCCCTTGGTCTCTAGGACGGCAAACCACGCTCCATTTGGCTAGACGATATTTTCTTTTCTCACTATCACCTTGCCAAAAGAATCTCGATCGGAAATAATCCAACCGAGTTAGGATTCCTTTTGGTACTTGGAAGAATGATAACATATACAGTACCATGTTGGTTAGCACTGAATTAATGAGGACCAATCTTCCACCCAAGGATAATAATTTACCTTTCCAACTGTTTAAACGGACTTGAAGTTTCTCCTCCTCTAATTTCCATTCGGCATTTGTTAAGCGCCGATAATGAATCGAAATGACCAAATACTTAATCGGAAACTGGCCTTGCGCACAACCGAATAAATCAGCGTACACGGATGCCTGAGGTTGAGCCTCGCCAAAGCAAAACAATTCACTCTTATGGAAATTTATCTTAAGACCTGATAATTGCTCAAAGGCTGACAAAATCAGCTTAAGATTCTTAGCTTTCTCAATGTCATGTTCCATAAAGAGGATTGTGTCATCAGCATATTGAAGAATGGATAATCCACCATCAACAAGATGTGGTATGACCCCTTCAATTTGACCGTCATACTTTGCACGTTCGATCATGACTGCTAACATATCAGCCACTATATTGAATAGTATTGGCGATAATGGGTCACCTTGTCTAAGCCCCTTTTTGGTCTGAAAGTATTTGCCAACATCATCATTGACTTTTATGGCTACACTTCCACCCGAAACGAAACTATGAATTAACGCACGCCACTCATCAGAAAAACCTTTCATTCTGAGGGTCTGCTGAAGGAAGGACCATTTAACCTTATCATAAGCTTTTTCAAAATCAATTTTCAGAATCACCCCATTCAACTTTTTGGTATGTAGTTCGTGGACCGTTTCATGCAAGATTACCACCCCATCTAGGATGTTGCGACCTTTCATAAAAGCGGTTTGGGACGGACGTACTACATGGTCTGCCACCTTGTTCAGTCTTAGCGTCGCGACCTTGGTGAATATTTTAAAACTAACATTAAGTAAGCAGATAGGTCTATATTGCTGAATCCTTTCTGCTTCATTAATCTTAGGTAATAAAATTATTTCACCAAAGTTCAGACGAAACAACTCAAGTTGTCCGTCATGCAGACAGCTGAACAATTCCATAAGGTCTGGCTTGATAATGTCCCAGAAGTTCTGAAAGAACTCCGCGGGGAAACCATCTGGGCCAGGGGCTTTGTTGTGTTCCATTTGGAAAACCGCCGTCCTTACTTCATCCTCCGAGTATGGAGCAGTAAGTAGGTTGTTTTCCTCATCTGAAACCTGGGGGATATCACTTGTTCTAGACTCGTCCATCGAGAAGTTTCCTTCCTCTGGGGCCCCGAACAAGCCTTTATAATACTTGGTAATGTACGACTTTAGTTGGTCATGACCCTCAATCGTTCTGTCCTCATCCAAAAGAGAGTAAATACGTTTCTTCCGATGTCTGCCATTGGCAATACTATGGAAGTACTTAGTATTAGAATCTCCTTCCAGGATGAACTGGGCTTTGGAACGTTGATACCATTTCAACTCCTCTTCACGCAGGAGTTTCGCTATCTCCGCATTAGATTAGCTCTTGAGCTCAATCTCTTGTGCAGATAAAGGGCGAACCTCTGCTAATGCTTCAAGAGCATCAATAATAGAGGAAAGTCGTAATTTTTCTTTTTTAAGTAAGCCTGTTGTATGGCGTGCCCAACCCACAAGGTGTGTGTGAGTAGCACGGATTTTATTGTTCCACCTCTGAATGGGGGTCACACCTGGCACATGCCTTTCCCAGATCCGCTTGACCATGTCCTGAAAACCGTCACGATGCAACCACCCAAGTTCAAACTTGAAGCGGTGGTTACCCAGTGGTCTAGTAGAGCCAGTGGTCAATAAAATGGGAGCATGGTCTGACAAACCTTCAATACGTTCTAGTGCCCGTACCGAGACCATTGGAAATGTTGATTCCCAATCAGTATTCATCAGTACACGGTCTAGTTTCTCGTACGTAGGTTCTGGGAGGCTATTTGCCCAAGTAAACTGTCTCCCAATCATCGACACCTCTTTCAAGTCCAAGCTTTCAATTACTGCGTTGAACAAGAGTGGCCAACGATCGTCAAACCGACCTCTACTTTTCTTGAAAGGAAAACGAAGCAAGTTGAAGTCCCCCCCCAATAATGAAAGGGTGTGGATTATCCTTTGCCAAGTTTACCATCTCTCGCAGAAAAGCGGTTTTGAATTCCGCTTGAGCAGGTCCATACACAGCGACAAGACTCCAAATGAAGTTATCAGCCTTATTCCGGATGTGCAATTTAATATGAAAATCACCTTCCGAAACAGCCAACACATCCATGGTTTCCGTCTTTACACCTAGTAGGATACCGCCAGAGCGTCCATGAGGGGGACGAGAATGCCACTCAAAATCAATACCGCCATATAGGCGATTTAATTGACTTTGCGAGAAATCCCGTCTACCCGTCTCAGAAATAGCTAAGAAATCCAAATTATGATCCCGAACGGAATGAGCAAAGTGCAAGTATTTAGCCAAGTCACCAAGACCTCTGCTATTTGTGAATAAGCCATTCATTGGGAAACTATATTGGATTTGGATACCTTAGACCGTTTCAAAGACCTTTTGTTAGAGTTAGATTTAGATTTTCGTCCGGATGATTTTAACTCATATAATGAGCTCAACCCGTCGTCATCCAATCCTATCTCCAACACTTCACCAATTAGATGAGAAGCAAGCTGACTGTTGGAGTCATTCGCTTCTTCATCATCCAAATAGGTGGCGGTCAACTTGGTCGAAGCTTTCGGAATAACCGTTGAACGGTCAAATTCCATATGCCTCAAGACTCTAGTCGACACATCAATTTGATTTTGAGAGCTACCAAGTTTAATGCCTACACTATTTAACTTTGCAGAAATTGACGGAGATGAAAAAGAAAGAAAAGACTTGGATGTCGAGACATTACCATGCGAGTCCAAGTTTTGCGCCGCTTTACGACGCATTGCTCTCTGCAGAGAATCCTCATCCGTCCAAGTGGCACCATCCGCCATGGCCCCAAACCTCTCACTCCGCCGTGGAGGAGTGGCCTGGGTCACAGTGGGCGGTGGTGTACATGGCGAAGTAGAGACGTCGCCGGCGGCTGCAGGAGACTCGGCGGAAGAAACCGGGGTCAGTAATGGCGATGTAGCAACTGACCCGGCCATCCCCATGTTCCCTGCAGCGCTCAACTCCAGCGGGGGGTCCGAGATGGTGAAGAAACCCCACCCGCTGAACCCGCATCTAGCCGAGCACCCTGGGGAGGCAGAGGCGAAGTAGGAGCCTCCCCAAAGCTCGGCCCACCAGTGGCAGTCTCCACTGGCCCATCCAGAAGCAGGTCCACCAGCCCAGCTGGGCTGGTCATCTTGGCCTGTGGATCAGCCCACCCGGCTGTCGCTCCAGCGGCCGGCAGTGACGAGACAGCGGTTGGCGTCGCGCCGCTCAGAGTAGCCGACTGCGGCCCATTAGCGACGGGTGGCACCGAGGCCCACATCAGGTCGCCAGAGCGCTGCGAGGCCCAGCCGGCAGCCTGCTGAGTCAAGCAGCCCAGCACAGTCCTCTCCTCTGTGGCTTTCAGCCCAACAGCAGCATTGGCATGGACAGCAGCAGAAAAAACCTCCGATGTCACTGTTTCGGACTCACCAAGAGGAACCACCATGGGGCGAAGCAAGGCAGGAGCGGACTTGCGGATGCCATCGACAATAGCCCTTGCTTGAGGAGATTTAGGGCTAGGATTATACGGTGTTATCGCCATCACCATAACCCGCTCCTTAGCCACTGTTTTGCCATGGTCCGCACCACCGGAAGATTGAGTAACATCCATCTCCATGTTGGTCACCTGCGAGCCTTGTGTGCCATCCGACCCCGGGGAGGGGCCCGAGTCTCTCCCGTTTCCCCCAACATCATCATCCGTATCATCCCCTTTGCGCCTCCAGAAATAAGGAACGAAGTTGACGTCAGGGACAAAGTCTTGAGGCTCGCGTCGGAAGAAGAAATCAAATTCCTTGAGTTTGACCACACAAGCCACTCCCACATAGTTAACCAACTCACTATGCACCCGCTTCTCCAGAACCTTGGAATTAATCATGCCGACCTTAAGACGCACAATGCCACGGCTCCTGAGAGTGACAAGATCGACGTCCAAGGTAGTCCCAATGATAGAGCCCACAGCCCAAATACCCAAAAAGTGACGCAAAGTGTATGGAACTCCTTGCACATGTACCCAAACCTGCTCCAGCACCCTCGTGGGCGCAATGTCTTGTGTCTTCCATGTCGAAATAGAAGCCTGAGACTGATATGCTGGGATACACAACTTAAGACCATCCATACGGCGTAGGTCCTCGTACGATGGGAAGCCTATGAGAAAAGCATTCTAACCATGCGGTAACGCCTCCCAAGTCCATGACGAGCTTGATACGTCTCAAACGTATCTATAATTTTTGATATTCCATGCTTGTTTTATACCAATTGCTACATGTTTTGCATCTACTTTATATCACTTTTATACATTTTTTGGGACTAACCTATTAACAAGATGCCGAAGTGCAGTTCCTGTTTTCTGCTGTTTTTGTATTCCAGAAAAGCTAGTCTGGAAATATTCTCGGAATTGGACGAAACTACACGGGGGTGCCTATTTTTCCAGAACACGCCTGACGGAGCGAAGGAGCAGCAGAGGAGGGCCACCAGGAGGCCACACGCACCTAGGGCGCGGGCCCCCCTCTGCCGCGCCCTAGGGTGGTGTGGGCCCCTCGGGGGTCCGCAGCCGCCGCCCTTTCGCCTACTTATTCCCCCCGACGCGAAAACCCTAAGTACCTGAGCAAATATCCACGAAAAGATCCAGAGACGCCGCCGTCGTCAACCCTAGCTCGGGAGGGTTCAGAACCTCTTCCCGGCACCCTGCCGGAGAGGGGAATCGTCACCGGAGGCTTCTACATCGCCATGCCTGCCTCCGGAGTGATGCGTGAGTAGTTCATCCTTGGACTACGGGTCCATAGCAGTAGCTAGATGGTTGTCTCTCCACTTTGTGCCATCATGTTTAGATCTTGTGAGCTGCCCTACATGATCAAGATCATATTATTGTAATGCTACATGTTGTGTTTGCTGGGATCCGATGAATATTGAATATTATGTCAAGTTGATTATCAATCTATCTTATATGTTATTTAAGATCTTGCATGCTTTCCGTTACTCGTAGATGCTTTGGCCAAGTAGATGCTTGTAACTCCAAGAGAGAGTATTTATGCTAGATAGTGGGTTCATGTCTCCGTTTAACCTGGGACAGTGACAGAAAGTTCTAAGGTTGTGGATGTGCTGTTGCCACTAGGGATAACCTAACGATGCTATGTCCACGGGCATATGTGTTTGTTTACATTACGCACTTTACTTAATGCAATTATCCGTTGCTTGCAACTTAATACCAACGGGGGACTCGGATGACAACCCGGCGGTGGATTATTAGTCATAGATGCTGTTGGATAACGGTCTATGTATTATGTCGTAATGCCCAATTAAATATCATAGTAGTCAACATGTCATGTATATGCATTGTCATGCGCTCACTATTCGTCAATTGCCCAGCTGTAATTTGTTCACCCAACATGTTAGTTATCTTTTATGGAGAGACACCACTAGTGAACTGTGGACCCCGGTCCATTCTTTTACACTGATTAAACAACCACAAACTGCAAACTGTTCCTTTTTCATTCTCTGCAATTTAATACTCATTTTCCACACCATACGTTTAATCCTTTGTTTTCAGCAAGCCAGTGAGATTGACAACCTCACTGTTTCGTTGGGGCAAAGTAGTTTGATTGTGTTGTGTGCAGATTCCACGTCAACAGTCCAGACTCCCTGCGACAGCTATTTTTCTGGCGCCGTTGACAACCTTCTGAAGAGTTGCTGCTCCTACTGGTTCGATAACCTTGGTTTCTTTCTGAGGGAAAACTTGCTGCTGACTACATCATACCTTCCTCTTGGGGTCTCCCAACGAACGTGTGTTTCACGTCATCAAGCTATTTTTCTGGCGCCGTTGCCGGGGAGACAGCAGTCTTCTGCAAGGGGAGTTTCACGCTTCCAATCTCTTTACTTTGTTTTTGTCTTGCTTAGTTTATTTTATTTTATCTTGTTTGCTTTCAATTATCAAAAACACAAAAAAATTAGTTACTTGCATCTAGTTTACTTTCAAGTTATTTTCTGTACTGTTTTTATTTCTGCTAAAATGAGTACTCCTGAGAACACTAAGTTGTGTGATTTCACTAGCACGAACAACAATGATTTCATATGCACACCTATTGCTCCACCTGCTGCTTCAGCAGAATTTTATGAAATTAAACCTGCACTTTTAAATCTTGTTATGAAAGAGCAATTTTCTGGTGTTAGTACTGATGATGCTGCTGTTCACCTTAATAACTTTGTTGAACTTTGTGAAATGCAAAAGCTCAAGGAAGTAGATGGTGATATTATTAAACTGAAACTTTTTCCTTTCTCCTTGAGAGGACGTGCTAAAGAATGGTTGCTATCTTTGCCTAGAAATAGTATTGATTCATGGACTAAATGCAAAGATGCTTTTATTGGAAAATATTATCCTCCTGCTAAGATTATTTCTTTGAGAAGTAGCATAATGAATTTTAAGCAATTTGATAATGAACATGTTGCTCAAGCATGGGAGAGAATGAAATCATTGGTTAAAAATTGTCCCACTCATGGACTGACTACTTGGATGATCATCCAAACCTTCTATGCAGGATTAAATTTTTCTTCGAGGAATTTATTGGATTCGGCCGCTGGAGGTACCTTTATGTCCATCACTTTGGGTGCTGCAACAAAGCTTCTTGATGATATGATGATTAATTATTCTGAGTGGCACACCGAGAGAGCTCCAACAGGTAAGAAGGTAAATTCTGTTGAGGAAACCTCCTCCTTGAGTGCCAAAATTGATACTATTATGTCTATGCTTGCAAATGGTCAAACACATGTTGATCCAAATAATGTTCCTTTAGCTTCTTTGGTTGCTCAAGAAGAGCATGTTGATGTGAACTTCATTAAAAATAATAATTTCAACAACAATGCTTATAGGAATAATTTTGGTAATAGCAATTATAGGCCCTATCCTTCTAATAGTGGCAATGGTTATGGAGATTCCTATGGTAGAACAAGAATGCCTAGTGAGGAAAGGATGCTAGAAATTGAAAAGGCCACTAAATTTTTTATGCAAAAGCAATATGAGCAAAACCAACTGTTTACTAGAACTATGGATGAACAATCTGCTATGCTAAAAAATATAAGCCATCAACTTGAGAATTTGAATAGGGAGATTTCTGGTTTGCAAGGTAAAATTTCTCATGCTGAAACTTGTATTTCATTGATGTCTGAAACACAATCCTCTTTGATTAATAAGATGGCAGCTAAGCCCGAAACAATTGAGAGTAATACCTTTGCCGTAGCCAATGCTATACAAGTTAAAATTGATAACAATGTGAGGATGTTAGCTGAATTGCATGCTAGATGGGAAAGAGAGGATGAAATTGCTAGAAAGAATAATATTGCTAGAGTTTATACTATTACTACTTCTGAAAATGCTTCAAACTCAAGTGTTAACAAACCTCCTACCATTAATGGCAAGATAGTTGGTGTTGGTAATGTTTCCACTTCTATTGCAAAATGTCCTAAATTGCCTGATAACTCTGAAACTGTCCTTGATAAAGATGCTGAAATTTCTAGCAATAAGGAAGAGAATAACTCCATTACTTTTGATAATAATGACTTTGATTTTGATGGTTGCAATATTTCTGAAGTAATTAAGTTCTTGCAAAAGCTAGCTAGAAGTCCTAATGCTAGTGCTATAAACATGGCTTTTACTAAACATATTACTAATGCTCTTATGCAAGTTAGGGAAGAGAAATTAAAGCATGAAGCTTCTATCCCTAGGAAGTTAGAAGATGGTTGGGAGCCCATCATTAAATTGAAATTGAATGACTTTGATTGCAATGCTTTGTGTGACCTTGGTGCTAGTATTTCTGTTATGCCTAAAAGATTATATGATATGCTTGATTTAGCACCTTTGGAAAATTGTTACTTGGATGTTCACCTTGTGATTCTACTATTAAAAAACCTTTGGGAAGAATTGATGATGTTCTTATCATGGTTAACAACAATTATGTCCCCGTTGATTTTATTGTCTTGGATATTGAGTGCAATCCATCATGCCCTATTGTGCTGGGAAGACCTTTTCTTAGGACTGTAGGTGCTATTATTGATATGAAAGAAGGGAATATAAAATATCAATTTCCTCTCAAGAAAGGTATGGAACACTTTCCTAGGAAGAAGATTAAGCCACCTTATGATTCTATTGTTCGAACAAATACAATGTTGATGCTTCTTCACTTGGTAATACTTGATGCATGCTTTGTGCCTAGCTAAAAGGCGTTAAAGAAAAGCGCTTATGGGAGGCAACCCATTTTATTTTTCTGCAATTTTTCTTTTATTGAGTCAAGGAGTTTGTTTACTTCTGTAGCAACTCCTTTGTATCTTTATTTTCTCGCATTGTTGTGCCAAGAGTAGCCTCTAATGTAAGATGATGCTTAATTTTGATTGCTGCGCAGAAACAGATTTTTGCTGTTCACTGTACGAAATTCCTAAAATCACCAGATTGTTAATTAAATCTGAAATTTTTTTGCGTAATCTTTATGAATGTCTGAAACTTTCATTAGTTCAGAGTTTCTCGATCTGAGCGTCGTAAGTGCCTCGAAAAAATTCGTCTTTGCGGACTGTTCTGTTTTAGACAGATTATGCCTTTTTATTTTGCATTCTCTCTTTTACTAGTGTTGAGTGAAATTCTTTTTTGGGTGGAAGAGCTTCACATAACATCAGTGGCTGTAGCTAATGTTTAAAGTAACAAATCATATTGCGTCTTTATAGAACATGTGAATTTTTGATTATGCACTAACCCTCTAATGAGATCTACTTTGAGTTTGGTGTGACGGAAGTTTTCAAGGGTCAAGAGAGAAGGATGATATAATAGGATCAAGAAGAGTGAAGAGCTTAAGCTTGGGGAGGCTCCCATGGATCTCCCCAGCATATTTCAAGAAGACTCAAGCGTCTAAGCTTGGGGATGCCCAAGGCATCCCCTTCTTCATCGTCAAAATTATCAGGTCATCTCTAGTGAAACTATATTTTAATTCTTTCACATCATATGTGCTTTTCTTGGAGCGTCTGTGTGCTTTTTATTTTCAGTATTGCACTTTTATTTTCAATAAAGCTTGACTGGACCCTAGCATTCTTGATTGGGAGAGAGACACGCTCCGCTTTTTCATGAGAATACTCCTATTCTTCACTTATATTTGTTGAGTATTCATATCTAGCGCTGTTCAGCTTTTAGCTCTTGTTTTCATGTATCTCTTGTCAGAGCTATTAGCTTTCTTTTGTAGAAAGTACTCTCTTGCTTCACTTATATTTGTTTGGAGAGTTGATGAAATAAATTGATTGGTGTTTGGTTGGTTCAGAAAATGTTGCATGTGGTAATTGGTATAAGGAAAAACTTGCTTAATCTTGTAGATCACTAAAATGGATAACTTGATGCTTGTCAATTGTTTTGAGTTAACAAGTAGATCATGATTAAATTGTGCATCACATGAGTTAAGCCTATTAGTGAAGAACTACCGTAAAGCTTGTTGAAAATTTGGTTTGCATCGGTGGTACTCTAAGGTCTAGATATTTTCTAATAACAGGGTTTGGTTAACAAGGAAGACGGTATGAAGTCTTATAACGTTTGCAATATGTTTGTCATATAAAACTTGGTGTACGGGTTGATATTCTTGTTTGCTTACATAACCTTGCTAGCCTAAACTCTGTACTGAGAGGAATGCTTCTCGTGCATCCAAATCCTTGAGCCAAAATCCATGCCATTTGTGTCCACCATAACTACCTATATGTGGTATTTCCTTGCCACTCCAAGTAAATTTTTCATGTGCTACCTTTAAATTATTCAAAATGTTATCATGTGCCGGAGAGGGGAATCGTCACCGGAGGCTTCTACATCGCCATGCCTGCCTCCGGAGTGATGCGTGAGTAGTTCATCCTTGGACTACGGGTCCATAGCAGTAGCTAGATGGTTGTCTCTCCACTTTGTGCCATCATGTTTAGATCTTGTGAGCTGCCCTACATGATCAAGATCATATTATTGTAATGCTACATGTTATGTTTGCTGGGATCCGATGAATATTGAATATTATGTCAAGTTGATTATCAATCTATCTCATATGTTATTTAAGATCTTGCATGCTTTCCGTTACTCGTAGATGTTTTGGCCAAGTAGATGCTTGTAACTCCAAGAGAGAGTATTTATGCTAGATAGTGGGTTCATGTCTCCGTTTAACCTGGGACAGTGACAGAAAGTTCTAAGGTTGTGGATGTGCTGTTGCCACTAGGGATAACCTAACGATGCTATGTCCACGGGCATATGTGTTTGTTTACATTACGCACTTTACTTAATCCAATTATCCGTTGCTTGCAACTTAATACCAACGGGGGACTCGGATGACAACCCGGCGGTGGATTATTAGTCATAGATGCTGTTGGATAACAGTCTATGTATTATGTCGTAATGCCCAATTAAATATCATAGTAGTCAACATGTCATGTATATGCATTGTCATGCGCTCACTATTCGTCAATTGCCCAGCTGTAATTTGTTCACCCAACATGTTAGTTATCTTTTATGGAGAGACACCACTAGTGAACTGTGGACCCCGGTCCATTCTTTTACACTGATTAAACAACCACAAACTGCAAACTGTTCTTTTTTCATTCTCTGCAATTTAATACTCATTTTCCACACCATACGTTTAATCCTTTGTTTTCAGCAAGCCAGTGAGATTGACAACCTCACTGTTTCGTTGGGGCAAAATAGTTTGATTGTGTTGTGTGCAGATTCCACGTCAACAGTCCAGACTCCCTGCGACAGCTATTTTTCTGGCGCCGTTGACAACCTTCTGAAGAGTTGCTGCTCCTACTGGTTCGATAAACTTGGTTTCTTTCTGAGGGAAAACTTGCTGCTGACTACATCATACCTTCCTCTTGGGGTCTCTCAACGAACGTGTGTTTCACGTCATCAGAGCTCGAAGAGCACATCCTAGATATGAGGCTCTGGATGGCCTCCACCGAAACAGCATCCCCAGAGACAGTAATCAGAGCTCTAGGGGAACTCGCCGGTGCCAAGTGCGCCTTGTAAACACTGTCCGGCAGCTGCAAAAAGGCTGTGTCATCCGTCCCATCCCCTGACGTGAAAGCAGTCGGCTTCAGGAGCTTATGTGTGGGGCATCTGTGAGTTGGGTGAGCAGCATTGTCACACACGAGGCAGTAGTACTGAACCGAGCATTCCGCGGTGGCATGCGCATCAGCGAAACACTTCCGACATTTTGTTGCCTTCTTGGTCTTGGCAGGAGCCGCAGCTGGCTCCCCTAAGGCAGCAACATCAACCACGCCCGGCGTCGCTGTCCCCTGTGTCATCACAGTGGGAGGAGCCATCTGCCCCTGATACACCGTGGGCTGAACAAAAGGCGGTCGAGGTGCCGGTTGCATCTGTGCTGGCTGTGCCAAAGGTTGGGGCGCCTGCTGGTGAACCAAATGCCCCGGCTGTTGCGGCTGCTGCAGCGTTCTCTTCTTCTTCCTCCTTGGCTTGTTCACCATCTGCCCCACCGGTGCTTGCGAGGCGAGCGGCTGGTTCGGAAGCACCGCTGGACCTGCTGGCATCGGCATCTGCTGGAGCATCGGCGCCGCGTATTGATACTGCTGATTTGCGGGGATGTACGCCGGCGGCCCCGGCTGGCGCGACGGCTGCTGCAGCGCCTGCACCGGGAAGTTGAACGGCGGTCGGAGCTGGGCATACCCCGGCGGACCAAGAGCCGCCGTACCTAGCCCCATGGATCCGCCAGCACCGGCGGCCTGAGCCGGGAACGGCGTTGGTGACGGCGACGGCGGGCGCATCGGCCCCATCCAGGGACCCCTCGGGTGCGGAGGTCGCTGCGGAACCCCGGCCATCCTCGGCTGCGCGGGTGCGGCTGCGACGGAGGCGAAGGATCGGCGGCGAGTCGACGATGATGTCGATGGCGGCGTGAAGCGGTGGCGGCGCAGCGTAGCGAGAGAAGGGTCTGGTGAATCCTGCGACGTACCCAGCCTCGCCCGATAGGTTGCGAGGCGACGGCCGAGATGCGCCCAACCCTCTGAACGGCCCTGATGCGTCGCGTGGGTCCCACTTTGCATGGATGGAGGAGTTTGAGTTTCCTTCAACCGCTACTGTGATCCCGCCGCGTCGAGCGGATCGTCCAGCCTCGTCACCGCCGGTGTCCCCGCAGCATTCGCCGTACTCGTCCGCGTAGCCGTCGCCGAACTCGTCTGCTCCATGAAGGCCTTGTCGATGAAAGCTCCGATGACTGGCCTCGGCGACTCCCGGCGCGGCGGCAGAGGGCCTCTCCACGAACCCTTACGAGGTGGCGACCTCGGGATCCGCAGCCCCGCCGGCGATGGTCGCTTGTTCGAGCGGCTCCGCACCTCCACCTTCTTGCTTTCCCTGTCCACAGCAACACGGTCAGAAAATGAAACCTCACCTTCGGTCGATGATGATCCTCGCTCCCAGAAGCGGCTCGCCGGCGATGGGAAGCCCGCGTCCGTCCAGAGCTGCTGCACAATGGCCGCTTCCGACAAGGTAGGGCGGCGGCTCAGCGGAGGCGACACGCCCACGACGTCCATGGCCGCCTGGATGGCGACATGGTCGCCATCTAGGTCAGCGTGATGATCCTCGAGGCCTGGATCGCCCACGGATTCCGCTACCAAGCCCCCTAGGCAGGAGAACCGAGATCCCGAAGCCTCCCGCGTCCACGCGGCCGGCGCCAAAGTCCGGCGCCGGCGACTCATGCCGCCACCACGGTGAGATTCGCGGTGTGCCGATATTACAGATACTTATTATTACAGAGAGGTCTGAGTGTGAGGTTTTATGTATTGTACCGGCTTGATGTTAACTTGAGTTCAATAAAAAGTTTCAAAAAAATCTTGAGTTCAATAAAACGCACTCCACAA
This sequence comes from Poa pratensis, assembly GCA_947311845.1. Lineage (NCBI taxonomy): Eukaryota > Viridiplantae > Streptophyta > Magnoliopsida > Poales > Poaceae > Poa > Poa pratensis. The sequence continues at coordinate 38,799,929 of CAMZMU010000051.1, forward strand.
AAAATGTCTGGTCACACACTGTTGCCTCCAAATTCGACTCTCCCCTGGCCGTCGAAATTAGGGTTGGAACGATGCGAGGAAACTCATTGCATAATGGGTGAGTATTCCCTATCTACTCTGCGCGCATTCATGTGGCAGCCCACGGCCCATCATCATTAGGTGGATCGGGCCCCTAAGTTTAATTCTCCTCCTCTGCCATAAGCCATTGTCGAGCTCAAGATCTCGCCATTGGACGCTGGAGGTGGAGTGCGGAAGTTGTTGCGGCCGCTCCCGCCATTGCACTGACTGAAGTTGCTCCTCCACACGAGCTTATTCTCTATTAACCCAGTGACCACGGGGATGGTGCTCAACCAACGTTCAGTCCGGATCAATTGTCCTACAGCAACGACGATAAAACAATTGACGGGATTGCTCACCTAAGCCCACCTAAGCCCACTACCAAATCCCACTAGGACACAGTCCTCCTGCCTGAAACAAAAAAGACTCACCCTCCTGCACGCCCAACCTCTCTCCCCGTCTCGTAGTATTTGACCTCCTTGACGCCCAACCTCTATCGTCGTCTCCTAGCACCTGCGCTTGGAATATAGCCCCGTCATAGCATTAGCTTTTCCTTGTGATCCAATTTCTTTTTGTTCAAAAGATTCTTCTGTCGTTCTGTGCTCGTCAGGTCGAGTGCTCGACACCATGGAGTCAAATGAAAATGTTTTTGATGGAATGACCCACTTTGGTTTTAGGATCGATCCCCTTTTCTTTTCCTGTTTGTTGCAAGGAGAGGCCAACACCTTATCTTTCCTATATGGCAAATCTAATGGCTAGTTGCAATCTATGTATAACTAAAAAAATTCATTGCAACTCATAGATCACACGAATTGTGATGCAAATCGAATGACTATGGAGGTGATTGTGATTTAGTTAATTATTAGGTGTCTCAGAACTATCAATTCGGTATAAATAAAGGCACACGGTCAAACCAATCAAAGTAATGGAGTAACCCTTTTACAATTACAAAATAGACAAAAAAGAAACAAAAAATCAGTAGCAGCCACACCCCGAAAAAGCACCCAATACTACTACTAGAGGTGACACCATGTATCCTTGTAAAACCAACGGATTTCGTCACACCACATGCACCAAGCTGTCGTATATCCCCTTGCTCCAAGTTGTGGAGCGTTGATACTGCAAGCAAACAACAAGGACAGAGAGTAGTGGCAATTAAATCACGTGTAAAGCATAGGAGGCCGCCGAGAAGGCACCATGCCAGCGCTGAAAGTGCTTCCAGACATGATCCGAATTTGCTCACAGATCACAACGAAGCGATACCGAGAGGTACCAGGGCTCCACGAGTGCGCCCCAAGAGTGTGACGACGTAGCGCGCCGCCGTCATCGAGACCGAGATGGTCAGAAGTTTTCACCCGGAGCCTTGACGCGGAGAAAGGTGACCACTTGAAAGGACACGGATGTCGCCTAGAGGGGGGGTGAATAGGCGATTAAAATTATTACGGTTTAGGCTTGAATAAACGCGGAATAAAACTAGCGTTTAATTTATCAAGCACGAAACCTAAACAAGTTAGGTTTACCTATGTGCACCAACAACTTATGCTAAGCAATATAAGCAACTATGTGATAGCAAGATATATTACTTCAAGCACGATGACTATCACAAAGTAAATTGCATAAGTAAGAAGCTCGGGTATAGAAATACCGAGGCACTAGCAGACGATGATTTATCCCGAAGTTCACTTCCCAATGGAAGCTAGTCTCCGTTGGAGCGGTGCAGAGTCACAAAGTGATCCCCGAATAGCCGTCAATGGCACACGGTAATCTCCTTCGTGCCTCCACCAATGTAGAGTGCCACGAACCACTATGTGACACTTGAGGGTGGTCACCGAACACGTACAAGGATGAGGCACACTCCACAAACCGAATTGGAGGCTCTCACCAAAGTCCGCAGCTCTCCAAGCAACAAGACTCAAAAGGCCGGGGCGCATCTCCACAACTTAATTGGAGGCTCCCGGCTAGTCCCCGTGGCTTCCAAAGCCACAAGAACGGCAAGGTTGAGGCACACTCCACAACTCAATTGGAGGCTCCCAACTATCCCGTGAGCCACCAAAATTCCGAGATCAACAAGGACCGTCTGGGGCACTCCAAGTACCCAAGAGGACAAGCTCTAGGGCACTCCAAGTACCCAAGAGTAACAAGCTTCCCAACTTCACTTTCCACGTATCACCGTGGAGAACTCAAACTGATGCAACTAATGCAATGGACAAGAACACAAGAAGTACTCAAATCCTTCACTCTCAAATCCCACCAAAGCAACTAATGCTATGGGGGGAGAAGAGAGGAAGAACACCAAATCCCTCCAAGATCTAGATCCAAAAGCTTCCCCTCACTTAGAGGAGAGATTGATTGGTGGAATGGTAGATCTAGATCTCCTCTCTCTTTTCCCTATAATTGGAGGCAAGAATCATGGAGGAATAAAGAAATAGCAAAGCTTCAAATGGTCAACAATGGAAGGCAGAACGTGCTCAAGAGTTAGGTAACCGTTGGGGAAGAAAGCCCCATTATATAAGTCCCAAAAATACGACTGTTTGGTACAGATTCGTGCCGTTCGGAATGAATCCGGATTTGGCTCGGAATTCCGAGTGGCTCGGAATAATCCGGATGAAAAACGAACTGATTCCGAACAGACATCAGAGAGCAAAAGTTAAGCTCGGAACCAGTTCGGAATAAGTTCAGAATCAGTTCGGAATGAGTTCGGACTCGGAATTCCTGAAACACACATACGAAAAATGTTCTTGGGCTTGTTGGAATCACCACAACAAGCACAACAAGATGATGCAGGAAAACATCATAGTCCAACATGGAAGGATAAAACCAAATGTAGAAAGGTAAAACCTCTCTATAAAATAAGAACCGGTAAAACCTCCAACATCAAAAACTCAACAAATTTTCCATACGAAATCCGTTTTTGATGAACTTGAGCTTGTTATGAAGATCACAACAAGCTCCAAAACCCCACACAGAGAAAATCCAAATAAGAACCAAGAAAGATGATGAAGGCAAGTATGCAAAGGTTTGAGCTCTCTCCAACTAATACGCTAAAGCTCATTGAGAGCCCCTCTTGATAGTACGGTATCTATCATATAACCCGGTCTCCCAACTAGCACCATGAGACCGGTAAAATAGAAACTCTATCAAGATCATATCTTTGCCTTGCACACTCCACTTGATCTAGATGATGTCGACCTTGATCTCTTCAAGTGGACCACCTTTCTTGATTGCGCTTCGCTTGGTGAAGTCTCACATATTTCTCTCCCATACTCCACTATGGGAGAGTCTCTCATAGACACTTCTTCACTTGACCATTATCTCCAAGAGGGTGGCAAGCATCAAGCATATGATATCTTCGAGATACTTCTCTTGAACTTGCACTTCTCAAGCTTGATGACGATCACCACTTGACGTCATCCTTCATGGTCTATATGAAATCTTCATTTGATGCAAGCCCATAGAAAGATACCTAACCACACATAGAAATGTCACACACATATTATGGGTTAGTTCATAAAGCTATATGGACAATTGCTTACCATATCAAGAGATACATGATCCCACTTGGTACATCTTGCAGCTTTGTGTGTTGAACAATATCTTGATCAACCTTGTATCTTTGCTTCTCTTTTCAATAGAAGATGTATTGAAGATAACCATGAATGATCACATAATCCTTTTCTTCAAGACATACTTGCAATATGCTCAACTCACATATGACCAATCATCGGATAACTCCTAGAATAACAACTTGGTCATCACATACTCTTCTTCTTGATCATATCAAATATATATCCATACACCTCTATGATCTTGATGCCAAATACTTCATTATATCAATATATTCATGGCATCAACCTTGAATCCAACATATGGAGTTCAAGCATTGCCTATGGGCAAACACTACAAGGATAACTCATTGCAACCATTAGTCCATAGGGATTGTCATTAATTAACAAAACCACACATAGGGGTGCCATGCCCTTTCAATCTCCCCAATTTTGGTAATTGATGACAATCTCTTTTACGAGGATTTATATAATGAATTTAAGCAACCATGCAAAAAATAAGCAAGGATGCAGGAGCATGAAAGGCAAGCTTAAGAACAAAACAAAAACATAAAACCAAATTCCATCTCGCAATTGCCTCTGGAACGTGATCTGGGAGACGCAATTGCCGACACGCCGCCAACACTAGGATCGGTCGCCACCCGCTCCTCGCCACATGCATGCCAAAGAGAGAAGGCACTGTCACTAGAACGATGCTCGCCGTAGAGCCGGCCGAACTGTCCACCTTCCAGAGCCGCCTCCTAGTATCCATCTCGCACTCCGCATGCGTGAGACCACCACTCCAACGACCCGAACAACACATAAGTTGAAGATCGGTGCCAGATCTCGGCCCACCGGGCCCAAATCCAGCCGACACGCATGTAGCCGGGTGTAACAAGCCCGTCAGACACGACGCCACCCTGTCACCCGCGAGTCACACCACGCGGACCCGAAACAGATCAGCTGGTAGGCCACTAGATCTATACCCGCCCAGGCAGACCTGACACTCTAACATCGTAGTGCAGCGAGGAGATGTGCACAACCACCCGCCGAACCAAGACAAGCCAGCGAAGGAAAACTCCGGGAGGGCCTGCCCAACCCAGAATTCGGGCCCGGACGGCCTAGGTCTCGACCTGCAAGCCCAAGCCACTGGAGCTCCGCATGCCCTGCATCATCACCGGCCGTCGCCTCTGGAGCCGCTTTGCCACCGTCGTGCCACACCGACATCCCACGTCAAGAATGCATCATCACTGCACCACCACTTGGCCGAGAGAGCCCCGCGCTTCTCGCTAAGACGCGCGGGTAGAGGAGTGCCTGCCGGTGGCACCGAAGGCCGCCCTGGTTGGAGGGGGGGGGGTGGGGAGCGAGGAATGCGGGCCCTACTTTTCCTTCTTTCCCTTTTGTCACGATCCAAATCACTCTCCCGATTTCCTCACACCTCATCATTGGCACGGCGACGCGTGTAAACAAATTTGATGCGCATAAATCGCCCGGGAAGGACCACATCTGCACCGACCAAAGCATCTATCCATCCATCGTTCACCACCTTCTCGCACATTTTACACATGTCGTGCATCTCCTGCCTGCTGCTGCTCCCCTTCTTCCTGTTCCACGACCTCCTCTTACCACCCGCCATCTCCGTTACGCCGCCGCCGACGACGACCGTCCTAAGCTCCTTCCTCGCCTCCCTGTCCGAGGTCTCCCGGCGCATCCTCCTACCGTCGTGGCAGGCCAACACCAGCGCCGACGCCCAGCACTGCGCATTCCTTGGCGTCACGTGCTCCGCGGCCGGCGCCGTCACCGCGCTCAACCTCTCCGGGCTGGGGCTGGCAGGCGACCTCGCTGCCTCCGCGCCGCGTCTCTGCGCGCTCCCGCCGGCCCTCTCCGCACTCGACCTCAGCGGGAACGGCTTCTCCGGCGCCGTCCCCGCCGCGCTCGCGGCATGCTCCGGCGTCGCCACCCTGCTCCTGGCCCGCAACAACCTCACGGGAGCCGTGCCCCTGGAGCTCCTCTCCTCGCGCCAGCTCCGGAAGCTCGACCTCGGCAGCAACGCGCTCGCCGGAGAGATCCCAGTCCCCGCCGATGACCTCGCCGCCTCCTCGGTTCTCGAGTACCTAGACCTCAGCAACAACTCTCTCTCCGGCGCCATCCCGCCTGAGCTGGCCGCTCTCCCGGAGATCAGGCTGCTCAACCTGAGCACCAACCAGCTCTCCGGACCAATGCCCGAGTTCCCTCCACACTGCCGACTCAACTACCTTGCCGTCGACAGTAACAAAATCGCCGGGGAGCTTCCCCGAAGCCTTGGCAACTGTGGCAACCTCACCGATTTGGTCGTATCCTACAATACAATCGGTGGCACCATACCGGATTTCTTCGCATCCCTCACCAGGCTGCAACAGCTGTTCCTCGACGACAACAGCTTCGTCGGGGAGTTGCCGAGACCCCCCGAGCCCAACCTCTCCTTCCCCCGAGCCCAACCCTAGCCGCCGCCGGCGCAGCGGCCGGCCGGCGCCGCCCTCGACTCCCCCACCCCTCCCCCCCCCTTCTCCCTCGCGCCCCCGTCGCCCCCCGTGGCGGCGGCGGCGCGCCTCCCTTCCCCCTCGCCCGGGCACTCCCAGTGCTCTCTCCCGTTGCCGCCGCCGGCAGGGGCTGCCTGGCGCGGCCCGGTGGCGCCGGCGGCGGCGGCCTTTCACTCCCCGTGGCGGTCCTGGGTGGAGACGGGGATATCCCCTTCCGGCGCGGTGCTCCTCGGGAGGCGGCTGGCACGGCTCAGGCCGGGTGGTAGCGGTTCGGCGGCGACGCGTGCCTTCTCGCGGGGTGGCGCGACGGGCGGGTGACGGCGTGCTGCGGACGTTCGCTGGCCGGCCCTTGCGGCCCAGATCTGGGCCCTTCGGGGCCCATCTGGGTCAGGGCGGGCCGGTTGACCTGCGGCGCGTTCTGCGGATGTAGGGGAGATGGAGGATGCAGGTGCAGCGGCAACGGCGACCGACCTGGTTGCAGCGTGGCGGCGGGCTTCACGGACCCGTTTTGGGACCGGCTGGACTCCATTAGGACTGGTATGCCCCCATGGGGGCTTTACGGGCCCGCTGGGCTCGGCCGGACCTGACAGAGACTGGTGTGCTCTGCTGCCCCGTCCGGTCGGCTACCGTCCTCGGCGGTGGAGGTTGTTCCCTCCCGCTCGGTCGCGGTACTGCTGCGCCCGGTTCCTACTCCTCACCTCCGTCTGGCAGACGGCTTGACGACTACTTCGGTGAGACGACGATGGTGGTGACTTCGGTTTCGTTGGCGCATGGTGGTGGGCGGCTAGTCTGGTGGTTTCGAGGCTCGGCCTCGCGGGGCTCCTGTGTTACCGATCGTCCGGGGTGGTGGAAGGGGTTTCGGGAGAAATCCTTGTCGGGTTCGACACCGACGCGGTGCCGCCTCCGGGTGGCATCCTTCCTTCCTGAAGGGCGTCGAGGCTACCCTTCGCTTCCCTCCGTGCCGGGGGAAACCCTAGGACCAGGGCCCTGGTCCGGGCAGCAGCATGGCGTCCCTTCTTGAAGGGGCTGCTTGGTACTCGTCGATTCGGTACTAGGAGCGTGGTGGTACTTTGTTGGAGAGGGCGCAGCGGTTGCGGGTCATCATCGTTTTAGTCGATCCGCCTATGTCTCCTTTTTTGTTTCTTCTTTTCTTCTCTTCCCCTTGCTTTGGGTGTATGTTTGCTGCCGCCCCAGCATGTCGTGACTGTTGGTTGTATCGGGTTGTTGCTATATTTATATAGCGGGGCTACGGCCTATTTCGTCGGGAGTTGCCGGCGAGCATCGGTGAGCTTGTCAACTTGGAAAGCCTGGTGGTGTCGAAAAATGGGATAACTGGACCTGTCACTGAGGCAATCGGGAACTGTCAGTCTTTGACAATGCTATACTTGAATGGCAACCGGTTCAATGGCTCAATTCCGTTGTTTGTCGGAAATTTGAGCAAACTGCAGAAGTTTTCCATGGCAGATAACGGCATATCTGGAACAATTCCACCGGAAATCGGGAAATGCCGGGAGTTGGTTGAGCTCCAGCTCCAGAACAACAGCCTCTCCGGGACGATACCACCGGAGTTTAGTCAGCTCAGTCATCTGAAGAAGCTGGCCCTGTTCAAGAACACGCTCCATGGGACAGTACCTGCGGCGCTGTGGCGAATGCCTGACATGGAGGAGCTGCTACTCTATAACAATAGCCTAAGTGGAGAGATGCCTGCAGAGATTACTCAAGTGAGGAAGCTTAGAGAGCTCATCGTGGCATACAACAACTTCACCGGTGAGATCCCCAGAGCACTGGGGTTGAATACAACACATGGACTTGTTCGTGTCGACTTAATTGGCAACCGCTTCCATGGTGCAATTCCATCTGGTCTCTGCACAGGAGGTCAGCTCGCCGTTCTTGTTCTTGGACACAACCAGTTCAGTGGGCGAATTCCCAGCGAGATAGCTAAATGTGAGTCTCTCTGGAGGGTTAGGCTGAACAATAACATGTTCAGTGGGAGCTTGCCGGCAGATTTGGGCACAAACACTGGGTGGTCATTTGTGGACTTAAGTGGCAATCAGTTTCAGGGAAGGATACCGACTGTGCTTGGTTCATGGCGCAACCTCACGGTGCTTGATCTATCTAGCAACAACTTCTCTGGTCCAATTCCTCATGAGCTCGGAGATCTAAGCATTCTTGGAACTCTGCGCTTGTCATCGAACAGGCTGACGGGACCAATACCACGAGAATTAGGAAAATGCAAGAGACTTTTGTCTTTGGATCTCAGAAGTAACCTCCTAAATGGGAGTATACCTACAGAGGTTACAACACTTGGCAGTCTGCAAAATCTTCTGCTCAGTGAAAACAAGCTCACTGGAACAATTCCAGATTCCTTTACTGCAACGCAGGGCCTTCTTGAGTTGCAACTTGGTGGCAATTCTTTGGAAGGAGACATCCCTCCTAGTTTAGGCAACCTTCAGTACATATCCCAAAATCTGAACCTTAGCAACAACAGATTGAGCAGCCAAATTCCAAGTAGCCTTGGCGAACTTCGGAACCTAGAGGTGCTTGACTTGTCGGCAAACTCATTGTATGGTCCGATCCCGTCGCAGCTCAGCGACATGATCTCACTGTCCGAAGTGAATGTTTCCTTCAATGAGCTCTTTGGTCAACTCCCTGCTGGCAACTGGGCTAAGCTCGCTGAAAAGTCGCCTGATTCTTTTCACGGGAATGCTCAGTTGTGCATACAGAGTGGAACTGCACCTTGCTCCAAAATTCAGTCTCAGAGAAACCGAAGGAGGAACACACACATTATTTTGGCATTGCTATTGTCAACATTCGTTGTCATGATAGCTGGGTTGTGTGTTATTCAATACATTTTGAAGAGGTCAAAGAGACTGTCGGCGAAAAGCGGCTCAGTACGTAACTTGGACTCAACAGAGGAACTGCCAGAAGATTTGACATATGAAGACATCCTCCGGGCCACCGACAACTGGAGTGAGAAGTATGTCATTGGCAAAGGCCGGCATGGCACTGTCTATAAGACTCAGTTTGTAGTTGGAAAGCAGTGGGCAGTCAAGACGGTTGATCTGTCCCAGTGCAAATTTCCCATTGAGGTGAAGATATTGAACATAGTGAAGCACCGGAACATCGTCAAGATGGCTGGATACTGCATCCGCCGCAACGTTGGCCTAATTCTCTACGAATACATGCCAGAGGGGACACTCTTCGAGCTATTGCATGAAAGGACGCCGCAAGTGGCTCTTGACTGGATGGCCCGGCATCAGATCGCCCTAGGTGTTGCAGAAGGCCTCTCCTATCTTCACCATGATTGTGTGCCCATGATTGTCCATAGGGATGTCAAGTCGAGTAATATCTTGATGGATATCGAGTTAGTGCCAAAGATTACAGATTTCGGAATGGGGAAAATTGTCGATGACGAGGATGCAGACGCAACAGTGTCTGTCGTTGTTGGCACCCTCGGCTACATAGCTCCAGGTAAAGTCACCAATCTTCGGTTACATATTTCTAGACAACGAAAGAATTATATTGCCCCCGGCCTCTGCATCAAGGATGCACACAGGCCACTCTTTGGATACATGTTTTGTTTGTCTTAAACTTTAGGGTTAACATGTGGCGTCATTTGTGTTCAGAGCAAGGTTACTCTACAAGATTAACTGAGAAGAGCGACGTCTACAGCTACGGAGTGGTGCTTCTCGAGCTCCTAACTAGGAGGATGCCTGTGGATCCTGCATTTGGGGATGGTGTCGACATTGTAGCATGGATGAGATCCAACCTGACGCGGTCAAATCATGGGAGCATCATGAGCTGCCTGGATGAGGAGATCATGTACTGGCCTGAATATGATCAGGCAAAGGCATTGGAGTTGTTGGATCTGGCGATTTCATGCACGCACATATCATGCCAATCGAGGCCTTCGATGAGAGAGGTTGTAAACATCTTGATGAGGATGGAGAAAAATATCATTCCAGAACATCACAAGTGAGACGTGATATTCAGTCTGTAACCATTCCAGCATTCCACACAGCTTGCAGAAGCCAGGGTAATCCCCTTTTCTAAAAAAAAGAAGGCTTCAAGCAAAACATAAATTCAGGTACTCTGAATGTAGTTTGTAACTTGGAATTACGTGGTAACTCGTACTAATTGCGCTCACCCTCAGCAAATGCCACACCTAGGCCGCTGCTTCGGTCGCCATCACCTCCGCCGCCTGCGGACATAGCCACCTCCGTTAAGAGAAGTAACTTCTATTGAGCTGGGGCGGCTAGGGCAAGGCTTGCCTGCACAATGCCCCTTCCATAGGTCAAAAAAAAAAAAAAAAAGAAAAGAAAAAGGTAGCACACTGGCTGTTTCTGTTAGATAAGGCACATACATGCCCATTAACTATTTACACTATGTTTCTGTTAAGGCTGATTACTGTTAATGTTGCTTTTCACAATTTGGGCTATGTTACCGTTCCAATAATAGCTTGGTTCTGCATGAGAAATAAATGTATTTGTTCAACTTGTGTTGCTAGTTCATCGTGCTAACTGCTATTTTCCATTCTAATTATATATCGCATGCCATACACACGGGTCACAAAGTTGAAGTTCAATTTATCAGATCATTACAAATCAACCACACATGAGTAAGCCGCACTGCAAGTAGAGGCCCAACCTGTGTCGGAGGCTTTATGGCGGGTTGATCATTAATTTTAGAAACATTTAGTTTTCTCCATAAAAAATGATCCAGTTGTATCGGAAAGTGTTTTTCGCTACATAAGCATGCAAAAAGTATCAGAGCTACAGCCCTCTATGCTAGCGAGCACACAATTTATTAGTAGTCCTGCAGTTTCATGTTTGTTTGATTGGTGTACTGCAACTTTATGCATAGCTGTATAAACAGGTTATTGAGAAAAAAATATCTTTAGAGGTACCTAAAAATGTTTCGTAATTATTCTATGCCATTCTTAGCAACATAATAATATATAAAATTGTCAAAGCAAAACATTTAGGAATATATCAATGTCTATAACGTATTGTATTTTACAATAAAGTAGGTAAATGTGGGAAAAATGTCTGTATAAAATAAGAAAATAAACCTTATATTTTTTACATAATAAGGATGATGCTCTCACACTTGGCAACCGTGCTAATTAACTTAAGAACATCAACTAGGATGAGACCAAAACTTAAGACTGTTTTAATGTCAACAGCAATAACAGTGTAACTTCTTAACTACACATAAGAATGTTGATTGTCAAGCATCAAAGATGTACAGCACCAGCAACCTGTCTTGGGAAGCAATATGTATATACAGCAACAGAAGACTTTACACACAAGGCACACTACACACTTGGACGGGTGAAAGAAAAAGGAAGCAAGCAACCACGGATGAACACTTCACTCTTGCCCCTATTGTGACCAGGGAACGTTTTTTTGTTTTTCTAGGCCCCAAAGCATCCCATGGCTTTCTTGGGAGATTTGCCGGTCGCACGGTGCTTGGCGGCCGTCTCCTCGGCTTTGAGGAGCTCCTCACCTTTCTTTGCCTCAACCATCGCTCTCTTCTCTTCAGCTTCCTTGTGGATGAGCGCAGCCTTGTTCTTCATCTTCTCTGCGTATTCGGCCTTCTTCTTTTCTAATTGCTCCTGAAGATGTGCACATATATAAGCTTTAGTTCGCAGGATACCATAGTGCCGTAATGGGAATTGCAGTTAGATATTGATAAGTCTACATAATCGCCCAAGAATGGGCCTCATCCTTCCATGGAATATGCAAACAATGAAATTTTACCTCAATCTTCCTCAGTTGAGCTTCAATGTTTGCTTTCTTGGTGTTCTCCCATGAAAGAATGGCAGATACCTTTTTAGCAGCCCTGAGACATTCATGTGACTCAAGGTTAGGACTTTCATTTCATATCATCTACTTAATGAATGTGTTCAACAACAATTTTTAGTTGTCAGTATATAACTTCTTAATTTTTTTCATAAATGACATTACTTGTTCAGATGAAATCCGGGGTAGTTTAATGTGGGTATAAGGTTAGTTGCTCTTAGGCGACACCATTCACATATCCTCCACTCTCTTGGTAGCAAGACTAGATATATATTAACATGAAGTTGTATAGAGGTTTTGTTTCCTGGGTGAAACCATTCAAATGGCTGAAGATCTCTACTGAGATACGCAAATCTAACAGATTAGTGATGACTCTTAACATAAGAAAAAGCATACTGATTTATGAATGGATAGAAGTACTATACTTGTTCTCAGCCTTTGTCTTCTCATTCTCCTCCCATGCCTTAATTAGAGAGTTCCTCTTCTCTGTTTCCACCCTCGTGAGAGCGATATCTAGGAAGGTTTTTTCAGGTTTTGTCAGCATATTTGTACTCCACGACAAAAAAAAAATCAAATTATTCAAAATTACCTCTGTCATTTGAGCCCCCATGTGCGGGCTTCTCATCGCGGGTTTCTCAGCAGTAGGTTCATCTTCAAGCTCTGGTATACAGAAAGCGGAGAGATATTTAATGAGCAAGAGTTTCCACATCATTATTTGATAGAAGATTAAATGTGCAGTAAGAGCTAGCAGCTGTCTGCAAGATGTTAAATGTTCTTCAGCAACCAATTAACATCCAGTTGAATGCAAATGAAATTGGGAGCAGGGAACTCCTCGACTCGAAAAATAAACTAGCATTGCAAGTTTATATGCTATGACATTAACATTATCTTCCACAGAGCATATAAACTTTACTTCTGAGAACGGCAAAACACTCAAAACGCCAAATGCGACACGTTTGTTTAGAGCATAGTTTATCTTCCAAGTGCTAAGAGCAAAGACTCCAACAGTTTATTTGCACCATGTAAGCATCTACGCTATTATTATGATGTCTTGTCTAGGGAGTTATCTTGTTCTCTGAACTTCTCCCCCCAGATACAAAAACATAGTAACATAAAAAAGCTAACCCAGTCCTTCTGGATAAAGGAATGACCAAACAATGACATCATAATTCAATCTTTCAGCATCCAATGCACATTGTTCTGATAATTCTTGACTCAGTCTCCAGCACGGTCATAATCCTTAGAGCTGCTAGATGCAATTTTTTATGTTTGAAAGCTTGTAGCTAAATAGTTTTCTCCAAGATTGCTTCTTATTCGTCTAGTGTTTGGCTTTTTGTGGGAAGGGGATTGCTATGTCGTAGAGTGTCAAACCAGAGGACAACTTTCATGTACAACCACTGGTTGCCGATTTGCACCACAATTTTAATTTTCCTTTTTATACTGCGTACTTCATGTTTATCCATTTTCAAACAGTAATACGGCCATACCAATTCGATGAGGTCCACCAGGAACACTGAACGCTTTGTATGCACGTTTTTCCAAATTATGCAAGGAACTGAACTACTGAACACTTATGGCATAGCAGTACATCTATGATGACTTAGAACAGGAATAGAAAGCAACTGCATGCCTGTCCCAAACTACAATATGACATTTATATTATTATATATGATGAATTTATGCCTTTCAAAAGAAGAATATGACAGCTATCATGATTTCTTTATTTTTTGTAGCATGATTTCTCGGTTAGTAATTACACACGTACATAACTTTGTATGTTCCTAACCCAAACATTTACTACTTCTGCCTATATGGTTTGATGAAATACGCATAAAACATGCAGGTAATCCAGAAAACAGAACCGAAGCTGGGCAAAGGTTGTTCTTCATATGCCTTTGGTTTCTGCTTAGCTCTTTTTCTCCCACCATAACATTTTGGACACTTTCTAGGGTGTCAAAGGGAAACTGAGATTCTCCCAAAAAAGGAAACTCAGATGGATAAGAGTGAGAGGGAGAGAGGAAGGAGAGAAGAGGCAGCAAAAAAAAAAGGTAAAGCATGCGGAAGTGAAGAATTGAAGAAAGTTCCAAAAACTGTCTTTTCTAAATTCCAACCTGAAATATTTTTGGAAAGATAGAATCCAGTGAAGCTATACATGCCTAGCATCAACCAGCTCGCTATATGTGTTGTCCTAAGATGCTCTTTATTTCAAAATTGTGCAGCACTAGTAAGGAATTACTCTGCAACCATGATTACATCCACTGTCGCAAAACGAAATCATTAAGAAGCAGGAGAATTTACAGGAATAGTTGGGATATTTACTACAGCGGTTTGCCACACCAAAGAAGTTGTGATATTTCACAAGAAAACAGGTGAGACAGAATAATCACATAAAAAAGGGGCGCTCAAAGCGGCCAAACCACAAATCAATTGGTGATTTCAACCTACACGAATAATTCCTATGAACACACACGTTCTCTGTCGGAAATTACCAATTTAATCATACTCGAGACGGCTTGTCTCCACAAGAGCAAAAATCATCCTAGAGAAGCACACAGAGGAGCAAAAAAGGCAAGACAAACATTCAAGGATCATCAGTACCTAGTACTACCACTATAGTCTAAACAGCTACCATAAAGCACAGGAATAGCAATCACACGGCCGTAGAAATAATAAGTTGGCTGCTCCTAGATCCTAGCACAATCATCCCCTTCCCAAACAGGTCTTGACCAAAACAGGCAAGTAACAAAGAGGAGAAGCAAGCGAGCGGCGAGAGAAAGAGTTGGTTACTCACTCTCGACGGGGACGAGGGCCTTGGAGTCATCGACGGCCGGCTTGTCCTCCTCGGCGGGGACGACGGCCTTCTCCTCGGTGACGTCCTTGGCGGGGGCCTCCGGCTCGGCGGCCGGTGGGGCGGCCTCGGGCTCGGGCGCCGCCTCCACCTCCACCTTCTTGGGCTCCTCCGCGGCCATGGACGTACGTGGTGGGCGAGCTGTTGCTGTTGGCGCAGCTGTTGGTGTCTGTGGGAGGAGAGGAGGCGTGTGGGGGCTTACCGGCGTGGTGGTGGTGGTGGCGCGTACTAATAACAGCGGCCGGCTGCGGCTGGACGATTGGATTGTGTCGAACAAAGCTGGAGCTGGGCAAGCTGGCCGAGGGACAGTATTTTTTTAGGAGCTGCAAAGGGGGCGTGTTTCTGACAAAAGAGCGCCTCGGATTCCGCCGAATTGGGCAACTGGGCTCCAGCTTCCTCGGTGACACGGCCGGTTCTGTATCCCGGATGGCACGATTTGTGTAGCTAGGTACGTGGGTGGTACGGGCTTGCCCGTAACATGAGGTTGATGCATAAACTTTGCGCTGCCGTCCAACTTTGCTCACGGCAAAATTTGTTATTTCTCGAAATCAAAACTTTACAATTGTGCAACGGACAAAATTTGTTTCCATGTTTAGACCATCTCCACCAGCGCTATTGGACGCGCCTGCAACAAAACACACCCCACCGGCCTCCCAATAGCGTCAAAGTTGTCAGATAGGACCAATAAAGCGTTGGGCAACCCCGTTTCACGCATGTTCCTAGAGAGGCAGTCGGGGGCGCCGGCAACGCGTGCCACGTCGGAATCAGACAGGCGGGACCAACGAGTCAACGACTGGAAGACGCAATTGGATTTATTGTGGAGGGACCCCGCCGTGGGAGTGGTTCGCGTCGGAGGACGAGCTGACCCGCTTTGACGACGATGACTACGAGCTTCCCTTACCACCTGCACTGGCTCCGGCTCCAGCACAGGAACCTGCCCAACACTAGCACCCGATAAGGGGCGCAGGATGAGGACACCGACGACGACTGGCCAGAGCCGGAGTGGAAGGGAATGTAGGCGGCCATCGAGGCCTCCCTTCGCCGACGAACTTGATTTTTGACATGTTGCTTGTGACAATATTTAGCATAGGAGTTTACCTACACATACCAAATAGCGGAGCTTGGAAGGGCAGCTGAACAAATGAAAACGGGCGTCCATATCCGGATGGAGTGGCTGAGATCAGGGTGGTGGGTGTCGGTTGCGAAACGAGGCCCGGCACGAAGCCATGAGCGATTCGTGACGGCGACATGGCGCATGCCGGGGCGCAGCCCAGGGGCCCTCGATCGGGGTACACAAGCAAGCACAGCTAGAGTGCGTCCCAGCGTGGCGTTTGCGCGTCGAGCACGATGGCCGTTGCGCGTCCGCACGAACGACACCAAACACGCCGCCGACGTTTACAGCCAGTCGGCCGGCCGGCTAGCCTAATTTCGTCACCACGTCGATCCTAATTTAACCTGGTGTAACAGCGCACGTGCGTCAATTTGGACGGCGACGTGGGTGAGATTTTCTCAGCCTCCTTTTAGCATCGGTGATTGCATTAAAGGCAATCGCCGCCGACTAGACTATTGCCCAGTCCGTAGCTAGCTTGATTGTAGCGTCGCCGATCCTATCTGGCAGTGCCTTGACGCTCGCTGCTGCCGACTGGGCGTGAGGGACCGCCGTTTTCCCGCGGAACGGGGCACGCATGTGGTCGCCGTATGCAAGGGGCGATCGACAAGTGTACCATACCAGCACTTTTGGCACGGGACATGCACAATCGGCTAGTCCGCGGAAATATGGTGTACCTTTTTTTAGTCCCTCGATCAGAAATGATTGGAAGTCTAGATACATACGTATGTAGATAAATCTGTGTCAATCATAACCTATCGGAGGGAGTAGAACAAAATGATGTACCCTGCTCTCCAGTGTAAAGCAGCTAAGGTTGAATTTTACTTCCTCTCTACCAAAATATAAAATGTTTTAGATATTTTCAATACAGAATACATACAGACTGAAATAACTGAATATACACACTAATACGCATTTACATACATCTATATCACATCTTATATTTTAGTACTGAGTTAGTAGATCTTACCACATCCTCGTTTGCTGGCTTCCAGTTTAGACCGTTGACGGAGTACATTTTCTCTAGAACGGTATGGACATACATCTAGGTTGTGGTAATTTCTACAATTACAACCCTTCTGTAAAACTTCAGTATGAACTACACTTTTTTCAAACTTTTATTTAGATTTGACCATTTTTTCGTAACGCCAAATCCTCTAATGGTAGGCTTGTACGTGGAACTGTCGGGTCTTCCGGTGGGATCCTAGTACGTGGTACCGTCCCGGCGGGAGGGTTAGACGTGGCACACAAATATCATATGGCCGTACCGTCCCGACGGTAGGGTTAAACGTGGTACCGTCTCTTGGCCGTACCACGTCTTACCATACCACCAATGTTTGGGGATTAAAAAAATATTAATTTTGGCTAAGACTTTGAGAAAAGTTCACCTTGGGATGAAGTTTTATAAAAGGGTTTGATTTGCCCGATTGGTCCTTGTTAGGTTTTGGTCCTAAACCATGCCTTTTTTGTTTTGTCAGTTTTTTTATTTTTGTGTAGCCTAAAATATGAATTATTTTGAACCGAGATTCTCTGCACGCTGATAGAATGCATCATTATCTAAATCCAGGATTTTTTTTGATTTTTTAACACTTTAATATATGATTTTTGAATTGGTCAAAATAAAGAGTTCCTTGGAGCTCGGACTCCACTGTAGTTTCCGCACATATATAGCATTTGTTGGGTGTGTTCTTACTAATTTTGTACGCATTTGTTGGCAGTGTTCTAACAATGTTTTTTTACCCGACACAAAAACTCCGCCCATCCTTAAAAACACCCACAAAAACTCCAACAATCCAAACCGTTGCTCAAAATTATAATAGGCTGTGGCAGCAACCAAACTAAAACCAAAGCCTATAGTAGGTGAGCAACTAACTCTTCTCGTTATATATTATTAAAGAAGAAGCTTGTGCAACTGTCCAATGCATTGGGTCGGACGATCGTTTATAGCAGACAAATGGACAAGAACAGAAGATGCTTTGCTGGTGAGGACAGGCAGCCACAGCTATGACACTCAATTATTGGCAACAGCCAGCAGCTAAACATAGTAACGCGTTACAAACAAGTAAATCTTACTTGGACACTCCTACGTTATGTCGTCAAAGACTTTCCTTTTGTGTTACGTTGATACTAGATATCAGAGTCCTGTCATATCATTTTCACACCGTTTAATCAGACTGCAGGGAGCTGGGCGTGCAAAAACAGCCACATCTCATCAGCAAGTTTACAAGTTACCACATAAAAACAAGTGAGAAGTATAACACAATACTCTTAAGAGTCTTAAGACATGTTCAGCTTTAAGATTTTACTGCTGCTGAATCAGTCTAATCCCTGTACCACAGAAGCAGACGATCGAGCCAAGGAAACTGTGTGCAGGCGAGTTTTAAAAATCGTGCGTCGACATCGTCGGCGGGTCCCCGGACGTGTTGGATGCATCGCGGGATATCGAGCTCGAAAGCGATGCCTGTCGGAAACCCACCAATTGCAATATCGACCTTTTTTCTCGATTGCTTCACAACCCATATATCTGCATATATCTATATGTTTACAGTTATCTTCCATTCAGATTAAGGGGATGCTGATATGCTGCAGACGTTGCAGCCACAAGCTACTCCCCGTCTGGATTAGTCTTCTGGTAGCTAGTTCATGCACCCAAATCCCTGTGAGCTTGTACATGGCCTTGGTTGATGGAGTTCTTGGAGGCTAGTGGTGGTTGTTTTCAGCTGCGCACCACCTGGACCAACCTGTCCTGGTGCCTTCCTGGAGATTTTTCTTCTCGTCTCTCAGCTGTCCCATCATTGTTTTTGTGACTTGGCAATGTTTAGAAAATGTATAGTTCTATATATGTGTGGGCGAAATCGTATCTAGGCCTTGCTTTTCCTTGATAAAGATGTATGCGTTCTTTATCTTGAGACAAGGGTTTATAAAATGGAAGAATGATCTGTATGTTCAGCCCTAATGCGCTATGAGCTCTATCATCTGGAAATGCTTAATGATCGGTGCCAGCTCATGTTTTTGTGCGTTGCTGGCGATTCTGCCAACGTACAGAATCTTTGTGGTTGGATGCAACAGTGGATGTATGTGGAATTAAGCATGTAATCGGAAATGTTTCTAAGTGGACCTGCGTGTGCATAAGCAGGCAGATCAGTGTCTAATGGTCTGTGTTGGGTGGAACAGTGCGGCAATCAAACGACTGTTCGTCGATCATGAACATTTGCACGGATAGATCTTGGCGTTTATTGCCAACCACAGTGCCTCCGAGTTAACATGTCTCTCAACAAGTGTCTGCTCAATCAGCTGGTGTTTTCAGGTTCACTGTGCCGTCGTCTGTCGCGTGAGTTTTAACTGAACTTGTGGTCGGGAGACGACTGGTTTTCCTGGTGGTGTTTCTGGGACAGGTCACTGTAATTAGATGGAGAGTCTCTTCTCTGCTTTTTGTTGCCTTCATTTTCTTCACGAGATTGGGATAAGCTTTTCGTAAGTCAAAGGATCAAGGTCACGTTGCGGGTTCGACGAGTCCTAATCGAACGAGTGTTCCATGCCTGCAAGATTTCCACCTTTACTTCTACACTACAGGAGAGGAGCTGCCGACGTGGTTCAGTTCAGTCAAAAGGTGTAAGAAAAGTACTAGGCTTTTGCTCTCGAACAGGGGTTTTACATTCAGTGGCGCAAGTTTCCAAGCCACAACACGCATCAAGTGCACAAACCACAAATGAAAGATAGATATTATGATTTATGGGGCCCATTAGTTCAAAGCATAAAAGGAAGAAAAAAAAAGGCGGCTTTGATATGACAACCGAGTCCTTTCATGAGTGCAGATTCAAAGGGCAGGTGCATTATGTGAACGCTTTATTCCCTGGTTCATCTCAATTGGTTACACCAAAAGAAGTGGCCAGACAAAAATTAAGAAACATGACATCTAATTGGATTTACCGTTGAATTGGTACATTCTAGCCGCAACACCAGTCTAGTGATGTAAGAAAAGAAAAGCATGATCATGAAACAATCGGGGAACCATTTTTCTATGCACTCCTACTCAATTGGCAGGTCTTTGTCTCGGTCACAAGGTGCACGATATTTTGATATTTATTTCTTCTGATCCCAACTTCCTTTGGATAAGATAGAAGAAACGAACAAAGATCGCAATGACATCGGGTTCGAGTTTATCACAAATGTTGAAGATACGTTGCCTTCGCTTTATAGTTAACCAAGTGAACTGTCTCCTTACTTGAAGTATTTCATGTCCGACTTGGCGAAGTGGCCACCCATTTTCGAATGGCATATATTTGTCTGAAACTGAGCCAAAATCTTTGTATGTCTCATTGATTAAGAAAGTGCACAGTTAATTAGCAGAAACCAGGCCAACCTAGATACTGGGCCAACCATGCCAGCACCCGCCGACGGCACAACGACACCACAAAAGCACACAACGACACCACTAAAGCACGCTAGCCACACATACGAACCAACCGTGATCTGCTCCACAGAAGTTGCCGCTCTCACACCAGTTCGAGAGAGAAAAGGTTGTGACTACTATGGAAGGAGCAGACTATGCTCCAGCGAGTCGCCATGGTGAAAAAGTTTGCACTTCACAAGACCCCGCGCCAAAGGTGACGCTCGACATGCCGAGAGCCAACATATTTGTATGTCCCGTTTGGTGAAGTGGACACCTATTTTGTTTTGGAGTGCCATATATTTTTCTGAAACTGAGGAAAAATCTTTGTATGCAGTGATTAAGAAGATGCCCACTTAATTAGCATAAACCAGGCATAACCTACTGATGACACTAAATAAACAAATGCAATTATCCTCACACATGGGATCACCTCTCATGTAAAATTCAATCAAAAAAATCTCGATTTTATTCATATCTAGGATCAATGGTCTTGCAAAAGTCCCCAAATAAAAATAGTTCACTCTTATTCTTGTTATGACCAACATTTTAATAAACTAGATGATTCCCCGCGCGTTGCTGCGAAGACATGCGGGTGTAGATTTTGTTTTACCATGGAAATTTATCGACATTAGTAATTACTTATTTCAAGGAATTATTTATGGGAAGTTAAATTGTAAGCATCTCTTTCAGAAGTGAACTCGACTAACATAATTAGAGATGGATTTGTCGAAATGATATAATGATGTGTGCGGAATGTCCGACAGTGGAAACTTTGTAGAATGATAGACTTTCACTACGTAAGGAAATTGTAACCTTGTTGTTTGTTCTCATAGGTGTCTCAAGATAACATGGCAAGAAAAATATAGATGCTTCCACGAACGAGCTGCACTTCTGATCTGTAGTAAATGCAAGAGGATAAGAAAATAACTTTTTTTACTCCACTTCGAAATAGGTGTCGCGGTTTTAGTTCAAACGCTTATTTCGGAACGGAGGGAAATGCCGATAAGAAAACAACTATACCTCTTCCACTTGTACAATTTTATTTTAAAAATGCTAATTTCTCTAGATCTAGCAACGTACATAGAGCTAATCTTAAACCCCATAAAAATCATACGGGTTCAACACAGATAAGTAAATATTCAGATTAAAGTAATTTGAATCAGTAATTTAAGCAAAACAAAAGATGATCTTACCTGCCACATACTCCCTCCGTTCCAATTTAATTGACTTACTATCCACCAAATGTGGATGTATCTAGACTGTCTAGATGGGGAACGGATGGAGTACACATGAAGAAAAAGGGAAGCAAGCGCATCAGGATTCTCTCCTGTTAAGTGCACGATAGCAACATGGTTTCATACAGAATTTGCACATACAGCACGTATTTCTCAGTAAATGCATCATGATATAAACACCGGCTATTTTATAAAGCCATCTTCAAAGATAAGCACAACATACCCATGTTAATCTACTTTTTACAGGGAGACACACATGTTAATCTGTCTTGTCTGCAACCCATGCCTGGTATCTCCTGCAAGCAAGCAGGCCCGGCCCTGAGCATGTGCGGGCGGTGCGGCCGCACAGGGCCCCCACTCGTTTTGGGGCCCCACCCAGGTACGTAACAACACTACAGCAGGCTAAGCAGTCCATGACAAGCAGCGACCGATCCTTCCGAGCAACGAGCGTATCGGGCTTGCGGTAAAAATAAGAAAAGAAACGAATATGATCGCCTCAATCGACCCTTCGTGTTCCTCCAGACTCCTCGCTCTCCTCAACTAGACTCTCGTTCCCCAACCATGCAGATGATGGGCCGCCCCTCCCGTTTGGACGAAATTAATGGCGGAGGTGATGATCCCGGTTTGCTGTTTTCCAACAACTCTCTCCTCAATCTCCAATGTTTAGTAGAATCCCCATCTATATACTTGTTCTTGGTCATCCGATCTTCCCCGTCCATCCAGCCGTCCTTATTCGATTAGGTCTTGTGTACGGGGCAGGTTTGAGATAGAAAAAAAGGTGGAAACAGGGGCAGTCGGCATGGTTGTTGAAGGGCAGGCCGACGCCCGCCGGGCGTGGGAAGGGGATTGCCGCTGTGGCAGCCGGTAGCAAGGGGTCCCAGATTTTGTGATCTCGTGGCAAGGGGCGACAATCAATCAGTCAAGCTTCAAGCCTTCAATCATCCAGATGTAGGTGCTTTTGATCCAACTTTCAATCTATTGACTTGTTATTGTTGTGTTTGTGCGAGCTGAATTGCAAGTGAGTGCTAGCAGTAGTGCGATCTGGACTGCAAGATGCGGAGTACGAGCAAGAGTGCAATATGGACTTCTGAGTGACTAAAATGTGACAAATGTAGTTCATTTGTGAATTGAATATTTGTCAGCAATAAGATCATGCGTAGTTTCTGTTTTGCAATGTTATTGATATTTTTTCCAATTTAAGTTGTTGTTAAAATATCAGAAAACCACCTCAAATATTTATGTATAGGGCCCCATTTTTCATCTTGTACCGGGCCCCAAAAATCTTAGGGCCGGCCCTGCAAGCAAGTCAGTGGCGTCAACAACCAAAAAGACAGATTCTCCTACATACACAGCAGGAAGTGATACCCAATGATGCTACTATGACGGGCGCGTAGTTGACGAGGGAATCTTGATGCGGTGTTGCTTCTTCGCTCCCCGGCAACGGCGCCAGAAAACGGTCTTGATGGCCCTTCACGTAGTTACCTGCGTGAAAAGTAAATGGGTTAGGTTGAGACTCCAAGTGCAGAGTGTATGTAGTAGTGGAAGACAGTTTTCCCCACGAGGGGTGACTCGAGGGTTTAATATCGAACTCTCGGTGAACCAGTATTTCAGGTGTTATCTCCTTATCCTTCTCTTGAGAACCTGCAACAAAATAAATTGTTTTGTGCCCTCAACCTCACCAAGTGGTTGTCAAGCACAAGGTGTGAGAATGATAATAAAATAAATATGCAAACAGTAGTAAATATGCAATGATGGTAAAATAAATATGCAATGATTGTGGAAACAATGGTAAATGATATTTTTGGGTTTTTTATAATGTATGCAAGATGTGAAAGTGTTTTTGTATTTTCGGATTTAATAATGGCAGCAAACAAAAGTGGTGATAAAAGTGTTGGAAAGATATTTCTTATGATTAAAAATGGACTGGGCTTCATGGTTTCACAAATGCACTCTCTCTTGATAACGTGGTAGACAATGGAACACTAAAATTAACATGAAAGATGGCAAGACATGGTTTGACAAGTTATTAATAATATGGGCATCACGTCCTAACATAGAGATCTCAAGTATAAGTTGTTCTCTCTCTTATGCTCCACCAAGATGCGAACTAAATCATAACACCTTATTAATTAAGATAAATCAGAGCATAGCAATAAGTTCAATGACATGAAGTTAAAATAAGAACATGCTAGATCTAGTCATGGAGGTAGTGGCCAAGGTCACATCCACTCTCCGGTAGCATGGTATTTTTGTTTATCCCTAGTGAGGCAACAAAGTAAGGTAGAAAACCCAAGTGGATCGCAGAACTATCTGTCACGTTCACTGCACTAGCCACCCCCCGTTACTCCAACTAATGCACACGTTCCCCCTCACATGCTCTCATAAACATGCTTGATCATGACAAGTAAATAAGAACGGGGTACATAATATGCATCTACTTTCATAACTGAAACAAAACCATTGCAATCTCAAACATGTATTAACTCATAATAAAGATCCACCACAAAGGAATTACATAGATGACCGTAATCATGTTCAGCAGCTCATACGGTACTATTTAGTGAAGCTCATAGAGAGGAGAGATACATAAATTACTTCCACAAACCCATAGTCCAGAGGTGGACTACTCCCTCTTCATCATGGTGTCGGTGGAGATGTTGTTGGAGGAGAAGGAGACCACGCCGGCAGCGCCCCGCCGGAGTTTTCCCCCTCCAATCTTCAGCTCCAGGTCTCTGTTTCGTGGTTTCTGTGTTTCGGCGGCGCTCCTTTTCGCGAAAGCCCTGGGGGGTCTATATATAGTCGTTTTTAGGTCAAGACGAAACTTCGGGAAGAAGGATCGACAGCAGCGGAGGCCCGAGGGCCAACTTGGTGGGTCCCACGCGGTCAGAGAATCTGGTCGCGTGGGCCCACCCCTTTCAGCCTTCTGGTCTCCGTTTCTTCGTTTCCTTTGCGCCTACGTTTCGTTCCTTCCAAAAAAGTGATCCCCGTAAAATCTCAGGTCATTATGACATGATTTGGTCGCCTGAAACGTAAAAATATAGAAAAAGGAGTTTTCTGACAGTGCAGGGTTAATTCCAGAAAAATGGGAAAATTGTTAATTATCCCCAAAACTCAATATAAATCATGCATATAACCCTTATATGATGCAAATAACATGGAATAACATGTAATAAAATGTAAAGTTCATGTATGCATTTTACATGCATCAAGAAGTCGATCAAAGAGCTGGCTCATCTTTGTGCTAAGCAATGTAGCCCGAACAGAAGAAGATGCCTCTGGATAAATTTTATCCCTACCTTTCTTGATGCTTGTATCAGAAAGGATTGTAATCCCGGTTAATTTTTAATATAAAGCGTGTGAGTTCTCAAAAATGTGGTAAGGGGAGCTGAGACGACGGTACATTGATTCATGCAAACGAAAATGGAACAAAACCAACGGGGCTGCTGATTTAGCATATTTGGGTGGATGATGTGGACCAATTAGAGGAATGCTGATGTGTATAGCTTGCATGTTGAGAGAAATCATGTAGTGGTCTATTCCTATTTAGATATAGAAGATAAATGAGCCACTCCAACTCAAACTCTTGCTCTAGGTTTTAGCTTCCTCCATCATATCAACACTAACCGATTGATATTGTAGCATACATGACCTAGCAGTTTTACTTATTATAACATTATAGAAGACTCCTTTGACCTACGGTCTTTCTTCCCCAATCATTGTCCTCCTACCGCATCTCCTGCTTAGTGCCCAACATCCATGTTTCAAAGTTTAAAATTAGGGAGTGGCTAGGGATCACTCGGGTGAGAATTAAGTTAATCCCCACTCAGATGATGTCATCCAGTTGCATGTGCAACTCATGTGTAATCCATGTACAACTAAGAAATTTTTAGTTAGAACTCATGTTCTCCCAGTTGCAACTCATGTGCAACCATGTGTAGCTGAGAAAATTTCATTTGTAACCATGTGCAAAACATCTGCACCCAAAAAAATCTCAGTTCCAACTTGGTGAAACCCATGTGCAGCTGGAAAAAATATGAGTTGCAACTCATGTACAACTCACATCATGCACGAATCACGATGTAAATCTAACGAAATTAGAGTTGAGTGAGCTCTAACTTAATTCTCACTCGAGTGAGAAATAGCAAAACCGTTAAAATTATTATGTGTGCTTCAAACTTAACCATGGATCTTAAGCATTGTTTTAGTTTCCTCCACATCCCTGTATTTTCACTCTCACAGTCTCACTTGCTTACTAGAACCACATAACAATTGCAATACACCAAGGCTGCCCCAACAACCCGATACCATGATATAACTCCTTACCCTTTTAGGTGTTTTTTAAGCAAAGCACGGGCTCCGATCTAATTTTTTTAAGTAAATTGTAGTCGTTTATTTCAGTTTGCACTAGGTCATGCAATTTACACCATATTTTTGTGTAAACAATTGGACAATTAGTATGGTGCAAAAGAAAAAATAGCAGAAATGATTTTTTTTGCCTAGAATAAATAGTTGTTCTTGTGTTGGGTGACCCCAAAAGGGCATCTGCTATGTCTGCTGGATTTTGTGTTGGGTGATCTCGTAAGGATTCTCTTTCAGTTACGCTTTTGTTTTTACAAAATAACTAAGTGGAGCAATTACTTCAACCAGCTAAAGTTTAAAACAGTTGTACAAAGCGTTTTTTTTTGAAGCTTTTTTGGATGCTAACCAGCTGCTAAGAAATGAGTATTGTTTTCCCGTTTACAAAAAGATTTTTTTGTAAATATTTTGTTACAGAGGATGCACCATCTTTTCTCCCCCAATATTCCGTTTCCCTTTTGTGTTATTCTTTCCCCCTTCCTATTGTAATCCTAGTGCAGTGTATCTAAGCTTAAAATATGCAGTGTATCTGGGGCTAGCAGGGTCACCATGCTGTGGACCTGTGGTAGTGAAATTGGACTGATATCAATAATTCTGTATCAACCTAGTTGTTGTAAATTTTATAAAGCAGAGGGGTCATGTGATGGATGAAAACGTAATCAGGAACCAATGGGAACAAAGGATACTTTCTTTTCACAATAATGACACTGTTTGTGATTACAGTTTTATTGGATCTACTCTTCTTTTTGTGAGAAACTCTTGGGATGTACATGTATTTTTGTTTTTTGGAGCGAAATGTGTACATGTACTCGTACGACAGTTTTTCGTGGGAGTTCGGAGACGCGAAGCCCATCTGCAAACTGAGCTGGTGGCCTTTTCCTGAAATGTGTGGTCCGGACCAAGCCCAGTAAAAAGTAGCCAAAACTCGATAGGGCCAGACCGTGGCCTGCTGCCACCTGATTTTCGCATAGGAGGTTCTAAAAAAAGCAATTTTGCATACGAAAAACCTTGCGAGAGTGAGGTGCAAAGGGAATTGTTATTGCCATGGATGGTTCAACTGATACACACAAACAGAGACATAAATTCTGTGGTTGCACGTGATCTCATGGTACAAACTGCGAATGCAATCTCTCTTTTGGACTCCCGATCAGCAGCTCGTCCTAGCCGCTGACCGGAATCGGAGCATAGCCCTCCGGTTCATCCACCTTCGCCGCGGGAGCGACGGCGGCGACGACCACGGCGGCCCCGAACAGCACGACGACGAGGGCCGTGAAGTTGACCAGGAGCGCCTCCGGGCCGTACTTGTCGAGGCCGGAGCTCTGGAGGAACGTCAGCTTCTCCAGGAACCCGAGCTCCGCCGTCGCCAGCGTCAGGATGTAGACGAAGAGCCCGAACAGCGCGTGCCACGGCAGAGCCCCGCGCCTCACGTCCGGCGACGCGCCGGGGAAGAAGAAGGTCACGAACCCGAATATCCACTGTAGATTGACAGATACATAGTATTAGCTGATGATCTGCGAGAAGAAAGTCTTGCAAATTAATCTTGTTGTACATGGCATTGATCGGTTTACTTGCCTGAATTCCGTACAGGGAAATGGCTCCGATCCCGAGCCAGGAGTGCAGGCTGTAGAGGTTGGCGATCCCGCTGTCGTTGTGGAACTTGAAGGCACAGTAGATCCCGACGGCGCCGAGAACGATGGCGATCGCGTGGAGGATCAGGTGGATCAGCTTGGCTGTGTCGTGGTTCAGTCCCGGGAAACTCTTGTAGATCATTATGGCTGCAAGGATGGAATTTTGTGAGAAATGAACTGATCTGCCTTCTTCATGTGGATGTACATATTCTTTTACTGTTATAGACTTACCTTCACTACCAAGGATAATGTAACCAATAAGCATAAGAACAGGGTGAACCTGCATTATACAGCACACAACACAGAAAATTAAGTCACTGAAAGTAGTGGTATGAAAAAACTTAGTCTATCAACCCGTAGTAAAAATAGAATTAACCCCAGTTTTTCAGTGATCCGTTCGGACTGTCAGACAAGGGGGGCAGAGATTTTAATTAGGCCCATGTGCAACAACTCTGAACCCTATAGCAAAATTAAAGTCGCAGGCTTCCACAAGGATGCGAAATCTGAGGACATTGTATAGAAAAAATAAGAATCTTCATTACAAGTCTTTCGTGTAAGAAGATGCAAATATTTACTCCCTCCGTCCTAGTTCTCAGGGCATAATCACAAAAACCATTTATCCCATAACTACTCACCTCCTAGGCACAATTGTATTTAATTTCATCTCAACTATTGGCTAGTTGCCTCCTCCACCAATGCATGCAAGAGTTTAGCCCCAATCAATTATCACCTTGGGCCAAGATATTCGAAAATTATGTCTTGAGTATTAGGACAGAGGGAGTAACATCTTTCAGAAAGATAGCCCCGCCATTTAAAACTGGATCGCTTCGCACGTGCTGTGCCTATTCTTTATCTGATCAATATTTTCTGGGGTCTAATTTCTGATCTAAAGTGCGAAACCATTCGTACTAAGAACATGTGAGCACGAGGCCGTGAGCCGCAGGCAATCAGGAGCACTTGAATTACTCAATTACAACGTTCTAGTGTGTTATCCCATGTTCTTTTGATCGAGCCTATGCGTGCTAGACTGATAATAATAGTAGTATATCGTAACACATCAAATCAATTAGACACACCACAAGAATTCAACAGCTCGAACCTAAAGTTGACGCTAATCGCTCCCTACATGGCTACAAGCTACAACCTCCAAGGCAGGTATCAAGCATACACAAGGGTCCAAATCTTTTGATTGAGACTGATACGTGGCTAGACAAGATACTACTACTATCTCTAACACGTCAAATCAATTAGACACATCACAAGAATTCAACAGCTCGAATATATAGCCGACGCTAATTGCTCCCTACAACCTCGGTATCGAACATACACAAGGTTCCAACAATTCTCTTTGCTCACAAAGCTGCCACAGTAAGATACTACGAAGGGGCAGTTGCAAGAGGGGAACAAAGGAAGCACTCACGTTGAAGATGAGGTTCTTGTTGACCGCCTCGAAGGCGAGGCCGCCGCGGAAGCTGATGCACCAGACGAGCACCATGGCCGCCGCCGCCACGGCCAGCGCGTGCGCCGCGTAGGTGAACGGCGTCGCCTTCACGCCCAACGAGCCCGCCATGTCGCTCTGCACACGTGGACGTGTATGAGTGAATCTTCTTCTTCCTTCTACCTCTGGTCCCAGCAGATATGTAGCTCACTCTATCGACCGATCGAGCTACGAGAGGCGGGGGAGCAATAAGCGTGTGGCCTCCTCGCGGAGAGCAGGGAGAAGAAAGGAAGCGGAGCCTCCTCACCTGACTATCGTTTTCTCCACTCTGTTCCGTGTTTGTTGTGCTGTGTGGACAAGTTTGGTTGATGTTAAGCGATGATTAAGCTGCTGACAAGGCCGGGAAGAAGGCGTCTTCCTCCATGGGTGGATCTGGAGAGGTTGAGCTGGGGTTTGACTGGAAGGTTAACCTGTGCCTATATGTGTTGTTATATCCTTCCATGGATGGAATGAACTCCCAAACAAACAAACGGAGTGCCTCGACGAATAGTGGCGTGAGGTTGGCAGAGTTTATTTTTAGACCGGGTGCAAAGACTTTGATTGATTAATCGAGAGCGCGATCATGCTGCCTACAACTACTAGGCCACGATCGAAGGCTACAGCCTGACTAAGACAATTATCGATAGTTCTTATTTCAGTGTTATATCCTCTCGAGATGTTGCCGTCTTAAGCCTGATTAAGCCAAGGGGATATTGGATGCCGTTGGCCATAGCAGAGTTGGGTAGTTGAGAACGCTGCCGCAATGAATCGTCGGCGTTATGTGGCCGTGAGCGTGCCGTGCCATGCCGTAGTGGGTGAGGACGAGTTGGATACACGGCGCGCACGAGACCCACGAGACTGGGAGCGTTATCCGCTGGTCACGGCTCAGAATCGATTGGAATGGCAGTTGGCTGGTACGTTAGATTAGTCTGTACCTAATAATAAAGGGAGCATCACTTCCCGGTTTCCTTCGTTTCGTCCGTCATGGGGCCCACCTGTCATCCTCATACGTCGGTCGTTTTTGCAGAAAACCCCCTTCCAGATATGGAAACTAACCCGCAGTCCAGATAGCAAATGAGACTCCGTCCTTTCGTACACTGGAGGGACCTACTCGCAATTTTCGGAAAACTCATGGACCTTTTTGCACAAACAATCTGACCCGGGGCCAACCGACCGAGCCAGAACCCACTCCCCTCTCTCTCACCTTCCTCCTCCTCTCGAGCCCGAGCCCTTGCGATGCAGAATCGCCGCCGCCGCCGCCCCTCGAATCCGGCCAAGTCCGGCAATCTCCGCCGCCGTTCTAGGATGCGTTCTACGCGCCGCTTGATTCTCTACCTTCCCCTCCGCGTCGATTTGAATTTCCCTGCCTGGTGCGGCCATGGGCGGCCCAAACCCTAGCCTTGGGTTACGGTGAAGATCCTACACGCGTCGGAGCAGCAACCTGAGCGCTGCCGCCGCGCCGGGTTCGCTTGCTGGCCGGAGGCGACGCGAGGATGGCAGCGAGGTCGTCGGTGTCGCGGGAGCAAGGAGGAGGTCGAGTTGGAGAAGTACCGGGCGGCCTCCTTCTCCACGACCCGCAGAGACGAACCCTCCGCTCCGTTCGCTGCTCCTGCTCCGCCTCTCCTAGGAGAGATCTTGGACTCCACAGCATGGCCGACGCCGAGACGGCCGTTCGAGCTCCTGCTCCTGCACCCGCCGCTCACGCTTCACCAGCGCGCAACCACGGCCCGAAGTGGCCGCTTGCCATACGAGCTGGAGCCACGGGTCGGCGCGGGGCAGGTGCCCAAGCTGCCGGCGAGCAGCGGACGGCGGGTCGGCGAGCAGCAGCGGCCGGGTGGACGTGGAGGCGCTGCGGCCTCGCGCACGGCCTCTCCGGCGCCGTGGGCAGAGACGGAGTTGACGCCGTGCTGTGCTGCACATAGCAGCTAGCTAGCTCCACCAACGATTGGGGGCTTCATTGCTTTTTCATTTTTTCGTGAGGGACCTATTTATAAGAGTTAGTGTCTTCTTTGTAAAAGTCAGGGATCTATTTGTTATACATGTGTTCAAGGAATATGTTTCTGGTGCTCTATTTTACAGTTGATTAGTTGTGTTTTTTTCATATTTAATTTAATTTAAACGATTTACGTGGTTAATAAATATGTTGGGGCCCACCTGGCAGGTTTTTAACAATTACAAAAACCATTTAGGGAAATGAATAAAATTCTGACATGTGGTCCCACATGTCATACTCCAAGCAATTCGCACTTAAATTCCAGAAATAATTTTTCAGATAAACTGCTGGCGTCATGTGACGTCACCATAGTTCCTCTCTCCATGCCGATCACCAATTCCTCAAATTCGTGTGGCTTAGGACGAATTCGAGCTACCAGATGCTATTTCAGAAAAATGTAATCTGTCCATCGGTATAAAAAATCATGTATATTTAACAACTTTTAAAAATGCCTATTTAGGACAACGAAATAACCAATTTATGTATACGCCGATTTATTAGTTTGAACAACGTGGATTTTTCTCCCGTTGCAATGCACGAAATTAAATTGTTGCAATGCACGAAATTAAATTGTTTCATCGGCGGATTTTTCTCCCGTTGCAATGCACGAAATTAAATTGTTTCATCGGCCCGTTGCAACGCACGGGCAGGCATTTCCTAGTATATTCATAAGGATGAAACGAAATGATTTTTTTTTGTTAACACGGGAAGGGCCTCGAGTGGGATTACAAAGTGCAAAAAGGACCTCAACAAAAAGCAAACACTAGATCATAGCCCTCATATTTTACACATGGGACCCAGATCGGGAAACGAACATCACAATCGGGTCCTTCACCATGAGTATGGCTCCGAAGCTCCACCGCCCGGTACTAGGCCACTTGGGGCTGGAGCACACGGAGGTCGCCATGTTGAAACTGGTGAAGGGCCTCCCCTTAAGCTCGACGGTGGGGAGGGATAACACCTGCATCATTCGGTACCACGGCTTGGAGCGACCTCCCTTTGGCCATCATGCCAGCCCATGGCCGGTGAAATGCCATTGAGGATGTGTTCCTTAAGAATTCATCTGCATCCTCCATACTTCCCCGCTTGCTAGATCTGCACAAGCTGCGAATGGGTCGAGGCTCCCTTCTTCTCCATCGCCTCGATGGCCTGAATGTAGGAAGAACAACCGCGTCGACTCGATTTGAGGAGCGAACACACTTATTGAATCTAGTCTGTTTGCACATTTTTCTTGTATCTAATCTAGCATAGCGTGACGCCATGAGTCAATAGATGCACCACACAGTACACATACTATAGACGGTGCCATATTCCTCTTGTATCTAGACTCGACTGTTTGCATCGAATACCTAGCCAATCTTCGCGAGAAAACCTTCAGCTTCCACTGTACTTGGATCTTTCAAGTGAACGACCATTGTATCTTATGTTGTTTAGTGTTAGAATTAGCATCATTTCATCACACCAATGACCAATCCTTGTCTCTCTTATTTGTCTCAGCTAGCGTACGATATGCTGACCGAACCGAGAAACGACCTTTATGGCTATAATGCCATGCCCAATTGTGTGAGAAGTATTTAACGGGATACTTCTTCTGATCACCTCCTACATCCATCTCAATAAAAAATCGCTTAACTGCGGCACATTTTCCTACAGGTGTTTATAGGAATCGGTTTTCAAACCTTTAGGTTATGTCTGGTAGAAAGTATTTTTGAAATATTTCAAGAATACTGCAGTTTATAATTTCATACACAATCGTATGAACGGCCCAGCCGACCTAACGAAATTATAAAAAAAACTGATCTTTCGGGCCAAGTCCCAGCTGGGTCAGACGGTCCGTGTAAGCATGAGTAGTAGTAGCCGCGCGCGTGGGCCTCTAGTGGCCGCTGTCCGGAAGGGCAACGACATGAAAGGAGACGAACTCGACGAATCAAGCAGCGGCGGCGGGAGCAGAGGCTTGTTTCGAAGGTATCCCTTCTCCACCTCCGGTGAGATTTTTTGGTTGCTTGGATTATCCGAGATCTAATTCTCTTTCTTTGTTGGCTGTATATGGATACTTCCACCAACCCAGTTACTTAGCGCGATTCCGCCACAGTTTCTAGGTTTTTGTTGTTGAATTTTGTTCATTGCTATTCAGGCTGTCTTGAAAAGATTGAAGATGAAAAACAAGCGCCGGCTGATGAGCGGCGGTGACGAGCAACGCCCTAACAAAAGATCAGTAACTAGGCCAAGTGAGTCCATGCTGCCTGTTATCCTTTCCCTGCCAGTACATATTCGTTCACAACGGCCGGTTCTCTTACTATTTTTATCAACTAGGTTTGGATGGTACCTCATTGGGCAGCTCGAGCAAATCCAGAAAAGGCACCTTGAGTGCGCAAGTACTTTCCAGATTACGTACGAGTGTTGTGGCGCTGGCCTCATTCCAAGGTTCGCAGTTAATAATTTATCATGCATGTTACCTTGTTTTTTGATCTTCAGTTTCACCTATATATGACTCTCCTCCTCCAGGTGATACCAAGTTACGTGAGTGCACAGGCATATGCATCGAGAGCTCATGTCCCGCCGTTACAAGTTTCCTGACATCGATTGATTTGATTCCACATAATTGGCATCGAAAGGAGATCACTCGAGGATTGACTGCACCTGTAATCATTGATTCAGTTTCCTTATCCTCATTTGAGATTAAAGTACGCCTTCCGGATGATCAGATTGTCAATGGGTGGATAGAGAATCCTGACATATATACTAATTTTTTCGTCGTCAACATCTCGAAAGTGTCCGGGTTTGATCCTGCTGCAAATCTAAGTCTTGATCGTGACATGCAGTTTGAGACCTATAGGAAGGTAGCAGCTGTATGGCGCAGTTTCAGTTCAGGACTAGAAAGCGCGGATACGGCAGAAAAGTTGCGTATCAGGGTTGGATACGTATCGGATATGGGATACGTATCGGATACATCAGGATACAGAACGACTCCATCGAACTTGATGCATTGCTATCCGCCTCTATCAAATGCAGTCCAGACGTTGAATGTTGCTCATGTATTCCTCCAAATGATGATCGGAAGTGGCAGGCATGTACAGAAGGTCACGAAGACTCTATATACTACTAGTAATTCTCATTCTCGTACAAAAAATCACTAATTTATATATTATTAACTTAATTATATATATACAAACGTATCCCGTATCCGTGTTTTTGAAAAATCAACGTATCGGCGTATCGCGGTATCGGTATCGGTATCCGTATCGCCGTACCC
This sequence comes from Poa pratensis, assembly GCA_947311845.1. Taxonomy (NCBI): domain Eukaryota; kingdom Viridiplantae; phylum Streptophyta; class Magnoliopsida; order Poales; family Poaceae; genus Poa; species Poa pratensis. The sequence continues at coordinate 38,834,142 of CAMZMU010000051.1, forward strand.
GGGCATCCTAGGTTCAGGATCATTAAGGTACAAAAGGGGAGTAGATCTTTCCTCTCCAAGAGCTCACCCCGATGCGCCAATGTTAAGCACATGCTGTATCCACAAGGTGAGCTAGCTAGCTGCTTTAATTTGTACTGTATTACTTTGTACGATGGTATCGACGGTAGGTTAATCTATATTCTACTCCCTCCGTTCGTAAAAGGATGTCACAACTTTGTCTAAATTTGCATGTATCTAGACATACTTTAGTGTGCAGATACATGCACATTTAGGCAAAGTAGAGACATCCTTTTATGAACGGAGTGAGTACCATTTGTATGCGCAGATGCATATTCTTTGTCTCTGGTACTATGAATTGCATTTTTCATACGTAACTGTGCTAGATCGGGATTGGAGGCCCCCTTGTTGATTTTGACGGCAACTTTGTTGGAATGAACTGCTCTCGTACCAAAGAAAGAAAGACCCCCTACATACAAAGGCTTTCAATTCTTCTACACTTGGTGTATCACGGAATGATCAGGTATGTACCCTTTCAATATCGGTGACCCACACACTCTGTTTGGCTTACCCATGCTTCTCTCTTACTCCATCCTATACTACATCAATCTCCCCTATTTCTGTTTGAGTTGTGCAAGGGTGTATAATTCTGAAAGCAAAACAACCGCTTCTGAGGTTTATGAGTTTATCACAAAAACTGCCCCGTTAGCTATTTTGTACTTGTATGTTTTTTGGCATCTCCTGTTGCTCTACATCTGTTACCATTTCTTGTAGTCCAACAAGCTGCACTTGCAATCTACTTGAGGTTCTTATGTCAGTACCAGCGCTAATTCATATTTCTGCTACCCCTCAATTTAAATTTAAGAAGACCCATGGATAAATTGTTTAATAAGTTTCTTTGATATCAATTATCTGCAACAATTTGTCTCCCTTGTTCTTTATTTCCCTTGTTTAGCTCGTTTTGTGTATGGTCTGTGATATCTTGTCTTTGCGGATTTATCACAGTGATTTTTACATTGTGCTGCAGGGTTGATGCTACAAGAGCAAGCATCGAATATGAGATGGAAGAACCATGTTTCCACACGCCAATGACAGGAGGTGAGCAGAATTATTTCATCGGATACTAATGCAGCACTGGACGCAAGAAATGTGGCTGACAGCCGTCGAACCTCAAAGGCCGGGAGGCAGAGGAGACGGACGTTAGATTCATTTCGTCTTTGCTTAGATTGTTGCACATGCTCACTTCAAAAAAATTATCATGCACTTTAACTTGTGTATCATGCCAGGACAGCGTATCATCAATGGTCTCGAAGAGGAATTCAACGAGGATATCTTTAGAAAACCATACAATGGTTTTGGTTTAGAATTTTTTCGAAGTGCTACCTCACTTTCTTCGAAATCAAGAGAACTTCTTGGTTCAAAAATGAATCGTAGTGTTGTCTCACTTGCTTCATTCAATGGTAATAACTCTGTATATAGCCATTACATTTACATGTTATAATTGATCAATAGTTAATAACTGAAATGATTACCTCTTTAGGGTTTGCAAAAGAATTTGTTTGCGCAGGTGTATTTATCAAGTACAATGCCCGCTCTGCAACAATTCTGACTTCGGCAAGTTTGATTAGAGTTTCTGGCGAAGCAGGCATGATTGATTATAACTTGAGGGTTGTTCCTACTAACTGCTATTTTTTTCGTTTTTTGTTTCATATATTTGCTGACATGACCTTATCATTGCAGATCGAAGTTTGCCTTCAAAAAGGATTTCGAGTCGTAGGGATGTTGAAATGTTATAACTTACATTACAACATTGCTCTTGTGGACATCATGGGATACTGGGGTCCTTGTGCAATAGAAATAAGTGGGCATCAAGTTACCTCATCTATGAACGTAATAGCTGTGGGTTGTCTTTTTGCGCGTCGCCGGTAATGGCCACAGAGGGGAAAGTGTGGATTGGCAAAAAAGCGAACTCAATTGCATAGAACTCCGTGTCTCAACATGTAAAATCACCAAGGTATTTTCTTGTGGACTTACCCAGTACCTTTAACATGGTACATTATTATTATCATTGGACTAGTAACATATAAGCTACCACTACATCTACCAACCGATATCTGAGTTAAACCTCGTTTGATACTTTTGTTTTACTAGGTTGGGATTGGGGGCCCTCTTATTGACTCTGAAGGGGAATTTGTTGGAATGAACTTTTATCATGAGGAAGAAACTCCGTTCTTGCCAAGGGATGTTAGTGACTCCTGTCAGAGAGCTGGCAAGATTTCAAGGAGAAATGAAATGACTCAGCAAAGCATTTTAGAGGTGGAGTTGTTTGATGTGTGGGGAGTGGATTTTGTTGGACCATTACCTTCCTCAAAAGGCTACAAGCACATCCTTTTTGCAGTGGACTATGTGTCCAAATGGGTGGAAGCAATACCCACTGTGAGTGCAGATTCCAAAGCTTTTTGCAAGCTGTTCAAAACTGTTATTTTTCCCAGATTTGGAGTTCCCAGGGTGGTGATCAGTGATGGTGGAGCTCATTTCAACAATGAACAGCTAGAAAGATTACTGAGCAAATATGGTGTGAAGAATCACAGAGTGACTACACCTTATCATCCTAAAGCCAATGGGCAGGTGGAGTTATCTAACAGAGAAATAAAACAGATATTAGAGAAAGTGGTATCCAAGTCTAGAGCTGATTGGTCAATGAAATTGCCTGATGCTTTGTGGGCATACAGAACAGGCTATAAAACACCCATTGGGATGTCACCCTTCAGGCTTGTTTATGGAAAGGCATGGCATCTGCCTGTGGAGTTAGAGCACAGAGCTCAATGGGCTATCAGAAAGCTGAACATGGACTTGGGAAAAGCTGGGAGTGCAAGGAAGTTGTAGATGTGTGAACTGGAGGAGCTAAGACATGATGCTTATGAGAGTTCCAAGATCTACAAGGAAAAAGCAAAGAAGTGGCATGACAAACACATTCTCAGGAAAGAATTATGTATTGGACAGACAGTGCTTGTGTATGATTCCAAGCTGCATTTGTTTTCTGGCAAATTCAAGTCTAGATGGTTTGGCCCTTGTATCATCAAGAGAAACCTGGGACATGGTGCTTTCGAAGTACAGAGTCCATCTAAAGGCACTTTCAAGGTGAATGGCCAGAGGCTGAAACACTATGTGGCTGGAGAAAGAATTGATTCTGAAGACACTGAAGAAACAGAGGATGATGAGCTAGAAGATGCTCTCAATGCATCTTCTGATTTGGAGAAGCAGTGAAGCTGTGCAACGGTTAGGCTCGTGACCCTTAAACAAGCGCTCATCAGGAGGCAGCCTGATACCTTTTTATGCTATTTTCATATTTCCTTTCTATATTTGCTATTTTTTGTTTTGGTGGTTCCTTTTTGTTTTTGTTTTATCAGGTTAAGGAATAAATTTGGAGTGGAGGTTGTTGGCAGTGAGCTAGACAAGCAGGGAGCAGAAGTTAACACCATGTGGAAACATTCCAATCCTTGAAACTAATTTCCATCATGAATATCAGTTATTTGCCATGGCTATGAAGATTTTATCATTTGATGGCTATGTTCAAATTTATTATCGCAGTAAAAGTTGCATCTAGTGCTTTATTCTGTTTAAACAATTTTTCATGCTTTTGAGAATCTTGCATGATCTCTGCTTATGGTTTTTGCAAATGCTTATGTTTAGAATCACTTGTCAAGACATCATTTATTTATGTCTCGGTTCAAAACCTCTGGAATGCCTGCATAATGCAATTGGCTTAGAAACTGAATGATATAATCCACTAGAGAGCCATGTTCTAACTGCATTCTGCATTAGCATGTCATGATCTCTGGATCGGTGACATGTGACGCACTAACATTGTGACTAACTCAAAATATTGTTACTGCAAACCCTTTATGCATTAGCATGCCATGGTCTCTGGATCGGTGGAATGGGAAGCACTAACCTGAAGATTCTGACAGAAACCTGAAGCAACTTTTTGGCATTAGCAAGTTATGATCTTGGGATCTATAGCTTGTGAAGCACTGACTCTATTAACTCAACAAGTAACTGCTAAACTAACTCATGCTTAACCACTACATTAGCCTACTATGTTCCCTGGAACTGTAGCAGGTGAATCACTAACTCTGCATTCAGTTAACTCTAGCTTCTGCATAGTGGCTACCTCCTGGATCATATTCATTTGATTTCCTTGCCAATTTCTTTATCTTAGTAATCCAAAGTCTTTGAACCTAGAACTAAATATCTGTTATTTGAAATCTGCTTCAGAACTGGAATTTGCAACATCTGTATGCAGAAACTGTAATGAATCCATTATGCCTGAATTTTTGTGTTCTCAGGATTTAGCACTGTTCATTTTCATCCTGTTGTCGTTTTCATCACATTTGCTTTACTTGGGGACAAGCAAAGGTTCAAGTGTGGGGGTTTTGATCACTCAAATTTATGCTCACTGCTATGATCTCTAAAACCCTAAACCTTGCTAAATTCAGTAAAGTTCAGTAAATGTTTTAGATACTTTTTACACCATTTGACTGCATTTTGCAGTTCAGTGCGCAAAGGCACAGATATCTCCAAAACCATCAGAAAGTATGAGCTAAGGAGAAGGTCAAGCCAACTTGGGAAAGAAGAAAAGGAGCTATAGGCAAAAAGGTGAAAAAGGTGGAGACAAGAGATGTGCTTGCTGAGCTGTGGCTATAGGAGGAAGCTTCCCCCCCCCCGATACGTCTCCAACGTATCTATAATTTCTGATGTTTCATGCTTGTTTTATGTATCCTTGTCACATGTTTTATATGCATTATATATCATTATTATACATTTTCTGGGACTAACCTATTAACAAGATGCCACAGTGCCAGTTCCTGTTTTCTGCTGTTTTTGGTTCCAGAAAAGCTGTTCGGGCAATATTCTCGGAATTCGACGAAACAAAAGCCAAACCTCCTATTTTTCCGAGGGACACACGGAGCCAGAAGGGCAAGCCAGGGGGAGGCCCACGGCCTCCAAACCACATGCTCGCGCGGCTGGGCCACAGGCGCGCCGGAGGTGAGGAGGGAGCCCAGGACCTCCACCGACGTTGCCCCTTCGCCTATTTAGTCACCCCGACGCGAAAACCCTAAATATATATCTAATACTCCAGAAAGACTTCCGCAGCGCCGCCGCCATCGCGAGACCTCGTTTCGGGGGTCAGAAGTTCCTGTTCTGGCACCCTGCCGGGACGGGGATTGACCCCCGGAGCCATCTCCATCGACTCCACCGCCTCCACTTCGACTCCATGATGGTTTGTGAGTAGTTCCCCCATGGACTACGGGTTCTTGGCTGTAGCTAGTTGGTACTCTCTCTCCCATGTACTTCAATACAATGATCTCATGAGCTGCCTTACATGATTGAGATCCATATGATGTAATTGGTGTTGTGTTTGTTGGGATCCGATGAATTGTTACATTATGATCAGATTGTTCATCATATTATCATACTATTGTTTATTTAAGATCTTGCATGCTCTCCGGTACTTGTGGTTACCCTGATCAAGTAGTTGCTTGTATCTCCAAGAGGGAGTATTTATGCTAGATAGTTGGGTTCAGCCTCTATTTAACCTGGGATAGTGACAGCAAGTTCTAAGGTTGTAGATGTGTTGTTGCCACTAGGGTAAAACAGCAATGCTTTGTCTAAGGATGAATGTGTTGTTTACATTATGCACAATACTTAATGCAATAATCTGTTGTTTGCAACTTAATACTGGAAGGGGTGCGGATGCTAACCGGAAGGTGGATTATTTAGGCACAGATGCATGCTGGATAGCGGTCTGTGTACCTTGTCGTAATGCCCAATTAAATACTACAGTAAACCTTATCTTATCATAAGCATGCATTGTCATGCCCTTACAATTATCAATTGCCCAACTGTAATTTGTTCACCCAACACCTGTTATTTGTTTGGAGAGTTACCACTAGTGTAGATAGCTGGGAACCCCGGTCCATTTGTCATCATCATTGCTCTCTGGTCCTATATGTCATTAGAAGTAGTATCAACTATTTTCTGGTGCCATTGCCTCCGTGTTACTGCTGCTGTGTTACTGTTACTATTGCTCTCATATTACTGCTGCTTTCACATCACCCCTGTTACTAGTGCTTTTCCAGGTGCAGCTGAATTGACAACTCAGTTGTTAAGGCTTATAAGTATTCTTTGTCTCCCCTTGTGTCGAATCAATAAATTTGGGTTTTACTTCCCTCGAAGACTGTTGCGATCCCCTATACTTGTGGGTTATCAAGACTATTTTCTGGCGCCGTTGCCGGGGAGCATAGCTCTACTCATAAGTTCACCTGGGGAGTACACTCTACCTCTCTCTCTGTTTTTATTTTATTTTGTTTTGTCTAGTTTATTTGTGCTTAGTTTATTTTTGTTTAGTTTATTTTTGTCTTGTTTTGTTTTTCTTATAAATTCGAAAATCCATAAAAATTTGAAAAACCAAAAAACTAAAAACTGTTGTTATGGAAGAACCCACAACCTATATGGAGCTTATAGAATTATATATGAAGTATAGAGAATCAAAAAGGGTGAAGTCATGAGTGCTGTGTTAGAAAGGTTGAATACAATTGCTAAAATCTTGCTTAAACGCCATGATATAAACTGTTGCTCTAAACAGGATACTAAACATCTTAAATTCCAGTGTAGCTTTAGTGAAGAGTTTTAATTGTGAACTATCATTGGAATAACTATATTCATCTTGGGTTCGAAGAAGTAGAACAATTTGTTTTATTTATGGGAGCCTCTGAGATAGAATCTTTCATGGCTAAAAATTATGAAACTTGTATTGCTTGTAAGGACCTTAAAGATTATGTCTCTTCTATCCTTGATTATTGCATAGAACATTACAGCAATAATCCTTATATCGTTGATTACAAAGAGAGACTCATTAATGCACAAGAATGCACTCACAATTTGCAGGAACCTGTGGAAGAAGAAATTGCTGAACCTGAAAGCTCATTAGATGAAAAAGAGGAGGAGAGTGATGAACAAAAGGAGGAAGAATGGATTAGCTACCCATGCCTACCTTCTAATGAGAGTAACTCTTCATCTCTTACATTATTTGATTGCCCTCCATGCTTACCCAAGGAGGATGAATGTTATGTTCCTGTTGATTCTCTTGAAATTTTTCCTATGAGTAAAACTTGTGAGAATAATTATGCTACTGTTATATATGATAATCCATGCTATTTTGATAAATCTTATGATAATCCTTTATTTGTGGCTGATATCGAAATGCATGGTACTAAAGAGTTTTGCTTAGAAAATGTTTATGATAAAGCTCTAGATGATGGTCCTATGTTACTTGATAATATTAATTGTGCTACTAATGAAAATGGGATTGGAGAAGTCTTGACTTTATCTAGGCGTCCCATATATGTTGAGAGTGATCAATCATCTTGTTATAAAATTGTTACATGTGGGTTCGAAATTTTAAATCCCACTACTTATGAGCTTGATAAAAATTATTGTTTGTAGATCATGAAAAGCATGCTTTATGTGATAGTTATATTGTTGAGTTTATTCATGATGCTACTGAAAATTACTATGAGAGAGGAAAACATGGTTGTAGAAAATTTCATGGTACTAAAACACCTCTCTATATGCTGAAACTTTTGAAGTTACTCTTGTTTTATCTTCCTATGCTTGTCACTTTGTTCTATATGAATTTATTTGTGTACAAGTTTCCTATGCATAGGAAGTGGGTTAGACTTAAATGTGTTTTGAATTTGCTTCTTGATGCTCCTTTTGCTTCATTTTCTATTTTCATGAGAGCATCATTAAAACTATCAAGCCTAGCTAAAAGGCATTAAAGAAAAGCGCTCTTGGGAGACAACCCATGTGTTATTTCTGTAATTTTTCTTTTGCTTTTTGAGTCAAGGAGCTTGCTTACTTCTGTAACAACTCCTTTGTATCTTTATTTTATTGCATTGTTGTGCCAAGAAGAGCCTTTAATGATTAGATGATGCTAGATTTGGATTCTGCGCAGGGACAGATTTTTAGCTGTCACGAATTTGAGCTTTTCTCCCTGGAGAAAACTCGAAAAATTCTATAAAAAATCACGCATCTTCCTCAGATATGTACGCATCTTTCATTAACTTCACTTTTTCCGATTTGAGCAACGGAAGTACCTCGAAAAAATTCGTCTTTACTGGCTGTTCTGTTTTGACAGATTCTGTCTCTGTTTTTTGCATTGTCTCTTGTGGACTTTAAGTAAGGCTTTCTAGACGTGGAGGGCTGTAGCTAATGTTTTATTGAGTATTGCAATGTGTCACTACAGAACCAAAGTGGATTAATGTTTTTGAGTACTAACCCCTCTAATGAAGTTTATGAGAAGTTTGGTGTGGCAGAAGTTTTCAAGGGTCAAGAGAGAAGGATGATATTGTGATCAAGAAGAGTGAAGAGCCTAAGCTTGGGGATGCCCCCGTGGTCACCCAAGCATATTTCAAGAAGACTCAAGCATCTAAGCTTGGGGATGCCCAAGGCATCCCCTTCTTCATCATCAACTTATCAGGTCATCTCTAGTGAAACTATATTTTAATTCGGTCACATCATATGTGTGTTCTTGGAGCGTCTTTGTGTTTAGTTTGTTATTCTCTGATCATATCAATGTCGGATCCTATCTATCTTGTTTGGGAGAGAGACACGCTCCGCTTTTTCATTTGAATACTCCTATTCTTCACTTATATTTGTTGAGTATTCATTTTCGCACTGTTTAGCTTCTAGCTCTTGGTTTTCATGTATCTCTTGTTCAGAGCTATTAGTTATTTTATAGAAAGTACTCTCTTGCTTCACTTATATTTATTTGGAGAGTTGCTTGGTTGATGTGTTGGTCCAGAAATTTTTGCATGTGGTAGTGGTATAATGAAAAACTTGCATAATCTTGTAGATCATTGAACTTTGATAATCTGATTCTTTGCAAACGTTTTGAGGTATTTAGATGGTAAAGCTTGCTGGTTAATTAAGTTAAAATCATTAGTGGATTGTTGTCTTTAAGCTTGTACCGTACTACAAACTCTAAAAATTGTTGAAGGTGTAGTTGGACTTGATAGCTTTCCATGTCTGAAAGTTCATTGTAATAACTAAGTTGTGCTGAAGGTCGAGGGATCTAACGGGGTACTTGTGCCGCCGTGAACGGCCCTTCTTGGAGTGAATTTTAATCATGCTCTTAATGTTGAACCTGCTAGTTGTTTGCAATAAACTTGTGAGTTCTTTTTGACTAATGTTAAGCTACGGTTTTTGGCACTTCCACCATCCAAATTTGCTAGCCTCTTCGGTGCTGTGCATTGCCTTCTGCTCACATTGAGAGTTGTGCATACTTCGCCGGTACATCCAACCCCGTGGGAGGACTTCCTCTTGTTCTCCTACACATAAGCCTATACATCTTCCTCAAAACAACCACCATACCTACCTACCACAGCATTTCCATAGCTGTTCCGAGATATATTGCCATGCAACTTCCATTTACATTACATGACTTGTTGTCATTCATCACTTATATATTGCTTTGCATGATTCTATACAGCTGATGTGTGGTTTACCCATGTTACGCTAGATCATTGCATATCCTGCTACACTGGCAGAGGCATACAGTTTCATACATCATGTCTTGTTCGTTATGAGTTATATGTACCAAAAAGTGTGTTGTCATATTAGAATGTTGCCCCTGAAAGTGAAAAGTGCTATGTGGCCATCGAAAAGAGAAACAGAAAAAGAAAAAAAAATAGAAAAAAGGAAAAAAGAAAAAAAAAGAATAAAGAAAAAGGGGGCAACATTACTATCCTTTATCCACACTTGTGCTCATGTTTAGCACCTGCAGTATTCATAGTCATCATTTGTGCTCATGTTTAGCACCTATACTCCATGTGAGAGAGTTTTCATGTTCTACTAGTATAACTATGTGGGGAATTTACACTATAGAACTTGGGTTGTATATTCCAATGATGAGCTTCCTCAAAAGTGCTCTAGGTCTTCATGAGCAACCAAGTTGGATGCACCCCCACTAGTTCCATTGGAGAGCTTTCATACACATATAGCTCTATGTGCATCCGTTGCATGGCAATCACTACTCCTTACATAGCTTCGATTATAAGACTTCCTCTTGTCTAATGATCACTTATAGCTTTGTGAGACTTTCTTCCATTGGCCTTCCAAACCCCCATTAATGTTCTCTTTGCCATAACATCCTGGTGCCAATACCAAATGCTTGCGCTCACCGGTTGAGTAGACTTCGAAACAGTTGATTCATGACGTTCATGTTTATGTTTACTTGGCTGAATCCTTCTATGTTATGAAAATTTGCTTGATGCTTGGATTGAAGGATAGAACTTCTACGCTGGATACTTAAACCATCTTTAATGAACCTTGTACGGTTTCATGTCTTTAAAGCGATAGTTCATGAAAACTTTTAGCTTGTTTGACTCTTGCTTTATTATCTCTTATATCAACTATAGACATTTGCTTTGAATGATTTGATCTCAGCTCACATGCCTTACATTATTATTGGATCAAGATTATGTTGGTAGCATGTCACTTCAGAAATTATTTTCTTTTTATCGTTTACCTACTCGAGGACGAGTAGGAACTAAGCTTGGGGATGCTTGATACGTCTCCAACGTATCTATAATTTCTGATGTTTCATGCTTGTTTTATGTATCATTGTCACATGTTTTATATGCATTATATATCATTATTATACATTTTCTGGGACTAACCTATTAACAAGATGCCACAGTGCCAGTTCCTGTTTTCTGCTGTTTTTGGTTCCAGAAAAGCTGTTCGGGCAATATTCTCGGAATTCGACGAAACAAAAGCCAAACCTCCTATTTTTCCGAGGGACACACGGAGCCAGAAGGGCAAGCCAGGGGGAGGCCCACGGCCTCCAAACCACATGCTCGCGGCTGGGCCCAGGGGCCGGGAGGTGAGGAGGGCCCAGGACCTCCACCGACGTTGCCCCTTCGCCTATTTAGTCACCCCGACGCGAAAACCCTAAATATATATCTAATACTCCAGAAAGACTTCCGCAGCGCCGCCGCCATCGCGAGACCTCGTTTCGGGGGTCAGAAGTTCCTGTTCTGGCACCCTGCCGGGACGGGGATTGACCCCCGGAGCCATCTCCATCGACTCCACCGCCTCCACTTCGACTCCATGATGGTTTGTGAGTAGTTCCCCCATGGACTACGGGTTCTTGGCTGTAGCTAGTTGGTACTCTCTCTCCCATGTACTTCAATACAATGATCTCATGAGCTGCCTTACATGATTGAGATCCATATGATGTAATTGGTGTTGTGTTTGTTGGGATCCGATGAATTGTTACATTATGATCAGATTGTTCATCATATTATCATACTATTGTTTATTTAAGATCTTGCATGCTCTCCGGTACTTGTGGTTACCCTGATCAAGTAGTTGCTTGTATCTCCAAGAGGGAGTATTTATGCTAGATAGTTGGGTTCAGCCTCTATTTAACCTGGGATAGTGACAGCAAGTTCTAAGGTTGTAGATGTGTTGTTGCCACTAGGGGTAAAACAGCAATGCTTTGTCTAAGGATGAATGTGTTGTTTACATTATGCACAATACTTAATGCAATAATCTGTTGTTTGCAACTTAATACTGGAAGGGGTGCGGATGCTAACCGGAAGGTGGATTATTTAGGCACAGATGCATGCTGGATAGCGGTCTGTGTACCTTGTCGTAATGCCCAATTAAATACTACAGTAAACCTTATCTTATCATAAGCATGCATTGTCATGCCCTTACAATTATCAATTGCCCAACTGTAATTTGTTCACCCAACACCTGTTATTTGTTTGGAGAGTTACCACTAGTGTAGATAGCTGGGAACCCCGGTCCATTTGTCATCATCATTGCTCTCTGGTCCTATACGTCATTAGAAGTAGTATCAACTATTTTCTGGTGCCATTGCCTCCGTGTTACTGCTGCTGTGTTACTGTTACTATTGCTCTCATATTACTGCTGCTTTCACATCACCCCTGTTACTAGTGCTTTTCCAGGTGCAGCTGAATTGACAACTCAGTTGTTAAGGCTTATAAGTATTCTTTGTCTCCCCTTGTGTCGAATCAATAAATTTGGGTTTTACTTCCCTCGAAGACTGTTGCGATCCCCTATACTTGTGGGTTATCACCCCCCCCCCCCCCAACTACCACGCAACATCACACCACCACAAGGGCAGAAAAGCTAAAAAGGGCACCAGGACCATCTCCACAACACAACACAACACAACACAACACAACACAACACAACACAACACAACACAACACAACACAACACAACACAACACAACACAACACAACACAACACAACACAACACAACACAACCAACCCGAAAAGGCAACACCAAGAACAGGAAGAAAAGGAAGGAAGAAGAACAATGGAGATGAGGAGGAGAAGAGGAAACATGGACATGGTGAATTGAAGCTCAAGATTAGCCTCTGTCCCTGTCTACTTCCTTGCTTCCACTGCTTCTACATCTGTCCCTGTCTGCATCCCCTGCTTCCCCTACTTCGACAGCAGCAATTGGCCAAGAACCAAGTCTTGTTTTTCTGATCTCATGGTGAACTTGTTCTGCAACTGTTAGATCATCGATTTGTGTGTAGCTCTTACTTGATTCAGTCATGGCAGTGAGTTTTGGTTGACAATTCAGTGTTGTTTCTGAATCCTATAAGATGCACTCGTGTGGATTTTGATCTGTGACTTGATAAGTGAATCCCTGCATGTTTGTGTGTTTGATCTCTTCCTTAGCCTCCACTTGCTAGTTCTTTTGCCTCACAAGCAAAAAGTCTTTACTTTTCATGTTTGAATGTTGATCTTGCCTGTCAAAACCCTGCCTGAACCTTGTTAGTCTGTAAAAACCTTCCCTTTTTGAATCTTGCCTAGCTTCTGGAAATTAAGAACACCAATACTTTAGTCCCTGTGGAGAGAACGATAAACCCCCCTATATTTGCATCTGATCACACATCATTACCTATAGCTTGCCAAATGGGTCGTGTTGGGCACGCGACACGCCATCTGTCGTGCTTGTCCACCGGGTGAGGCCCCCGTGTCAGGCACAACATGACTCGTTTAGCAGTGGGCCAGCCCAGGCTCACACGAGCACGACACGTCTGTCCCAGCCAGTTATTCACGAGCGGGGCTGAGAGAATTTGAATTTCGAATTGGGTATAGGCACGTTGCGGCCACCGTCTTTCCAGAACCCATCTTTAAGACATGATCAACGCAATGATCTTGTCAGGCCAGTCGATGCCACCACGACGCCCGACAGCGCCACCACCCTGCGCACGTTCATCATAACGCGTCCGCCTCCGAGACCCTGCTGTGCCATGTCGCCAAGACTCATTGGCTTCAATGCGGAAGAAAACACGCCGCACCACCTGAGGACCCCTTTAGCCAGCACCTCCTCCAAAAACGATGCCCTCTGGAGGGAGAACAACGCCGCACGCCGCCATCGTCCAATCCGGGAGACCTAGACCTCGGCTGGGTTTCCCTCGGAACAACCCGGGCGGGAAGATGGGAGACACAGCAACGATGCCTAAAGCAATGTGACGACGTAAATACGCCGCCATCGTCCGCCATGGCTAAAGTCAGCGTGATTTTCACCGGCAGCCGCACCTTCCTAAACCTGTAGCCGGCTAGATCATTACCAACCGTGAAGTCGGTGACGCCACCATCATTCAGAAAAAAACACCACAACTTCCGATCTGCCAACCCTAAAGGGCTACAGTTCTCCTGCATCTAATGACGTCGACGCCAGAGATAACTCCGGTTGCCACGCACCTCCTACGACAAACCTGGGTGCCGGATCCTGTGATCCGCTGCCACCAGGCACCGCCACAAGGAGCCGCCCCCTTGCTAGCCATCCCCAGCGGAGGGGACGTTGTCGCCGCCTTGTGCAGAGCCGCTGCTCCGGGGTTCTTGCGCCACAGGCTGCGTTCACCCCCCTTGTCTAGTCCGTCGTCCCCGTGTTGCCGCCGGAGCGACACCGCGCCGCCGGGAAGAACACCCGTGCGCTGCCCCTCTAGACAGCCGCGAGACGCGAGATCCCGCTATCCCCTTTACCGGCAACGCACGGGCTTTCTTGCCGGCTACATCTGAGGACGACAAGGGGAGATCGGAGAGAGGAGGGAGTGGTGGCTAGAGTTAGGTTTTCTCCCCCACATCACCCTGGAGGAGGCGACACAAGAGTCTAGTTTCCGCACTTTTTTATTATTTGGGGGAGAATTTCACTTCTTTAAAATTGGGGGAGACTTTCAATTTCTGGCCTCAGCACCAAATAGAGATGCACATAGCCATTTAAGTATGAGTATGATGACTTATTTTTTTAATAATCAAGCATAATTTTCAGGATAAATTGCATGAGTATCAGGAATGTCTGTTTCTCAATTATAAATAGGAATCTCACCTTAACACGCATAAAGCCTTTATAAAAGGTAGATACCCGAGTTTCATGTTTAATATATTGATTATGTAACAAGTTGTGCCACATACCTTCCACTTAGTTACAACAACCATCGAGTAAACACATTTTAATATCAAGCACCTCTATAATTACACCCCGTGATCTATAGTTCTACACACAATGTGGCTCCTGCGAGTGATTAGTCACTTTGGCAGGGTCTTTTTTTTCCTTTTTCTTGTATTTTCTTTTTAGCTTTATGCATACTTAATGTCACGACTAGTTTTTAACATTATGTTGGTGCTGAGGTTGGATGTAATTAATATCTTTTTAATATTAATATATTTCTTTTTTGAAAAAAAAGTACCTTATCGTCAACGAACTTCAATCAAAAGGCCGAAGCTGACAATGACAGGTTCCCCCTCGTAGCAATAACCACACGTATGCAATGTGTAAACAAATGTGAGGTTGAGGCGAAGAGTGAACGCACACGACTCTGTAGCATGAGCTCCCGCGACTAATTCGCCGCCCTGCCGCCTTGCGCCGCCGCCGCCCGCCGGCCGCGGTTCCCCCCACTAGCCTCCGGCTGATACCATCCCAGGTGTCAGGCGCCTCCCACTCATGCCTGCTTCCCCTGCTTAGCCCGTGAAGCTCGCCCTGTCGCCGCGCCGCTGGAGATCTTGATTCCGCGTCGGAGTGGTCTGCCTTTGCCTTGCCTTTCGGTGAGTTGCCAATTTCCGCTGTAGATTTCGATCAGCAGGTGGTGTACCTTCCTTACCCGTCTCTTTCCAGCGGCCATTCGAGATCCCATGGCTTCTCGCTCTGCTCCCGCTGGATTAGGACGGGGCAAGAACAAAGCGCCCGATGTACCAGCTGAGGCTGAGGAAGGGGTTGATTCGATGTTGGACAGGCTCATGCTTGCTGATGAAACCGAAGTGGTTGACATGAGCGAAGATGAGGAGGAGCTGGAGGCGGCTCCGGTGAAGTGGTCGCTGATCGGGAAAGTTCTGTCCCCGTTCACCACCCACATTCAATCTATCAGAGGAGCTATGAAACCGGCTTGGGGCAATCCGAAAGGGCTCCGATGCAGGCCGGTGGCTGAAAATATCTTCATCGCTGACTTTGCGTGCAAGGGCGACAGAGACAGGGCTCTTGAGGGGACGTCGTGGATGGTGAACCGACATGCCGTTCTTCTGCAAGACCTCGATCCTAGGCTGCGTCCCTCGGATGTCAGGTTTGACTCTATGATGATATGGGTGCGAATTCTAAATCTGCCCTTTGAGTGGATGAACAATAGGAAAGGCCTAAAGATTGCTAGACTGATCGATAAAAATTGCTGTCTGGATGTGGATGAGCATGGTGATGCTGCTGGTTGCTTCTTGCGGGCCAAGGTAGCGATTCCCATTGATAAACCTCTCAGGAGATGGATCTCTATCAACAAGCAACAAGAGGTGGTCCGTTTTGATCTGCGGTACGAGAAATTGCCATTCTATTGTTTCAGTTGTGGCTTGCTTGGACATGGTGATCTGGAGTGCTCAACCCCTGCTGCTCGTGATGAAGGGGGCAAACTGCCATTTGATCGTAATTTGCGGGCCCCTGAAGAACGCAGAAGGAAGCCTCAATCCTTTGGCCAAGCAGCGGCATCGGCTTCCTGGAACAGCGACTCCAAGGACCGTGGTGGCGGCAGCAAAATGTCATTCCCAGGCTCAGCTGCTAGCAGAACCTCTCGCAAGACCGGGGATGATATTTGTGACCAAATTGGTGAAGATGAGGTCTCCTCCCTTGCGACTAAAGCCAAAGGCATTAAACATCAGCCCGGCTCTAAGGTTGCTGAGATTGCGAACCAGCTATTCCCTGAATCAGGTGAAGATGCCAGGAACATCAACTCCCAGAAGAAAAGGAAACCATCGCCGGGCATTGGCCTTACTGGTAAAAATGTGCTGACTGATCCAGACCCGGATGGGGGCACCAACGAGCTCTCCCTAGCTCTGATCACCCACGGATCAGCTAGTGAAAACCCTGCAGGTCCTTTCCTTCGTGGCATTGAAGGAGCAGAGGCTGCAAAGAAACACAAACCCGAGACTGCGGTTTCGACAAACATGAAGGTGGTGGCTGCCAATGTGGTGCAGCCCCAACGTAACCAATGAGTATCCTTAGTCTGAACTGTCAGGGCTGCGGGCGGTCCGAGACAGTTCAAGAGATTTGCCACTTGGTGGCGATCCATCGTCCGTTCTTGGTTTTTCTCTCGAGACCAAGATGCATGCTACGAGAGCACAAAATCTGAAATGGCAACTTGGCTTTGATAACAGTTTTGGAGTGAGCAGCGATGGCCTGAGTGGTGGGCTGGTGCTCTTCTGGAACAATGATGTCAATGTAAATTTGAATTCATTCTTCAAATCTCATATTGACGTGTCGGTGGCCTGTGAGGCTACTGGGGGCAAACCCTGGCGATTCACCGGTTTCTATGGTGATGCAAAAAGGGAAATGAGGAAGGAGAACTGGAAGCGTATGAGATTCCTAAGATGTCAGTATGATACTCCTTGGTTGTGTGCAGGGATTTTAATGAGATCCTATGCGCTAGTGAACATTTTGGTGGCAGGGACAGGGAGGAGTGGACTATGGAAGGTTTTAGAAAGGTGGTTGATGATTGCCACTTCTCTGATCTTGGTTACTCCGGCCTCCCTTACACCTGGGACAATCGTCAAAGTGGCAGTAACAATGTCAAGGTGCGTCTGGACCGTGCCTTGGGGGATGGAGAATTTTTGAAAGTCTTTGATGCAACGTCGGTAAGACATGTGCAAACTACTGAATCTGATCATTGTGCTCTCCTGATCTCAGTAGCCAGTACCAATGGGGCACTGCTGGGGGTTGTGTGAAACCTTTCAAGTATGAGAACATGTGGAGACAACATGAAAACTATGAGCGAGTGGTGCGTGAAGGTTGGCGAGGGGATGTTCATGATCTAGCTGGCATCCAAAATTCCCTTGGCTCCCTCAGATCAACCTTGACCTGCTGGAATAACAATGAGTTTGGCTCGGTGAAAAAGCAACTGAAAGAGCTGAGACGAAGGCTGGACTTCTTGCGCTCAAAAACCATCAGATCTGGCCCCACGAGGGAGGAATGCAATGTGATGAAAAATATCTCAGACTTGTTGGCTAGAGAGGAAACAATGACCAAACAATGTTCTAGAATGAAATGGCTCAAAGAAGGGATCGCAATACTGCTTTCTTCCACGCCAAAGCTAAGGAGAGGTTCCGCTCTAATCGCATTTCTGCTCTTAGGAAAGAGGATGGCTCTATGTGCTTTGAACAAAAGGACCTTGAAAAGGAAGCTACAAGCTTTTACAAAAATCTGTTTCTCGCCCAAGATGACACGGATCCTTCGGATATCCTTGCCTTGGTTCCTCCCAAGGTCACTAATCACATGAATGACCAACTCCGCAACCCGTACACCTTCGCTGAGATTGAAGAAGCTCTGTTCATGATGCAGCCCAATTCATCTCCTAGGCCTGACGGTTTACTGTTGGTTTCTATGTCAAACACTGGGGTTTATTGCGTGATGCTGTCTGCGAGGCTATTAGGAAATTCCTGGAGGGTGGTTCTATGCCTGAGGAAGTAAATCACTCTGTGATTGTGCTAATCCCCAAGATCAAGCAGCCCAGGACTTGACTCAATTTCGCCCCATTGCTCTGTGCAATGTGCTGTACAAAATTGCATCCAAGGTTCTGGCTAATCGTCTTCGGCCAATCCTTGATGATATCATTTCAGAAGAGCAGAGTGCCTTCGTCCCTGGACGGTTGATCACTGACAATGTGCTGACTGCTTATGAAAGCGTTCACTATTTAAAGAGGAAGAAGGGCAAGGCAGGAGCTTGCGCAATTAAGCTTGACATGGCAAAAGCCTATGATCGTGTTGAATGGGTGTATTTGCAGGCCATCATGCTGAAACTCGGCTTGGATGAAAGACTGGTGGATCGCATCATGGTTTGTGTTAAATCTGTATCTCTTTCTGCCAGAGTCAACGGCCAATATTCAGATTTTTTCAAACCTACCAGAGGCATCCGTCAAGGTGATCCAATCTCACCTTATCTCTTCCTGCTGTGTGGGGAAGGTATGAGCAGTTTTGTCGGGGGCTACCCCCGGGTAGGGTCAAGGCTTGGCATAAAGATGAGTCTGAAGATATGCCGAGGTACGGAAACGGCCGACCTGTTTGGGCCTGGGAGAATCCGAGCTTCATCTTGACCTGGAGAATATGAAGGCCGACCTATCTTGGCCCAGAGGGGTCCGAGGTATCCCGTTGGCCTGGGCCGAGGTTCACTGTCCGAGCTATGTTCAGCCGACCTACTACCTCGGTGCTGTGGTTTATATGGTGAGTGCAGGAGAAGCTGTTTGAAGGAAGTAATATCCGAGGTGGTCGGATCTTAAGTACGAGACCCGAGGTAAGGAGCGGGAGCAAGACCCGGGCTAACCAAGGCAGGAGGCCGTAGGTCGGGCAGGAGTCAATGCTCCTGTCACTTCCAGCCTGGTACAAGAGCGCCTGACGCGGGAGCGTCTGTCACGGAGCCTGGCAGAGGCGTGCCCCGGGTTCGGCGGGGCTGCACGTCTCTGACCGCTGACCACGCGAGATCTGGGAAAAGGCTACGAGGTAGCTCTGCCAGGCCACGTCCTGTCTCTGTCAGAGGAGACATGCTAGTTCTGCCGTTAGGCAACAGGAGATGGGCAGGCCACGTCTTGTCCCTGACAGAGGTACGGTGGTGACCGGCAGAGGCATGGCAACAGTGTTCAGCGAGGGGCACAACGGTAACTCGGCTGGCCTATATAGTGGGCTTCACCCCCCTCCTGCTGGGGAGACGACGATCGATCGACAGAGGAAGAAAGAGAGAAGAGAGAGAGAGAAGGAACCTCGGAAACCCCGGAAACACCTCGGATCTAGCTCGGAGTGCCTTCTTCCTCCCGTGTAGCTCCATCTTTTACCTCAAGTTCTCACCATTGTATCATCATACAGCTCGAGGAGCAGCTTGTACTTGTCACTTTGAGCTATACACTGAGTAGGATAGTGCTGCAGTAGGGGTGTTACCTCCACAAGAGGGCCCCGAAGCAGGGTACATCGTGGTGTGCTTTGTGTTCTTGGTTTCTTGTTCTCGTTCGTGTTCTTGCGGTTTCTTGCGTGTTCTCTTGTGCACTTCTTGAGTGCATAAACCCTCCCCGGATTCCCCCAACGACCATTCGGCCCCATCTTAGCCATACCTATGGCATCTGCCGTGATCCCACCACGACAGTTGGCGCCCACCGTGGGGCAGATTGAGGCGTTGGAGGGAGTTTACATCCGGACGGGCTCAGGCGAGCGTGTTCTTTCCGGGCTTATCGCCAAGATCGGTGAGTTCACCTTCATCAGCGACAACGCGGGGTGTTTCGCCGGCAAGCCCTTCCCCGAGCATGGCTTCACCATGATGCTCGGCAGCTTCGTCACCTACGTTGCTGTCGAGGTTGTTCGCGAGTACCCGGAGCAGGTGCTCGTGGACGACGAAACTCCTCTCCTCGCGGCTTTAGGTCGGCGTATCACTCGCCCCGAGAGCTGCGTGGAGGTGATGATGACTGGTCCGGTTGATGCCGCTGGCAAAGTAGATGCCAGCAAATCCAAGCGGCCGAGGTTGCTAAGGTGAGATCTGCAAAGCCCAGGCTAGAGAAAGAGCTGCCTGGCACCCCCGAGCTGCAGGGCCGAGGTGCGACCCTGGTAGAGATAGTGGAGACACTGGCAGACCCAGTAAATCCAGGAGTGGATGTAGTGGTGACTGTGGCCGACCTAGAGGCAAAGCGTGTCCTGTTGCAAAAGGAGGCTGTAGCAATGATGACAGCTAGAGATGAGTTCAATAGAGATCTGCGTGAGTACAATGCAGCGAATGGCTTCACCCCGGTAGCAGTTGATACAAATAGGGGAGCCGAGGTGCGGCAGAGAGGCAAGGGGCTCAATGATGAGATAAACAGGGAGGCTCGACCTACCACCTCGGCTAGGAGTGAGAGTCGCGTGTCGACTGGAAGGCCGGTATATAGTTCCCCTGCTAAGAACCTCAGAGCTGCCGAGGCAGGCAGGGCCGAGCTATCCGGGTTGACTGGAGATGCATGGCGTGCGCAGCAGAAGCGAGTCAATGAATTAGTGTATGTAGCTAACCAGCAGAATGAGGCTCTCCGCAGAGCATATGCCGGGGCTGGTGATTCAGAGATGGTTTATTCAGCTAGGCCAGTTAGTCAGGTGTCCAAGGGGCAAGCCTCGTCTCCACTCGTCGGAGGAGCCGATCGAGCCCGGAGTGTCACCTCGGGTCAGAACAAGCAGCTGCAGATGTATGATCCGGTGTTAGCAGCAAAGCAGAAGGTGGGCCAGGGCAATGCTAGCCGAGCTAAGGGAAACCCCGGCCCAGGTAATGCAAGCCGAGCTAAGGGTAACTCCGGTCAGGGAAATCAGAATGGCGGGCAAGCAGCGTCGGCTGGCCGAGGTAAACCACCTCCGCCCCCGAGGTATCAGCAACAACCCGGCCGCAGGGGCAATATCAGCGAGAGCCGGAGTATGTTCAGCAACCTCAGAATGTCGGTCAAGGCGATGACCGATATGATGATGGAGACTCGGCCATGGCGCGAGCTGGATACCACAGAGTGGATGGGGCGTTGGGACCTCGGATAGGAGCTCGGATGTTAGCTCCAGGCGATGTTCGTAACAAGCTGGATAGAATCTACTTATCCGAGCAACTGGAGGAGGAAGGCCCTCCTGGTCCGGCGTGTTTTGGACCTCGGATCATGAAGGAGCCACCACCGCCAGTATCTCAGTTCCAGTTAGGTCGGAACACCAAGCCATACAACGGGAGCACCAAGCCGCACAAGATTGGCTGACAGATTATGTATCCTCGGTGCACATAGCGGGGGGCAATCGCCGATGGGCGGTCCGGTATCTCCCGCACATGTTGGAAGGTCCAGCTCGGATCTGGCTGAATAATTTGCCGGAGTATAGTATCAACTCCTGGATAGACTTGGAGCTGGCGTTTAACAGCAACTTTGCTAGTACATACAAGAGGCCAAACCGACCTCAGCTCCTGGCAGCATGTAAGCAAGATGATCATGAAACTGACCGAGAATTCTTAACTCGGTGGAGCAATGTTCGGAATTCCTGTGAAGGAGTTGTAGAGGCACAGGCCATTTCCTGGTTTGCAGATGGTTGTCGACATGGCAGCATGCTGTGGCAGAGGCTCCAAAGAGATATGCCGAAATCCCTAGCAGAAACAATCCGGATTGCAGATTCTTATGCTCTGGGTGATCCGATGCAGCCAGCAGCAGAGGCAGTGGCACGTAACAGAAGGAGGGAGCCAATAAACAACCGGCTCGGACCAAGGTGTAATGACCGCCAAGAGTTCGGACAAAAGAGGAGGGAGCCGGACTACCCATACACCTCGAACCAAGTTGCAGCGGTGAACCCGGATCAGCCCGGAGCTGGAGGTGTCCAGAGGCCGAAAATCAATGGTCCGGCATTTAGTCCGAACCCGGAGCCACCCTTGACTTATGAATCAATGATAGATGGTCCTTGCTGTTACCATACGACCGACCCGCGCAAGCCAGCCAACCATTCAACCCGGCAGTGCAGCTGGAACCGCAGAATCAGGAAGAAGGGGCGAAGGCCGGAGGAAACAGAGCAGGACCACCTCAGAGATTTCAGCCGAGGCCTAACCCAAATCTGTCCGGAGCAAATGTTACCCCGATAACCACTGCACCTCCTCCGAGGCCTGCAGCAGCAAGGCCCGTGAATGTTGTGAATGTCCGAGGTAATAACAACAACAATGGTGCCGGACCAAGTCAGCAGTATGAATACCCCGGAAATGACTATAGAGAGGCTCATGCGAGCTATGTGGTCTTTGTGACCGAGCCAACTGACAAGAAGAGCGTGCAGAGGCGTGCCATGGAGGTGAATGCAGTAATGCCGGTGGTGCCGACCTATATGAACTGGTCTGAGCAGGAGATCACTTGGAGCAGGAAAGACACACCTCGGATCATGCCGAGCCCTGGAAAGTATGCCCTGGTGGTAGATCCGACGTTGTGTGGGCCTACCAACAATGTGAGGTTTACCCGAGTTCTGGTGGACAATGGCAGTGCCATCAACATCATGTACCGAGACACAATGGTGAAATTGGGCATATCGCCAAATCAGTTGATGCCAAGCAGTTGTACTTTTCATGGGATTGTGCCTGGCGTTTCCTGTGCACCCATGGGCAAGATATGGGTGGATGTAGCATTTGGAACCAAGGATAACTGCCGAGTTGAGAGTATCGAGTTCGAGGTGGTGGACTTGGAGAGTGCATACCATGCATTGCTTGGAAGGCCGGCTCTGGCCAAGTTCATGATTTCCACCCATGTTGCATACCTGAAGATGAAAATGCCAGGGCCTAATGGGATCATATCCATCTCGGGTGACTACAAGCGAGCCATTCAGTGTGCCTCGGCGGGGTCTAATCTGGCCGAGTCTTTGGTGATCGCAGCTGAGAAGAAGAAGCTGCATCAAGTGGTGGCAATGGCGCAGTCAACACAGCTCGGCATGTCCGGACTGATGAGCCCGGACTCAACTGCAGCATTCGAGGTGCCCAAGGAGACCAAGAAGATCCCCATTGACCCGGAGCACCCAGAGCATATGGCCATCATTGGGACCGGGCTGGGCGAGAAATAGGAAAGCGAGCTCTGTCACTTCCTCCGTGAGAATCGGGATATCTTTGCATGGTCGGCTAAGGACCTGCCTGGTGTTCCGAGGGAGTTGGCAGAGCACTCTTTATTTGTCAGGCCAGAGGTGAAACCGGTGAGGCAACCGACCCGTCGTCTCTCAGACGACCGAAGACAAGTGGTGCTGGACGAGCTGGCTAAGTTGCTTGCAGCCGGGTTCATTATGGAGGTGCTGCACCCGGACTGGATATCCAATCCGGTCTTGGTGGAAAAGAAGAAAGACGAGCCAGCCGTGGTCAAGGTGTGGCGCATGTGCATTGACTTCACTAACCTCAACAAGGCGTGCCCGAAAGATCCATTTCCATTACCTCGGATTGATCAAGTGATTGATTCCACTGCTGGTTGTGAACTGTTGTCTTTTATCGATGCGTACTCTGGTTTTCACCAGATACCACTGAACCCGAAGGATCAAATAAAGACTGCTTTTATTACCCCGTATGGGGCGTATTGCTATCGTGTCATGTGTTTTGGTCTGAGAATGCCGGGGCAACTTATCAGAGGTGTATGCAGAAATGCCTGCACTCTCAAATGGGCAAAAATGTGCAAGTGTATGTCGATGATATCGTCATCAAAACTAAGGAGAAACGTACTCTCCTCGAGGATCTCGAGGAGACATTTGTGAATTTGAGAAAATATCGGTTGAAGCTTAACCCGGACAAGTGCACCTTTGGTGTCCCGGCTGGAAAGTTGCTCGGATTCCTGGTGTCTAGCCGAGGTATCGAGGTTAACCCGGCCAAGATCCGAGCTATTGAGAACATGAAGTTACCGAAGTGTTTGAAAGATGTGCAGAAATTCACAGGGTGCCTAGCCTCGTTGAGCCGATTTGTAGGTCGGCTGGAGAAAAAGCCTTACCTTTGTACCAGCTCATGAAGAAAAGTACCGGGTTTACATGGACCCCGCAGGCCGACGTGGCGTTCAATGAGCTGAAAAAGATGTTGTCCACTGCCCCGGTGTTGGCGTCACCATTGCACAATGAGCCGATGTTACTTTACATTGCGGCCACAAACCGAGTTGTAAGTGTGGCAGTGGTGGTGGAGCGCGAAGAAGGTGGCAGGTCGGTGCAGAGACCGGTGTATTACTTGAGCGAGGTGATCTCTACCTCGAAGCAGAATTACCCTCACTACCAGAAGATGACGTATGGTGTCTACCTGGCGGTCAAGAAGTTGAAGCATTATTTCCAGGAGCATCCCATGACGGTGGTGTGCGAAGCTCCAATCTCGGAGATCATCGGGTGCAAAGATGCAACTGGCCGAGTTGCCAAATGGGCGATTGAGGTGTCTCCATATGCACCACATTATGAGAGAAGAGATGCAATTAAATCCCAGGCGTTGCCGGACTTCTTTTGTGATTGGGCCGAGATGCAGTATGAGCCACCCAGGCCGGACTATAATTATTGGAAAATGCATTTTGATGGGTCCAAGACAAAGATCGGGCTGGGGGCTGGAATAGTCCTCACCTCGCCGAAGCGAGATCAGCTGAAATACGTGCTGCAGATTCATTTCTCAGCATCAAACAATGTGGCGGAGTATGAGGCCTTAATCCATGGCTCAATGTGGCGAAGGAGATCGGTATCCGGCGTGTGAGTGCTTCGGCGATTCCGACCTGGTGGTGCAACAATCTTCTGGAACTTGGGATGCTCTGGATGCCAACATGGCGTTATATCGGTTCCATGTGCAAAAGATATCCGGGTTCTTTGAAGGGTGTGAATACAGGCATATACCTCGGACAGAAAATAATGCTGCCGACGTGTTGTCAAAGCTCGGTTCATCTAAAGAGGCAGTACCACCAGGGTAGCCCTGAATCACTTGAGAACTCCTTCAATCAAACCTTCTCCTGAATCCGAATCTATTTTCATCCCGGCGGAGCAAGAGCCCGGACCTGTTCCAATGGAGGTAGACGTCGGGTGCGTTTGGTCGGACCCGGGGACTGCGTGGCAGAGCTCGGGGACTGCGCACCGAACCTCGGGGACTGGTCGCAGGATGGTGGAGGAAATAATGGAGGAGATTATGGTGGCCGAACCAATGGAGGTGGACGAGAATTTTTTCCTTTGCACCCAGTGCCGGAGTGGGCGGAGCAAATCATGAAGTTCATAACGGAGGGAAGCTTGCCAAGTGACACAACCGAGGCTAGGAGAATCCAAAGGAGGGCAAAGGCGTACACCATCATCAACAAGGAGCTCTATAAAAGAAGCGTAACCGAGGTGTTGCAACGGTGTGTCGAGCCAGCTGAAGGCAAGGAGATGCTTTTGGAGATCCACCAAGGAGAGTGTGGTCATCATTGCAGCACAAGAGCTCTGGTGGCCAAGGTGTTCAGGCATGGGTTCTATTGGCCCACTGCTCTTGCTGATGCAGAGGCCATAGTCCGGAGATGTGAAGGATGCCAAAGGTTTGCCAAGCAAACGCATATGCCAGCCTCGGCGCTCAAAACAATTCCTATCACTTGGCCGTTTGCGGTATGGTGTTTGGATATGGTGGGAGAGTTCAAACCAGCCCGAGGTAACATGACGCACATACTGGTGATGGTGGACAAGTTCACCAAGTGGATCGAGGTGAAACCAATCCGGAAGTTGGATGGTCATTCAGCAGTGACTTTTTTGAAGGAGATCATTCTGCGATATGGGTACCCCCATAGCATTATCTCGGACAACGGCACGAACTTTGCTGTTGGAGAATTTGCTCGGTTTTGCATGAACAAGGGAATCCGGCTGGACATAGCCTCGGTGGCACACCCGGAGTCTAATGGACAAGTGGAAAGATCAAATGCTCTAGTGTTGGCCGGCATCAAGGCTCGGCTCATTGAACCACTGCTGAAAACGCCGGGGTGTTGGATAGATGAGATACCAGCAGTACTGTGGGGTCTAAGGACCACGCCAAATCGATCAACTGGCTATACGCCATTTTTTATGGTCTATGGGGCAGAAGCTATGCTACCCACTGACATCGAATATGATGCGCCCAGAGTGGCAATGTACACTGAAGCCGAGGCAAAAGAGGCTCGGGAGGATGCAGTAGATCTGCTTGAGGAAGCTAGAGAATTGGCCTCATCTCGGTCAGCAATATACCAACAAGGTCTCCGACGTTATCATAGCCGGAGTATCAACCCTCGTGTGTTTCACGAGGGAGATTTGGTGCTGAGGCTGGTGCAGCGCAAGAAAGGTCGGCACAAGTTGTCACCTCCATGGGAGGGACCGTTCATTGTGAGCCGAGCTCTGCTCAATGATTCGTACTATCTAATAGATGCGCAGGAACCAAGGAAGATGGGCTGGACAACCCCGGATCAGAGGTCAGGCGACCATGGAATATAGCTCTACTCCGACCTTTCTACTCATGAAGGGCGCAATGTATGTACCTCGGTTAATCCTTAATGA
Organism: Poa pratensis; assembly: GCA_947311845.1. Classification (NCBI taxonomy): domain Eukaryota; kingdom Viridiplantae; phylum Streptophyta; class Magnoliopsida; order Poales; family Poaceae; genus Poa; species Poa pratensis. Next base: position 38,860,698 of record CAMZMU010000051.1, read on the forward strand.
AATGTCGGCACTCCGAGGTTGAAGCTCGGGGACTGCCTCGCTCTTGTGCTTGTGTTTTATTTCTGTTTGTCAATTTCGTTCATATGCCGAACTATTTTGAACCTCGTCTCAAACTTCAAGTAATGTATGCTGTGTAACTAATCTTGTGACTCGACTGACGAACGCCGAAATGGTAGTCAAGAGCAAAGATGAAAAAACGTGGGAAACATGAAAATGGACTCGGGGACTCGGTCCAAAAATATAGTTCGGCATGTGTCGTTTACTAACCCCTGTCTTTACCTTTCGTTTATGTCGGATGATTTTGAAACACACCTCGACATTTGCTAAGTACTGTATGCTATAAACAACAATCTTGTGACTCGACTGTCGAACGCCAAAATGGTAGACAAGAGCAAAGAATGCCAAGTATAGTAAACACGAAAGTGAACTCGGGGACTCGTTCCAAAAGGGTTCGGCATAAATTCTTAGAAAAGCATGGTTCGGATAGCAAGATAATAGTACTGGTAGCAAGGCAAACTACTTAAGGTCTGTTACATCTGCACCCGGCATACCGGGGATTTAATGTTTTGCTTGAGACAAGTTCAGGCCTCGGAACCAGAGACCTCGGTCGCCGAGTTGTGGTAGCGGGACCTCGGAAGCAGGAGCCTCGGGCGCAGGAACAACCTCGGGCGCAGGAACCACCTCGGTCGCGGAAGCAACCTCGGTTGTTGGAGTGGATGCCGGGGTGTCCGTCACGTCGGGGGAGATCACCTCGGTGGCTACGGCTTTGCCGGACTTGCCCTTGGGTTCGGAGGTTCGTCGAAGCTGAAGTCATCATCAGAGCCTTCAGCCACCTCGGTTGTTTTGCCGGCCTTGCCCTTGGAGCTCTCAGGCTCGTCAAAGTCAATTTCCTCGCCGTCAGAACCTTCTTCACCGGACTCTGCTTCCTCGTCCGAGCTCTCTTCATCCTCAGAATAGAGGCGCCCGTCATCAAAGGTCCGGGTGTTTGCATAACTAGCAAAGCGGTCGGCTGCTGCTTGGCGTTTCGCAATGCCATCAGGGGTGGAGTTCCAAGGAGAGCCCCTGCGCAGGGAGGTAACCGTGTGGATCTCAACATCTTCATACCAGACAGCACGAACACCAGGGCCTTGTCCGCTCCAGCCCGAGCTGATGAGCATCTCCACTCCCGAAGTCTAGCCTCGGCTCCTTTCAGCTTCGTGGCGAGCTCGTCGATGCAAGTGGGAGTCTTGACCTTGGGCCAGAGGGCACGGTGGACCTCGATGGCAGCATCAACCAGCTTGGTTCCAATGGCCCGAGCGGCCTGATCCGAGCATTAAGGGCAACAAGGTGGTCCTGGATATCCCAGCTTTCGCTGAGGGTTTCTGTCTCAGCCCTCTTTGCCCGAGCTGCTTGAACTTCGCGGATAGCCTTGTCCTTGGAGTGCTCAAGTTCTCTGAAGAAGACAAAAAGGCTGTCGCTGAAATAAGGCATACGGTGGCACGGGGTGTAGGTCGGCAGAAAATAAGGAAAAGGGGAAAGAAACTTACTGTCCATTTGGTGATTAATCCGAGCGAGCTCGGACAACCAGCTTTTCGATATAGCTCGGAGGGCGATAAGTTCGGCTTCGGCCGAGGTGGCGCGGCTCTCCAGGGTCTTGGCAAGCTCTTGCTGCTGTTCGGCGGCCTGGTCTTTGACCTTCATAGCGTCCTCCACAGCAGTTTTGGCTTCATTAGCCCGGTTCAGCTCTTGTTGCAGCCGAGCTATTTCATCTTCGGCTGTCTTCAACTTGGAGGCGTAATCTTTGTCGCTCTGCTCCTTGCGGATAGAAGAGTCCGGTGAGACTTCTTCAGTCTGTTGTGATCCAGCAGGAGGTTCTTGAAGATCTTTGTCCGAGCATTGTTGCACTCCTGAAAAAATAGAGAGATCAGTTCGAAGAAATCCGAGGTCTTTTTAGCACCCGAGGCCCGGGGACTTGGCATTGGCCTCGGGGACTCAGCATGGGAGAAATGACAAGTTTTTGAGATTCAAGCCGAGCAATTTTAACTCGGTGGAGTGTCAATTGCTCAACCCGAATCTCGGGGACTGGGAATAGTGTATGTTTGTCATTTGGTTTCAAAGGAAGAAAGAGAGTTGCGTAAAGAAACTTACCGAGGCCTTCTTGCTGCAATCAAGGACCGCAGTCTGCATGTTGTAGATGGACTGGAGCACGGCGCTAGGTCCAACTGGATGCTCAGAGCTCGGGTTAGAGGAGACCTCGGCAGCGTCAGCCGAGTTCCAGTCCATGTCATAGTGCTTCTCCGAGCCTAAGCTGTTCCCGCTCTTGGTCCGGAGTTGCCCGACCTCCCAGCTGCTGATGTTCGGCTGGATGGTAGCAGCGAAAGAGCTCGGGAGGTGGCGACCTGAGAGCTCGAGGGCGCGGTCTTGGTCAAGGTGGACCTCGGCGCAGAAGCGGGAACATGCGGCACCAGTTGGGTGCTCGCAGCCTTGGGGCCCGGTGGCGGTGGCGGCATTGGAGTTTGCTGTGGCTGTTTGGGGGGCTCAACAACTGGAGCTGAATCTTTCTTCTGCTTCTTCTGCTGCTGTTGCTGCTGGTTGCGCGCAGCTTGAGACTTGGGGGAGAGCCGAGGCTCCTGCACGGTCTTAGCCGGAGTCTTGGCGCGATCTGTCTCCGCATCCTTCTGAGGAGGCGGAGGAGTCTGATCTCGGCGGGGAGCAGAGTGCCCCAGGCCGGAGTCAGAGCTCGGCGGTGGAAGTTCGGCGGAGGAGACACGCACCGGGGAGGAGATGGTCTTCTCCGGGCTGCTGAGGTCAATGGACCGTTCTGGAGGAGAGGCTCTGGCGGGGCTGCCGAGGTTAACCTCGACCTCGGTGTCTGAGCTTCAACCACTGGAGGCAGTGGTGAATGTATCGAGCTGTGGCTCTGCTTGATCTGCCGAGCCGGGCTAGACGAAAAAGAAAAGATTAAGTTAGAGTATAAAAAACTTAACCTCGGAACAGCGTGAAAGGTAAAAAGGAGCAAGGTGACTTACGCATCTTCTCCACGGGGCCTCGCTTCTTGTGCCTCGCCGAGGTCTTCTTGGCACGCTTGGCTTTGGGCGCCGCAGTCTCCGAGGTCTTGGAAGCCTCGGCATCCGAGGTACCGGTCCTGAGCGCTTCCGGGAAGCTGCAGACGCTGGATGAAAGTTCTTATATGTTGGAGGAGCATATGAAATGGGAATAACGTTGACAGGTTCCAGAATTTGGCAATCGTCATCGTCATCATCGGGCCAATCCTGGATAGACGATCGAACTGGTGGGCGGTGCGAGGTGAAACCACGAGTCTTACCCGAGGTGGCCTTGGGAATGGGGAGGTGATCCTCATTGTCCGGATCTTCAACCTCGGCGGCGGCCGGGACAGGCAGGTCGGGAGTCCACTCCTTAGAAGAAAGGGGGCCATCCTCGATTTCCTGTCGAGTGAACTTCTGCAGAGGTGGCAAGGTAAAACCGAGTTAGCACAAGAATCAATACAAGGCGGGGTGAAAATGAAACCGAGGAATATTTTACGTCGGGTAAAGTACACTTACTTGAGCTGGAAGGTGATCTCGGTCATAGGGCTTGACACCCCATTTCCACTTATCGGGCATGGTGGTCTTGGCGATGGCCGGATGCGCCTCTTCACCTCGGAGTCATCAAGTTCAAAGGTGCTGTGCGAGTGGGGTCGTAGCGGCCACTCATATGGCAGATCTTATGGGCCCGCGCTTGTAAAGGGCTAACTCGGCGGGTGATCATGGTGCGCAAGATGTCATCTGCCCCCAGCTTTTCTCCTGGAGGACATCATGGTTTGGTGGATCAGAAGAACCTCGGGAGCGTCGGGTGCAGGCTCATAATCCCAGTTGAGTTGGGCAGGGGGGTTCCAATGGTGAACTCCGGCAAATTGATGAGATCTTCGGTGCCCGGGTTCTTCACATAAAGAAGGAGCGTTGCCATTTGCGGCAGGAGTCCAGGCCCTGATCCGAGGAAACTCAGAAGGCGCCGAGGTGAAATCGAGGCCGCCCCGCAAGCGTCATCTCCTTGTCCACGACCTTCTTGTTCGGGACACTTTGCTTCTTCAGCTGGAAGTACTTGGCCCAGGACTCGATGCTTGGCCATAATCCGAGGTAACCCTCGGAAAAGGTCGCGTAGGCCGAAAGTTGGAGGATGGCATTGGCGGGCAGGTGGTGTGGTTGTAGCCCAATTTGTCCAAGAAATCCCGGAAGAATTCCCGGCCGGGAGCCCGAAGCCACGTTCGAAGTGATCCAGGAAGACGACCCGCTCCCCGGATTCCACCTCGGGTTCGATATCTCCTTTCTTCGGAACTCGGCAGATGAGTTTAGCCGGGATCCGCCGTGAATCTCGGAGCCATTTGATGTCGACCTCCGTGACATCGGATCCCTCCCAGCTACCTCGTTCTCCAGATGCTCCTTCCTCGGCGGGATCCGAGGCAGAAGACATGTTGACGCTTTCCTGCAGAAGAGGGAGGTTCAACCGGGGTAAGTACCTCGGACAGTTCAGGATAGCCGGGGTAAATACCTCGGATCATTCAAGACAGCCGGCTAAAGGATTTAGGCGGGAAACATGTTTCTACCATGCGAGATACTAGCAAAGATCTACCGGTGAGCTAAAAAGGGAAATAAATTCGAGTTCATCAGGGGCAAACCTAAAAGGACAGTGCTACGGGTGCGTCTGATGCAAGTCTAGATGAGATCTAAAATGGCTAAAAGTGCAAAGGTAGAGCATCTAGTTCATCAAGGTCTTAGGGTTCATCAGGATCCTCGAGTTCATCGAAGGATGAACTCATCCATGGCAATGGAGGGGAAGCGAAGAACTCACCGTGGAGGAACGCGAGGGATCGGCGGCGAGTCGATGGCGCCAGGCGCAGCGCGCGTACTCCGGTGCGGCGAGGCGCTCGACGGCGGTGCGGAACGATGCTGCAGAACGGCGGCGCGTACTCCGGTGCGGCGAGGTGCTCGACGGCGGCGATGGAGGCAGAGGCACGGAGCAGTGGGCGAGTGGGGAAGAAGAAGAAACCCCCTGGGCCCCTATTTATAAGCCGCGTGCGGTAACGGCGTGCGGTAACTGCGCACTACCGCGCGGTTACCGGGAGGCGCGGGATCGTGTGCGGGTGACGCACGGTTGCGCGGTTGGTGGCCGCACGATCGGCCACATCGTGGGCCGCAGAGTGGCAACCGCCAGCCTCGGATTTCCTGTGCTGGTCAGCGCGAGAATCGAGGAGTCGCGGGCGGTCAAGTTGGTCTCGCACTTGAGTGCGCAGGTGCGCTGTTTGGTGGGTCCGGCTGACGAGGGCGGCGTGTGGTCAGGACCTGTCTTTCAGAGGTCCGGGTTTCGAGGTCCGGGCAGAGATTCTTCGCCACGTGCCTCGGAAAATCTTGAGGCAAGATTGTGCTGAGTCAAACAGCTCGGAAAGTTCAGATTGCATATCTACCTCGGATTAGATTATGGTGTGTGGAAGTACCTCGGCGGAGCTATTTTAGGTCGGTTTTAGAGGTGGTGCCTTGCTTATTTTGAACCTGCTACGGCCCTCCATCCGAGGTCGTAGGACCGCACCAGCTTCGGGGACTAATGTCGGGGGGCTACCCCCGGGTAGGGTCAAGGCTTGGCATAAAGATGAGTTTAAGATATGCCGAGGTACGGAAAGGGCCGACCTGTTTGGGCCTGGGAGAATCCGAGCTTCATCTTGACCTGAGAATAAAGGCCGACCTATCTTGGCCCAGAGGGGTCCGAGGTATCCCGTTGGCCTGGGCCGAGGTTCACTGTCCGAGCTATGTTCAGCCGACCTACTACCTCGGTGCTGTGGTTTATATGGTGAGTGCAGGAGAAGCTGTTTGAAGGAAGTAATATCCGAGGTGGTCGGATCTTAAGTACGAGACCCGAGGTAAGGAGCGGAACAAGACCCGGCTAACCAAGGCAGGAGGCCGTAGGTCGGGCAGGAGTCAATGCTCCTGTCACTTCCAGCCTGGTACAAGAGCGCCTGACGCGGGAGCGTCTGTCACGGAGCCTGGCAGAGGCGTGCCCCGGGTTCGGCGGGGCTGCACGTCTCTGACCGCTGACCACGCGAGATCCGGGGAAAAGGCTACGAGGTAGCTCTGCCAGGCCACGTCCTGTCTCTGTCAGAGGAGACATGCTAGTTCTGCCGTTAGGCAACAGGAGATGGGCAGGCCACGTCTTGTCCCTGACAGAGGTACGGTGATGACCAGAGCAGAGGCATGGCTACAGTGTTCAGCGAGGGGCACAACGGTAACTCGGCTGGCCTATATAGTGGGCTTCACCCCCCTCCTGCTGGGGGAGACTGACCGATCGATCGACAGAGGAAGAAAGAGATAGAGAGAGAGAGAAAGGAACCTCGGAAACCCCGGAAACACCTCGGATCTAGCTCGGAGTGCCTTCTTCCTCCCGTGTAGCTCCATCTTTCACCTCAAGTTCTCACCATTGTATCATCATACAGCTCGAGGAGCAGCTTGTACTTGTCACTTTGAGCTATACACTGAGTAGGATAGTGCTGCAGTAGGGGTGTTACCTCCGCAAGAGGGCCCCGAAGCAGGGTACATCATGGTGTGCTTTGTGTTCTTGGTTTCTTGTTCTCTCGTTCGTGTTCTTGCGGTTTCTTGCGTGTTCTTGCTTGTGCACTTCTTGAGTGCATAAACCCTCCCCGGATTCCCCCAACGACCATTCGGCCCCATCTTAGCCATACCTATGGCATCTGCCGTGATCCCACCACGACAAGTTTACTCAAGTTCAAGGGTCCTACTTACCTTGCTAGGGGTGTCAGGGTGGGAATTCATGCTCCCTGGATTTCTCACCTCCTTTTCGCTGATGATAGTATGATCTTTTCGGAAGCTTCCCTGCTAGTGCTGCTAGGCTCCGTGATATTCTGGAAATATACCGCAAGGGATCTGTCCAGCTGGTGAACAAAGCGAAATCTGCCATTTTCTTCAGTAAAAATTGTACTGAGGATATGAAAGAGGCCATGCATGTGGGTCTGGACATTGAATCTGAAGCCCTTGTGGAAAAAAATACATGGGCCTGCCGACTGCGTTGGGAAGATCCACTTCGGATGCTTTTGAACACCTTCCAACTTCTGTGAAGAAACTAGTGTATGGATGGAGCCCAAAAATCATGGGCGGGGCTGCAAGAGGGGTCCTCATCCAAGCTATTGCACAAGCAATTCCCACCTATCCGATGAGTTGCTTTCATCTATCGGTTAGAACCTGCAAGAAGATAACGGGTTGCTTGGCAAATTTCTGGTGGGGTGGTGACGGTGTTAAAAGGAAAATGCACTGGAAAAAATGGGCTGATCTTGCGATACCAAAAGCCGAAGGTGGTATGGGTTTTCGTGATCTGCAGAAATTCAATCAAGCAATGCTGGCTAAGCAAGGATGGAGGCTCCTCACTAAACCTAACTCTCTGTGTGCCAGAGTGCTGAAAGGGAAATATTTTCCCCATTGTGACTTCACCAATGCTACTAAAAAGAAGAACTCTTCTCACACCTAGAGAGCCATCCTTCACGGTAGAGAGGGACTCCTCAAAGGCCTCATTAAACGTGTGGGCAATGGAAACAATATCCGGGTTTGGGACGACCCTTGGATTCCATCCAACACTGGTTTCAAACCTCTCTATAGGCCAGCGAACTCAACTGTGGTTCTGGCTAGTGAGCTCCTTGATGATAGTGGCACTTCCTGGAATATTGACAGTGTCATGGCCAACTTTAGTGCTGCTGATGTTCAGGCCATCTGCTCTATTCCTTGTGGCAAAGCTGCTGATGATTTCTGGGCTTGGGGTGCAGAGAAACACGGAAATTTTTCTGTGAGGTCTGCTTACCATCTCCTCCGCACTAAGGAAAATTCCCAGTCCAGTCTTTTGGTGGGGCTGACCCCATTTGGAAAATTCTGTGGAAACTACCGGCTCTCCCAAGGTAAAAACTTTCTGGTGGCGGGTTATAACACAATTTTATTCCCTTGCCGTGATGTTCTTCACCAAGCAATTGAAAGAATACCTTTCTGTGTGGACTGTGGTGCTGACGTTGAATCAGCTAGGCATGCCTCCTGGAGTGTGAATGGGCTTTGCTGTTCTGGAATGAGATAAATTGCTAACTGGAATTAAAATTCCAAAGCTGCACCCACAATCTTGGGCGTCGGATCAATAAATGGATCTCTCATGCCGGAAAAAGAAGCTTGTATGGTGCTTTGTGGGATGTGGTCGATATGGAAGGCAAGAAATGATCGTCGCCATGAAAACAACAACATGCCTATCACTAAGGCGGTTCATTGGGCCCTTGACACTGCCTTTGACTTGTGGAATGCGGAATCAAGCATGGCCATCAGAAAAAGCCTAAAATTCATGTTCAGTGGAGGCCGCCTGATGTTGGCATGATAAAAATCAATGTGGATGGGGCTTTCAAGGCACTGCAATGGGAGGGTGCAACTGGCACTATTGCTCGTGATCATCTGGGCAACTTCCCTGCGGCTGACTCGTCGTGGCACCCCTTTGCTGCGTCGGCCTTGGTCATGGAGGCTGTGGCAGCTCGAATGGTGCTGATCTGGCTAGAAGGCAGGTTTCGGAGAGTTACTATTGAATCCGACTCCCAGTCTTGACCAAGCTGTGGAATGAGAACCAGTTCGAGCGCTCGGAGGTTGGGCAATTTTAGCTGACATAAAAAGAGTTAGTAGGGGTTTACTAGCTTTGCACTTTGCTTCATTTAGTAGAACTAGCAATGTTGCCGCTCACTTATGTGCCCAGAATGGTGTTGAGAGAAGGCAAAGGTTGCTCCTGGTCTGTCAGGGCACCAGATTTCCTCTGTAACTGCCTTCTCTCCTGATTGTAACCCTGCTGCTATGGAATGAGAAAGGACTTAAATCGCAAAAAAAACAAAAACAAATGTGAGGTTGAATATATCTCCAATCCGAGCCGTCCGTTTTTCCGCGAACGTTCGGATGATCTGAGATTCTTAAGGCGGTGCACGGCTGCACGCATAGCCCTTGCCCATCCGTCCATAAATACTGGCCGGTGGCTTCAACTTTCAACTATTTTCGACCGCGGCTTAGGATTCAGTTTGCCTGCCCTAATCTAGAACAAACAGTACTAATCCCCAGGAGGCATGGATCAGTGCATACAGGTCGCTTTGCTCGCCGGCACTGGCGCCATAGACAGGCAATCCAACTTCATCTTCTCGCCCTTTCCCTCCGGGCAGGCTCGCTCTGCTCGCCGCCGGCAACGAACGGTGAGACGCTGAGCCAGCTGCTGACCTTCCTGGGATCTAGAGAACTCCACCTGCTCAACGCGGCCATGCCAGTCTCATCGAGGAGATGCGCGCGTGGCGCAGCTCTCCTTCGCCGCCGCATCTTTGTGGACAGATCGATCTCGCTGAGGCCGGAGTTCGTGTCCATGGCTGCCTCCGCCCACGGGGCCTTGGCGAGATCATTGGACTTTCGAATCAGGCAGTACTACTAAATTAACAATCAAAACCTCCGATGGAAACCGTCGTCGTATGCAGGCTATTTCGATAAAAAATCTGTAAGTAAAACACGAACAGCAAACCTATGGCACAATAAGTAATACATGACGGAGAAACTAAATAATGTTGTTTTTACATGGACCAGCCCCGCGGCAGCAGCAGCTGAGGTGAACGCTCTCGTGGCGGAAACACGCGGGGGCGCATAAGCAACCTCGTCTCCCCGACTCGCTGAGCAGAGTTGACGCCAAGATCGTCCACGCCAACGCATGCACTTCAAGGCGACGTGGGCCGAGAAGTTCTGCCCGTCCGACACCGTCCACCGCGATTTCCACCGTCTCGACGGCAGGGACGTGCGGGTGCCGTTCCTCTCTGCCGCCGGCACGCAGTTCGCCGCCAGCTTCGACCACAAGGACGACGGCATCGGCTTCAAGGTCCTCCGGTGCCTGTACAAGACCGCCGGCACGCCGCGCTTCTCCATGCTCGTGTTCCTCCGCACAGGCGCAACGGGCTCCGCGACCTCCTCTGGCTGGCCGTCTCCGAGCCTGGCTTCGTCACGCACCACGCTCCCGGGAAACTACAGGTGGTAAGACCGTGCATGGTTCCCAAGTTCAAGTTCTCCCACCGGTTCGACGCCAAGAACGCGCTGCGTGGCCTCGGGCTGGCCGCGCCGTTCGACCCGACGGCCGCGGGCCTGTCCGGCACGGTGTCGAGCATGCCGCCCATGGAAGGGCTCTGCGTGTCGTCCGTGGAGCAGAAGTGCGCCGTGGAGGTGGACGAGGAAGGTCGACGCGGCAGCGGCGTTCTATTCGCCTTCGAGCCGAGCTATAGCCCGGGGCAGCGGTCGCCGCCGCCGCCATGTGCTCGTGGCGGACCACCCGTTCCTGTTCGCCATCATCGAGGATGACAAGGCCGAGGTCCTGTTCCTTGGCCACGTCGTGGACCCTTCAGTTCAGTAGTGACGATCGACGATTATTTAGTCGCGGTTTCGTGGACGGTTTTGGTTTATTCGAGAGCCATGTCTGTCGGTTGGGGCATGTTGCCTCCGTCATAAGTTTCCTTTTTTTGGGTCTCTCTATGTCTCAGCTGACTGAGACATAGTTTTGTCTCGGTCAGGTGATGTCAGCGCGTTTCGTGTGTAGACAAATTCGGCCCGTTTCGGTGGTCCTTTCTTTTTGGGCCTTTGTTTTTTTTTTCTTGTTTTGAACTCGTTCGGTATTGGGCTTATGTTGAGCTGTATTGAGCTCGTCTGAAACGTGCATAGGACTCGTGGCGCCTATGTTGCTCTAATCGTGGGCCGGCCCATTTGTAGTCGTCGCCCACCAACAGGTAAAAATGAAGGGAAAAAGACGCAGCAGGTTCGTGCCTATGTGCATATATCATTATTACCTTATCTATTACTTCCTGTTTTGGGTTTTCTTTTCCCTTTTTTACTTTTCATTTATTCTTTTATTTCTTTCTTTTAGATTATTTAGTTTAGTTTTCTTTTTGAAAAATCGTAATTATTTTTAAAAATAGAACCATTTTAAATTTGGAACCATATTTAAATTCAGAACCATTTTTATATTTGGAACCATTTTTAAAAATGGAATCGTTTTAAAAATTAACAATTTTAAAATTGGGAACCATTTTACATTTGGAACCATTTTTCAATTTGGAACCATTTTAAAATGGAACCATTTTCAAAATGAAACCGTTTTTAAATTCGGAATCATTTTTAAATTTGGAACCATTTTTAAAATGGAACCATTTTAAAAAACAAACAATTTTCAAATTTGGAACCATTTTGAATTAGGAACCATGTTTAATTTGGAACCATTTTTAAATTTGGAAGCATTTTCAAAATGGAACCATTTTTAAATTTGGAACCTTTTTCAAAATGGAACCATTTATAAAGTTGGAACCATTTTAAAAATGGAACCGTTTCAAAAATGAACAATTTTAAATTCGGAACCATTTTTAAATTTGGAACGATTGTCAAAATGGAACCATTTAAATTTGGAACCATTTTTTTTAAAAATGATTTTTTTCAAATTTGGAACCATTTTTAAATTTCGAAACTATTTTAAATTCGGAACCTTTTTTTAAATTCGGAACTATTTTCAAAAATGGTTCCGTTTTTAAATTTGGAACCATTTTAAAAATGAAACCGTTTTCAAAAAATGAACAATTTTAATATTTGAAACCATTTTTAAAATTGAACCATTTTCAAAAATTAAACAATTTAAAAACAACGAATAACAAAAAAAGAAAAGAAAAAAAGAAAACAGAAAAATAAAAAAAACGAAAACACAAAACAAAAATATAAAAAATAAAAACGAAAACGGAAAAAGAAAAAGGAAAAAGAAAAACAGAAAAGGAAACGGAAAAGATAAAGAAACAAAAAAAAAAACGAAAACACAAACGAAGCAGTTGGGCCGGCCCAGTTGCAGCACGCGAGGCCATCCTTCAGGCGGCGCTTTCCCTATGCGGCGCCAACGTGCGGCACATAGGGTTTGCCCACCTGGTCTATGCCTTGACCTGCCGGCGCCGCCGTGGCATCCTGTGATCGCCACCGTGACCGGCGCAACAATAAGTTACTAGACTCTCCCACCGTCTGGTAGCATGGTCTGCCACAACCACTGGCCGAATCGCAGAGCAAACGCTAGCCTCGGCTGCAGCCCGCGGCGGTTTGTGCGGGAAAGCCGGGCAGCGGCAGCGGGGCGATCTGCGACGGGGCAGGAGTAGCGAAAGTGCCCGCGAAGAGCAGCCATGGACCAAGTAAGTGTGCGCCTTGTGGCTTCTGCTCCAATTGATAACCTTCTGGCTTCTGCTCCAACAAATTGCTACGTGCACCCAAGTTCCATACACCAGAAAATTGTGATAGAAAATGTTGGACCCACCTTACATAACCAAATTATAAAAAATGTTACATACTCCCATGATACGTCAACAAAAAAGAAACAGAACTACTAAAACCAACACAATTCAAATAAATAGATTCCAAAACTATAGACAATAATAATTGAAATGATAAGAATTGCAAATGGTTCTGAATAAAAACTCAGTTTCAAGTGCGGTTGCAACTGCCTCGGGAGAAAAAACTCAATTTCAACTTCAGTTTCAACTACAGTTGAAACTAGCTCGGAAAAAAAATCAGTTTCAACTGTTGTTGCAACTGGCTACAAAAAGACTAAAAAACAAAAACACAACAACAAAATGAAAATAAAAAATCACTAAGAAAAATAATAAATATAAATTATTAAAATAATAAGAATTGCAAATGGTTCTGAATAAAACTCGGTTTCAACTGCGGTTGCAACTGGCTACAAAAAATACAAAAACACAAAAACACTAAGAAAAATAAATAGAAATTAAATTATTAAAATGATAAGAATTGCAAATGGTTCTGAATAAAACTCAGTTTCAACTTTATAAAATTCTATAAAAACTCAGTTTCGACTCTGAATAATAACTCGGTTTCAACTGCAGTTACAACTGGATCTATAAAAACTCTTGGTTCTGAAAAAACTCATTTGCAATTGTGGTTGCAAGTTGCTTCCAAAAACAAAAAAAAATCAGTTTTTTTTAGAAAATACTAAGAAATTAATAAGAATTACAAATGGCTCTGACTAAAAGCTTAGTTTCAACTGCAGTTGTAACTAGCTCTGAAAAAACTCAGGTCCTAGCCCGACTCTGTCGTAGCCCGACCGTCGGGCCACAGAAATCGGGCCCAACCCGAGCCTAAATAAGGCCGAGCCCAGGACCGATCAGCACGGCCTGACCACGGCCAAAAATCCTGTTTGCAGCTAGCTCCGGCCCGGACCGAGCCCGGCCAGGTGTGGAAGCCCGACCATGTATACTTGCAACTCTAATGACTATATAAATCACGACGAAAACCAAACGACCATGAAAACGTTCGGATGCAACAACTACAAAGTGACTGAGATTTAACTAATTCTGAGACGACTGAGAATTAGCAAATCCATAATTTTTTTGTTTAACTATGTTTTTGTGAATATGCAACTGGTATATTAGAAAACGGAAACAAATAAATATGCAGAATAATGAAAAACGAGAAAACAATATTTTAGGGACGGACTACCAAGAAAAGAGACGCAACTTACTTCTTCAAATACAACTAAAATATACAATAAAAAGACAAAATATCCACACGAATGGACAAAAAGCTCAGCCTGGTAAAAAAAACCCATAACCAACGCGCAGTTGCAGCGCTCGTAAAAGCCACCCTTGCTTATTACACAAAACAAGCGACAACGTTTGACACGAATCTTTACAGCTTTATCTGACGGTGATAGAGTTGACTGAGATTTATACCTAACAAAAAATCTATATGCGGGGTGGCCAAATTATTAACGAGGGCAAAAACAATTCAAAAACAAAAAGGAAAGAAAATGTCTACTTCCTGTGTTACGTGATCTATGACACTCAGTCATTACAAAGAGCACACACGCATCACCATCAACACATAACGAAAAAAATAAGCTCCAAAAAAAAAAGGCGACCCCAGCCCAGCGCAGCCCACGTCGCGTCCCCAGCCCAACAACGCGTCCCCAGCCCAGCCCGTTAAACTTAATTCGCACTCCAGAAAAAAAAGGACCACAACAAAGCCCAACAACGGAAAAACAAAAGACAAACGGGCCACTCAGTGACACGCACGAATCGCGACGCACGCACAGATCCGACGGACGACGAGCTAACTGAGACAGAAGCTTAAGTCTCAGCTGACTGAGACTTAGCAAAACCGCTTTTTTTCGGTTCTTTTTTGGGGCTTCATTTGAAGCTCGGCTGCATTTTAAGCGATTAGAAGACAGTCAAAACACTAGCCTGAATTTACATTTTCCGGTTTGTTATAGTCGATGCCTCGATAGATCATATTGCCGAGTTTGTAATTCAGTCGTGGTCTCCTATATCTAATTGTCCATTCATAGGTGCTGGGGGTGCTCGTAATATAAGTATTTCCTCCTTGCAAAAATATGTGTCGCCGGCGTGCGGCCGCTATCTTGTCTTTTTGCATTTGTCTTGGTCATTCCACTCGACATGTGGTGTTGGTGTTGTCCTGCGGTACCCAGACCTAGTTCTGCTAGGTAGTGTAGCCGTGTTTTGTGTGTGGGCGTTGAGTTTGTATCGGTTTTGGCCAGTTTCCCTTATAAACTGGTCAATTCCTTTTCTAGTTTTCTACTTAATGAAAGACAGTGCTCGTGCTGGTTGCTAAAAAAATATAGTGAATATGCGATTTTTACAAAATCAAACCGTGTAAACTTTGAGCAAGTTTATATAAAAAAAATCAACAACTAGAATGCCAAATTAATATCATTGTATTCATCATGAAGTAAAGTCAACTTTGAGAGCACATATCTAACCTTATAATAAGATTTCAGATCAAGGAGCTCGACATGAAAGGTATTAGGTTTGCTGGTATAATCGTCTTGTCGATCGATTTTATCAACCATCATTTCGCCATGCTCAATCCCCACACACTCGCCTTTCCCATTTTCTAACCGTAACAATGTTACCTCTTACTTTGGCCCTAAAGAACACTCTCCCTGATTTTCTCCACTACATTCTTCACGGCCTTCTCTTCCATTCTCTGTAGCTCTTGTGGATCCATCTCTGAAAATGTAACCTCCCATTTCACAATTGTATCTCTCTATATTCCGCACGCTACCTTCACCTAGCTTCGCCTTAGATGGAAATAATTCGACCATGAATTTGAAGGTCGGCACACCATCCCCCTGTTTTTCAATGGCAGGTGCCCGTGTGAGGTAACGGAATCAGACGAGGCCCAAATTGCATTCAACATTAGGTTGGAGAGATACGTATTACCCATTCGAATTTATCTGTGGCGGCTCCATCTCATTCTGTCCACCGGCGCCTCCCCCCCCCCCCCCAACACAATTTAGAGATTTCAAATCGGCGGAAGCAAAGGCGACGCGGTCCAATCTAAATAGAGTCGGAGGAGGACATGACTAGGGTTCCAAATTCACTAACCACATACGCCGCTGCCGCTGACGATAACCTGCGTTAGACTTGGATTACGCAGTTAGGTTAGGTGTTGGAGTCGAACACTTGTAACCTGGTCCTAATATATGAGGGCACCGGTGTTAGCCAAAAGAGACTAGACAAAAACTAGGTTAGACAGAAGATTTATTTCGAGAGCGGTCTGGTGCCCGTGGCAGGGGTGTCAGACCGGTGTGGCACTTGTGATCTGACGTGTCTGTACACCGACGCAGACTTATCATTTACGGTATTTTGATTAGTACATCGGGAGGAGCGCCTGTTAAGCTTGCCCCGTAGATGTAGACGTTGATCGCTGAACGGCGTTACTAAACATCGTCTCTCACATCTAGTTTTTTTAATGATCTAACTGTGTAGATTTATAACAGGTTGTACCACCCCCATGCCATCAGAGTTCAGATCTCAGATTTGACACATGTGTTTCTCATTTAGTTAGAATATTTTTCAGTGGGAAACGCCGTTCTTGTCAACAGCGAGGCGTTCGTGGCGACTTCATCAATCTCAAGACCTGATCCGTGGCGCAGTCTCTCGGAGATGGTAATAGGGGTAGTATGTGTGTGTACGATCTTAGGGATGAGTGTATGTTTATGAGCGTCTGCGTTTTTAGAGAAAAAAAAAGAAATCACGTTTCCTAGATACTCCCTCCATAACGTAAGTCTAGCTAGTTTAGCTTGCTAAACGGCCTTATATTTTAAAATAGTTATTAAGGGGAAAAAAGAAACAAATTCGCCCAAATACGATCAAGCGGTCCGCTCTCCGGAGACTGTTGAGACGCTCCGATCGTAATTCGTAACGGACAGGCGGTGCCCTCGCCCTCCCTCCGGTCTATAAATACTGGCCGAGGCCTCCTCTTGCTACCTCTTTTTCCCAAAGCGTTCGTCCCAAGATCTATTTTGCTCGACAGCACATCGTGCAGTGCTCTCTGCTAGAGCCTAGAAGTTCAGAGCTTATTTTTTTAAATAACTAGATGACCGGTTGCGCCCCTGGCGCAGGTGCCGAACTCAAAACTGTAATGTGACCTTAAGTTTTCATATTTTGCATATATTGTTGTTTGTGCTTCAAATTCCCGCGGCTATCATGTGGCTATCATCGCTAATTTTGCTAACACACATATGAGTAATGAAAAATGAATGGTATATTGGTTAAAACTATCATTATGACGACGTTTGTTTAGCTCAATTTTATACGGATAATAATATGAAAATGGCGAAGTTGTCTGTATGAAACATCTATAAAGTAAAAGTGGATTTAAATTGGTGAATGTAGACAAACATAAATTACTTGATAATAGATGACCTACTCCAATACAGAGGAGTATGAAAGTTTCAAATCGTACGATTGTCACAATGCTAATAACATACTAATATTGCGCTTACAGTTGAGAAGAGAATCCTATTCTACAGAATTATCTCATAGAAAAGGAAATAATTAGCGATTACCACAAAAACAAACCTTAGCCTACAATTCAAAGATAGTTTACAAACCTTGTCAAAGATTCAAAAGTTCAGTATAGTTTCAATTCTTTTGCTATGTACAAAAAGTTCAACATAAATAAATTCAGCATACTTATTGTAAGCAGTTCAAACAACCACTAAAGAAGTATAAAAGGTTGAAGAGCAAAACACATCATGTATGCAGCTCACGCATGCTCCTGTAAATGTGTCTGTGATTTTAGCCAATGAAATAAGCGATGATGCAAATTTAATTACCAAGGCAACCAAGAAAGCTCTATCCATGGAGGCACATTATGGAAGGCTATCAGCCAAATCCATAAATACAAAGACAGACACTTATCCCAAATCATTTCCGAACAGTACATCTAATATGTTAAAAAAATGTACAGAAATAGAAGTAAACCCCAAAAATCCAGCACCTAACCTCTGCAATTTCTTTTCCGCCCCAATCGACTGAACCATAGCACCAAAATTCAGGTTGTCATCTCCCAAATGACAGAAACAATCCCAAACCTTTGGATTATTTGTGAGAACCCTCTATTTGGATATTTTAATATACATCTTGACAAAATGGCTCACACGGAGAGAAAATGCCTCACACTAAATAACAAATGCTAACTCGCAAACAGAGCTTCCATGCACTCTAATGGTCTTAGGAAGCTCAACATAAGAAGTAAACCTGTAGGTATAGGTAAAACTGGAAAGGTAGCCTCCATATCTCTAGAGTAGATCCTCCTAAGCAGGAGAGTAACAGAAAAGTTGAAATGAGTACACTCTTGTATATACCTCAGAGGAAATATAACTTAATCACGCAAATGCAAAAAGCAAGACTATAGTGTAGCCTTAAGTTTTATATATTTTGAGTATATTGTTGTCCGTGTTTGAGATTTTTGCGGCCATCATGCTGCTACCATCATCGAAATTATGAACCCATGTGGGTATATTTAGATCTTTTTAATACTCGTCTCAAGAAAATGGCTCACACGAAGAAAAGAAAACGCAAAATACAACAAGGTAGACAATGATGCAATATTCCAATTTAGACCGAGAGTTATTTGCAAATAAATGATTAAACTTGTAGATAGTACTTTTTGGCCGACGCCTTCTTCTTGACTGGTGTCTTCTTCTTGACCGACACCGGCTTCTTCTTGATCGGCGTCGCCTTCTTCTTGACCGAGATGCGCTGTTCAGGTACTTTATATGTAAGAAGAACTGTAATAAATACTGTCAGGTAACTTTTTCCAAAGAAATATCACTTCATACACAACTTAGGTATGAACTGTAGTATATATAGCACTGAGAGACAAATATATACTGTTGAGGCACAGTTATAGAGTAGTTTTTCTTGAGAATACTTAATGTGTAACTAATAAAGTCCCTCATTCACACGACATAGCAGGGACGATCTGAAATGTAAGGGTGTGAGAGCTTTTTACGACATACAGTCGAGACCCTACCATAGTGCTATCATTTGCATTTGGGGTTATGCCATTTATAAACTCTGCTGCATCTTAAGATTCCAAGTAGTTAATGCATGAGCACAAAGAAAACAAATATGATGCTTCCTGACAATGGTTCTTGTTGTACGAATTGAGAATTAATCCATAAAGCTTTTAGAGCAATTGGTCAATGACTGACAATGGTTCTTGTTGTACGAATCGAGAATTAATCCATAAAGCTTTTAGAGCAATTGGTCAATGAACCTAACATGGAAGAGTAACAACTATGTGAAAGCAGGTTGTTCAATGAAACTGACATGGAAGAGTAACGACCATGTGTCAGCAACGACTAAATCCACAGTACATATTGCATTACAGTAATGATTCAGACCCAATCATTCCATTCCCAAATAAATTTAATAATGCTATGAGGGAACAAAGCATAGAGAAAAAGTTTTGGAATGTGATACCTGGGAGAACCAATCATCTTTAATTATGGTAAGAAGCAAATATAATCATTTGAAACTGAATCATGGCATTCTTTCTGAGAATTTCTGCTACCCCACGAGTCAATATCCAAAACCCCTGCATGCAAAACAAGATCAGAACCTGGTCAACACCGGCACACATCCTAATGTTCGGTGGAAACACAAAATGCCACAAAAAGGGATAAATAGAGCAAGCCTTTGAATAAATACATTCGGGTTACTCTTCACAAGAGGAAGACCACATGAAAGCGAGGCGAGAGCACACAGGCTTGGGCTGCGACGAGCTACTGGCGCCTTCATTTTGTATGTGCGAGCATCAATGGCAAAGGAAACAAAAAACATGAGTGGTGACTGAACCTATCTCGCAACCTAGTAACACAGTGCCTCTTGTATTCAGGTTATTTTAGTAGAACAAAACATTGATGTTGTCAGCACAAACCATTCTCTGATATAGTACTGGTAATCTAGTTCACATTTTGGGAATCTAGTTCACATTTTGGGAACTGTGTTTTGCACAATATATCAACAAAAATTAGTAATAAAGAGAAGATTTAGTTTTACCTCGGGCTTGGAACCATGGATCTTGCAAACCTGAATATAGCACGATTTAAAGCAAGGGCGACAACCACATATTTACACCGCCCTTCCCACACCGTTGGACATAAGCCTTTCAAACCTGAATATAGCACGATTTAATGAGAAATCTCTCTACCTACCATAACATTTCAGCAGAATGGAAATAATCTGAATATAGTACATCATGCCTTTCAAACCATACACAATTGCATTGTTTTTAAAGCAAGTAAAACAGGAGGGTCAAATTCCACATAGCTGCAAGCAAAATAAACAGGCAGACAATGAAACTACAGTCAACATCAATGTCCATATAGGAAGCCAATGTAAACGAAGTCATGGTAGACGCATGCTATAAACTATTAAGGTTCCCATGTAGCAACTTTCAGTAGAGATATCGGAAGACACGTGAAAAAAAGAAATCAGAGACATATATCACATCGCATCCGCACTGTAGAAATTCTTACAGGTAGCAGAAAAAAAGAATTCAGAGACATATATCACATTACTCGACAACAAGCGTCAGTTTACAACAGAATCAAGAGTTACCTAGCATTTTTTCTCCAAATAGCAGTAATATAAGCAATCACACGAGTGTCAGTTTACAACAGAATCAACACAGTTCTTGCAGGTAGTAGTATTCTTCAAATTAGCAGTTTAGACAGTTTAGATATTTTCTCTTAGGTGACTTCACATTAGGGTGCCTACAATAATGGAAAATGTCATGGCACTGGACGCTCACCTTGACCTCCGACCCACCCAGCAGATCCACGGCAACCGACAGCGAACACCAGCGCACGATGATGTTGTTCTGCGAGAAACCCTGCTCCTCTCTGCTTATACCTATAAAACGAAACACACTGTTAGACCGGTACCATGAAAATAACATTTGTAGGACACCAATATATAGCAAAACCAGCATAGGACAGAGAGAATAAGGAGAAGCTATATACGAATATGCAGTCAAGTACAGTACTGCTCCCAAATAGTCTACATGTCAAAATGAGCAAAATATCCAAAAATCGAGTTATCTATTTTCAGCAAATGAAAGTATGTGGGTTCAGATGGATGATTCTTTTACCTTAATCATGGTATACCTGCAAGCCACTCGTTCAGCAGAGCATTCTTCCTTTGTACTCCCACCACATCTCACTATATGAGGTCAAAAAATCTATATCACTATGAGAAACTGAGCAGCCAAAGCACAATATAAAACCTAAAATTATCAAACCAGCCAGCAAGGAAGACAAACCTCATCCCCTTGCAGCAGCAAAACACACTTTCAGCTTTGCCAATTCAATTAGAACAGCCTGCAATGCACAGGTTCAGCAGAGCAATTTTTCCTTTGGTACTCTCCTCTTCAGATCCCTCTTGATAAGGTTATGGGTGGTAGACCAGCAGCCGACGATTTTAGCATGTAGTACCTCCTGGACACACATCAAGCTTGGCTGGATTTAGAGAAAATGTTAGTATCAAAAGAGGAAAGGGTAACCAAGGCCTGCGAAAGGGAAAAGGGTAACATCAAAATTTGTCAGGCCTACAAACTGAATGGATATTGATAGTGCTTCATAAAATCAAAATTTGCTCTGCTAGTAACTCATATCAAGGAGGTACAAAACAATGTCAATTCCAGATATTTGAATTTTGAATGAACCTAAGCAAAATATTACACAACTTTCTTTAGAAAATTTAGACCACATACATTTCTTAGGTTAGAGCAATACCATGTTTTGTGACGGGGTGGAGATGACGAAGTTGCTGAACAGGCAGCCCAGCTCTGGAGATTCATTGACCTGAGTTCAGGGCATAACCAATCAGAGGGTAACTTTCATTAGTACTTTTAGAAAATATTAGTGATACTCTACCGAACAAACAAGAAAATCATCTATAAGTAAAAATTTAATTGACAGAAAAACCATTTTCGGTGATTTGCTTCTGTTCACTTAAAATTAAGTATGGCAAAGGGGGAAATCATATAAACCAAATTCACAAAATGATAATTTCCCCAACATTTGAGACCTTGCAGGAGCAGCATCACTGAGATTTATCTCAAAGAAAACAAGAGATATTAGGCAAAATACACAGTAATTCAACAAATGAAGATGCAATTTCAGGAAGAACGGAGGAAAGCAAAGAAGGAAAAGAAGAGCTCTACCTGTATGGGTCTCTATCCCCGCCGCCGGCCAGAGAAGATCTCGAGCCCCAACTGTGGTGGACAAACTATGATGCAGTGTTCATGCGGGTAGGGAGCTCCGTGCTCCACAGCAGCAGCTCCGTGCTCCACGGCTGCAACAACCTCCGTGAAGAAAACAAGAAACCGCCTGCACCATGGCGTCCCACCAAAATCCACACGGGAGATCAAATCCTCACACCATGGAATCCAATAAACAGCTCCCCAGACCCGTTGCGCCACTGGCGCAGGTGACCGATTCAGCTCGGATTTTGAGTTTGCCGACATATGTTGTTGTATGACAGTACAGATATCCAGCTGGGCACACAAAAAACTGCATTGATAATTCGTAGTAATTTATCAATGCATACCTATAAGATTCTTGAAATAAAACAATTTACAACAGTATCGGAACTAACACTGGCACACCAACAGCAACCGAAATCAATATACCCAGGCATATCTTAATAATTACTTTACTCGCTACAATATGTCTCTCATGGAAATGAAGAAAAAAATTAGCACCATATATTCATCGACGAAACATAGAGTATTGTACATGCACAGAAAATAGTTGCAAAATCAAGCAAACTTTCTATGAAAGATAGAAGGTTGATTTCTTGTTGACAAAAATCTGACAGTGCGCTACCGAAAATGATCCAAACAAATCGCTCAAGAGGTGATATAAGCTACCTCGTGTATTCTAAGTATATTGTCATCCGGGAACTGCAGTGTTATATGCATACTACTGGGAGCAGAAACATAGGCCAATGTACAAATAAAAATAGTGGTTTGATCGTAAAATTCTGACTATTTTTTTATCGCTTATTGCGGTTATTGTTCAGTGCACTATGTTAACATGTAATGATCTTTTGCCAGTGCATATATCAAGTCTCATCATTGTACATAAAAAATTATACACTGGTCCTAGAGAATTGTCCTTCAAATTATCTCTGTAATGTAGTTTATTTGCAGCATTCCTGTCTAAATCTTCCAGGGATATTGCGTAGGGGATGATAGATTAAATATAAACACGCTCGTTAAACTAAATTAAAATTATACACATAAAATTCTCTTAAGAGAGTTACCATTAGAGAACTAAACAATTATAGTATCGAGTGTTGTTTAAAACTAAGCGGTTCAGCAAATCTGTAATAAATAAATAAATAAATATATAGGAGAGTTGTTCTATGGAGGGGGCAGGGAGGGGAGAATCACCTTGGAAAGATTGGGGCTTCTAAATCAACTTGTGAAATTTACTGCAGTTCACTCTCTAGGAAATGCCACTCAAAGACCAATGAATGGAACCTCCCAGTCTCCTATATTATCTAAAAGGCAATCCTACAGAATCAAAACACCGAGTCAAAACTTCTTTGAGAGCAGTATGCTACCTAACAGTTCTATGCTTCTATTTCTGCTTTTTCTTTGAGAGCAATATAAGTCACACTTTTTCTTCCAAGAAAAAAATAACTCATTTCAGCAAGTTGGAAGTTAAATCAAAATAGCCATGGTGATTGATGGCAACTCAAGATGTAAATTTTCTTATAGCAATGCATGCATGCACAATTTAATCATGACCTGGTTAGGTACAAGAACAACTCACATTCAGGTGTTGTGATAATCTACAGCAAAATCATATACATTTGTACCTTTTCTTGTCTGCGATCTCTCAGCTTCGCTGGATGCAGCGTGCCTGTGGAACACCTCCAACAGTGGCACGGCCTCGAGCTGCCATCCTGTCAAGAAGCTACGGTTAGAGTGGCATATCTAAAAGGAAATTTAGATGCATTGCTATAAATAGGCTCAACAAATATTGAGAAGTATCTTGTTGGGAGCCTACTAATTTGTTTTGTTGGATTAGGAGACGGCTAGAAAAGGAAAATAATAGTGGCATTAACAACCTGGATACCCCCTTTATCCCTATTTCTTATGCCTCCAGAAATCAATGTATAAGGAGATATGAGAATCAAGAAACTACAGAGATCAGCGTAAGTGACAACTAAACCTTGTCCTCTCTCTGCAATCATAAAAAAGGCTGAAACCTATCAAGTTTGCTCCTGCTCTTTTGGACAGAACACAGACAATTGTATGGACACGCCGGGTAGGGTGTGACAGTTGGAACACATAAAGAAGACTTTGACATAGGGATTTATACCTCCCAATGGCAGTAGGCAGCAGCTGTTGTAGCAGTAATCTTGAGTTATTAGCTAGGCTGCGTACTCTTGAAATGAATGCGGCCACCTGTAACAAAACGCACAGCTGCATATGATTAATGCCATTCTTCTAAGTGTGTTGTTTGAAACAATATCACAAGCAGAGAAGTGCAGCTAGAAAAACAAGAAATGAGATAAATAGAGCATGACAGGTAGTCAAACAGAGAGAAGATAAAAATGAGGCTAAGGATGGATCAAATTATATCATGCTTAGACAGAAAAAAGTAGGGTGAGGTCCACTTGTTTAACATGATGTAGTTGAGATAATTAGGGGTTAACAATCTATCATTACCGTGCAAAGTCAATCTGGGGTTGCTTTGCATGAAATAGGTGACACATAAAGACATTTTTACCTGACATTTAACACAAAACTTATTGATTTGTGATGCTGCAACATTTTAGAAGAAAATTTAGAGAAGCAAAAAATCCCACCTTTTGTGATAGATGCACATAAAGGTCAAGTAATTTGACATGTGTATATGTATGCTCAGTCGTGGACAAGACCAAAAGTTGATTGACTTAAATGAGAAATCAACGGTAACGCAATGATAAATTGATAACTGAAGCCATTGAACCTATTCTTTGTAAATTGACAGCAACCTATCTCTGATGTAGCATTCAACCAACCAACAGATGACAAGCCATTCACAGGTATAACATATCTAACTCGACCAAATAGGGGGTTTGTGGCTGCTGTAGTAATGCATCGAGACATGCTCCACATTAGGTGGTTTGCCAAAAACAACACTTGAAACACATGAGAAACATACACTCCAGAGAGCTGGGAGAGAGACCACACCTTAATTGTAAGAAGAGTGGGAGGCATGCTCCTTTGCACGATCCAGAATACCTAAGAGATGAAGAATGGAAATAGAAATCATTAGTCAGATAGAACATATAAATGAGACCTGCTCAATCTAATTCAAATTACTACTACTAAAAGATGGTGAGTCAACAAAACAACACCCAGCTTGCATCTTCTACTCCAAGCAAAACATGGTGAATAAATGTTTGTGTCTGCTTGGGATATGATCCATTTGGGACAACATGTTCAGAATAGCAACATAATAGCAACGGAAGATGGTAAATCAAATAATGTTGTCCCAAACAAAACAAAAATCAGTTTGTACTCCTACTACTGTTGTACTCTATCAGGATATGATCCATCAGATGTTGGGCTGAAACGACACTTGAAACACACTTGTCGGCGGTGCGGGGCACCGGTGTCAGTGAGAATCCAAGAACAGCAGCTTGTTGACCGGCTAAATCGGCTCTGCAAGGTCCAGCTCGTCACCTTGACGACATGTTGCCTCGTTGCTGCCGCATCCATGGATGCCAAATATCACTGAACATGGACAATCTCACCGGTTGAGTGCAGGTCGGAGGAGACGGCGCCTAGAATCGAGCTGCTGCCTGATGGAGGAGGGCGACGGATCTGCCGGCCACCGGCGCTCCTCCAGCCTGCATCCCCTCCCGGCGATCATGAAGCTAAGCTAAGCATGAAAGTGCAAGTCAATGCATGGCTAAATTATTGACTATGCCAAACAACTTATTAGGTTGGTAGAGACAAAACAAGACGAATTAATTCCACAAATTTATAAACACAGATGCCATTCAGTTTAGCAAAACATGATTACAATTACCGAATGAGAAAAAAAGGAGGATTGCGTTATTATTTAACTGACCATATTTTAGATTCTGTTTGATTTAGCTTCAGGAGTAGTACATGAATAATTAACAGATAATGCAAAAGAAAGGCCATGTACCGGATGTATCTTGTGCACTATGAAGGATGAGGTGGAGAAGGTACAGGACTGTTCATATACGTACTCAGTTTATATTATTGAATGGCCATATTGTTTCTGTAAATTAATTGACTTAGGACAGTCATAATGCAATATATATAGAACACCTCTGAATTACTCGAGAAAATACGAACCGCAGGCCAAAGTCTTCATCACCACATTAGTTATTATCGCAACAAAGAAATAAGAAAAGGCATAAACAATTCATTTTATATCCACAGGAAAAACAACCAAAAGGAAGTGTAAATTTTATATAGCACTCCATTAGGGGGAGATACTTCAGGTTTTTCTCGCTACAAATCGCCTATCTCAAGGTTTAGCCAATAGGTCAATATGCAATTTCTCTTAGACGGTAAAATATTACATATCAGAATTCAGTCCAAACAGGTAGTAAAAAACAGTGGCATGAACAATACAACTAAAAATGTAGAACACCCAGCTCTGTATCTGCTACAAACGGCTAGCACTTTGCAACGACCACCATAACCTGCTACAAAGAAACATCCTACCATCACCAAAAATGGCACTCCAAAAATAACACAATGGTCTGCTAAAAAAGGCATTTACCATGATCTGCTATAAAGAAACTTGCTAGCTATCATACAAAATGGCACTCTAAAAGCACCACAATGCTCCGATAGAAAGGCATTCTACAAGCTCTACTACCAAAAAACCTGGTAGCAAACAAAGAACTGCAACATACAGGGAAGCGGAAGAGACGAACATTTCCTGGGACGGTCGCACAGGAAAGAAGAAGGCTTCTGGAGCAACACAGACCTGCAAGAGACAATAACGAGAATGATTAGGCAAAAGGAACAGGCAGGAAGTAAATCACACCGACTGTTACTTGTAAATTCTCACCCTCATCAAAAAATGTGTGAACCAGGCCATCAAATCCAGCAACGAGTCGAGCGTGAATGTCACAATTGCTATGGAACCCGTCCTGATGGTCACATAAACCTGCAATTCATCCAGCAGAGCGACTCTCTCAAACATTTAGTGAAGAAATAGGAATCTGACCATATTTAACAGCAAATAAGATGCATACTGTGCCATAGTAATACAACGAGCAAATAATTTATGCTAAGTTTACCAGTTTAGTTAACACATGATATGTATTCCTCTTAGCAACACAAATGGCACCACAGCGGATATTAACTGAAAACGTTTGAATTTAGTTGCCAACTCTTTTCATTCCAAAAGGCTACAACCTGGTACTGAAATTATTCCCTGTCAAACATATAGTGAAGAAATAACAACATTATTTACTTCACGGCAAAACAGATGCATGGTTCAGAGCGACGTAGCGTTAACGAGCAAATTAATCCAAACAGTGACGTACTGCAACAATTCGAAAATCCAAACAGTGGAGCCTATTAAAGATCTGTCCTCTGAATTTCCTTGCACCTGGAAGCATACAGCAATGCCTACCATGCTCTGCCTATAAACCTTATTCCTAGTTCCTGCACAAAAACATGTATGTAAAGTGTAGACCTTGCTACCTTGGTGGTGCTTGACGGGGAAAGAGGCATGGTGGTGGTTAATATTGTGCAGGAGGAGGCAACTATGTTGATATGGTAATTAACCAGAACAACAACAATCAGACCCCCCAAAAAAATTGCCGCTTCGTGCTTGCTCCGTTCCTGTTCCACCAAGCAGAGAGAGCCATTCCTAGGAGGGGAGAAGAAAAATAAGATTAACTCGCTCTAAACTCACAGAAAACAGACTGAATCCATCAGAAAACGAGCAAGAACACGAAAAGGAGAAAATGATGTTGGGGCCGTGGAAAAGAAGAGGAGGACGACCCAGTGCCCCGCCGCAATCCACCAGCTACGGCCGCCGTCGTCGGCCTCAATCTCACCGCTTACTGTGGTGCTAGGGTTTGCCACCGCAGCGGCCTAATCACTTAATTTTGAGAGAGAGACGAGCAAGAGAGGGGAGATGCGTTGAGAGGAAGACGAGGGGCTCACCCGTGTCCACCGTCGTCGCCGAATCTGTAGGCTGAGCCGGTGAGGCTGCTCCTCCCTCGTGGCGCCGAATCCGCAGGCCGAGCCGGTGAGGCTGCTCCTCCCCATCCTCCTCTGCGTCCTCTCACAACCACGGGCCAAATCCGTAGGCCGAGCTGGTGAGGCTGCTCCTCCCCATCCTTCTCCGCCCGGCCACTCGCTGCCGCCGCCGTCCGCTGCCGCCCGCCGCTCTCTGCCGTCGCCGTCACCATCCGTTGCCGCTCGCGGCCGCCGCCTTCCGCTGCCATCCGTTGCCGCCGCCGCTCGCTGGGCTGGGGCCCGCCGGAACCGAGCACGGGAGAGGAAGAGGAGGGAGCGGATTGGATGAGGAGGAGAGGAGAGGAAGCGGGGAGAGGAGGCAGTGGATTGGATGAGGGGGAGAGGAGGCAGCGGATTGGGCAAGCGACGGGCCGTCGCTGTCTACCGCGACAGTAAATTTCGGGAAAGAGAGGACGACGCGGGCGACGTGCTGCATGTGGGCCCGGCCCGGTGAAGACCCCACACGTCATGGACGTTGTGTGTCTGTTAGCGAGTAGGAAACGCAAAAAACGACCATCCAACGGCTGTAAAAGATTGGACGGTGGAAAAAATCACTGTTCCAGGGTGAATCAAGGGTCAGGATAAGCTGCCTAAGGGCAGAAACCCGGCTGCGGACACGCCATGGTTGTGGTGAACATTTATAAGGTAAATACGTGAAATTTATTTAATTAGGAAAATAATACGTGTTTTTATTTTTTTCAAAAATATTAGTCAGTCGTCTTAGCCTAAGTCGACTGGGTTAATCGTCCTTGGGGAAGACGATTAGGGCCTTGTCGTCTTTGGGAAGACGATAGGTAGTTGCATGCACGCACATGCATAGTCCTTGCCACATGCAGATTCCTTGCACATGGGACCTGTCGTCTTCGGCAAAGACGATTAGTACTAATTGCCTTCGGCCATGACGATTAGTACTAATCGTCTTCGGCCAAGACGAGTGGATAATATTTAAAAAAAAAACGCGTATTATTTCTGGAAATAAATAAAAGAAGCGTATTATTTAAAAAAAAATAGCAAGTTCAGAACAGCAATACCAATCCTCCTAAATGCAAAAAAAAAAAAAAATACCAATCCTCCTACCGGCATGGACCAGTGCTTACAGGTCGCTTTGGTCGCCGGCACGGACGCCATAGCCAGGCAGTCCAATTTCATCTTCTCCCCGCTTTCCCTGCGGGCCGCGCTCGCTCTGCTCGCCGCTGGCACGAACGGCGAGACGCTGCGCGAGCTGCTGACCTTCTTAGGCTCCCAGGAACTCCACCTCCTCAACGCGGCCAGTGCCGGTCTGATCGCCGAGATGCGCGCGTGGCCGCAGCTCTCGTTCGCCGCCGGAATCTTTGCGGACAGATCGTTGTCGCTGAGGCCGGAGTTCGTGTCTACCGCTTCCGCCGCCCACGGGGCCTTCGCAAGAACCTTGGACTTTCACAACCAGGTAGTGCAACAATGCTACCAAATTACTGCACTAACAACTAAATGAATCATCAATCTTTAAATAAACATGAACCAACAAATCAACGATGCAATATGGCACGATAATGCGAGTACGTGAGTGAGAAACTAATCTTAATTCCATGGATCATCTCATCATCAGCCGGAGGCAGCGGCCGCTGAGGTGAACGGTTTCATCGCGGAGGCCACGCGGGGGCGCCTTCGCGACCTCGTGCTACCCGGCACGTTCCAAGGCGACGCCAAGATCGTCCTCACCAACGCCATGCACTTCAAGGTGACGTGGGCGCGAAGGTTCGACCCGTCGGACACCGTCCGCCGCGAGTTCAAGCGTCTCGACGGCAGCACGCCCGTGCGGGTGCCGTTCCTCTCCGACCCCGGAATGCAGTACGCGACCAGCTTCGACGAACACGGCTTCAAGGTCCTCCAGTGCTTCTACAAGATGGTGCGGCGCGACGGCAAGCTCGACCGGAACGCGCCGCTCTTCTCCATGCTCATCTTCCTCCCGCACAGGCGTGACGGGCTCGGTGACCTGCTGCGGCTCGCCGTCTCCGAGCCGGACTTCGTCATGCGGTGAGCTCCCCGGAGCGAGCAGTGGGTCAGCCCGTGCATGATCCCCAAGTTCAAGTTCGCCGCCCGGTTCGACGCCAAGGACGCGCTGCGCGGCCTCGGGGTGGCCGAGCCGTTCGAACCGCTCGCAGCGGACCTGTCCGGGACGGTGTCGAACATGCCGCCGGAAGGGCTGTACGTGTCGTCCGTGGAGCAGATGTGCGCCGTGGAGGTGGACGAGGAGGGTACGACGGCGGTAGGATCGACGTACGATTGCACGAGCCCAGGCTATAGCCCGGGGCAGCGATCGCCGCCGCCGCCGTCCATGAGCTTCGTGGCGGACCACCCGTTCCTGTTCGCCATCGTCGAGTATGGCAAGGGCCAAGTGTTGTTCCTCGGCCACGTCGTGGATCCTTCAAAAGAGACTTGACTTTCGACCCATGCAGGCCGGTTGATGGCCGGCGAGTGGGGTTGCGGCCCGTCGGGCGTCGACTCTGTTTCAAACTTCATCAGTTTCTTTACTTCTGTTCTTTTTCCATGAACCTTGGTTGTATTAAGGACACTGAGAAAACTCTCGTTTGGTCATTTATTTTCCGTTTCCTTTTTTTTTGCAGGAATTTATTTTCTGTTTCCTCGATTGAATAGTTGACGAATCATATTGCAGTTTGTAATAAGATGGTGATTTCCTATTCTGTTGAGAAACGTATGTCTTTGTCTCTGCATTTCACACACAGTTTTGAGATCAGTTATATCGACGAAACGCTGAGCAAGTTAGAAATCCGAACAATTATACAGGGAAGGTATCACCTACGATTAATATTGAATACTTTACCACCTACTATAGGACAGGTGTGCAAATACCTAGAACATACACTGTAAATCAAAAGGAAAAATCACCCTGAAGGTTGAGAAGAACAGACAAGAGAACTTCCAGATTTGATCACTTCTTTTCCCCTTTCTTGTCATCCTTCTTCTCTTCTTTGGCCGGCCCGACAGAGAGGATATCGATCCTCCCGAACTTCCTCAACTTCTTAGCGATCGTAACGGTGTCCATGTCGCCAATCACCGTCATCTTCTGATCTTTCAGATCGGCGGCTATCGAATCGATACCTGTTTCAGATCATAATCAGATTAGGAGACTGAATCAACCTTTTACCAAGGTAGCAAACGATAAGCGAAGCAGATCAAGACATAATCTGAAACAAACACCAACACGAAATACCATAGATATCTGCAACAGTTTCCATTGCTTTCTGCTTCACTCTCTCGTCGCTCATAGAAGAAACCTTCAAGACCACCTTCTGCTGCCATGCAAAGAACCCATCGATTACAGCCCATTCAAGCGAGAAGTTCATGACGAGAGAGTTTTCAAGCTGCAGGAAATTCACTGGAATCATACCTGCGGCGCCATCCAGACGAGAGACAGAGAGGGGGTGGAGGCAGAGGTGAAGAATGTTGTTTGTGGTTTCGAGGGTGTAGAATGAGCCAAGCTGGGAGACATCAACCCAGCTTTGTACACCGTTGCCGGGTTCAGGCTTCCTTCCCAGTGGAGAGTTTTTGCTCCCGGGCACCACTGCTCCCTCCCATTTAAAAAATTCGAAAATCATATTTGTGTGTTTCAAAAAATTCTGCAAAAAAAATCGGGGGGTAGGTAATGACATATCCTACAAACGTGTAAAAGATCAAATTCAAATAAGTTGTATTTTGAGCTACACAAAAATAACAAAAATGTGGATCTAAGTATGCATATTTTCAAATCTCTAAGTTTGATCAGATTTGTTATTTTTGTTGAGGCCAAAATATAAAGAATCTTGAATTGAAAATTTACACGTTGTTGGGATATATCATTGACTACATCCATATTTTTTTCCAGAATTTTTGATGCTCACAAATATGATTTCCAATTTTTTTAAATGGGAGGGAGCAGTGGTGCCCGGGAGCAAAATGCATTTTCCGCTTCCCTGCTTCTTCTGTTGGTCCACGACCAGAAGTCATATGGACTGGAAGACCAGCTTGCCTGTGTACAATTCTAGAATCAAAATTCAAAGTGGTCGATACTGGCGGCTCAGCAGTTGTTTACCTGCCATCACGTACCAGGCTACTTCCTACAATCCTATGTCAGTCTTTCCTTGCCAGTACGGTGATACTACATCATTCTTCAGTTAGCTTGGTGTGCCTCTGGGTTGGAAACAGTTAGTTCCATCACACAGAAGTCAGGAAAGATTTAGGTAAGTTTGGTGAACGGCCTTGCTCCGCAGGCAGTAGAATCTAATTTCTCGAGCCACGACCCGTGAACGTATCGTGTGCTCCATGCTGGTGCTACACAAGCTGCATCTCTCGGCAGATATTGAAATGCAACAGCACGTGGCGGAATTATCGCCGGTGACCGTTCACAATAACACCTTAGCAGAAGCATTATCTCAAAAAACCAATTTACATGCTCCTCTTTAAAGTTTCTGACAGTTTTACAGACTGCGCGCAAAGTCTGACGTCCTAAACTAAGTCTCTAAATCCCAGAGTTGTTTGATCAATCATGCAAGCTCCTTTGGACATCGGAATGAAACTCGAACCGATTAGCAACTTAACAAATCCAAACATAAATAGTTCATGATAATACCATACAAAATAGTTCATACATAATAAAAAAAATGTTCCAAAACTAGATATAGGATTAAAAACATGATCGAAATGGATGCAATCAACCATGAAGATTCCACTTATGCTCGGTAAGATCATACTGATGCTGGCTGTGGAAACCCTGGTGTTAGATCTGTCGGTACATGGCTAAGAATCTCTGAATTGGATCAACATTGCGCCAAGACCTCACAGGAGCTCCAACATGGCTAAGAGGGGGTTAGGGTTTGAGCTTAATGGGTGTACTTTAAATTGACGCTTTTAAAATTTCAGTATTGAATTTCTCAATGTTTATATTGGTTTATCCCTGTAAATGCCTACTAATGACTATTTGTGTTTTTCTCTATTGGTTCGTTTTCAGTACAAATTATGTGAATATGGAGGAGTGGGTCACACATTAATGACATGCTCCGAAAATGGACCATTTCCATATATGGGTTGTCTCAAGCAACAAAGAAAAAAGAGGAGAAGTGAGCTAGAAATGAGGGCGCCGGCTCATACCAACACTCGTACCAAGTTTTATCGCCGCCACCTAATCAAACAAAGCAACATTTGCGTAGATAGAAAGAAGATCAGAAGGACAAATAAGTTGACAAATGGTGCTTCGTCGTTCTCCAGCCAAGTGAAGCACCGCCATTTCCACCACCACTCTCATCATCGTAGCAATGGCCTTGCAATGCTCCATTCGAATTCGTTGATTGCATGATTAATTCTAAGAAGCTTTTAAATCATTCATATTGACTTGAGACTCCTTATGAATTATTTGATTGCCATGTCTTCGAAGAATCGTGAGTAGTCTTCGCAGACACACCTAAAAGTGAGAAGGATCCTCGTTTCGATCGAATATTCATCACATTATCTATATGTGGTTTGTTCTTGTGTCTTGTGTAGCCCTTGGACTCGATTGGTACCCAATCAATAGAAAGTTGAGGAATCGATAGGTGGTACAAGAAATAGTTGATGGACGCATCCAAAGTCCATTGAGCAGTGACCGATACTCAACGTTAGGGGGGCACCATGTAGCCTAAGAACACTAAGACTTCGTTTAGTGTGTACCTCAATGACTTATAAGCTATATGAGAAATAGTGATGGTGGGATGGATGATTGAAACCTGGATGCGGCGATAATAAGTTGAGGCCCTATGGACATACCATCCACATAGTCCACAATAACTTTTGTGTTCGTCTGGTGCCTGGTTGACGGGAGAGTATTTGAGGATGATGATGATGGTGATGATGAGTACTTCCCCGGCAACGGCGCCAGAAAACAGCTTGATGGCTACGTGTTGGTGAACCCCAAGAGGAAGGTTATGATGTAGACAGCAGAAGTTTTCCCTTGAATAATCTACCCAAGGTTATCAATCCAGTAGGACTTGACGATCTATCGGAAGGTTGTTGATGTTGACTCCCCCTGGCGCTAGGGAGCTTGCACCAACGTGGAATCTGCACAGACACAAACCAGAACTTTGCCCAACACGAAACAGAGAGGTTGTCAATCTCTCCGGTCTTGCAGAAACAAAGAGTTAAACGTATGGTGTGGAAAACAGCAGGAAAAACAGCAAGTAACAGGAAACAGATGATTGCAGCAGGTTGTGTAAACAGTATGAGGAAATTGGACCAGGGTCCACAGTTCACTAGTGGTGTCTCTCTCAGAACAGATAACTAGCATGTTGGGTAAACAAATTACAGCTGGGCAATTGACAAATAGAGAGGGCATAACAATGCAATACATGCCAAGATGTCTACTATGAAATCTAGTTGGGCATTACAACAAAGTACATAGACCGTTATTCCAACACATCTATGCCTAAATAATCCACCTTCAAGGCAGCATCCGCATCCATTCAGTATTAAGTTGCTAACAACAGATTATTGCATGAAGTAAAGTGTGTAATGTAATCAATACAAGTGCCCTTGGACACTGCACCAATGTTTTATCCCTAGTAGCAACAGCACATCTACCATCTTAGACCTTTCTGTCACTGATCCAGATATCTAGAGACTGAACCCACTATCGAGCATAAATACCCCCTCTTGGAGTCACAAGCATCTACTTGGCCAAAGCATCTACTAGCAACGGAGAGCATGCAAGATCAAGAGCACATAGATAAACAACTTGAATAAACATGGTATCAATATTCATCGGATCCCAGCAAACACAACATCTAGCATTACAATAAGATGATCTTGATCATGTTAGGCAGCTCACAAGATCTAAACATGGAGGCACAAGGTAGAGAGACAACCATCTAGCTACTGCTATGGACCCGTAGTCCAGGGGTGGACTACTCACGCATCACTCCGGAGGCAGGCATGGTGATGTAGAGCCCTCCGGTGATGATCTCCCCTCCGGCAGGGTGCCGGGAAGAGCTTCAGAACTCCTCCGATCTGAGATTGACGATGACGGCCGCGACGGAACTTTTCGTGGAATATGATCGACCGTAATAGGGTTTTCGCGTCGCGGAGAATATATAGGCGAAGAGGCGGCGTCGGTGGCCGAGGGGGGCCACCACGCCATAGGGGGGCGCGGGCCCACCCTGGGCCGCGCCCTAGTGTGGCGTGGCCCCCTGGTGGGTCTGCTCCGACTCCCCTTTGGACTCCGTGATCTCCTCGTGATATTATTGACGATGTCTTTTGTTTCGTCCAATTCCGAGAATATTTCCTTAATAGATTTTCTGAAACCAAAAACAGCAGAAAACAGGGAACTGGCACTGTGGCATCTTGTTAATAGGTTAGTCCCAGAAAATGCATAAAAATGATATAAAGTGTAACCAAAACATGTAGCAATTGATATAATAACAGCATGGAACATCAAAAATTATAGATACGTTTGAGACGTATCAAGCATCCCCAAGCTTAGTTCCTGCTCGTCCTCGAGTAGGTAAACGATAAAAACAGATAATTTTTGAAGTGACATGCTACCAACACAATCTTTGATCAAATAACAATGTAATGCACATGATCTGAATGAAGTGATCCAAGCCAATGGTCTATAGTTTGCAAGCAAGTAAATAAAGAGTAAACATAAGTGATCACACAAGTGCAAACTTTCATGAATAATACTATAAAACATTTAGAGATATAATAGTCTAACATAATAGTTAGTTCACAGCAGCAATAATTCTCAACATGAAAGTGTTTGTATCAACACAAAGGAAGATAATAGCTTCAGCTTTTGCTTCAACTTTCAACATGTATATCATATAGATAATGTCAATGCAAAGAATATGATCAACCAAACACAAAGTTATGTAAAAACTGTTATACTGGAGTTGACAATGATGTTTGCTTAAGTAGACAGAAAGAAGTGGGAAAACTGACTCAACATAAAAGTAAAAGAATGGCCCTTCGCAGAGGGAAGCAGGGATTAACATCATGTGCTAGAGCTGTAGTTCCCGAAGGCATATAGAGAGCATAAAATATTGTTTTGTAAGGTAATGGTGTATACAGGTGTCAACAAATCAAATAGCAGGTACTTGTCATCTTCCATGGCTAACTAACTTTTAGAGCGGTTCCGAGAGTTTTTAGGACTGCACTTGTAACAAGCACTTATTGGTGACACTCCTCCCAACCATTTACTTTCCACAAACCATGGCTAACCGAATCCTCGGGTGCCCACCAACATTCACCATGGAGGAGTGTCTATTTATTTATTTATAGGGTGGACTAACCAGCTCTTTAATGCAAAATAAAAGGTGGAGAAGCAGATGAAGCTGCCAATCCTTGTAAATTAATTAGCATGGAAGATGACAAATCTCACTACTACGTCCTTATGAGCTTTTCAAGTAGTGACACAAAAAGGAAATGTAACAGTTTTGAGTAGTTAGTAGATAGCACATGAAGAAATTTACTTGGAATGGTGAAAACACCACATAATAGGTAGGTATGGTGGACACAGGTGGCATGGATTTGGCTCAAGGTTTTGGATGTACAAGAAGCATTCCCTCTTAGTACAGAGTTTAGGCTAGCAAGGTTATTATAAGCAAACATCATTATCAACTGGAATAGCAAGAGTGTACATAAAACACAAGGTTTGACGAACCATAGACTCCCACTGTCTTCCTTGTTAACACATAGCCTTCATCCAAAAATTATCTAGACTACTATGGACTTCCAATCATGCAACAGATTATTATAGCAGAAAATCCTTATAGTAGTTCTTCATTAATAGCCATTACTTACATGATGCACAAGCTTAAACATTAATTACTTGACAGCTCAAAACAATTGGCAAGCATCAAATTACTCAAGACAACGATCTAAAAAGATTCATGTAAGCATTTTATACCACTACCACATGCATAGCATTTTTCTGGTCCAACCAAACACCAATCAACTTATTTGACAACTCTCCAAACAGATATAAGTGAAGCAAGAGAGTACTTTCTTCAAAAGAAACTGAAAGCTCTAACAAGAGATGTATGAAAAACTGAGAGCTAACAGCAATAACAGCAACTAGACAGGAATACTCAACAAGTATAAGTGAAGCACAAGAGTATTCTAATGAAAAAGTGGAGCGTGTCTCTCTCCCAAACATGAATACTAGGATCCAACAAGTATAGCACAGCAAACAAAACAAAACAAACTGAAAACAAAAACACACTGACGCTCCAAGGAAGAGTACACTAGCATGAAGCAATAAAAATATAGCACCATTAGAGATGACCTGATAATTTGTAGATGAAGA
Source organism: Poa pratensis (assembly GCA_947311845.1). NCBI lineage: Eukaryota > Viridiplantae > Streptophyta > Magnoliopsida > Poales > Poaceae > Poa > Poa pratensis. The sequence continues at coordinate 38,897,676 of CAMZMU010000051.1, forward strand.
AGGGGATGCCTTGGGCATCCCCAAGCTTAGATGCTTGAGTCTTCTTGAAATATGCTGGGGAGGTAAGCCTCCCCAAGCTTAAGCTCTTCACTCTTCTTGATCATGTAATATCATTCTCCTCTATCAACACTTGAAAACTTCCTTCACACCAAAACTTAACAGCTTTTCTCATTAGCAGGTTAGTGCACTAAAAGATAATACTTCAAAGTTCTAGCAAAGACAAAACTCACAAGCCAACTATTTTAAACATTAGCCACTGTTACTAGGCTCAAGTGGGCACTTTTACACGAAAAGAAACCACTTAAAAACTTGTAAAAGAGAGAATGCAAAATAAAAGACAGAATCTGTCAAACCAGAACAGTCTGTAATGACGAATTTTTTCGAGGCACTTACGATGCTCAGATGAAAAACTTTTGAAATAATGAAAGTTGCGTAACATCATCAGGAACATGCACAAAAAGTTTCAGCATTTTTCGATTTTTTCTGATTTTCTACTGAATTAAACGGTGACGAACAGCAATCTGTCCCAATGCAGTCCCGAAAATAAAACCAACTTTGCATTAGTAACTCTCCTTGGCACAACAAAACAGCAAATAAAAGATACAAAGGAGTTGCTACAGAGGTAAACAAGCATCCTTGACTCAAGAAAACAAAAATAAAACAGCAAATAAAAACATGGGTTATCTCCCAGAAGTGCTTTTCTTTAATGCCTTTGAGCTAGGCATGAAGAGATGCATCAAGTATTGTCAAGACCAGAAAATCCAAAACCATAATTTGTCTTGACACTAGTATCATGTGAGTATTTCATCTTCTTCCTAGGGAAGTGTTCCATACCTTTCTTGAGTGGGAATTGAAATTTTATATTCCCCTCTCTCATATCAATAACAGCACCAACAGTTCTCAGAAAAGGTCTTCCCAAAACAATAGGACAAGAAGGATTGCATTCAATATCCAAAACCACAAAATCAACAGGGACAAGATTGTTATTAACCATTATCAAAACATCATCAACTTTTCCTAAAGGTTTCTTCATAGAAGAATCAGCAAAGTGAACATCCAAATGACATTTTTCCAAAGGTGCAAGCTTGAGAATATCATATAAATTTTTAGGCATAACCGAAATACAAGAACCAAGGTCACACAAAGCATTGCATTCAAACTCACTCAGTTTCATTTTAATAACAGGTTCCCAATTATCATCTAACTTCCTAGGGATAGAAGCTTCAAGTTTTAATTTTTCTTCCCTAGCATGCATGAGAGCTTTGATAATATGTTCAGTAAAAGCCATATTTATTTTACTAGCATTAGGACTCTTAGCTAGCTTTTGCAAGAACATGATGACTTCAGTTATGTTACAATTTTCGAAATTGAAGTTGTTGTCATCAAAAACAATGGAGCAATTATCACCAACACCTCTAAAAATTTCAGCACTTTTACTAGGAACAAAAGTAGTGCTATCAGGCAATTTAAACTTTTTGTAGAGGTAGTAGAGACATTTCCAACACTTATTATCTTTTCACTAACAGTAGGGGGCGCATTAGCATGTGAGGCATCATTTGTTTCATTAGTAAAAATAGTGCAAACTCTAACAACACTATTTTGTTCAGCAATTTCAGCTTCTCTTTCTTCTCTCTCCCATCTTTCATGAAGTTCAGCAAGCATCCTAATGTTATTATCAATTTTAATTTGGATAGCATTGAGTGTTTTACTCTCTCTAATATCACTAGGAATAGCTTTTATTTTCAGCATTTCAACATCATGAGCAAGACTATCAACTTTAGCAGCAAGAGTATCAATTTTTCCTAGCTTTTCCTCAACAGTTTTATTAAAAGTAGTTTGTGTGCTAATAAAATCCTTAAGCATGACTTCAAGATCAGAGGGCACACTTCTATTGTTACTGTAGGAATTACCATAAGAGTTGCTACCATTAGCAGGATATGGCCTATAATTGTTGCTACCAAAATTATTCCTATAGCATTGTTGTTGAAGTTGTTATTTTTAATGAAGTTTACATCAACATTTTTCTCATCATGAGCAACCAAAGAAGCAAGAGGAATATTATTTGGATCCACAACACCATGTCCATTCGAAAGCATAGTCATAATAGCATCAACTTTATCACTCAAGGAGGAAATTTCCTCAACAGAATTTACCTTCTTACCAGTTGGAGCCCTTTCAGTGTGCCATTCAGAATAATTTACCATCATATCATCAAGAAGCTTTGTAGCAGCACCCAAAGTGATGGACATAAAGGTCCCTCCAGCAGCCGAGTCCAATAAGTTCCTTGAGAAAAATTTAGTCCTGCATAAAAGGTTTGGATGATCATCCAAGTAGTCAGTCCATGAGTGGGGCAATTTTTAACCAAAGACTTCATTCTTTCCCAAGCTTGGGCAACATGCTCATTATCAAGTTGCCTAAAGTTCATAATACCACTTCTTAAAGAGATAATTTTAGCAGGAGGATAATATTTTCCAATGAAAGCATCTTTGCATTTAGTCCAGGAATCAATACTATTTCTAGGCAAAGATAGCAACCAATCTTTAGCTCTTCCTCTTAAAGAGAAAGGAAACAATTTCAGCTTAATAATATCACTCTCTACCTCCTTATACTTTTGCATATCACAAAGTTCAACAAAGTTGTTTAAGTGGGCAGCAGCATCATCAGTACTAACACCAGAAAATTGCTCTTTCATAACCAGATTTAACAGTGCAGGCTTAATCTCATAAAATTCTGCTTTAGAAGCAGGTGGAGCAATGGGTGTACAGATAAAATCATTGTTGTTTGTGCTAGTAAAGTCACACAACTTAGTATTTTCAGGATTACTCATTTTAGCAAGACTAAAACAAGCAAAGCACAACTCGAAATTAAAAACTAGATGCAGGAATTTAATTTTTTTGGGTTTTTGATTTTTAACAGCAAGCAAAACAAAACTAAAACAAGACAAAAACAAAGTAAAGAGATTGGAACTGAGAGACTCCCCTTTCCAATAGCCTCCAAGTCCCCGGCAACGGCGCCAGAAAACAGTGCTGTTGACGGGAGACAGGCAGCTTCCTGAAAAACTTCTACTCCCCGGCAACGGCGCCAGAAAACAGCTGGTGCCTGGTTGACGGGAGAGTATTTGAGGATGATGATGATGATGGTGATGATGAGTACTTCCCCGGCAACGGCGCCAGAAAACAGCTTGATGGCTACGTGTTGGTGAACCCCAAGAGGAAGGTTATGATGTAGACAGCAGAAGTTTTCCCTTGAATAATCTACCCAAGGTTATCAATCCAGTAGGACTTGACGATCAATTGGAAGGTTGTTGATGTTGACTCCCCCTGGCGCTAGGGAGCTTGCACCAACGTGGAATCTGCACAGACACAAACCAGAACTTTGCCCAACACGAAACAGAGACGTTGTCAATCTCTCCGGTCTTGCAGAAACAAAGAGTTAAACGTATGGTGTGGAAAACAGCAGGAAAAACAGCAAGTAACAGGAAACAGATGATTGCAGCAGGTTGTGTAAACAGTATGAGGAAATTGGACCAGGGTCCACAGTTCACTAGTGGTGTCTCTCTCAGAACAGATAACTAGCATGTTGGGTAAACAAATTACAGCTGGGCAATTGACAAATAGAGAGGGCATAACAATGCAATACATGCCAAGATGTCTACTATGAAATCTAGTTGGGCATTACAACAAAGTACATAGACCGTTATTCCAACAGCATCTATGCCTAAATAATCCACCTTCAAGGCAGCATCCGCATCCCATTCAGTATTAAGTTGCTAACAACAGATTATTGCATGAAGTAAAGTGTGTAATGTAATCAATACAAGTGCCCTTGGACACTGCACCAATGTTTTATCCCTAGTAGCAACAGCACATCTACCATCTTAGACCTTTCTGTCACTGATCCAGATATCTAGAGACTGAACCCACTATCGAGCATAAATACCCCCTCTTGGAGTCACAAGCATCTACTTGGCCAAAGCATCTACTAGCAACGGAGAGCATGCAAGATCAAGAGCACATAGATAAACAACTTGAATAAACATGGTATCAATATTCATCGGATCCCAGCAAACACAACATCTAGCATAACAATAAGATGATCTTGATCATGTTAAGCAGCTCACAAGATCTAAACATGGAGGTACAAGGTAGAGAGACAACCATCTAGCTACTGCTATGGACCCGTAGTTCAGGGGCGGACAACTCACGCATCACTCCGGAGGCAGGCATGGTGATGTAGAGCCCTCCGGTGATGATCTCCCCTCCGGCAGGGTGCCGGGAAGAGCTTCAGAACTCCTCCGATCTGAGATTGACGATGACGGCCGCGACGGAACTTTTCGTGGAATATGATCGACCGTCCTAGGGTTTTCGCGTCGCAGAGAATATATAGGCGAAGAGGCGGCGTCGGTGGCCGAGGGGGGCCACCACGCCATAGGGGGGCGCGGGCCCACCCTGGGCCGCGCCCTAGTGTGGCGTGGCCCCCTGGTGGGTCTGCTCCGACTCCCCTTTGGACTCCGTGATCTCCTCGTGATATTATTGACGATGTCTTTTGTTTCGTCCAATTCCGAGAATATTTGCTTAATAGATTTTCTGAAACCAAAAACAGCAGAAAACAGGGAACTGGCACTGTGGCATCTTGTTAATAGGTTAGTCCCAGAAAATGCATAAAAATGATATAAAGTATAGCCAAAACATGTAGCAATTGATATAATAACAGCATGGAACATCAAAAATTATAGATACGTTTGAGACGTATCATCGTCATCTTACCAATAATCGTGATTATCATATGATTCCTCACAATTTGTGCAAGGTTGCAGGTGAATCTCTTTCCAAGCCCATTTTATTATTGTTATCTTCTCTGGCAATTACTTATTATAATGTAAGCAATTTTAGCCTTATTAAACAATTGCACTATTTCATCCGAATTACGAAGAGAACACGCGAAATACGGTGTTTGATAATTTCACCCCTTATTGGACACCTTTCGCCTCTTGCGTATTCAGTAACCCGAGTCACTATAGGGAGAAGGGATCCTCCACACAATCTAGTGCGCTAACAAGGCCGAATACAAAGAGGATTTTCGTAAGATGATCGTGTACTGGTCCCATCTTAGGTGAGACCCCCACTATATGGGAAATAGGGTGGGAAATAGAAGAATCTCACGTATGATTTGAGAAGGTCTATATGTGGACATAAAGGGGGCAAGCACAATTTTTTATTAGATTGCGAAAGCCTAGACTTCAACCAAATAGCTCTGCTCCGATACCATGTCAAGTTTCACATCAACCATTAGAACCAAACGGAAAACGTTAGACAATCCAGATATATTGTAGCAGTAGAATCCAGTTGATTACGTGAATAAACTAAAATTAGACACAGTTTCTAAAGTGCATGGCTATCTACTTACGCTCATTTGATCAAGATCATAAAGCATGCTGTGTAACCTCAGTTGAGCATAGGGTGAGCAGGCGCAGGACAGAGACCCAAAGAAGAAAACAGTGCATGCACGATGTGCCCGTTCTGCCTGGAGGAAGCTCCATTTTAGCACGCCAATAAATGTGAAAACAACCCGTCGGTGGATGACCCACTTCCGTCGAGAAAGTTATATCTTTTTTTGAACAGGGAGAAAGTTATATCCGATGCAGCGAACTGGATGACGGGAGCAGAATGGCTAGCCAGTCTACATGATGATCAGAGGCGATTTCATCACATCGATCTTAAATCCCCCATATTCTTCCGCAATTCAATTCCATGTCCTAGGCTCCCACATTATCCGGATAGGAAAAATACAAACGTGAGTCCAGGATATTAACACAGGTTGGGAAAACAGGACGAGATGACGAGTTCATCACCATTAATGGTGTCAGCTCGTCCGAGGAGGGAGGAAGACTCGGTGTCAGGTTAAGAGATGCAGGCTGCGGCGAAGGCTGGTCGTCGGCTCACTCGGAGCCTGGCAGATCCCTGTCTGGCCGTGAACGGCGGCCTGATCGTCTTCATCGCCGCGATTGTCGCCGGCGCTCTCGTCTCCGCCTACTGGATGTCTGCCAGCGCCAGAGTAAAGTTCCTAGCGGCATCTCTGTCTTGTTTCTTGACATGCTATGACATAAGTACAGATGCATCTACCATACTGCAAAGTACTAGGAGTAGCTGAGTTTGTTCATCGTAAGCTGGGTAGATTCATGGTAGGTCATCGGGATCACCTGCGAGTTGCGACCGTACTATGCAACCCAACCATCCACTGAACTTCAGAGAGCAATCTCGTTACAAAGAAGAAAAATAAGATCGTCTTTAAACAGTCATGTAGATTGCATCTGTTGTTACGAACACATGACGAACTTAATAAAAAAACATATACAAATTGCAGGTTGCTCCGATCATTCCTATCGCTAGTACAGCCGCAGTTCAAAATACTGCAAGGAGTCCGGAGGCGGCGCCGAGTCCGGCACGCTTCACCAGCGCAAACCGGACACCGTCGGAACCTGCCTGTTTGGCGCCATTTCCTCCGCAACGCCAACAGCCACCAGCTCCGGCGCCGGAACCCGGGACGGCCTGCCCGGCCTACTTCCGGTGGATCCACGAGGACCTGCGGCCATGGCGAGGCATCGGGATCACGCGGGAGACGTTGGACGGCGCCCACCGGTACGGTCCCAAGTTCCGGGTCACCGTGGTCGCGGGGCGCCTCTACGTGGCGCGGTACGGCCGGTGCTTCCAGACGCGTGACGTGTTCACGCAGTGGGGCATCCTGCAGCTGCTCCGCCGCTACGCCGGCCGCGTCCCCGACCTCGACCTGATGTTCGACTGCCAGGACCTGCCGATCGTCAACGCCGGCGACCACGCGCCGCCGCCGCTGTTCCGGTACTGCGGCAGCGAGCCAACGCTGGACATCGCCTTCCCCGACTGGTCCTTCTGGGGCTGGTAAACACACACGCATTCCATCACGTAACATCCATGTCTGTCGAGTGAGGTAATCGTTGATCTGTTCTGCTCCGATTTGCGAAGGCCGGAGCTCAAGATAAAGCCATGGGAGGCACTGAGAAGGGAGATCGACGAAGCGAACGCCGCGGTGCGCTGGACGCGCAGGGCGCCGTACGCGTTCTGGAAGGGCAACCCGACGGTGGGCACGGCGCGCTGGGAGCTCCTCAGATGCAACGTGTCCCGCGAGCGTGACTGGAACGCCCGGATCTACGCGCAGGCACGCCATTGTTACCAGTACCACGTCGTACACTGCCAGGTGTTTTCTCTCTGTTTCTGATAAGTGGTAACGCTCATGGACGTACTGCATTTTCCAGGACTGGAGGAAGCAGATGAGGGACGGGTTCAGGGAATCGGACTTGGCAAAGCAGTGCAAGCACAGGTATACTCCCTCGTTCGAGCTCGAGGCAGAGCTCAGATGTCATGGATCTTGATCTGGCGCCTGAAAGTCACATTAGCATGGTTTGTGTAGGTACAAGATTTATGTGGAAGGGCGCGGGTGGTCGGTGAGCGGGAAGTACATCCTGGCGTGCGACTCCATGGCGCTGGTGGTGCGGCCGAGGTACCACGACTTCTTCTCCAGGGGCCTCCTGCGGCTGCGGCACTACTGGCCCGTCCGCGACCGTGGCCAGTGCCGGTCCATCAAGTTCGCCGTCGACTGGGGCAATTCGCACCCGGACAGGGCGCAGGAAATAGGAGGACATGCGAGCAAGTTCATGCAGGAGGAGCTGACGATGGACCATGTCTACGACTACATGTTCCACCTTCTAAGCGAGTACGCGAAGCTCCTGCGGTACAAGCCCACGGTGCCTGACGGGGCCGCCGAGGTCACCGTGCGTTCCATGACGCATGGAAGGCAGGGGCTTGAGAGGGAATTCATGGTGGACACGAAGGTGAACGTGTCGGCGAGTGCAGTCCCCTGCGAGCTGCCGTCGGCGTTCAGTCCGAGGAACTGGAGATGATGAGGAAGAAGAAAGCCGATGCGGTGAGGCAGGTGGAGATGTGGGAGGAGCGGTGACAGCCGACGAACCAAGGAGAAAAGGCTCAAACTTTCCGACAATGGAGTGGTGATGGCAGGGAAGAACGATGAGAACAATAACAGGGAAATTCAGAGTACACAATAATGCACTAGCGATCTGCCGTAGCATTACTGGTGTGCTTCTGCATAAAGCGCATCCAAGACATACCATTTGGTTGTTGGCACTCTTCACTAGATCACGGCACTCCCAAAAAGGCTGCCTCTCTGTCATGTGCCAACGGAAGAGGATGCGACACGTTGGGTTGGCATGGTGAAGTGGCGAAAAGGCTTGTCTGCTATTTCCCAAATGGAAAACAATAAAGATACAATACCAGACAAGTTTTCGGCAGAGTTTTAATGTTTTGGGGAGTTTATTAATAAGGATCTCATGTCTTTGTTTGTAAAGTTGCAACAAGGAGAGTTGCCTCTTTATAAAGTTAACTTTGGAGCGATAACCTTGCCACGCAAAAAAGAAGATGCGTTCCAAATACTGCAATATAGGCATATTTACCTTCTCAATGTGAGTTTTAAGATATTTTAAAAGTTGCGCACTAATAGGATATACTGGGATAGCCCATAAAATTATTAGACCTACACAAAAATTGCTTTATGCTAGGATGGCATATCCTTAAGGTGGTGGTTGTGCTTTAGGAAACTATCCAGGAGTTTCATAAAAAGAAAATGGACGGTGTCTTATTCAATATCGACTTTGAAAAGGCATATGATAAGGTCAAATGTTCATTTTGTAACAAACTCTACGTATGAAAGGTTTTGCACAAAAATGGTATGAACTCATCGTGAAATTTTTGCAAGGAGGGTCCATGGGAATAAGGGCTAATAACAACATTAGCCATTATTTCCAAACAAGATAAAAAGGGGTTGAGAGAAAGGGACCCACTTACTCGTATGCTTTTTTAACATTGTGGCCAATATGTTGGCTATCGATCCTAAATGAAACATCATCTGTTGACCCAACGACAAAGGCGATTAAGTGAGATTGTAGATATAAAAAATAAGTGTTTTTACTCAGTAAGTGCATGTTTAAACTTCTATGTGATGAGTAAACGTGGCACAAATTTTTACATAATAAGTGCCTCTGTAATAGTACTTTGGCACAGACCTCTGTAATAGTACTTTGTCACAATTGACAACAAAGCCTACCGAATACCCTTTCCAGAAGGGCTTAATGGGTGTCAAAGAGGAGTTTTCCAATATATGATCATTTAAAGTGGGAAATGGCCAGAAAATTGGGTTTTGTAAGGACAAGTGATTAGGCGATTTGCCTTAAGCCCAGCAACATCCATCACTTCATAACATTGTGCAATGAAAACACGTGTTGGTTGCAAATATTTTTTTAGATAGTTCTATATGAATATAGAATTTAGAAAAACCTTAACCGGAAACAAATGGAATGCTTGCCTTCACTTAGTACGTACACTGGCTACTGATGGTTAACTTAACAACTTAAGCAGATATTTTTCTGTTGAAAGTTGAAACTCAACAACTCGAGCTTTTTCATGGTCAAATCTATATATGTTCACATGATGAATGGACATACTTTTTTTGCGTAAATAGATTTAGAAAATAAGCGTACCTCTAATGATTAAGATTTTTTTTTAAAGTAATACTTACAAAAGATAACCTTGCGAAGAGAAAATGGAATGGTCGTAAAATATATGTGTTATGTAATTCTGAGGAGTCTATCAATCATTTGTTTTTTGCTTGTCTTTTCACTTATCTTTTATGGAGACTTGTGCACTTAACTTTTAATATTCCGCCATCAGCCAGTATTACAAATATCTTCGAGAATTAATTAAATGGGATTGAGAAAAAAAAGCTTAGATTCCTGTGTGGCTTTGTGTATTAGTTTGGTGTGCATGAAACTATAGAAACGACATTGCCTTTAATTAATAAGGTAGGAAATACTAGTTTTTTACAGGTTGGTCCTACCTTCCCCGAAGGGCAGCGAGCACATATACATATTGGATGCAATCGTCTGAAGACAGTTGATCGGCTATCTACAACCAAGGCTAGTGGCCTACTAGAAAACTACATGATGCCTAGACACTATGTTTTCGTCTTGTTCAGCTGGTTGATTTTTTGGCACAACTTGAGTGATCCATGAAACGTAAACTTTGAATTCTGAAATTTTGCAATAAATTGGCTATGTGCATCAATTGCTGCAGAGGTCAGGACTCGGTTCCCCTTTTCGAAAGAGATGTGTACAAGAAATATTATAATACTTTTTATGCGGGTTAAAAAATATTCATAAATTTATTGCGAGGTCTTGCATATTTTCATGTCATAGCATGTTTTATACAGTATTTACAACTGTTATTACTTTCATTTTTTTCAAGAGCTTGCAAGTGTCTCAAACTCTCAACCATGCGATAGCTCATTTTCATCTGCTCCTCGTGCAAAAGAGTTAACGTTCGTTCAACGTGGCGCCTGCCGCGCTTGCCTCTCGAGGCGTCATAAATTAGGGCAGCAGTCTGCCGCTGGGGCCGTCATATAAATTGATAGAAAAGTTGGGGCCGTGGACTGTCAAAGAACAAGCAGGGCACCTGCTAGTCTTCCAGTGGCAACTGAACACAATATACCTGAGCCAACAGAGCTCAGTGGCGATTGGCGAAGGCCGGCTGCTATGGCGACTGCGGCGGCACCAGCACCAGCTGGGGCCGTGGACGGCCATCGATCCAGCAAGCTCGGCGCGGCGTTGTCGAGAACGAGAACGACCTTCCTCTTCTTCTCCGTCGTTCTCGTCGTAGTCCTCGTATCCGCTCGCTGGATCACCACTGTGAGTTGCTTCTTGAAGCTCTATGTTTCTTTGGTTGATTAATTTTGTGCTCTCGTCGCCATACTCTGCATGCGTGATCGGTAGCAGAAGCTGATGCAAAGACTAGCTAGAATTTCCCTTACCAATGAATCTAGTTCTTCTCTTTTGCGGGACCAAAGAATCCAGTTCTTAATCCTACAGAAAGAGATCCTAAACAAACTTTTATCGTTGCATGATTTGGCCCCGTAATGTAGTAACACCAGACGACTCGGACACTCAGGTTGCTTTATTTGACTTGGGGAACGCTCGTCGATTGTCGTCTACAAAACTACGGCGGCGATAGCCACCATGAATGCTAGCTACACTTAACATCGTGAGTTCCAACTCAGTTCTATAGCCACCGGCTAGGACCACGGCGCCGCTGAAAGCCGGTAGGTAAGGCGTATTAAGTTTCCCCGTTTCTGCTTTGTGTTGTGCCCTTCACGTCACGGTGCTAGCTATGGACGCACCATGGGTACTACGCTACAGGCGCTAGCGATCTAGCACCCCCTCGGTCAGTGTAACCCGGAGAATTGCCCTTCTTTTCGGGAGAAACTGAAAACGAACGGGACAAAGGAAAAGCCATGATTTGATAGATCGCGAACGTTCTACGAGTTGACGCAGAAAAAGTAGGGGAAAAGAAGGAAAAGACGAGAACAAAGGAGGTTCACGAGATTTCCTCAAAAAAAAAAAAAAAGGAGGTTCACGAGAGAGTGCACGGGTGGTTGGAGCTGGAGCTCGGCCTCGCTTTAGCTCGGGCTCTATGGTGGCCTTTTTCGAATTTTATATAAAAAATGATATTTAAAGTTTTAAAATATTCCCAAATGTTGAAAATGACGTATCTATTCCTGCAAATTACCAACGCAAATTAGTTTGGGGGATGCTAGTCTTCGCACATGAGAAGGGTCGCACGATTTCCCCCCGCAAAACGACAAAAGTTGTCGGGAGGAGGAAGACGACCGCGGCCGCAGCCAGCCCCGCACCCACCACTGGAAGAACCGCCGTCCACCCTCGCCGCCCCGCCCCGCGCCGAGCTCCTCCTCCGCCGGTCCGCCAGGAAGAAGTCAACGCGAGGGACGCGTGCGTCGTGTGACGCTTCGCACGCGCGTAGATAAGATTTCCTCAAATAGTTTGTATTCCAGACTACACAAAAAATGACAAATATTTATAAATCTGAATTTTTTGAATTTTGCAATGTTCACTACCACAGATTCAGAAATTTGCCATTTTAACATAGCCTTGAATACAATATATTTCGGATCGAGTTTTTGCATACTGGTAGAAATAATCGTTTTCTACATATATGATTATTTTCAGAATTTTTTGCATCTTAGAAATATGATTTTAATTTAAAAAAAAGGCTCCATGGAGCCAGTGCTCCAAAACGCTGCACTTTTCTTTTGCTAGGTTTTTCATTTGAGGAGAGGAAGAGTGCGGTTGGTCTTTTTACTCAGGGAAACTACTGTGATATTTTTCTTTCCGAAACAGAAACAATTTTTTCTGTCTCATTCCATTAAATAAGAAGAGAGTTTACGAAGTTGCAACACAAAGAAGGGGTCACCCAACATGAGCTCAAAATACAAAAGCCTACCCTCGTGAAATAACATAAAATTAACAATAAATTGGGGCTCACATCTTCCCACAAAGCACAGTTCTAGCACCACAATACAGAGAAATGAGAAGGATCAAATAAAATATCAACTAGTAAAGTCAAAGAGGATCCGAGATAAAAAGAGAAGCAATGGGTCCATATGAGCCAAGAAAACGAGAAGTCCATGAAAGATGCCCATTCCTCATGGATCAAAGCTTCTCCATCTCATAGAACAAAGTATGTTAACCAAGTAAAAACCAAAAGACTCCCATGAAGGCTATTTTTATGAGGGGGCATAGTTTTTCTACAATAGATTGCATTGTCCTTTATTCCTCCTCCCATGAAGGCTATTTTTAGTCTTTTGTACAAGGCGTAGATGTATTAAAGACACCGATGAGTCATTTGTGAGTCGTCTTATCATATGAAGCAAGATATCTTATCTCTTAGTGCCAAATTGTCTTGTGGTGATCATTTTTGTCATCGTGTTTGGGTGAAATTTCCTCCGAACACTAGGTTAGGATGGAAAGAATATTTAAGAATGTGGCGATGGTAACAGTCATCGATACGTCTCTTAGCTGGCCTTCAACGGGGCTAGCCCTTCTCGTATGCAAATTGAGGCCGAAGCCGAATAGTGAAATAATATTTGGGTCTCCTGTTAGTGCCCGATGCTCGACAACGTTGCGTCGAACAAACACATTTACTTTGCTAACAACATCATCCCCCATCCTTATGTTGTTTTTCACTACAACAACATGTGGAAAGGTGGACACTGGGCAGATTCGTGAGAAAGAACCTGACAAGTGACATGTTCAGTTGTTGGGATTGTTAATACCCATGTAGGACTTGTTCGTTTGCTGAAATTTAAAGGGGATTGACATGGATCGGGGTGGATTAAACCCCTAACAAGTCAGAATCCCCTCCAATCCACCCCAATCCACTTGGTCAGTGGAAAGGCCGTATGTGAGCTACGCAAGCCTAGGGCCCAATTAAACTTGTGTGGATATGGATATTGGGCACGTGAATGTTGATGAAAATGGTATTTCCTAACATTTTATAAATTGAACTACTCGTGAAACTTACACCACATCTTACCTTCATCGTTTGGCACCACACATGATAACAGAAGGACGTCTAGCTCAGTGTTGATGCCTCTAAAGTTGAGCCGTTGCAACATTGTGACCTATTGACAGTCCATGTGATAGACACTGGTGAAGACGAGTAAGTGTGGCGCTGGCGAGTAAGTGTGGTCGAAGTTCCCAAAATGATTTTATTTCCCAAAATGGTTTTGCTATTTCTCATGTGGCCCAAAAGTAACTATTTCTAAGTCATCTTTATTTTTAATATTTTTTAATTATTCTATGAAGACAAAACCTATCGAAACATGATATTCATACAAATATAAACAAGATGCAATGGCTACCAATGTCGGAATTTGTAAAGTTGACTAAACTAAAGTCACTTTTTCTCAAAAAATTTTTTGAAAAAATGGGTTAAAATTTTCAAATTTTACATTCTTTAGGACCTACATTGGTAATCCGGGAAGGCTAGATTCAATTTACCATTTTGCATATCTTTCCTAGATTCAGTATCTGTACTTCCAACTTTTTTCTGAAGAAAAAACATAATTGCAATGATTGTCTCGTTCGTCTTTTCAGTTGCAGGCAAGCATCCCCACCACCGCGGCTATTCCCGCCGCCGCCGCTCTCCACCCCAAAACACAGTACCCCAAGCCATCACGGCGGTCGCCCTCCAGGGCACCACCACCACGACCATCACCTGCCGCCTACTCCATCTCTTGCTCCACCCCTTCCCCCCGCCCCAACATTTCCCACCCCGCCAAAGCGCGCGAATCCTCCCAAACCCTGTCCCTTGCGCTCTCCTCCTCGTCCTCCTGCCGCTCCTCCCATGACTCCCTACCGGACACCGCCACCGCCGCCTCATCCTCCAACTCCTCGTGCCCGTCCTACTTCCGCTTCATCCACGAGGACCTCCGCCCATGGCGCGCGGCGGGGGGAGTCACCCGCGCCATGCTCGCGCGCGCCCGCGTCACCGCCAGCTTCCGCCTCGTCGTGCTGCGGGGCCGTGCCTTCGTCCAGCGCTTCCGCCCGGCGTTCCAGACGCGCGACCTCTTCACCATCTGGGGCATCCTCCAGCTGCTCCGCCGCTACCCCGGCCGCATCCCCGACCTCGACCTCATGTTCGACTGCGTCGACTGGCCCGTCGTCCGCACCCACCTCTACCGCGGGAAGCACGCCCCCTTCATGCCGCCGCTGTTCCGGTACTGCGGGGATGACAGGACCCTGGATATCGTCTTCCCGGATTGGTCATTTTGGGGCTGGTAACTATGCTTGCCAAATCTGCATACTGTATGAACTAGAGATCTCTATGAATTACTTTTTAATTCTATATGCTTCCTCACTGATAAATAACTACGAAGATAGCATACACATTATTTGTCTATCTCTGATAACATTTGGGTCTGAAAAGAGAAACATTAATGGACAGCTGAGTATCAGAACTTCGATGACACTGAAGTTGAATACGTATGTCAGTATATGTGTTTGCCTATGATACTTTTGAATCATGAGTCGATTTTGTAAACACATCACTACTACAGTACTATGATAAGCATTATCCACTCATATATCCACACACTGGTAAACTAAGGTTAGCAAACACTTTTCAGCGTTGCTGATAGGAAATTGCTAAATTTAAAAGTTGGGACCTTCATGCTCTGCTGTGCACATAAAGCTCAATCACTCTAACAAATTTTCATGGTTGGCAGGCCGGAGATCAACATAAAACCATGGGATGCCCTGCAGAATGATTTGAAGAATGGCAATAGTAGGGTAACATGGTCCAATAGAGAACCTTATGCTTACTGGAAAGGGAATGCAGCAGTTGCGGTATCACGACAGGAATTGGTCAAGTGTAATATCTCCAGCACGCAGGATTGGAACGCAAGGATTTACACTCAGGTAGCTACTCCTTTCCCCCTCTGATGTAGATTTACGTGGTTTAATTTGGCATACCCAAGCTATCACATTCTCGTTGCTTTTTAAGGAAGGCTTAAGCATATAACCCATGATGTTTGCTGTCCTCTATAAAGGCAAATGTTGACAGGTCTTATGGTTAACATTGTTGTTTGGTCTGTAGGACTGGTTCAAAGAGAGCAAAGCAGGATATAAAAACTCGGATTTGGGCAGTCAGTGCACACACAGGTTTACTTTGTATTCATGTTAAAGTTTGTGTAATAGAGAGCGAGTTATGTGGTTTTAACTTGTGGTTCTAAGTTCCTAATACTTGGTCAACATTCAACAGGTACAAGATCTATATAGAAGGATCAGCATGGTCGATCAGTCAGAAATACATTCTAGCATGTGATTCAATGACCCTGTTGGTCACACCAAAATACTATGATTTCTTTTCAAGGTCACTTATGCCGATTCAGCACTATTGGCCGATTCGGGATGACAATAAATGTGCCTCTATAAAATATGCTGTCGAATGGGGCAACTCTCACAAGCAATCGGTACCTTAAGTCTACCAGCATTTACATATGTATGCAAATTAAATTATTCAAGGCTAAACGATATTGATGAAAATGAGAAATTACTGCTCATGGATTTTCTTACCTTCTGTTAAAAATAAATAGCATCGAGATTAGATGTGGAGTATAGATCTGAACTTTTAAATGCTAGAAATCATTGACTTGCTGATATTTGAGGACTTGCATTAAGCACCAGTAGCAGGAAATTTTCTTCCAAACCTCCGTTGTGTTCTTCAATTTAATTGACCAAGCTGAATACCAGACTGGTGTTTAAGGATGCATTTCACTTGCTTCTTCTATATTAATAACCATTTGGAGCTTATTAGAATATTTGATTTCCTTAAGAGCTAGCTGTTATTGAGCCTGAACATAGAGAATTTTAAGCATGTTGTTCTTTAGTCTAACATTCTTCATGACAAATCTGTTTCATTGTTTTCAAGAAATATGCTCTTCTTATAGTTTCAAAACTGCCGTAGGCACAGCGCATAGGAAAGGTAGCAAGCAATTTCGTTCAAGAAGAGGTTAATATGGACCATGTGTATGATTACATGCTTCACCTCTTAACGGAGTACGCCAAGCTTCTAAGGTTTAAGCCAACTAAGCCACCTGAAGCTGTTGAGGTCTGTCCTGAATCATTGGTCTGCCAAGCTGAAGGCACCGAGAAGAAGTTTCTTATGGAATCCATGGTGAAGTCTGTCCCTGATCAAGCTCCATGTGATCTCCCCCCTCCCTTCAGCCCTCGGGAGCTCAGAACGCTAAAACAGAGGAAAGAAAATACACTTAGACAGGTCGAAATGTGGGAGCGGAGAGCTTCGGCAGCTTAGATAAAATGCTTTGAGCCCTCTCCTCTTTTTTTGTCCCCAAATATGGGCATAATACAGATTTAGGCTGCTGTTTAGTACAGATCTTCTACAATCTACATTTGTGTTGTTCTAGTGTTAACAAATACTGCTCGATTTAATTCAGCATGCATCAATTCAAAGGGGTGTTTTAGCTGTACCATTATTTCCTGTATTTGGTTTTGTTCTGATTAGTTCCACTTAATTTGTAAATCCATTGTGAGAGAGATTGAGCATTGATACTTTAATGCAGAAGATCTAGTTCTCGTTCCATCTTAAACCATTTTGTATTAAATTTGGCTGTTTTCCTTGCTGCCTGAGACTGTTGAGTGATGCAGTAAATAATGAGAAGGGTCCCATTGTTCTGCTTGTGCTGCCAGTCATGGTGAGACCAAACTGCACAACGAGGCTTTTGCGTGAACCCATCTATGCTCTGTTATACTCCACTAGGCAATATTCACGATGAACTATAGCTTGTTCTTATATGGAAAACACTTTTGGCTCCTGAACTCTCCCTCTACTTAGTAAAAAAAATCATTTATAAGTTTTAACTACTAAGTGCAGAGTCTGCTGGAGCACGTCAAGGACTTCAATGAAGTATGACTTCATAATTTACTGACTTAACTTTTACTTTGAATATGCTCTTACTGTCATTGGCAACCGGCAAGAACACCACACTTCCACAACTGCTGCAAAAGTATTTTCGTGGATCAAGAAATGTTTCCATCCATATGAAGGATGGTGCTGAAAGTCACTTTAACTCCCGAGTTCGAGCGGTCCATATATTAAAAAAAAATACAAGTTTTAAATAAACCTGAAAAAAAATTACGTTGTGAATGATGCGTCCTACTAGCATGTAAAATTCCAATGCAAACATTCTTTCTATTATCGGCTACACAAAAATTCTTTTTATTATGGGCTACATGTCTGGGCCGAGCCCGGGACTCGGTTTTCGCACCAAGCATGTCTTGAAAGACCGAACTAGGTCTGAAAACACTATATTTTGTACTCCATCCATAATCCGTTCACTAATGTAAAGCATTTTAGTTTTTCCTTGGTTCAATGTATCCAGATTTATTTTGTACATATATTCACCCATTTTAGTATTTATGTAGTCAATATTGAAATACTAAGTAGAATGACTTACATTAGTGAACGGAGGGAGTATATTTTATCGGGAAATAGGCTATTTTTAATACTATTTAATCATAGATGATTTTTAATACCAAAATAGGCTATTTTACTGTTTCGGGCCGTGCTCGGGCCTGGCTTTTGCAGGCCCGGCCCGACATATGTTAAGGTCTACTCTATACTAGCCCGTGAAATAAAGGAGTGTTTTTGGATCATTCGCACACTCGCCACGCTGCGGCGGCGCTCCCGTTCCCCCAAATCCCAACCCCCACCTCGCCGGCGGCGCTCCGTCCCCACATCCTAAATTCTCTCGCCGGCAGTTTCCGATATTCTACTCCGGTCGGGTCGTTGATCCATACAAGCTTGTCTCACCTTATCTGGGCAGATTTCAGTGTCGATGCCGGCCGCTCCGTTTAAACGCAACCGAGGTCGCAACTACTCCACGATGCGTCGCGTAGGTGGAGGTAGCTCGCTCATGGCTAGGAGCCGGAGGGATCGATTCCACGGTGGTGATGAACGGATTAGCGCCCTCCCCGACGACCTCCTCCTCCTCGTCCTGCGCCGCCTCGACACCCGCGAGGCACTCGGCGCCGGGATGCTCTCCACGCGCTGGGCCCGCCTTCCCCGCGCGCTCCCCGCCCTCGACTTCAGGGTCGGCGACATCCTCCCGCCGCGCTACCACCGGTGGCTTCTCCTCCACCGCGACACCGGGGTAACCGAACTACAATACCAAGTCGGCACGAAAAAGGCGGAGAAGGTCATGCCTCACATCAGGAGGTACGAGCGCCGCGCCATGCGCGCTCTGACCAGCTCCGTCGAGAGCTTCCTGGACGCGGACGTCGGCCGGAGCCGGAGGGTCAGCAGGCTGAGGCTCGAGTTCTTCGCCACGCACAACACCGGCTGCATCAACTGGCTCGTCGCCAGGGCCATCGACGCTTGGGAGGTCGAGGAACTCGTGGCCGTCGCGAAGCCGATCTACTGGCAATGCCGGAATTTCCACGCTTTCCCCAGCCAGGGCATCTGCGAGGAGCCCCGCGCGTCACGCCTGCGGAGCCTCAAGCTTGGAGGCTGCGCGGTGCCACCACTGCACGAGTACGGCGCGCTCACCGTGCTCGTCCTGGAAGACACGCCATGGTCCACGCCTAGGTCGGCCTATGAGGGCATCTTCACCTCCTGCCCGCAGCTGCAGGTGCTTCATCTCGTCGGCTGCCGCTGCGCAGGCGTCGGGGACGTGATCGTGGATGCCCCTAAGTCAGAGATGAGGGAGCTTGTTGTGGACAAATGCGAATTCGTCGGACGGATATGCCTCGAACCAGGCTTTCGCCCCGCTTTATAAATAAAGCAACATGCCAAGCAAGTTCATACAACAAAGCAAGTACCCGAAAATAAGCTAGAAGAGTTTGCTGGGGCAGCAGCACAAGTAAGCCCAACAACAAGAAAAAAGCTAGAAAAGCGAGGGGTAGGGACAGGTGGGAAGAACAAAAAAGAGCGCAGCCCTCCGGCGCTAGCTGCTAGATGAGGAGGAGAGGCGACGTGCGGTCACCAGCAGGCTGTCAAGCATGTCATCTAGCCGCCCCCTGTCGCGCTGTCTAGAAAGCGGGTGCCACTGCTGCAAGAAAGCCAGAAATTTAAACATGGAGTCAGAAGCACGTCGAAGAAACACCCGCTCAATCACCATCTTATTACGAATCGTCCAAAGGGTCCAAGCCATTGCCGCGAACACCAACCAGAAGAGGCGCCGGCTCCCCCCGGTACGGTTCGCGTGGGTCTCCAGGAACTCTCCGAGGTCTGAGGCCTGCCAAGCAGGCCCAAGTGCCTCGTGGACGAAGTTCCATAGAAACCTGGCCGCAGGACAAGCGAACAGGATGTGGGTTCCCGTCTCGGGGATCCCACACAAAGGGCAAAGACCATCCCCCGGTCCATGCCGCTTACGGACCTCCACCCCCGACGGAAGGCGGTCCCTAAGGAGCTGCCACACGAAGATTTTGATTTTCAGGGGGAGGGGGGCCTTCCACAGCGGGGAAGCCCAAGCTCTAACCGGACCACTGAAGAGACTCCGATAGGCCGTCTTTACGGAGAAGGTCCCAGAAGGCGCCAGGTGCCATGACACAAGGTCTTGGCCCCCCGGCAGCGCCTCCGGGAGCGAACCCCGTAACTCCGTCCAAGCTGTAGCCTCGGCAGGCCAAATGTGCGTCGGAACGAGATGTTCCAAACCCCATTATGCACTGCCGAGGCCACCAACAGCATCGGGTCCGCACAAATAGCAAAGAGAGACGGGAACCTATGCTGTAACGGGCTTGCACCAAGCCACGAGTCCAGCCAAAATAGGGTGCCCTCTCCATTACCGATGGAGAAGCGGGCACCCTTTCTAATCTCATGCTTAAGGGTTTGGATGGATCGCCAAAACTGGGATCCATCCCGGCGGTCACAAGCAAGGAGGGGGCGACCCTGCAGGTATTTTGCTTTGATCAGCTGCAGCCAAAGACCCCCCTCCTCTCTAAGTATCCGCCACACCCACCGAAGCATGAGCGCGGTATTCATCTTACGCGACGCTAAAATACCTATGCCCCCCATGTCCTTGGGGGCGCAGACATCCGCCCATTTGACCATATGGTACTTCTCGCGCCCATTGGCCGCCTGCCAGAAAAAGCGCGAGAGCTCCTTGTCAAATGCGCCATGCACACCTTCTGGGAATTCGTACATTCCCATCATGTACATAGGCAAGCTAGACAAGCAGGAGTCAATAAGGACCGATTTGCTCCCCTTGGAGGTAAACCGCCCCTGCCAAGGTTCGGCCTTGGCTTTGACACGCCCAATAACCGGCTCGAGGTCCTTAATCTGGATCCTAGCGTCACTAAGCGGCATCCCTAGATAAGTAACCGGGAAGGAGGACAACTTGCAATTAAGATTGTCCGCTATCCGTTGTTGCTCCTCTAAGGGGTACCCCATGATCATGACTTCGCTCTTGTCGAAGTTAATCTTGAGGCCAGACATGGCCTCAAAGCAGAGGAGTAGGAACTTGAGATTAATAATGTCAAGTTCCGAGCCCTCCACCATGATCATGGTGTCATCCGCATACTGGAGGTGAGTGATCCCACCACCAGGAATAAGGTGTCCGACCACACCAGAAATGTGGCCGGCCGCCTTGGCTTTGTCCAAGACAGACGCAAGGACATCAACGGCAAGATCAAAGAGAAGGGGGAGATAGGGTCCCCTTGTCTCACCCCACACGAGGACCTAAAATAGGGACCAATGTCCCCATTAATATTGATCGCCGTGCTGCCAGACATGACAATCTGCATAATCCAGCCTATGAAGCGATCATCGAACCCTCGGCGCTCGAGGGCCAGGCGAAGAAACGCCCAGTCCAAACGATCATATGCCTTCTGGAAATCTAGCTTAAGGAAGACACCCTTAAGGTGTCTAACCTTAACTTCATGGACCACCTCATGAAGCGCTAGAATTCCGTCATGGATAAATCGTCCCTTAAGAAAGGCGAACTGATATGGGTGTGCGAGACGCTCCACAACTGGGGCCAAGCGTGCAGCACAAACCTTGGTAAGCAGTCTCTGGATGACGTTGATCACCGTAATCGGTCTAAACTGGCGTATCTCCGTGGCCCCTGTTACTTTAGGGATCAAGGTAATTACGCCAAAGTTGAGGCGAGACATAACCAATGTTCCAGTATAGAATTCCTGGAACATGGGCATAATCACCGCCTCAAGGCTCCCCCAGAATTTCTGGAAGAAGGAGACAGGAAGGCCATCTGGGCCCGGGGCCGAGTTGGCCTTCATCCCCATAATAGCCCGACTAACCTCCTCACGGCTGAATGGGAGTGTAAGCTCCACATTCTCCTCAGCAGATACTAAGGCCCCTAAGGACCAGAAGCCATCAGCTAACGATACTCCCGTGCGAGGTCCCTCCGTGAACAACTCCTTATAAAAGGAGTATATGTGGGCGGATAGGTCTGGGGCCTCCTCTAATAGGATGCCATCCGCCCACAAGCACGGTATAGAGCACCTTCGACGACGACCATTCGCAATGGCGTGGAAGTATGCTGTATTAGCATCGCCGTGAAGAATCCAATTCTGGCGACTACGCTGTCGCCAGAAGATCTCCTCGCCTTTGTAAATCTCCATAAGGGAGGTCTCCAAGGCATACCGCTGAAGCCAACCATCAGCGGTAAGGCCCACCGTATCGGACGCCACGTCAAGCGTCTGAATTTGGGCAAGGATATCCGTTTTATTCTTCCGCAGCTCTGCACCTCTATTCGCGCCCCACCCCCGCATAAATTGGCGAACGACTTTAGCACAGTGGTGCCAAATATCAACCGCATTATATGCCCGGGGAGGAGACGCGACCGCCGATGCCCACTTACGTCGAACCGCTTCCACAAAGCCCGGCTGACAAAGCCAGAACTCCTCAAAGTGGAAGCGATTCGACCTAGGGGGAGCCCCTCCTCCAGAAGATAGGAGGAGGGGGGAATGGTCCGAGCCAATCCGAGTGAGCGCGCGAAGCGAACACAACGGGAAGGCAACTTCCCATTCCACCGACACTAGGACCCGATCGAGAACACTCCGGATCGGGTCAGCCTGGTTATTAGACCACGTATACCTCGCCCCAACGCGAGAGATCTCGCGTAGCGCAAGGTCTGCAATCCAGTCGTTGAACAACGCATCCGAGGGAGGTCCACATTATCCGAGCTCTTGTCATCAGGGGAACGAATAAGGTTAAAGTCCCCCGCCACCACCACCGGGGTGGGGCATCGTTCCACCTTCGACTTGATCTCAGATAAGAAATCCGCGGACCTCCGGTGGTCCGCGGGGCCATAGACAATAATAACCTCCCAACGGAGGTTAGACCGTCTATGGGTGAGCGACATGCTCACAAAGAATTCCCCGCGATCCATATCCTCTACCTCAAAGGTATCCTCCTTGGCACCAAGGAGGATACCCCCTGAGTGTCCCGTCGCCGGAAGCCAGTGCCACGAGAACTTGTGGCGACTAAGGCTCTCCAGCTCAGAGATCGAGAAGTCCTGTCGAATCGTCTCCTGGAGTCCTACGATGTCCACATCTTCATCCCTAAGATAGTTGATCAACTGTCGGCGGCGGCCCTCCTGCCCGAACCCCCGCATGTTCCAAATAAATGTGAGGACATTCATTGGGAAACCTCGTCGGGGTTGGTCCCCTTAGGGGGGACGGATATGCCTCAAGGCTCTGCCCAGGCTCGAGAGACTGGCGTCCCTGGGAATCAATGTGCACTTCGAGTCGACCTCATTTCCCTGCCTAAGGAAGTATAGCTTCAGCCTGTGGATTCAGTTCAGATTTGAAAGTACTGGCCAAAGCATACAGCTGAAGCTTAGCATGTTTCTGGGACGCACCCCCGACATAACCGACCTGATTATTCGGTTCACAGGACGTGACAGATGGATTGAGCCATCACTTCCCTCACGGTCATTGCTACCTAATCTCAGGCGGCTACTGATCGCCGACGTGCCTTGGTCCTGGGACGTCTCATGGCCCCGTCTCCTCCTTGAGACGGCGCCTTCCCTCGAGACCCTTCATATCCACATTAGCCCCCCTTTCGAAGAGGAGGGAGATGAGCCCATGGACGATGAGATATTGTGGCTGCCCACCATGCTTGGACACCATAACCTCAAGGAGTTTGTGATGGTTGGTTTTGAGGGCACGGACAGGCAGGTTTACCTTGTCAGTTTTGTCATCGGAGTATGCAGCACAGCGTTGCGCCATGTCGCCTTGTACAAGAAGGGGTATGCTCGGGACAAGGGACACTGGGACTGGGAGATGGTGACGCAGCAGCAACAATCACAATGGACTGATGAGGAGAAGGACAAGACGCTGAAGCTGATCATGAATGGGATTCCTTCTTCCTCAACTGCTTCTCCGGTTATAGTTTTAGGCTGATCAACTCTATGAGTTGGAAGTGAGCGTGCATCTAGCAATGTCCCTGCCCTCTCGACAGGTAAATCTTTACATCCATCATAGGTTTGGCTTTTGTAGTGTAAGCTGAAACAGATAGCACCTCCAGTCCATTTGAGGGGAAGGGGCTATGGCGACACCAGACATAGTTCTTTCAATGTTTTTTACATGTTACTGGAAACGTTTATGCTGGGGAAGTTGACACCAGCGATCTGAAAGCAAGTACTACATAGAGGAAAAGGAGATTTTTGTGAGCCGTTAGAAAGGTTATTGCTCCTCTCTTTTCCCAAATGAAGCAACACATGGTCTGGTTCCACTATTGAACAATAAAGGAATAAAATTGCAGCAGCTTTCAATCATTCAGGACTAAAGCGTAGACCCGACTCAAAGTAGATATTACAGCAGATCACCACTGCAAGCCCAAACAAGTTATATACCCAGCACGCATGTATATAACCAGAACCAAAAAGGAGCTTGTAGTACGAATTGTACGACATCATAGAATCAGGTGACGCCCTCTTCATCAGAGGATGCCTGGGTGTTGGGCAGTAGGAGGTGGCTAGACGTCGACGCCGGAAAGCATCAGTTATTACCACGAAATAAGTTTTAACATGCATCATAAATATTACGAAATGAATTATTGTGTATTAAGCTACATATTATGGCACTATTCTACCTTACCATGTTAACAAGTACTTGGAAGTGAATCTTCTTGTTGTGTTAATCATTGATTTTGTGTTATCTGTTTCAATATCGAGAAGTAGAATATGTCATGTTTTTACCATTGGTCTGTTATATCAAATCTGTAAGTGTCTTGGAACACATATTAGCTTACCCAGTTTGTGAAATTGTATTAGGCTTCTAGAATTGCTGCACATTATGTAGTCCATAGCATTCACATGTTTTCTTTGATGTTTTTCTTTATGTTCTTCTCTTTACCCGGTTTTCCTTCTTCGGTATTTCAGTTTGCAGTTTGAGACCGTTCTCTACATTGAGTACTCTTAATGGATCAGCCATGTCACCATGGTGCTGGACTTCTATTAGTTGCATATTTCAGGCTTGGCTACCATCAGTACCACTCCCACACCCAAATACTAATGCATTCATCTTCTGGTAGCTGTAGTGCAGGAAGAGGAACATGTTTTTGGATCACCACATATGTATTTTAAATCATTTGTGGGTAATGCTGATTTAGTATCTTTTGTTGGAACTATCAGAAAGTTTAGGTCGCAGTAATCTGGAATGGTCCAAACTCCAAACTCCAAACAGAGGTATGGTTTATTTTCCTTATTCTTGTTTGCAACTCAGTCTCGGTGTCCTCTCAAGCTGAGAATAGTCCCAGTATGGTGCAGTTATTACTTGCTGACTGAAGACTATAAATCAAAAAATCATTTACCGTGTGACAACTACTGTGTGAGAACAACTTCTGTGTGACAGGCAAACAAGGCATGACAGTTGTTGCTGCTTCCAAGTAGCCCTGCTTCCAATCACAGATGAGAAGGCATGAATGCCAGCAGCGTGTTCTTTATTATTTTCCAATTTTAAATAGATTAATAAATTTCCTCTCAAAGTGGTTTGCTAGCCCTCAATTCTCCATCTTATGCAACTTTTTTTTTGTCTAAGTACAAGTGTTTTCTAACATATTCCCTTTTGAGAAAAAACAGTTCAGCCGGCATGAGCATCTTACAGATCTCTCTGATTAAAATGAACTTAACATTTAGAGTGTAGGAGATTCAAACCTTCACAACACCATCATGGCCTCCAAACGGTAGACCTTCAGTAACATCTAGGCAGTCCTGGACTCCTGGTGCTATAGCATGTTTATTGCAACCTTCTCCGTTTGCTGTTTTTTCATACTTAACACGGCAAGAGCTTCAGACTGTGAGCAAAACCTATCTGTTCTGCCAAGAGATCTTGTCCAAGGTTTACGATAATTGTAATCTCCTCTCTCACTCTAAAGAAGGAAGACAAGGGATGATCTAAGAAAATAGTGAAGACAAGGTAGTGCCTTTTTATTCGAGATGTTTGTCCCTCCAACCTTCCAGGTGATTCCGGTTTACTGATGCATGCCAAATCTCCTACATGATGTTTCCTGGAGAACAAAGAAGAAAGAGACGGCAAGTGAGCAAAGAATGAAGAAAGGGCGTCATGTGCAGCAGAGGCAGTACTCTGAGATGGGAGTACATACCTAGAAGACACAGAGCTATGGCCATTCACTATTGCAAAACAAGTTCACATTACAGGCTGTTGTAAAGCATTCAAATATTCAGACGTGGCAAAGAGATCTGCTTATCTATAAGAGTTTTTTCAGTACTGCAGCCTTATCTTGATTTCAACATGAACACCTGAAGATGTTTATTTTAATTTTTAGGGAGGAAGCCTCAAGATGTTGATTAGTGAACAGCTCACGTTGACCATTAAAACGACTACATTGAACATCATAAAATCTTATCGATGGCAATCAAATTATTGTATTGAAGTTGATTTTCATTTACAAAATTCCACGGTCGTAGCATGTACATATGGTGATGTGGGTTTTCGATGGACATGCTTTTGTCTAAGTCAGTTCCAAAACATAGGATAATATATTTTGACAAAACAATTGCCGTACATACTAGACATGTATATGTACTCGTATTTGTTTTCCAGATTTTTTGAGCTTTAAAAATGCGGTTCTCGTATTTTGTGTAAGTCAAGCTCCATGTAGCTCGGGACCTAATAGCACTTTACGTAGAACACCCCACTTCTTAAAAAGCTAATGCAGAAAGGTGAAAGAGGAAATAATGTCTTTCCCATTGAGAGAAACTTGCGTCTGAAGGCTTTTGTACCCCAATTCCATTTTCTGTACCCACAGGTTTCATCATTTGTACTCCGTTGATTTGCTTGGAAGCATCACGGGCTCACTTTCAGGTCATGTTTAGGCTAAACAATCTGCATTCCTCTGGTCTTATATCATGTGCATGTTTGCATCAAACTTTAAGGTTCAGCTGAATTGAACGTGCTAGGTTGACAGAGCGAAGAGATTGGTTTTTTTTCCCGAGAAAAATCAACTAAGCATGTGTCCCAAATGAGTTTGCAGACATGGGGATGCTTCTTGGTTAGTCAATTAGTGAACCTTATATTATGCCTTTTCCGTCTCAAATCTAACATTTTGGTTTTGTCACGGGCCTTACGGAATGATGGTGCCCTGTCTTGACCTTTTCCCTGTGAAAATTATGCAACAATGGTGACGTGTAATCCCCTCTGAATACTCTAGCATTTGTGTAACTTTCGGAATAGTGGTTGCACCAGCTCTTCAAAGGTTATCGCGTCATTCTCTTCCCTAAAATCAGTCACAAATCAACAATTCAGAGAGCTAACTAATCTAGTTGCAAGGAAACAACCTAGCCACGGCATAAAGAAGCAGTCCGGCCATGACGCCGAACACAACCATATGTTAATGTCCTGACCCTCGAAAGATCCATTATTTTGTAGTGTTCTTCTAACACGTCCTTCTCGTTGCGCGTCAGATTAAGGAACGTGCCCTGACTGCTAACTCAAGCTTGAATGAGCAGTTCCAGTAGATTCAAAACTGCATTAGATAACTTAGATTTGGATATAAAAATTCAGGTCATCAGAGCTCTGGCAAGCTAAGAAGCATCAGCGTCACGTAACGATGACGATTTGGAACCTGCTTAATTTGGTGCACGCGTCTCCATCGATCTCTGTAACTTCCATGGAACCTTCGAACTATCACCCCGGTACAAACTGGAATTAGTTTATGTTCCAAGTTTCTCAGGATGGGCTCTGTACTGTACGATAAGATGTGCAGCATTCTGCTCAGGTACTACGAGCGAGTTAATTAAATACCAGCAGTGGTTTGGTTGCTTCCTTGGCCTTGTGCGTGCGTACTCCAGTGTGATAGGCCATCATCACTGCTTGCCGTGGCCGTCAAGTGCAACTCCCGCGGCTCCTTCTCCTACCTCGCGACCACAAACTCGAGTGGAACACACGGAGCTTTAGTCTTCAGAGATTAGATTACCATGTGAACGAGCCTCCCCTGGTCTAGGAGAAATAGCATCCGTGGTGTCGTGGTGCAACGACGGCAGATGGCGACGCTGCAGCTCGGGGTCTCCCGCCTCCTCCTGCTTGTGGTGCTCGGCTGCGTGCTCCTCGTCGTGGCTTCTGAACCTGAACCCGCTGCCGCCGTCTCAGACGACGGTGAGTACTGCCCGGTTCTTTCCTCTGTTTATTTTGTGGATTTGATTGCTTGGTGCTCATGTGTCGTCGTCCTCCAGTTGCTGCGCTTCTTGCCTTCAAGAGAGCTATCTTCGAAGACCCTCTCGCGAAGATGTCCGACTGGAACTCCAACGACACTCATCCCTGCCGGTGGTACGGCGTCTCGTGCTTGCCGCTCCTCGACGGCCGCGTCGTGACTCTGTAAGAACCTCTGCTCTTTGAGTCGGTCTCCTCTTCGTTTCCCTTCTCCGCTGTTCGTGTCAACCCAACGTTTCTTTACCATGTCTCTGCCCATTTCTATGTGCAAATCCTTTGCCCCGGTCGAAATCAAGCTCGTTCTGCCGCCTGTTCGCCTCTTTCAGAGCTTATTAATTTACCTTTTGAACTTATTAAATTTGATATGAACAATTCTTCACGCACTCTCTCTAATGGAGTAGTAGCCCGGGGGGCAGAAGGCTCTCCGGGCCAACATCAGGACAGAATGATGCATGTTCTGTCAGAGAAAAGTGGACAAGGTCTCTGACAGCACAATGAGACGTCCAGCTGAAAGCTACCATCATTTTTTACCTACCTCTGCTACATTTCTCTCTTATCTTCAGTTGACTACATAAAGCGGCCACGGAAAACTGGACTTGGTGGGTCTATGGTCCCCCGTCGAAACAGCAAACAATCAAGCCAATAGAATTCTCAGTTCTTAAGACGAAATTCAAATCCAAATGATTTTTATCCAAAGCCCAATAAGTAACGTGTTTGTTGGTCTCTCATTTTAAAGTGTTTTATGTCACTGTGCAGAGAGTTATCAAATTCATCTCTCGCGGGGTTCCTGGCACCAGAGATTGGATCCCTCAATTCTTTGCAGAAACTGTATGTGCTTACAACCCTCTCACGTACACAAAATAAACTTCGCCTGCAAGCAACTGAGAATAATAGCGCTGGTGATCTTTTTTGCAGTTTACTGGATCACAATTCACTCAACGGCTCAATACCGAGAGACATCGGCAAGCTGCAGAACCTTACTGTGCTGAACCTCAGTACAAATCAACTAGCGGGTCCCATTCCGAACGAGACCGGTGACCTGCGGAAGATCACGATAATGTACCGCTCAAGAATCTGTGATTAACTTCTGCTTCTGTCAACATTTTCTTTCTCAAGTTCATAACCCACCTGTTCGCTTATGCCCTAGAGACCTTCACGCGAATCGGTTGAATGGTGTTATCCCTCCAGAGCTCGGCAAGCTCACAAACCTCGTGGAGCTACGGTTGAGCAATAATAGTCTTACAGGGACTATTCCTGGAAGCAATGCCAATGATTCGATCATGTAAGTGGATTTTCTTCAAAGTCTTCAAAACCAAATATTTGTTTTCGGCATGCATGATCTCGAATTGCATGGGAGCACGTCTCTTCTATGAATATGATAAAGATGTTTAGTTAAGAGGTCCGCATCAGTCATAACTGATTCAGTTCCTACAGTAGTACTGAGGAAATATGTAATTATGGTTTATCGTCTGGAAAGAAGATGAATGAGACAAGAAACGGATATAGGAGTAGTACTTTGTGGACATTAATGACATATAGCACATGGATAATTATTTGCGATTGTTCCTTCAGGGTGACCACCAGTAGAGAAGATCAAATTGGTTTGTGTCAGTTGGCTCAGCTAACTGATTTAGACCTCTCAAATAACTTTTTGGTTGGTGATATTCCCACATGCTTGCGGCAAATTAAAAGGTACACCTTTGTTTTGTGGCTTGGGTTTCAGTTAAGTCTATCTGAACTTACCTGTTTTGCAGTATTTGAACAGATTAAAATTAAGCATGGAAGGAAATTGCTTCCAGAACAACGACATAACGAACCGTCCCGTCGATCAATGTATGGGGATGCTGCATTTACAATCATGAATACAATTTATTCCTGCTTTTAGCTCCATGATTCTGTTAAGTTTTCTCTGTTTGCCAGTGTGTGTCTGTAATTTTATAAGACCGTATAGACATCGTTATTGCGCGATACATCTAGCAGAAAAATAAATAGTGCATAAATTCTTGTGCATTTACTAAATAAGATATTGCCACATCAATCCTTGCAGCTACCAATTGAGTCTATTTATTAAAGTAACTACTCCATTAGGCTAGTCTGAAGGCTGAAAAAATAGTCGCCGCCATTTCTTTATACTCTAAAGATAAACAGTGGTACGGAGTACTACTTTTTCTTGGCTCGAGGAGACAGATAGTGCGACTTTAGGAAGTTAAGTATTGCCTGTTCAAATCTGGTTACATTAGCAAATTAGTACCTACGTTGTGAATGACATCATGGGACCTAGTGGGTAGTGGAATTAGCTATGCTTTGCTATATAAAGAAAATAAATTTGACCTAGTGGGTACTGGAATTAGTAGACTTTATCTCTCACATTCTCCCCTTTGTCCATGTCTTTTCTAAGCATTCAGTTTTTCTGTCAGATATTTATACCTCAGCACTTCAGGATGCAACCCAAAATGATTTTGTGCATTTCAGCAATGCAACATACTAACACAAACTAGGACGCTTATACTTATTCTGGTATCCACCTTACTGAACAGTAAACAAGTACACTACGTCATAATTACAGGTGAAAACATCAATGGTACAGATATAGACCACATTACTTATGGAAGTGGGGAGAAAAGCGTGTCACAACCACTTTGGCTTCTCATCGTGGAGGTCATCACAGGAGTTTCACTGCTTAGTATGTTAACACTGTGTGCCATCGCTGGTCTCAGAAGATGCAAAGCTAGATCCTCCGGGGACAGCGTTCCGTGGACGAGAGCTATAAGCTGGAAGGAAAACACGGTGATCTCAATCGGTCAGTGTCAATCTTCCCATATGAGTTACTGACAGATGTAGATTGTATGCTGTTTTAGTTACTGATTATTTGCTTGTGCAGATGAGGACATACTGGGGAATGTGCCTAAAATGAGCCGGCGAGAGCTCGCCGAAGCTTGCGAAGACTTCAGCAACATAATAGGATCGTCCCATGAGACGGTAGTGTACAAAGGAAATATGAAGGATGGCCGGGAGATCGCTGTCGTGTCGCTGTCTGCTCCGGTGCACTACTGGACGAGCTACGTCGAGCTTTACTTTAAGAAGGAGGCAAGTTACTCCCCAACTAGACTTACATACTAGAGTAATATTGTGCACGGCTCTTTGAGCATATCTCAATATTTTCGATCCTTCACCTTCAGGTGGTAGAAATGGCCAGATTGAGTCACGAAAATGTCGCGAAGATGGTAGGATACTGCAAGGAGTCTGATCCGTTCTCGAGAATGCTCGTCTTTGAGTACCCAGCAAATGGGACGCTCTACGAGCATCTTCATGGTAAGCCCATATGCTCTTAAGATTGCTGGTGAGGAGTCTGTGTATGATGCCATTTGACATTTGACTGAAACTTATTAGCTTTGCTTGTGATTATTTTTGCCTCCAGATGGTGATGGATGTCAGCTATCTTGGCCCAGGCGGGTGAAGATCGCGCTCACCATCGCGCGCGTTCTCAGGCACTTGCACACCGAGCTGCAGCCTCCGTTCGCCGTCGCCACGCTGACGTCCAGTTCAGTCTACCTAACTGAAGAGTTCTCACCCAAGGTCTTGTCTCGTCTGTTACTCCTAGGGCACTGTGAACATACTGCTTGCGACATGGCGTCTTTAGGACGGAGCTGGCTTGTAGCCGCTGGTGTCAGCTGACCCCAGTGAAAAATATAAAAACCTTCATTATTTAGTGGCAGCTAATGCTTATTTTAGAGGATGACCCCGGTGATAACTGAGAGATTATACTTCTGACCCCACTGGCATTATTTTCTAGCTTCGTCCCGCGTCTTCAGTGCTGTTAACACCAAAATGGTGTGATGATGTAGCAGCTGAAATGGGTTTTGGTTTTGCAGATTATTGACTTTGAGAGGTGGAGAGGTCTCGTCTCCAAACCGTTCCTCAGCTCCGGTGTCGTCGTCAACGGCGGGCCTCTCAACGGTGTGGTGGACTCCCGGCACATGCGTTTCATGGACGTCCAGGCCAACACATTCGCCTTCGGGGTGATTCTCCTGGAGCTAATAAGCGGCAGAGCCTCACTTTCCAAAGATACAAGCGAGCTGGTGGACTGGGTAAGTGTCTTGTCTGAATTTCCTGCACATGGAATTAGCAGTAGTAGCATTACAAATTTACCACAGAACTAAACCATATGACACCTCCACACTCTTAGTTCACACTAGTTTGAACTTTGAACTGAACCATCTCTTGCTGAGAATGATAGCCAATTTGTGTGTCTCAGGCGAGGAAGCACTTGGACCAGCCCGAGGAGTTCAGCAAGCTGGTGGACCCGAAGCTGAAGAACGTGAACGAGGAGAACCTGGGCATTATCTGCAACGCGGTGAACCTCTGCATCGACCCCGAGCTGTCGCGGAGGCCCTCCATGAACATGATCGCGGCCATCCTGGAGGAAGGCGTTGACACGTCGGCTGCCACCGCGCTCAGGGCTTCGTCCCTGGCGTGGGCACAGGCGCAGTTGGCCGCCTCGTAGATGTTTGTCGCCCATTTTTGTGTTCAGATTGTATTGCACAGCTGTTTGCGCAAGGAGTGGTTTTTGTTGTTCCGTGTCTACTCCCTCCCATCTTCAACGTATTTTTCATCCTCTGCCCCGTTCTGATCTCTGGTCCACATGATTGCATCAGAGTTGGGCTCGCAAACCTGGACTGAATGTTTCATTCTAAAATGATTCTATAGGGATTCTGATAGGCACAAACCTGTTAGAAAGTGTTCACGCCCGAGGGTGGGCTGATCTTCACGGCGTAGGATTGAATCGGGAAGGATAACTAGCTGAAAGCAGTCAGGATAACTAGCTTTATACCTGTCAATATTGGATGTAACCCGTACATTGGGATCGCTGACCAAAGGTATAAGAAGTCCAACCCGCTGTCCGAACAATCGCAGAATCATAAACCGGGACTAACCCACACATACGGCCAGAACCATAGAGCACGAATTAGGGGAAAACAGAGCCTCCTTCTCACGAATCCGGATGAACTAACAAAAAACAAAGGTAGCAAGGATCTCTCGGGTCTCTCTACCAGTCTGGCTGTAATAGCATATAGCTAAATGGTTCGACAAAATGCCTCTAAGAAGATGGGGGAGATGAGGTTTTATAGCAGGGACACCCACCCTTAGCTAAGTGGGAAAAGATTTAAAATGAGCGGCATTTTCGTGGCTTCCTTGGGAAGGGAAGCAGTCAACTTGTGGAGTTATTGGATCTTCTCGGAAAAACGCGAATCATTTATCAGTCTGAACACCGTCCACCAAAACTGACTTTTTTAAGCTACACAACTCCAAATGATGTGAGATTTCTTAGGTTGGAAAGTAAACTTCAAGTAGATTCTGATGGTTTACCCCCAAAGGCCCTGATCCATGTGGGTGTGTCACATCGAAAGATCAGAGGCAAATATCTGTCAGTAACATATTCACTGGAAAACTTGTTTCGATCAACATTGTGTTTTCATCTTCAACATTGTTTCTTCATCATCTCATAGGTTCTTGGATTCATTCGTTGTATACCTAATTTCAATCAACAACAAATGAGATGAAAGCACAACCATAGCATCAAGTTGATAAGATAAACTTAGGTTAGTATTCACCTGATCACTTATAAGTTTGGCACGACGTTTTGTTATAGCTCCATCGATGGTTGGTGTAGCGGCGCTGCTTGGGATGTCCACGTCAGATTCCAAAACGGGAGCTTCAATACTATGCTTCAGCGTTGGTTAGGTTTTGCCTTGCAAAGCGTTTGAGACTTGTTAATGTAGCGAGGCCCATAAAAGAAGGACACTCAGCTCTCCGCGCAAGGCCCATATCACTTCTACGGCCTGTGTCTACCACAAGAGAGAGAAAAGAAAAGACAATTGGGGAAAAGAAAGGAGAAGAAAACAAGGGGTAAATTACTGGTCCGCCGCTGCCTCGCCATGGCGGGAGAAGACCAGCCCATGACGGACTACGAGAAGGAGCGGCTGTCGCGGATACGGGAGAACGAGGCCCGCCTCCAGGCCCTAGGCATCCGCCGCCTGGCAGCGTCCCCCCTCCTCAACCAGCCGTCCTCAGCGGCGGCGGGCAAGAGGAAACAGAAGAAACGATCCGACGATGCGGACGAGGAGTACC
The DNA here is from genome assembly GCA_947311845.1 of Poa pratensis. Taxonomy (NCBI): domain Eukaryota; kingdom Viridiplantae; phylum Streptophyta; class Magnoliopsida; order Poales; family Poaceae; genus Poa; species Poa pratensis. The sequence continues at coordinate 38,931,913 of CAMZMU010000051.1, forward strand.
TCCCGTCCGACGGGAGCGGCGGCGAGGAGGAAGAAGGGGAGAGCTCATCGGCCAGCGACGAAGACGACGGAGAGGGGGCCAAGTCTTCTTCTAGGTCTCGGCAAAAGGTCCTCTCCTTTTTCCCCGTGGAACAAATCCACTAATCCAGGTCCTTAGTTGTAATATTATCGATGTTAGTATAAAAAATGTATGCCCTTGGTGATAGTTTATCGATCACATTTTGCATCAGCTGCATTTGTTTTAGATAATGGGTGAGAGGCCACAGAGATGCATACAACCCAAATTATTACAAAGGCTGTTTGTGCCATAGCCATAGGATGATAGGAAGCGACAGGATACATGATAATGAGCCGTTTCGCGTCAGCTGTATTGCGATAGATTAATCCCTCCGCCATATTCCTGAACTTTTTTTGGTGGACTTGTTCATGGCATCCTTGCACTTGCAGGTTAAGTTGACAAATCATGGTTTCATAATATATCCAAGCACCAACACATTGTGTTTACCAAGTTAACAGTCACATGTTGTGGTTACAGATCGACTAATGAAATTTATATTGGAAGAACGTGTTGTTGCATTTTAGTATACTGTAATTGTATGCTCTTTTATTGGTATTAATGCATAGTCAGTTCCATCATTCTTTACAGGGAAAGAAAAAGAAGCGATTGAATTCAGGAAACGCTTCTAGAGAAGAGGGTTCTTCGGTCACTGACTTCATGGATGACGATGCAGCCTTACAACAGGTTATGTACACATCACAAATGCAGGCTCCAAACTGATGTGATCCAAGAATGTCAATTGAACTACTGATTTTTTTCCATCTATGTTCTTCACTCTAACAGAGTTAATTGTGCAGGCGATTGCACTCTCCCTGGCAGAGCCTTCTCAAAATCCCGTGACAGCAATGGGTGCAGAAACTTCAAGCACAAGAGCTAAAGGAAGCAAAGGCACTCCGTCCAAAAATAAGAACACCACACCCATTCAGGACTCAGCTAAAATTCAGGATACAGCTAAAATTCAGGACTCAGCTAAAAATAGAAAGACAAAGAAGCAGGTATGCTCCTTCCAGAATGGAATGTATTAATTTTATACTATAATCCGTTCTTATTTGTCACAATTGCACTTCCGTCTTTCATTGCTTACTTTTAGGTCAGGAGCAGAATACAACTGTCAGAAGATGATGTGGTCGCATTCTTCTTCTCATTTGACGGTATTTTATCTGGCTTGGAAGTCCCTATTATGGCATTTCAAAACCTGAATTTCCCTCAAAAAACATATGTTGGATTGCATTTTGACTTGGTTATTTATTGAGGAAAGAACCCATTGAAATAGTGTCGGTAGGAGATTCTGTGAATTTTAAGTAACCAAGGTTTTGTTGATATGATGACATTGAGGCTGGCGCTCATTGCATGTCAATGGAACTTGTCACTAGCCCTCTATATGCACTGAAACCACTTCAGAGTTCAGATTAGATGTATCATAGAATTTTATACCAAACTTAACCAATATGTGTTAGCATATTTTATTGAAGTTCCTGGCCTTAATCCAACATGTCTTTGCACATACCTTAGAAATCTATAAATGTATGACTAATCTAATTATTTTCTTCATCGGTTATTTCCAATTTTATCTAAATGTTTGTTCCTCCACCTTCGTTAGTGCGAAAAAGGTATTGGTTAAGTTACTTATGGTGTGCACGAATGCTTGCCAAGGTAACAAACCAATAAATATTACTTATAATCAGTATACAAAAAGCCAAGCTAAAATTTATCCAACCCTTAAGTCTCTGGGTATTCATTCCTCTATGTGTAGTTATCTTTAGAACAGAAACACCAAATAGGATTAGCATAGTTTCTATTTTATTTTGTGACATGTACTCTGAAGGTTCGTTTTTTTCTTTGCCTTTCTATCTTTTACTTTAACAATCTGAATTGGTTACTACTTTTATGTACAGAAGCTAGAAAAGGATATATCACACCCTGGGATCTTGAAAGAATGGCCAATGTAAATGATTTCATCTGGACAGACTCTGAGATATCTAAGATGATCCAATGCTTTGATAGTGACAGAGATGGAAAGGTTTGCCTTTTTTTGTAAATAAAATATCAATTTCTTTATAAGAAGGCATTGCTTAGAACCAAGTTGTGGCCTGGGAAAGAAAACGGAAACAATCTGATTTCTGCCACTCAAGGAAAGCACTTGCCAATCAATTAAAAGTGGCAACTGGTTCCATTCTGGAGAATTATAAATTTAAAATCAGATACAGATGCACTTCTCCGGTGGTGTCAGTTATAGCCAAGCCAGAACTAGCGGGTTTTCATCCTTTTCCTGTGAATTGCTTATATATGATAGCCCTCCTGTTGTCAACCTGCTTTACTGAATGACTAGAGTAGTGACACTAGAGTGTGTGTTTGGACCATCAACTACAACATATCCAGCTAATGCAGCTCCCAGTCATTTTAACTCGTTGTTATTACTATTATTATCATTATAATTTGTATCATCATAATGATTGTTATGGTACATGGATGTCAACAACTGATACTTAATAATTTGTATCATCATAATGATTGTTATGTGACATGGATGTCACCAACTGATACCTAATGGGCATTGTCAGTTTGTCAAATCCTGCAAACACTTTCGTCATCATCCCTACCAGCGCCACAATGATACTATCCTTATGAGCTAGGGTTTGACGCATTTCATCCTGACTATCCAAATAAATACCACTTGTATTTACCTCTAATCATTAGCTATCCAAATAAATATCCATTAGCTCTCCATGGTTTGAATAATCGGACATCACGCCCCTTTCGATTTTACATAAACTCATATCTCTGTTTGATATTTTCATGCAATTATGTCCCCCAAAAACATACATTCCAGAGTGTGGCTGCTGGTATCTTTTGAACATCCAGCTCCACTGACTTACAGTTCAAAATTACTTTGTAGATAAACCTCGAGGAGTTCCGCACCATTGTATCCCGATGCAACATGCTGCAAGAGCCTAGGCAGTGAAGGTGGGGAACGATCATTGCTCAGAAGATTTTAACACTAGTCTTTGCAAACAGACACTGCCTTTACATAATTCCTAACTGGCGGCATGAGTTGGAAGCTGGAAAAGGGGCGCAGATTGCACAAGGAAATATGAGCCTGCGCACTTAACGGAAGCCCCAGGAATGACTAGGGAGTAGGGATGATCAGCCTTGATGGAGTTCTTTTTTTTGGCATTGCTCTTGCCATGTTACTATCTGAGCGTCTGACTGTATGCCACAAACTGGCAGCTGCTTTAGCATAGTTATGTGTAGGGTTAATTGGTTCGTTGTTGAGACGCTTGCTGTTATGATGGGAATCACCAATTTGCCGTGCTCTTATTTACTGGCTTACTGATGTTCTACGGCAAGTGCACACAGGCCACATGGACATTGAATTGTGAATCTGCGAACTGACTGGAGAGCAGCTCTCAGCCTCACACGAATCCAGTTTACTGGATGAAATAAACAGCACGTATAAAACGTCCAACAAGGAATATCTGCTGCCTACATTTGAGCTAGATTCAGCGGAGCTCTTGAAACAATCCATTCCAGGATCGTTAGCTTAGCAAAAACGAATGTACCAGCGCATCAAGGAGCCTTCAAAAAACACTGGACATATATGCCAGTCAGGTAATCAGCACATCAATTAGTTGAGAAGTATTCTTTTAACAATTTACCAAAGCATACCAACCCCCAAGCTAAACAGTGACCTTGTGACAAACTACCATGAGCTTGACGACACTACTACCTGACCGGGTACAGTGGCCAACCAATCTGACGCTTGCAAATATGATAAGCCGCCATACCCTAAGATGAATTGCTGCTAAGTAGTAGCCTTAAACATGTAAATAAGTACATCAGAAAATGCAGACAATAACCATATTCGATTTTGTCAGAGGACAGAAGCCTAACAAGATGCAGAGTTGCACCCAGTCGTCTATCTTTTCATGACGAATCCCAGTAGAACTCCCAGCAGAGCAACGGCGACCACGAACACAAATGGGAAGCCACCGTTCTGCTTGCTGATCTCCCTCCTCACCATCTCCTGTTAAGGTTCGAGAGAAGATGTTTAGTTGCAGCTATATTAGATTTCAACGAGCACAGCTGACATTTAACAGTTTCCTCATGATGAAGCCAGTATTACAAGTTTATATGAAAGATGATGGTTTATGGACCTTGCAACTTGTCAGATGCATTAGGCTGTGGACCTAGAGATGTTTAAGTTGACAGCATTCAAGAGAAATTAAATCATAGTAATAGTAAATCTTTTCCTCAAGCATTATTACACCAGGAAAGAATACTGCTACAATCAATTAGAAGAACATGCCGCAAAATGTTTGCACCATGATAAATCCACTAACCAGTTCCTCACGAAGCTTATCGTTCTGTTGAATAGCAGAGTTTCTCTCTTCAGTTAATCTCGAAATCAACGCAGATGATGTCTGCGAAAGAATAAAATCAATTAATGAGATATTAGCCAGCACAAGGCAAGCGGAAAATAACTGTTCACACAATTAGGATGAAACGATGAACAGTGCAAAAGGTCCGTCTCAACAGGACCATTTCTTGATTACTCTGTAGTCTGTAGTAATGAAGGCATAAGTAATGTACTGCTGAGTTATGTGCATTTGCACCTAGTAGGACATCTATGCACCATTACGAGGAGTAGGTACTACTATTGACATGTGAATAGGAACTAGAAAGGGTCAACAGCAATAAAATATGATGAATTGAGAATACATCAATAACAAAAGGTAAACTGAATGAGTTGAGTACTATCTTGTCATCAGATCGAGATTGACAATTGATCCACTAATCACTGAGATGAGTGCACATGAAACATAACAGACCAATGTGCATAAATATACCCAGTGGTAGAATTAAAAAAAGGCATATACTGCAGCAACAGGCAGCAGTCAGCATAGCCAATTTCAACTTTAATAAGTTCACCATAGTGCTGTCAACGTGCTCAGCTCCCTCTTACACCGCATTGTAAAGGTGAATTGATATCGGCTCATTAGTGACCTTAAATTCGTCTTCTTGTGTGACGCTCTAAATTCAAAGTACTTCCATCAGTGTGAGGCTTAAAAGATCCATTGGCATGGTTGCCGGTTATTCACTATTTCAGTATTAAGTTGACCATCCCTCAGATTAACAAGTAGGACCGCGTCTGGCAAAAGCATATGTTGGTTGAAACAGCTCTGATATCCTATCTCTTAACAGCAAGGTATCAGCTCACTGAATGTCTCATTTACAAACCATTACACCTTTTGATGCACAGCATTTACTCAAATCATATGTAAGTTCAGACAACAATCTACAAAGTCTGGGTCTCGTTAATATTTAAAGCACAATTGGCAGCTCCAAAGTAAATGAAGGAAGGATGACTATCTCATTTAGAGTTATCGAGCAAGTGCTGAAACAAATTTTGGGGAGAATATGTGATCTAGGTAGAAAGTATCACCGCAACTCCACTCTACCGTTCTTCAAAATCCATAGGAATATGTGATTAAGCATGTCATGTTCTCGTTGAAATGGTGCATTCAAAAGATCACAAGCTATAACCCAACGATACTCAGTATTTACTTCTGGACTATTCAAGTCAAGGTTTGCTAAGACCTAGTCAAAACCTACTATTCTCGAACTGGTAAAGAAATGGGTGTTTTAGTAAAAAAACAGTTTCTGTATTCCGTTACTTCTTGACTTAAAATATCTGTTGAAAGGAGCTCACCTCAAAGGATACCTCTTCCGATTCTCTATGCGCTCTCATATCCTGAAATCAACAACAATGTTACAAACCAAAAAAAGAAAAAAAACAAGAAAAAGTGCACACAAAAGTGAGATACTAACAGAGAACAATGTTGGCTCATCAGTTTCCCTCGTTGCCTCCGTCTGACAAACATTCAATCACATCTGAACCAGTTAAGATCAAACAGGAAAACAGAAGTAAGAAACAAACAGCATAAAGTCAGAGATCGCACATCTCGATAAGTCCAGTTGACACCATCTGAAAATGAAGGCCGGGGCGATGAACCCTCTTCAGATCCCTCCCGCACAGGCGACGGCGGTCGGGGCGGTTGGACATAGAGAACCTTCAGCTTGACCTCATCCACCACATTACCTGATTCCTTTTTAAACTACACACAAGGTTCAACAGTTAGCACTGTGAACAACACACATCCATCAACATGATCCACCGACAAATACGAAGAAAGGCATTAGAGAGTGAAGTACCATTTCTCCGGTGATATCCTTGACTGCCATACCCTCGGTCACCACGGCGCTCTGCACGAGAAACTTGTCCTTGCACTGCATGTCCGCCGGCACCTCTTTCTGTGCCTGCATTGTCACTGAAAAATCACAGAGACTGTCAGTTTTAACGCAAAGATGACAAAAACATCCCAATGAATTTGCAGGTAGGGTGTGGGGATTAGCACTACCGATGACATCGCTGGTGGACCGTGGTGGCACGATACCGCTGTTCGGCCGGACGCAGTACTTCTTCGGGCTCGTTGTCTTGACCTGAGAAGCGCAACATTTCGCCGAACGCGGCATTACATTCAGAGAATTTGCAGAAGTGAAGACTTAAACTCCGATTACCTTGAATGCGATGTAGCCATCGGTTCTGTTGGTGAGCTGCATAGAGCACGAGATCTGCTTCTTCGTCTCAACTGCGGCGATCCATAACAATAATGTGAGAGAGAGGACAAAATTCAGAACAGATAGTACGATCGAAGGAATACACCGCCAGATTTCCTCCACGCTTCTGAATAAAAATTTGCAAGGGAAGGAATGTTTGGCTTAAAATAAACTGCAGCCCAAACTGAAGAGCACTCCGAAAAAAACAACAGCGGTAGCAAACGGCAGGTGCCACCCGAAACAGGTAAAATACAGACAGGGGACGGGAGATCGCCGTACAGGGGAAGCGGAGCTCGAGGGGCTCGATCTCGAGCAGCTCCTTGCCGTCGGAGCCCATCTGCCGCCCGAATTCGGGAGCGGGAGTGCTGCTAAGGCTCCGTACAGGTTCGATCCGGAGCGTGGGGGTGACGAGCGCGAGAGGCGGGGAGCTAGGGCTTGGTGGGAGTGGGAGTGTGACCTGTGTGTGCTTTGCCTCGGGAGGCGAGAATCGGAAGGGAATTTGGCTGGAATGGAGTGTGAGAAGGTTGGTCTGGTCTGGTCTTTGGTGGCGAGACGAGCTGGACGGCAGGAGGTAGGATAAAAGTAGGAGGCTGGGCCAATTGCGGTTGCGGTTGATGCACACCGTTGACCTGATTTGTTTCCTCTTCCTGCAAAACGGTGAAGCCGCAAATCTGCGGTAGGTGGATTTTCTTATTGTAATCCTCCAGTGCCAGCTAGTATTGTCGAAGCAGGTTTTCGTTCCGCTTTATAAATAAAACCAACGACCGAACCAATACAATGTGATGAGGAGATCTTTTACATAGTAGATCAAAGATAAGCCAAAAGTACATGAGAACTAGACTTGCCACCGATGGCATCAAACCGAACGCTCCACGGCAATTCCCCAAAGAGGGGTAACGACGCCTCACGCCGCCATTGTCGAAACCACAGTCCAATATTTTCATCTGGAACTCTGATGCGGGGAGGGTAGCCACCACGACGCCCCCAAGAGGGTAACCATACATGCAAGCAACGCCGCCGTTGGTGCCGGAGCGCTGGTCTTTCGTCCGGAATTTTTTTCTCCCCACACCCAGTATTACGGACCACCCACCACCACCTAGTCAGGCTTCCAAAACATGATCTGGGAGTTGCCTTTGTCGAAACGCCGCCAACCCCGGGAGCTCCCGCCACCCGCTTCTCGCCATCCACATGGATAAAAAGCAAGGTCATCACCACTGCCATGTCGCTCGCCGTAGAGACACCCGCGTAGTCCACCTTCTGAGGTCGCCGCCTCTATGTCCGGGATCGCTAGCCCACGATGCAGCCGACCATCACCACGAACAGACTACCGAAATGGACAAGAAAGAACAGTGACAACCAACTAGCCCTCGAACAGTAAGGTAAGACGAGCAGGTTGCACCCGCCAGTCGAACCCACAAAGCCCAGAATGGGGCTGCTAGGCAACTACTGGATCTGGACCAGGTCCAGATCCTGCGCCCCAACCAACCATGGTTAGGGGATGGGCCCCCTGAAACCAATCGACCCGTAGTGTCAGCCAGTATTTGCAAAGGCCTCTATTTGAACTCCAAATTGGTGCGGAAGTTTTGTACAGTACCGAGTGATATGTGTGATTTTCTTTGCGAGTAAAAAGCAATACGGAGGGCCACGACTAGTGACTGATACTAGTAATATATAGTAGAATCTATTCTGAATCCAGTAGTTGAGCGATTCTAGAAGAAACTATGTCTCTCTAATAGAAATCGACGAGGAGGTTCGCTGCTTAGAAGAAAAGCAAGAAACCATGGATTTTCAAATTAGGCATGTATTTTGAAATTTCATTTCAAATTCTGCTTACATGGTCGAACCTAGACGCACAAGATATCGCAGTAGTGTTGAGTTATGCGAGCATCTCCAACAGATGATGTAAAATAGGGCACCGAAAAACAGTTTTAGGGCACATGCTTTAGGGTTTTAGGCACGATATTTAAGGCACACAACCCACATGATGTAAAATAGGGCACACGTTGAAATCTAGATGATGTAAAATAGGGCATCGACCAACACATCAAACTTGAAATTTAAAACTTTAAGACATCAAACATTGAAATTTAAACCTTTGACACATCGGAACATTGAAATTTCAAACTTTAACATATCCAAACATTAATATTTCAAACTTGAACACATTCAAACGTTGAAATTTTCAAAGACACATGAAACTCGACTAACGTAGTACCTAGACTTTCGACACTAAACCAACACTTCCATACCACATGGATCTTGGACACTTGACACTACCATTCATCATCTTCGGAATCGTCGGAGTCCACACCAAGACTCTTATAGTAGGCCTCGAACGACTCATCGGAGTCCGACGACAAGTTGGTGATGGTGGAGGGGCCAACCTCCCCCCGGGACGTCGAAGCTCCCTTCTTCTTCTCGTCCATCTCGGCGTCGTACTCCATCTGCGCCTGCACAAGCTCCGGGTGCTCATGGCGAAATGTCTTCATCGTCGCCTCGTTGTCCCGACGAATGCGCAGCCGCGCGTACGCGAGGCGGTTTTCGTGTTCCTGCTCCCGAGTGACCATCTGTACCTCAGGGCTGAGCCACTCGACGACCTTCAAGCTCGACACCTCTGGGAAGTTGAGGTCGGCGGGCGGGCCACCGCGACGAACGCGCGGGCGATGAGCTCGGGCGTTCCGAAGGTGCCCATCCACCACCGATGCCGTTATGGGCGATCTCCGCAGACCAGCGCCCAAACAGCCGCAGCCGTACGCCGCGGAAACCGGAGCTGATTCTCACGCGACGGCATGGCGGCGGCAAATCGGGCCGGATGCGACGGCGGGGGCACGAATCGGCACCAAAATGGGGGAGCCAACATGACGGGAAGCGGCGGTTGGGAGGCGCGGCGAGGGTTGTGGCGACGGGAATCAGCGTCGACGCGGCGAGCGGTCACGCGCGGTGGGGAGAGAAGAGGAAAAGGACAAAGTGACAGCGCGTCACGGCCGTTTTTATGCGATAGGGCATAGCTTTGGTCCCCTATATTTACATCACCAACCTCAAATTTTAGGGCACAATGTAAAATTTTAGGACATTTTTTAGGGATACATCATTTGTTGGATGGAGCTGCGTTTTTCACCTCGTTCCCTATATGACATATATGACAGTTATTTTTCTTTTACATCATCTGAGATGCTGTAACTCATTAGGTCTTGAGTCATGTCACTGGACTTGTTGTGTGCTTGACAGGTGTGGGATGCTTGCTCTTTCTTGTTGACATTTGGACACTTGCTCTCTGAAATTCAACGATTCTAGGCGCGCGGTCGCGCCATGGGCTGGTTGGCAGACCGCACCCATATCACGTCACACGGTTCGGTAGGGTCGGGTGTAATCAATTTTGGGTGATATGGTGTTACATCTTGGATCGACAGGATTTGGCTGAAAAGGACTTAACTTGCTAGTATTTCTTCGCTTGGTTGCGTTGCCAACATTACACACCAACCAGCAGCGAGATTTCTCTAATAATAAAATACACACGAAAGTCACCTGGCAGTGTAGATCACTGAGTAAAACGAGTAGGTAGCAGCTGTGGAGTGTATTATTTATTCAAGTTAAGTATTTCTTACACATGGACATTCTACTGTGCTAAGTACAATGATCTTTACATCTGTACAGCAGTAGTGTTACACTACTGAAAGTTCCTAGCAGTCTGAACTTTGTCTATCCGATATGCCGAAGTTCATGTGGGTTTGCAACCATAGTGGAACCTTCTAATTCTCCGCACAAGGACTGACAGATAAAAACCGTAGCAGCACATAGACATGAAGAGCATTCGATTGTGCAGTGAGCAGCGGCATGAGTGGCCCAAATAAACCTACTTGCTCGAATCTTCGCTCGATCCATAGCTCGGATGACTTGCAAAATTGAGTCCAGCGAACCAAGCAACACGCATCAACTGAATCCCAAGGACCAGCACCCACCAGGACACCAAGCCACGGAGGCTTTGCACCATCCACCCAGGTGCGGTGATCTCGCCAGCCAACTGAAGGCCCCTCATCAGCTGCAGCACCCGATAACCCTCGTAGACGACAGGGGCTACCAACCAGACAGGCGATTTCCAGTGCCATGTAAGCATCTCAGTCAGCATCTGTACTGAGAGGAGCAACAGATATGGTCCAAGCAGCACTAAGAACGGGATGAACGGTAGCTGTGGCTGCAGAGTACCCCGACTGGATGCAAAAAGCAGGGCCAAAGGAACAGCAAAGCCTAGTATGCTGGCAACCAGGTTCCAAAACCTGTAAGAGGTTGGGATCTGAGTTGGCAAGTCAAATGAATTGTTCTCTGGACGCCCACATGCATCGGCCATAAGGAAAAACAGCATTGCTCCCATGTTAAAAATGCAGTCTAGTCCAACTAGGGAAAGGAGGCCGGCAATATTAGGACCGAGGAACACTGAAGGCAATGGCAGCCACAAAGTTGGAACTATACCCGTAACCAACAGAACCGAAGGCCCTAACAGCCACATTGGCAGTTTAAATGCCGTTAGCTTCCCAGATGGCTCATTTGTCACCTCCACAACATCCTGCTCACTCTGGAGGATTGGAATTTCTGGAGCTTCTTCTGTATCAATAGCTTCAACAACATTTGTTCCCATGACAATGCTGGCACCGTCCTCTGCGGAAGCATATGGAAGAGAGGCCTCCCAAGGCAAATCCTTAGTGCATCGCAATGCAATATTTTTAAAATGGCCTGATTGCAAGGGGTTCCAATGAAGAGACCGGCGTAATCTGGTAAGTCTATTCTCATGAACCTGCCTCCTAACATATGCTCTGTTTAATTTTATCTGTGAACAGAGCAAAGAAGCCATGGTATAGAATCTCAAATTCCAACACTGCAAAAAAAAGTAAACACATTAGTACCCAATGTCTGGATCATGGTGACGTATCTAGGAGTTAAGAAAAACTCAAACACACGGGCTAACAATAAATTTAATCCAGTTAGGTATCAGGTTGACAACAGTTAAACAAACTCAACATTTAGATCAGGTAATTAGCATACACGACTGACATTTGTGTCTTTGCATGTCATTCACCATTTATTGGATGGTACTGAACCAAACTTTACCCAGTCCATGTTATGGAAGGAGTACATACAGGAAAGAGTCATGTCACAAGAGTAATTGTACAATACAGAGGCAGATAAAATATTCAATGATCTACAGAAATTCATTAGTGCAGTTAAATGTTTTGAGATAATTCTTATTCAGTTGATTTTCAAGTAAATAACTCCAGCTTTAGCTCTTGTGATTGTTTGTACTAACTGTTAGTTATAACTTGTAACTGGAACGTGGTTTCTAACTTTTTAGGTGCTGATGTGGTAAAAGATGCAGCCTAAGAATGGAGCCCATTTGTCTCAGCTGAACCTCATTAAAGACAAGTTGCTACCAAACCTACAGTTTACGTCAAGACTCAAGAAGCCTACCTCTATGCCTCGATAGTTCTAAATACAAGACTGAAGATAAAATATTAAATACCTACACGTCTCACCGTAAAAAAAATACCTACACGGCTAGATATAAATTAAATTGCAAGAATTAGATATTATGCATGGGATTTAATATATCATGTTTCAAGGCAACCTGCCAAGAGTTGATATATTGTACATATAAATCCCTCCACTTAGTAAGTTGCAGGAAATTCAACAAAATGGCAACTAGTAAGGCCTGACTCTAATAACTCAGGAGATAAGAAGGTGTTATTTTTCAAAGACCTAAAGTCCTGGATGTTTTCAGCGCTGGACACAGTCAATCAAAGGATCGAATATGTGCATCAACAGTACTGTACTAGAAACCAGAAACTTATGAATAGCTTATACTTTAACATGTGTCCTTCACTCATTTTGCAAAATTTTGGATAAGCTCTGTATTAACAGAACCTTAATCTCCATATTGATAGGCTACACGGTGTGTAGATCTAGCGATGCCTGATCCCCAAACCTACACGGCTACACCCCAAACATGTGGAAGCTCAACAGCAGCTGAGCTTCACAAATCACAGGAGCCCCCACGTTTATCTTGTTAAATCTAGAGGTAGAGGCAGGCGTTCAAAACACCGAAAGCACTCCTAAACATTCCCAGAGCCTCAACTCGATCAGATCCGCAGAATTCGCACTAGCGCTGCTACCCTGCTCGACCTTCTGTTCGGGGCTAGTTGTTGTCCAGCATAGGTAACGTATAGACGGAACAGGGGGGAAGGCTAACCTGGTTGGATTTCCCCCAGCTTCTCGCCGGCCGGAGCTCGGAGGTGAAGAAGCCGCTGGGCAGCTCTACTCCCCAACAGCGGAAGCAGGGGCAAAACCTATTTATCGACCAGGTCGATGGTTACCACGCGTCGCACACCCCACATGGGCCGGCCCAACTCGTGGCAAGGAAGAAGACGACTGCGCGCGACCAAGACAACCGTGGCCGGAAGACGACTGCGCGCGACCTATTTTCCTCATTCCCCGACTGCCGTGCGGCTGCTTCTCTCGCTGCTTCTTCTGGCGACTACGAGTTGCCGTCGCCGTCGCCGTCGATGGCGGATCTAGGTTCGTCCTTCTATCTGTTCTTCTCGTAGAGCTAGGTGTGACCGTCCTCCCCCTCCGTATCACGGGATTTCCGGTTGTTGTTGATTCGGGTACCCCGCTGCTAGGTTTTCCTGATTCGCTGTTAGGATAGCTAGGAGTTCAAATCTCACGAACTTGCTGTTAGGGGTTTCCTAATTTGGGTACCCCGTTTTTGGTGAGCAAATTGCACGCACTAGCTTCTAGGCTTTCATGGATCGGGGATCCCCTTTTTGGGGGCAAATTCAACGCACACACTCTCTGCTAGGGTTCCCTGTTTTTCTGTGAGGTAGTATTTGTGACGCATGATGTTAGCGAACTGGATATTCTGTGAGGTAATAACTAGATACTAGTTCAGATACGTGAGGTATTTTGTGGAGTAACATTTTTGAGTTCTGTAGTTTGGGGGTCTATAGTTGTTTTTCTGTGGCAATTACGTGGTTTTATAGTTGGTTCATACATTGCAATGTTGACGAATTACAAGGTATTGTTTTTAGATGTTACACATTTGACTATCAGTAGCATCCCATCCCTGTGTTATTTTAATTTGGCTCGACCGTGATTGTTGTGGGCGGGAAATGTCTATATGTTTTTTTTGGGTTTTAATATGATTCAGAGTTACTGTTAGTGGTTCTATATGTATATGCCCGTGCATTTTTGTTTTATTAAAGTTAATGATAGTTGATAGTATGTTCAGTCATGATCATGGTTTTAAAGGCGGTGAAGCGTCCTAAGGCGGGGGAGGGGCGCTCTGACGCTTAAGCGCCCAAGGCGAGGCGGTAAGGCGAGGCAAGGCGACGCCTTAAGCATTGCAGGAAAAGAGGAATCGGCAGTTTTGCACTCATATTAATAGAAAAAATAGCAATGGCTGGGATATGGGCCACTACTTATGCACCTCTGTGGCCCAAAAGCCCATCTAGTGACTATATAATCCTCCCCGTGACCTAATTCCACTATTCTCTTTCCTTCTTCCTCTTCACAGCCGCCAGCCACCTTCTGCCCTCCTTCCCTCGTGGCAGCAAAACAGAACCCTCAAACTCCTCCCTCTTCATGGCCCGACCCTTCTTCCTCACCGCAGCATACTTCCACAATCACAACAGCAGAGTAGACCAGGCAAGGGAAGGCTACGACAGAACCAGGTGCATGACGAGATGCTCCGCCAGGTGCTGGGAGGCAACGAGGTCGTCGTCTACAAGTTCCAGGAGCAGCCACAGCGACGCTACAGCGAGGAACAGGCAGCGGTCGAGGCAGCCGTACACTTCATGTCTAAGGCGGGGCGGACGCCTTACCGTCCTGGGGCGCTCTGACGCCTAAGCGTCGCCTTTAAAACCCAGGTCATGATGCCAATTTTGTGTACCAACTTTTCGGTGCTTCTTCAAGTTAGTGCTTGTTAGGGTTATTCACAATCATTTTGACACTGGTCACCTTTTTCTGACAAGCCATGGAATCAACTAGTTGCACTTAGTACTATTAACTTTGACAAGCTAATTCATATACAAACTTTTGTATATTCCTCACCATATTTTGTTATCTCCACGAAATCATAGCAACTGGTTTAGCACCTGGACACTATATCATCTAGATCAGAGTAGTACCCCATGACAAAGTTTTTGAATCCAAGTACATGTCATGTTTTTCATTTAGCTTTATGCTTGTCATGTTTTTTTCACATAGCTTTATTCCTTTCATGCTTTCAATATAGGTTAGCATTTTGTACTACATACCACAGGTATCTAGTTATTTAATTTTTCACTTTATTTTTCATTTTTATGTAGGAGTTAATATGCTGGACGAAGTACCTCAATGCAAGCCTACTATAAAAAGCCGCTTCTCATCTATTAGGTTCAAAAAAGCTACGAGTGGCTTCAATCCAATTCAGTTAGGCCATATCGCAAAACACAACTTGACACACATGCTAAATGTACCTGAGCACTTGATGATTCCTATGCCAATCCTTCAGTGGTTAGTCGACCACACCTCCTATGGCGGTACAGGCCAATGTTTCTTCAAACACAAGGAGAAGCAAATATGGTTTTCAAATCTATGTTTCATTATTTTCATATATTCTACTAAATTCAATTCTGCTTGTTTTCTTATATGTTTTCAAGCATTCTTAATTTATGTGTCCTGGGGGGTCATCTTTTTTTTGCTGGTTTGTGCTATGCAGGACATCATACCAAACTACAGGATGTTGAAGGCGTACAACATGTCCTACTCAACGAAGAACAAGGTTGAAGTTCAAATCTTCGAGAAGACCGAGAAGACCAAGAAGCGCAAGAAGTATTCTATCAGTCCTTTTCTGCATTGAGGAACTGTTGACCCTTCACACTGAAGTTTTGTCACGATGCTTTTCGATGCAAACATTTTCGCAGACCGATAATGTACAAAGTATAGCACATGTACTGCACTGACTACTTCTCCCCCAGATAATTTGTACATATGCGTAGCAGCCTGAAATCCAAAAATGTTATCAATCACACCAGTTTTCTTATGTGCAGTCTTTTTTTCCAATCTGGTTTGAAATTTTGGAAGAGGAGCACATTTACTTTTCTCATCAAAAATATGTTTTTTACGTCAGTTGTGTTTCATCCAAAATGTTTCAGCATTTGAGCAAACCGCAAAACTTTTCCGTTCAACCGAGGTTTTCAAAATCGTTCAAACCCATATTTCGTTCAAACCCACATTTTTCCGTTCAAACCCACAATCATGTCCACCGCCGTTTTTCAAAATCGTTCAAACTCATATTTCGTTCAAACCCATTTTCCGTTCAAACCCATATTTCGTTCAAACCCACATTTTTCCGTTCAAACCCACAATCCTGTTCACCGGCGTTTTCAAAATCGTTCAAACCCATATTTTGTTCAAACGAATACTTCGTTCAAACCCATTTTCTGTTCAACCGGGGTTTTTTCAAAATCGTTCAAACCCATATTTCGTTCAAACATTTTTTTTCCATTCCTCAAAATCGTTCAAACCCATTTTCCGCTCAGACCCATATTTCGTTCAAACATTTTTTCCGTTCAAACCCACATTCCTGTTCACCGGTGTTTTCAAAATCATTCAAACCCATTTTCCGTTCAACCGGGGTTTTTAAAATCGTTCAAACACATATTTCGTTCCAACCCATTTTCCGTTCAAACCCATATTTCGTTCAAACCCATTTTCCGTTCAACATGGGTTTTCAAAATCGTTCAAACCCATATTTTGTTCAAACCCATATTTCGTTTGAACCCACATTTTTCCATTCAAACCCACAATCCTGTTCACCGGCGTTTTCAAAATCGTTCAAACCCATATTTTGTTCAAACGAATACTTCGTTCAAACACATTTTTCCGTTCAAACCCACAATCATGTCCACCGCCGTTTTTCAAAATCGTTCAAACCCATATTTCGTTCAAACCCATTTTCCGTTCAAACCCATATTTCGTTCAAACCCATTTTCCGTTCAACCGGGGTTTTCAAAATCGTTCAAACCCATATTTTGTTCAAACCCATATTTCGTTCAAACCCACATTTTTCCGTTCAAACCCACAATCCTGTTCACCGGTGTTTTCAAAATCGTTCAAACCCATATTTTGTTCAAACGAATACTTCGTTCAAACCCATTTTCTGTTCAACCGGGGTTTTTTCAAAATCGTTCAAACCCATATTCCGCTCAAACCCATATTTCGTTCAAACATTTTTTTTTCCCATTCCTCAAAATCGTTCAAACCCATTTTCCGCTCAGACCCATATTTCGTTCAAACATTTTTTCCGTTCAAACCCACATTCCTGTTCACCGGTGTTTTCAAAATCATTCAAACCCATTTTCCGTTCAACCGGGGTTTTCAAAATCGTTCAAACACATATTTCGTTCAAACCCATTTTCCGTTCAAACCCATATTTCGTTCAAACCCATTTTCCGTTCAACCAGGGTTTTCAAAATCGTTCAAACCCATATTTCGTTCAAACCCACAATCTTGTTCACCGGTGTTTTCAAAATCATTAAAACACAGATTTCGTTCAATTGGGCTTTTCAAAATCATTCAAACCCATATTTCTGTCAAACACATATTTTTCCGTTCAAACCCACAATCCTGTTCACCGGCGTTATCAAAATCGTTCAAAACCAATATTCCGTTCAACTGGGGTTTTCAAAATCGTTCAAACCCATATTTTTTTCAAACCCATATTTCGTTCGAACCCACATTTTTCCGTTCAAACCCACAATCCTGTTCATCGGCGTTTTCAAAATCGTTCAAACCCATATTTTGTTCAAACGAATACTTTGTTCAAACACATTTTTCCGTTCAAACCCACAATCCTGTTCACCGGCGTTTTCAAAATCGTTCAAACCCATTTTTCCGTTAAACCGGGGTTTTCAAAATCTTTCAAACCCATATTTCGCTCAAACCCATATTTCGTTCAAACATTTTTTCCCGTTCCTCAAAATCGTTCAAACCCATTTTCCGCTCAGACCCATATTTCGTTCAAACATTTTAAACGTGAAGCAGCATATTAACGTGAATTTCTTTTTGTTATCTGATGTTTCTTCCCGTATATACGAATTCTTAAATTTTCATTAATGTATCATGTTATGTTAAGATTAATCGTACTAAGATCGTAATCGTCTGTTTTTGAAAGTGAACAGAACACGCACTCCATGCATGCGAACGGAAACATGAAACAGTTAGAACAAAGCGGTACGAATCAGTTAGACCAAAGCGGTACGAATCAACGCGCAAACTAGCCAGGAACCCAGCGTGGGCCGGCGGCGGTGGAGGGGTGTGCGATGCGATGTTATCATCGCATAGGTCGATAGGTAGGGGATCCCGAAGCAGGGTCGCGGCTCTGATCGCAGGGCTTGAGCACGGACGAGGGGTAGAAAGAGGCAAACCCGGCCCAATACGCAACTGTGAGATATGTGGGTTCAAGTATGGAATTCATAAGGGGCTTTAATCAGAAAACTTTATACTTCCTCAGTCCAATACAAGATGTTTTGGTAGGTGAAACTAGCCTACCAATTGTCTTATATAGCCTAAAAAAACTAATTGTCTTATATTTCAAGACGGATGTAGTATTTCTTAGAAGAAACTTAATGTGGGTTTGTCACAAACCTATCCTCATGCTTATTTTATCAACATACTCAACATTTTTTTTTATTTTAGCAACATCCTCAAAAACAAAAAACAAAAAGAGTTTTATCAGCATCCAACGCTTAACGAAACTTATTTTATCAACATGCATTAAAAAATTATTTATTGATGAAATTGGATAATTTTCTCAAGAAATTTCACAAGGATATATTGTATGTTTCAAGGATTTCAAGTTGACAATGCTTCTTACCCTAAAGAAGTCAAAAATATTTCCTTGCTTGAAGAGAGAGAGAGAGAGTTTTGTTTACTGTCCGATGATAACGTCTCGACGGCGAAGGTGAAATCACAAATAATAAAAGTTTGATGTCTCTATCCTCGTCTGGTGCAGTCGTTATGGCCGACGTGACTGACACATGCGGGTCTTTTGCGCTTTGGTCTCGTGGACCGATGGCTTCATAGCATGTGGATTGTCGTCCGGCTCTTCAACATGTCTTCGTGGTGGTGACGACAATGATATTGTCAAGTGAGTTATGGTCGCCATTCTCATGTTTCAATATTTTGGGATCCTAGCATCTTCAAACAACAAGATGACTCGATCCTAGATTTGCCATGCAAGGGTGTGTCTCGGCCACAGTGGCATCTAGCCTATTGGGGTGGGCGGCTCAAGTCGTTCTTTGTAAAACCTTCCATGTTAGTCCAGCTTGCGCAAATTCAGTCTCATGTAAAACCTTCCATGTTTTTTACTTGAGTCGTGTTGGAAACCGTAGATGCAAAAGGTGAAACTAGAGACGACGACTATGAACAACCTTGATGTAACTTTTAGTTTTGAATTTGATTTTATTCCATTTGTTCCAACTGATGTACTATATTTAAAGGATCAGCTGAGTTGGATTGTTTACTAAAGGAAAAAATTCCCTCCCTAGTACTACTCTCAAAATACAAATATCATTCAGTGTGATACTCTGTTTTGGCGATCAGGAGGGGCTGCAATTTTGTTCAGGTAGAATTAGACTCCTCTGAGTCTGAGGTGATTAAAGCGTGCACGGATAAAGGAGTGTGGTGGGGCGATGATGCGTCAGCAATCTTTGCGGACTGTTTGGATTTGAAGCAAAGAGATTGGCAAAGTCGACTTTCAACATTGTCCAACAAAAGCAAATGAGGTGGTGCACAAGATAAGCAGATTTCATTCTCATCATAAAGTTTCTGGCAATTGCCTAACTGGGGCAAGATGAGCCTCTAGATTTCTCCTAAATAATCCGCGATGTAACTATTGTCTTGATATCAATAAAATGAGAAAATAGCTTTCTCTCGAACAAAAAAATAAATACGCTGGTGGCCAACAGAATCCAAGATAAAGCAGAACCTAGCCACAAAAATGAATAGAGAGGCAGTAAAGCAATGCACCGATCACGCAAGCAAACAAAGATGCTTGTTTCTCTCCTCGGCCCTCTCAATCCTGGCCACCACCAAGAAATCACTTGCGGCGCAGACGACAAACGCATCCTAGCCAAGTGCCCGCCACGCCCCCTTTATCCCTAGCCAGCCACACACAGCTAGCTCCTGCGCTTGCTTGCGCCCAATTCTCACACTCCAAAACGATCTCCAGTGCGCGCTCACTCACGCTTCCCCTGCCCCTGAGCTCCCCAATCCACAGCACAGCCAGGGCCAGGTCGATCGGTCGCCATGAGCGGCGACACGCTGGACAAGCTGGTGGTGTTCCTGGCGAAGCGCGACGGCGTCGACAAGCTGGTGAAGACGTACCAGTACGTGTCCAAGCTCGCGCACTGGGCCGCCGAGACGTCCCACCCGGGCCTGGCCGGGCGCGCCAAGAGCTGGGAGACGGCGGCGGGGCTCAGCCGCAAGGTGTTCCGGTCCGGCCGCTCCCTCACGGGCCTCAACGCGCTGCGGCGCTCCCCGCCGGGGGAGTTCGCCGCGCTGGCCGTGCTCGCCAACGCCGGCGAGATGGTCTACTTCTTCTTCGACCACTTCACCTGGCTCTCCCGCGTCGGCGTCCTCGAGCCCTGGATCGCGCGCCGCGCCAGCTTCGTGTCGGCGTTCGGCGAGACCGTCGGCTACACGTTCTTCATCATCATGGACCTCATCATGATCAAGAGGGGGGTCAGGCAGGAGAGGAAGCTGCTCGCCGAAGGCGGCAAGGAGAGCGAGGTGAGCAAGATCCGGATGGACCGGGTGATGCGGCTCATGGGCACGGCGGCCAACCTCGCCGACCTGGTCATCGCCATCGCCGACATCGAGCCCAACCCGTTCTGCAACCACGCCGTCACGCTGGGGATCAGTGGCCTCGTGTCTGCGTGGGCTGGATGGTACAGAAACTGGCCGTCGTGAGCTGTGCCTACCGATAGGCCATTTCGGCCAGCATGATGTAACGTACGCTTACCGTGCTAATTATTTTTATTTTACGAAAAACAGTTACAGCTATTGCCGAGAGAGTGATGAGAAATACACTGGCGTGTTCTTGCAAAAGCAAAACTGGCACCATCCAGAGATGACCAACAATTTATGCTCCCCCTCTCGAATTCTTCTTTTTTTTTTCTCTTGGTAAACCCCACCCAAAATCCTGCACTGCAAATAAACCTTATACATTTCTGGAAGGTTGCATTTATACAAGAATGTCCCCCGTCACAAAACAACAGCTCAAAAAATGTTCCGGGTACGTCCCAGACACCATTTATCATTTTGGATTGATTTCAGCTCACTTCGGTTTTCATCCTATTTTCCGCAAATTAATCGGGCAACTCTCTTCTTCTTATTAATTAATGGCTGAGGCATGCTACGAAAGAGCACGGTCATGTTAACAAACTGAAATGGGTAACAAACTAAGACAGGTTTTTAGGAAGGAAGTCGCCTGCCACATCCATGATCCATTCATCCATCGGTGATATGTCAATGTTTTCTTAACCGTTGTGTTCTTGCCACTATATCCTGAAGATGGGCTGAGAAATGTCGACAATCCACCCAGCATCAGGCCAGAACTTTTACCATCTCCCGTCTCTATTAGGCACCATGGGAGGGCGACTAAGAGCGCATGTAAGACTCAAAATCCAGGCGCAGCAAGCAACATCACAATGTCATTTTCTAACCTCCTTAACCATAGATAGATTTTCATAGTAGTCTTACATTACATGGTTTGCTGAACGAAAGCAAGGCAGGGAAGAAGACACGAGCTTAAGTTAGAGCACGGCTGGAGGATTTTCGGCAAGACGGCAGCTCCTAATCTACGAGTACAACACCCTGTTGATAATTACTTTGGGGGTGTTGCTTCCACAAGACATCAACTAGTTAGCGGTGTGTGATCCGAATCAGCAGAATACTGAGGCGTCGTCATTGCTAGGATGGGGCAGGGCTCAGCTGTTGAGCGCCGAGAGCATGCCGCCGCCACTCTTCGAGGCCAACACGACCTCCCAGCCAGGCCCTTTCAAGGGGATAAGAGGGGTGGCATCAGCGGCGCCAGGCGGGCCGGTGAGGTCGCTCCGATCCATCAACTTCAAAAGATCCTCGTCACTGATGTCCGTTTGGATCATCCTGTCTTCCTCATCCAGCTCGTCCCTCAGCAGCGCGAGTAGCTCCTCCTCCTGCATTTTCAATAAAATAAGAGAACAAATCAGTGACCAGTAGCACTTTCCCAGAGTACAGCTTCTCTATTGCTTTAGCTCTTTTGGTGTTACATCTCTGAAGAAACAATTTACACAGTAGACTCGTTCAACACAATCTATACTGTGGGAGAGAAATTTTTACATCTAAGACGTTAGGTTTCACGCTATCCTGTTCAAACTGTCCCTTCCCGATCACCACATGCTCTAGCTTCAACTTTCCAAAAGCTTTCTTAATAATCCGTCCCTGCAACAATGAGGAGATGAGTACCGATGCCACAAAGTATAGTCAAGCAAGATTAAGGTCATCCAACCATACTTCAACAGAATTGGATGTTGCCAACCGATAAACATGAACTGGGTGTGTTTGACCAATCCGGTGGCATCGATCCATGGCCTGTAAATCCATCTGAGGATTCTGCAGAATGAAGCAAAAATTCAGCATATCACAGCTATGGAAGGTAACTGAAAGGCAAGGAGCACAGCTACAAACAAAAATATCCATATGAAAGAAAGAAATATCCAAACAGGGAGATGGCATGTGCAGGGAGATTGAACATTTTAATGATTTTAAGTCCTTTACTTCGTAATCGTACCAGCATTAAGTATTACACTACAAACACCGGATATAGAAAATTACCCAGTCACTGTCATACAGGATACAGGTATCAGCAGATGTAAGATTGATACCAAGCCCACCAGCACGCGTGCTTAGAATGAAGACATTCATACTGCTGTTCAAGTCATTAAACTCATCTATCTGCCATAGAAAAACAGTACCAAATATATATTTTGTAAGATAGCAACCCATAGACAGCCGTCAAATTATGTAACAGGAAATGATTAAAAACTAACAATAAAACGAATACAAAGTAACATTTATGTGCTAGAACTCTGATTAACAGCTATGTCCATTCAAGCCCAGGGTCCATAAAATCATTGAACCGTCAGTTAGCTATCACCAAAAATTCTCGGTCTAACCAGCTTGTAGTCAGATAATTCAATTCCATCCAGTTTTAAGATAAATTAGCTGCCACTTGAGTCCAAGTTTTTTTCTCCTATGAATGGGAAACGTATCCATGGTGTTTTAACAGTTTCGATTCTAGCCGATCTTGCCCTATTTACAGCTCCCTACACAAACTGAGGCACCATGCAGGCAAAAATGGCGAACTTGTGAACCACCTAAGGTGTGTGTGGTTTGAATCACGTTCAAGCCAACACACATTTGGTAAATTGGTTTGGAGTGGGATGTGCAACTCCATCCAGTCTGGCAGCAATTATCTGCCAATTCAGTTCTAGATATTTCTCAACGGGACACCTAATAGGCTCAAAAACAAAGTATTTGTGTGGTATCTTCGTCGATGAGTTATTCTTACTAAAGACAACCTTGCAAAACGCAATTGACATGGAAGTAAAAAGTGTGTCTTCTGTCATAAGGACGAGACTATCAAACATTTGTTCTTCAGGTGCAAATTTGCTAGTTCTATATGGTCAATCATCCAGATAGGTTCGACACTATACCCACCCAAAAGTATTGCCAATATTTTTGGCAATTGGCTGAATGGGGTGGATGATAGGTTTAAACAACTTATTAGGGTGGCAGCGCTTGCCGTAATATGGTCGCTTTGGCTGTGTAGAAATGACAAGGTTTTTAATGATAAAAATTCTTCTCTTATGCAGGTTATCTACAGGAGTACAGCTACACTCCGTTTGTGGTCTCAGTTGCAGCGTGTGGGGCATCGAGACCTGTTTATGGAGGTGTGTACCAGACTGGAGATACGGCGAGAGACTTTTTATCCCAACATGGATGGCAGCATAATTTGCGGATTGGCCCTCCACCATCATAGGCGTTCTTACAATTTCTCATTATGATATGTAATTCGTCTTTTTTATGTTTCGAACTTCTGGAATTGTTTCGGCTGTGTGCATCTTTGTTATGCAGAGGCTGGTGTAATACTTAAACCTTTTAAGTAATAAAGCTCCCTTTATCGAAAAAATAGGCTAATACACATTTTAACAAGGTATAACTCAGCAAATTCTGACCTAGCTACAGTGGTTACGTAAATTCAGGAAGCACTCGAGCAAAATGACAGTACCCGGGAACAAACTCAAATGCGTGTTTCAAAATCGTGCTTAAGCTACCACATATTTGCTAAATGTGGATGTTAAATTAACATGCTGGTGGCCTGGTGGGATATCCTCTGCTGTTGGATGTTAAATTGCAACACAAAACAAAAGGTGTTTTAAGCTCGTATGATTTAACAATATGATTTCAGAGCGCTCATGCAAAAATTAATTGAAAACATGTTATTCAGCTCGATGCTAAACTTCTCATGTTCGCACTTAGGAAATAAAGGGATGGCAATGGGTACCCGTTACCCGCGTACCCTGCGGGTAAAAACCCTATTAGGGTAAGGGTTTGGGGAAAAAAATTTACCCATGGGTATACAAGTGGGGAAATCTCATACCCATCGGGTAAAGAGGGTAAGGGTATGGGGTCGTATAACCCATACCCGCGTACCCACGTACGTGTCTAAATTTGTGACAAGTGGGGTCTCCTGTATAATGACCTAAGGTACGTACCTTTTTTTTGCCCTTAATCACGCTACTTGCCTAATAAGCTGAACTACTGATCAATGAGATGTGGTGGCATGGTATCGCCGAGTTACGGTCAAGACTAAATAAATGATGTGTCACGGTCTTTGTTTTGGTACCGTTGGATTGCTCAAGTTTATTATGGTTGAACTTGTTATGCGTCACACCCTTATGTACGTCGAATTATTATGTACATTGTCGTGAGTTTGTGAACTTAAAGTACTATGTGTGGTTTGTTTCGTGACTATGTGATGTTTATGTGCAAGTGCCGCTGTTTTTATGTGTGTGTTGCGCTATTTTTATGATATATATTGTTGTTTATGACTATTTTCTATTCAATGTGATGTGTTGCAAACGTGGGTATTTTTACCCGCGGGTACCCATTTACCCTGTCGGGTAACGGGTATGGGAAAAAGTTCTACCCGTTGACGGGTATGGGTAAGGGTGACGGGTAAGATCGGGGTGACGGGTAAGGGTATGGGGTGGCTCTACCCTTACCCATACCCTGCGGGTGCCATCCCGCCATATGCACATACGTTAATGCAGATGAGGGTATACGCGTGGTGCAATTCTTCACGATCAAGATGATGTGCAGCAATCTAGTAATACATTGGCAGACTAGCACGTTACCTGCCTTCTCCTGTCTTCCAATTTAACACTACCGTCAATACGGCAAACATTCAGGCCTTTAGTATACAAATAATAATCGATGATGTCCAAAACTTTTGTCCACTGTGAAAATATTAGAACCTGCAAATATATAAATTGAATTATATTTCAGACCTGAAAGATATAATTCATGAAACAGGTGCTAGCGTGTGCATGAATGCAGTGTACAGCCAAGGTACAAAGACAATAGGAGAACCATAAACCTTGCGCTTTCGTTTGAGTAAGGAATCCAGTAACCTCTCCAACAGCTGAAATTTGCCACATTGTTCCAGAAGCTTGTCGATAGGTGGATAGAGGCCTGCAAACAAACAAACAGATAACAATGCAGATAAAAATCAGCAAACAGGCACATAGAGTAATTCAGATAGCACAAGTTCAATGAGACGCACTTGTTGAGTCGAATGCAGCATTGAAAAGATCAGGATGGGCACAGTTCTTCCTCAGCTGAATCATTAGGTTATTCAGCTTCATCTTCATGCCAGGTCTTCGCAACACTATAATATAGGAAACACTTCTCATATAAGAATTAATGTTTACTTGTGCACATATTGGACTGTGTGGGTATAAAGACATGCATGAGAGTACACATGCATACCTATATCTGTGCTCTCATGTAAGTAGTTGTCAAATGTTTTCTCAATCAAGTGAGTCTGGATTTGCCTCTGATGTGCGGTCATGTTAGCGTAAATGATTATCTCTTTCTTCCGTGGAAGCAGCTGTTCTACGTCCTCCTTCATCCGTCTTAAAAGAAATGGACGCAAAATGGCATGAAGCTTTGAAATAACAAGTACTCTTTTCTTCTCATCAGTTTCTTCCTGTTGTTCCTCGTCTCCTTTCCCAGTAAAATCAAACCTTTAAGAAGATTGCCGTCAGACCAATGGACCAAATAAAATAAATATATATAAAAATATAAAAAATAATAACTTCGCTATATAACATATCAAGAAACAACATAATGGGTCAATATTACTTTTTTCGCCATTTATCAGTACACATTTAGTAAACATAACATATCAAATTATCAATAAACAAAATAAATAAGAAAAGGTACAAGATAAAATTCTGCTATAATTAATACGAAATTGGCAGACATGGTATATCAGTACACAAAATATATTGAGAAGAGGAAATGCTATAATACATCTCTGTTATTCCAGCATTTCAACTAGAGCGGACTTCATAGGTTCTAGACATCCCAATTTTAGAATAAGATAATCTTATACAAAGCTCTATACCCAAAAGTGTCTGACGCACATGGAGGTGGCTGTTCTGGCGCATGAAGACATCATCCAGAGAGTTCGGCGGTGTTCCATGAGGCCAATGGCAATCCCCCATTTTGGGATCTTTGGGAGTCTGGCAATGTGGGTTGTAATGGTTCTGGCATGTACCTTAAAAACAGGGTACATTTGCCACAGTTGTGACCAGCCAGTTCTATATTATTGTTATTATTAAGGCAAGCGCCCCTGCCAGGTTACTTGCAAATTAACTACGTTTCCAGAGTCACATGAATGGTGGAATTACTACAATTATACCAGAAAAATTATGCCGGAATATATATCGTGACTTAACTGAAACTAATAGATTCGTTTGCATTGGATTAACCAAAGTATACCCTCAAATACCCAATGTTGATTACTCTTATAAGTTATAAACCCTGAAAAATGTATTGACTAGAAAACCCAACATAACTGCTTTTAGATTCACACATGGCAGGGCAGACCATTTTGAATGCTAGACAAATGTTACATTGGAACGTTCAGTTAGCTTATTATTAATTGTAATCCATACAAGGAAAGAAGGCCACAAGATAGCAACTGTTCAATGATAAACACAAGAGCTTCCAGGCTATGGAGATTAGGAACAAAATGGCACGTGCAGAAATTATACAAGGTAAAGGGCAGCAAGTGGTGCGGGTGTTAGCTAAGTGAATCATACCATGACTCAAATTCCTGATGGGATGAGAATATATCAGGCAAAATGAAGTTCAATAGCGACCACAGCTCTGCTAGGTTATTCTGAAGAGGTGTCCCAGTCAAAAGGAGTTTATTGGCCATTGGTATGCGCTTTAGTTCTCTCAACAACTTACATTTAGAATTTTTCAACCGATGTCCCTGCGCAAAGTATGGAAACATGTTAATAAGGAAGGGAAGAGAACCATAAACTACCCCCTTATTCAGATTTTTCAAAGTGTGTGTTCTTTATCACCTCATCTACAACGACATACTTCCAATTATAATGAGCAAGAAATTTTGCATCTGACATGGCCATCTCATATGAAGTGATTATGATTGGGAAATCAGGGCCAATAGTATTTGGCATGAATTTTCTCCTTATCTCTGCCCGAGTCACTTTATCTCCATGGTAAATCAGGCCAGTAAGAGATGGAACAAACCTGAGACCAAGTATCTCCACATAAGACAGCAATTAAGGACAGTGAAACAAAACTCTGGATACTTTACCTTGAGATTTCATTCACCCAGTTTGAAAGAGTGGAAAGAGGAGCAATTATCATGTATGGACCATGCATGCCCTTCCCTTTAAGATGAGTAAGAAATCCAATTGTCTGTATTGTTTTCCCAAGGCCCATTTGATCAGCTAGTATCCCATTTAGCCCATTCTGCCAGAGCGATATTAGCCACTTCACACCCTTTATCTGGTAGGATTTCAACTGTCCGCCAGTCATTAACGGAACAAGCTTGGCTTGCTCCTTTTCCCACCTTTCTTCTTCT
Source organism: Poa pratensis (assembly GCA_947311845.1). NCBI lineage: Eukaryota > Viridiplantae > Streptophyta > Magnoliopsida > Poales > Poaceae > Poa > Poa pratensis. The sequence goes on from CAMZMU010000051.1 coordinate 38,959,847, forward strand.
GTGAGAGTACCATCATCAGCAGAACGATCTTCGCGGGATCTTGTGAGCATTGCTGCCACCGCTGTCTTAGCCTTCTTCTGAACAACAATTTATTTATTGGGTACTCAGAAGTAGTGAGTCCACACACAAGTATAACAAATAAACAGCCCTATTTATCATACTTTATTGGGTACTCAGAATATAGATGTTTATCATTATGGACCTATAAGATTCAGATGAAAGTCCAAACACTTCAAAGGAACATCATTTGAATACCCCAAGCTCTTACCTATAAAGACAGCTGAACCTGATGGCTGTGTGCATCAATCGATACAGAGGCTGGGGATCATCCTCCTTTTCCAAAAGAAAGAAAACTGAATCTGTGCTTACAGCAAATCTCAAATGGCTTTTTCAATTACGATTTGTGAACTGGTACATTACATCTTGAAAGGATGCTGCTGCTACTAAAGGCATTCAAGAATTTTCAAAAGTGAATATTAAACAATCAGGACAGCACCCTCCCTTTTCTTCAAGCAGAAACACATGTTTTAATTTTAAGTCGTTGAACATTCAAAAGACTACACATAATGCAATGAAGTAACAGTACATGGAAAACAAAAAAATCTGCAAAACTAACAAACAGCCAAAGAATGCAAACGAACATAATTACATAACAGGGGATAATAGATGAAGTCTGCACTCACATCGTTGTACTGTGGCTTAGAATTCGCCATCCTCTTTCTACCGCGTCCTTTCTTCTTGTCTTCCACGGGCTCCTCTTCATCTTGAGGTTCAACAACTTTCTGCTTAACCAACAGGTAGCGCACCCTTGTCAAGAAGCAAAATAACTAGCAAGAAATGCCAAGAAAATAGAAAATGGTCATCACACAGAGAGGGACTCGTACATCTGTAATCTCCTCCATCTTTTCAAGTAGAAATTCTGAATAGAGCTGTGTCTGTGTCAGCAGTTCATCCAACTTGCTAAAACGTGCATTGGGATCAAAAGCAAGTCTTGCGGCTTCTTCTTTCCTTTTAGCCTCTTCTTCTTCCTCTACCTTAAGCCGTGCCTCATATAGCTTCTCTTCCTCCTTTGTCATCACCTCTGTGATGAAGAATGGGCCAACATTCTTGGTCTCAGGGTCAACAGGTAGAGATGAACTTGCATCTAAGAACTGATCGGCTGTCTCTTTCACGTGCAATAGCTGTTCTTCAGCCTTCAACGCCTCGACAATGGGGCGCGCCACACCGCTGCTAGCGCTGAGCTTAACTGGCAAGGATGTGCTTCCTTGAACAATATCGTTGGCTTTCTCATTCTTGGCTTCAAACATTTTCTAATTTTGCACAAAATAATCAGATCAGGCTTAAGGATTGCAATTGTTGGAGAACTTCAACAGAGAAAATACAAACATCAATCTAACAAAAGCACATGGGCCTCATCTAGAGCAGGGTGGATCTAAATGGTGCGCCGGGTGTGCACTGTGCACTGGCACACCCAGAAATTGTGGAGGTCAGTGTGGTTTGACTAATCACTGAACAAAAACAAGCTCATACTTTTTGTTGTACTTACACTTGATTTGTTTTTTTTTTGTACTTATGTACACCTGATTAATTGTACTACTCAATGGAAGTTGGACAATATATCCTTATATTTTACGAGAACTTATGCATATCCTAAATGACTAAATGTCGTGTCATTACTGTGGCAAATATTGCAATATCAATGTCCCCACTTGATTTGTTTGCATCAATAACAACCAGATAATATACAGTATCAGCAAATGCATGAACTTCATGAAAGAGATCCGTCATTCAACAAGCGCTCATACATGGTTCAGCTTCACATATTTCAAACAGAGCATACAGCCAAAAAACAAATGATGTAAGTAGAATATTGCACAGCATACGAAGGAGTTAATCTTTGAAAAATATGGCACATCATATCAGCTGCAAACATCACCTCATACTCAGAGTGCTACAGCAGCCACGTCAAATACTAGTGCCGTGCAAATGTCAGTTTGAAATAAAAAGAGACTTGTAACATCCTTGACCTGGTGCTTATGAAAAAACTTGTAATGTCAACTATGCAGACATGATGCTTCCAAAAGTATGCTTGTGAAACCTGATGTTTGTAGTAACAACTATGCAGGCTTAACATGTTTAGGTGGCAGACCTGAGCCTTCCCTTTTTGTTGAGAGTATATGTGAACCTTTAATGTGGACTAATATGTATTTTTGTTTGTGTGTCTATTGCAAAATACTTGCCAAAATGCATCATCCGAAGAAATAGGGAAATGTTCCTATAGAACAATATTAGCAAACGTGTTACTGCCTAGTAGAATAGAAGAACACGGGGTTTACTAAGAAATAATGTACACCCAAAAAATGCTATCTTGCAATAGTGATTACCTCGGCCTTGACCTCGTCGGCTATCCAAACCTCGCCGGCCGCTCCAAAATGACCTGAAATAGCCAAAATCAGATCGGATTTCGGGCAGTCAAGAAGGGATTGCGGTTTAAGAGGTTGCTCCATTTCTAGGGTTTTTAATCGAGAACGAGCAAAGGGGGCAGGCGCAGGAATAGAGCGAAGAAGAGGGCTTCATGAGGCGGCGGAACACACCTGCGTCGCCGCTGCCGTCGCCAATCGCCATCGCCGCCGCCATGGGGTTCGGCGCTGCCGCCCCGCTCTGCTCTACTCGCTGTTGCTCGGTCCGCGAGTGGAAAAGGAACGGCGTGGGGATGCGGGGAGCCGGAGCTGGCGAACTTGGGGCAAACCCGAGCTCGCGGAATCGGGCAAGTTTGCAGTTCCAGTTCAACTGTCATCCAGACATTGGGGTTTGCGAATTCCAGTTTCTCTGTCAAAAAAAATTCCAGTTTCTGAATTTAGTAAACTGCTTGTTTCACGTATCTGTACAGGCATAAGCCGAGATGCAGAAAATGTATCTGTAGTGCTCAATCTCGAGTTCACAGTTTAGCTTATTTGCAACGAGCGTCCGTTCTCTTTAATATGGAGTAGTATTCATTTATTCGAGTAATTTTTTTCCAAGCACAGTTTACTACAGAGGATATTTAGACATAAGGGCAACTCCAACTGCCCGACATAAACGAACGCGCATTATGTCCGGATTTTGTCCGTTTGATTCGTCAAACGGACAGGCCCTATCCATACGTGTCCGCTCGCTCGCGTAGTGCACCCAACACACTCGACCCATTTGAGGTATTTGTTTCGAACAAATATTACTACCAGGTCATATATGGGCCGATTTTGCAATATACAGGGGATGGGCCATAAAACAGCCTTTTTTACATATCTAACTAAACAAAATATAAGAAAATGCCCACAGGCTTCTACTCGTCGTCTTTGGGTCGACGTACTTCGGCGCCTTCCAGAGGTGGGCCAGTGGCACGTGAGCCGGCGGCATCGCCGGCTGTTCCTGATCCAACGCTCGCATGAGCGCGGGGAAGGGGCCAGTCCAGCTCCAGGACTGGCCGAGGAGCCCTTCGGGGAGGGGAGGCGCCGGAGGCAGGTCCACCTCCATGGCCTCCCACCATGGTGCCTGCTGCTCCATGGCCGCCTGCGTCTTCATGGCCACCTGCTGCTGCCTGGCCACCTCCTCGAGCACCTGCTCCCACTGTCGCTCTTCATCCTCTATGAGGGTCTTCTTGGACTCTTCAAGGACTTGCGCCAAGAGGTCCTCCTCCTCGACGGTGTGCTTCTGCTTCACCACCGGTAGCGGCGGTGTGCGATGGGGAGCTCGAGAGCAGAGGTGGGGCGGCGGTGATTTGAACATCCACGGGGCGTCGAGGGAGCCCACGTGAAGAGCGATTGCCGCCGCAGATTGTGCTCGTCGCGGAACCAAGTGTCCCAGTACCGGGAACTGGCGGCGAATGCGGGGTCGTTCCGGTACTCCGGCGGAGCCGCTCGTGGCGGCGCTGGATCTCCACCGCCCGTGCGCGGCCACTGGTCGGGATCGGCGGCACCGGGATCCACTGTGGGTTCAAGTGCCAATGGTCAGGCAACTTGGCATCGGACCACGGCACCGTGTGCTCCCAGTACCACTGGCAGTCGCGCACGGGGTTGTAGTGTCGGTCGCGCACGACCACCTCGACGCTCGGCGGCGTGATGGAGAATGGCGCGGGAGGTGCGGGAGGCGGCGATGGTGTGTGGCTGCTGCCCGAGGACGACCTGGCCTCCTGGTTGTGCTTCCCTTTGCCCGTCCCCCGAATCGGCATGGCCGCGATGGCTAGGTTTCCGCCCTCGGTGGGGGGAGCAAGGTGGGGGCGAATGGGAGTTGGGAAGTGGGATGACCGTCCCTATCCACGGCTCACTAGCATTAAAAAGGACTGGCCAGGGAGAGCAACCGTCGCATGTGTCGCTGCCAGGTGGGCCCAAGGCGGACACCACGTGGACGTTGAAAGTGCATGGTGTCCCATGTGTGGTTTTGGTAATTAATGACAATCATTATGGACTAATGTTTGCATTGAGATATTCTTGTAGATCTTGTCCATAGGAAAAGATTAGAGTTCATGTGTTGGACTTTAGAAGCTTACATGGTAAAGTGTGGCTTGAAAAAGAAGATTGAGGGAACATTCATGTTCATCTCCAAGCCATCATATATATTTAGAAGATATGAAGTGCAAGTTCAATATGAATCATCTCGGAAGATATCATTTGATTGAAGCTTGCAATGGATACATTAAGACGGAGCTTAGCGAGGCTCTCCCATAATGGAGTATGAGGGAGTATTTGGAGAAGTCTTCGTCAAGCATGTGCTAGCAAGCACGATCAAGAAAGGTGTTCCAACTTGAGGGAGTCAAGATCGTCATCATCTAGCTCAAGTGGAATGCGCAAGGCAAATGTATGATCTTGATAGGTTTTCCTTTTTACCGGTCTCATGGTGTTAGTGGGAGACCAGGTTATAGGATAGACGGCGTACTATCAAGAGGGGCTCTCAAGTGAGTAACTTGATCGCATCTTTGTGGAGAGCTCAAACCTTTGCATACTTGGCATATCATCTTTCTTGATTCTTATTTAGTTCTTCTCCTTGTTGGGTTTTGGTGCTTATCGTGATCTTCATGACAAGCCCAAGTTATTCGAAAATGGTTTTTGGATGGAAAACTTTTTGCGTTTTCGTGTTGGAAATATTATCGGTTTATCTTGAGGAAAGTCCCACACCTTCCCATGCGTGGTGACTTTAGTCTATTTTATGGTTCTTAATATTTCCAACAAAATTGGTTTCATCCCATTTGGATTTTCCTTGCAATAGTTATGCTTGTTCTGCTGTTTCTGTCAGTTTGCAAAACCGAAATATTGGGCTGGACTATTTGATTAAGGGACGGATATTCTGGGGCGCTGGATTTTCTGCTAAGGAACTTGTTTGCGAGCCTCTAGAAAAAACCGGAATATTGGGCCGGACCTTTTGGGTCTGGGCCGGATATTCCGGTCCCTTGGATTTTTGGCTAAGGACCAGCTTCCAGCCAGTTTTGTGAGTCTCTGGAAAAATCGGACCTTTTGTTTCTTGGACCGGATATTCCGGGGGCCAAACCTTTGGGCCAGACCTTTTGTTTTTGGGCCGGATATTCCGACCCCAGTTTTCCTGCAACGGCTCTTTTTTCGTGCGACCTATAAAAGGCCCCCTTCTTCCCCAAAGAGACCAGCTCTTCCAAGCACGAAATTTCCCCCTCTCTCACCTCCATTGTTGACCTTGGAGAGCTTGCCTCTCTCTCAATTCCTCCCATAATTCTTGCATATCTTTAAGGGAAAAGAGAGAGGAGATCTAGATCTACAATTCCACCAATCCATCTCTCCTCTTAGTGAGGGGAACCTAGTAGATCTTGATCTTGGAGTTCCTGGTGTTTCTCCTCCTTTGTTCTTCCTCTCTTATTACCCCATAGCATTTGTTGTTGTAAAGGCTTCGGATTCCGCCTCGAAGGATTCCGATAGTGGAAGGTGAACCAAACCTTTTGTGGTGCGGTTCATCGGAGAAGAAGGTGAAGCCTTTGTGGTGTTGATACCGACCTGTTGTGGTGGCTCACACCTCTCCAACGAGACGTACTCTCCTAAAAAGGAGGAACTCAGGAATACATCCTCGTCTCCGCGTGCCTCGGTTATTTCTATACCTGAGCTCTTTACTTATGCACTTTACATTGTGATAGCCTTCGTGCTTGAAGTATTCTATATTGCTATCACCTTGTTGCTTGTCTTGTTTAGCATAAGTTGTTGGTGCACATAGGTGAGCCTAGTATATTTAGATTGTTGGCTTGTTAATTTAAACACCTAGTTTTATTCCGCATTTATCAAGCCTAAACCGGAAAAATTTGGGCCAGGAATGGGTCGCGACGGACAGACCACCGACAGAAAACGGATGCGCACCACATTTCCGTCGCCTTGTTGGGTCGTGCTTTTGGTCGAGCACGACCCAAACGAACGCGCGCGGACTCGATGTGTCACGCCGTTGGAGTTGCCCTAAGTACACTGTACCCGAAAAATCGCAAAAACGGAAATACTCGAGATCAAACCAGTGTACCTACTATCTCAAACTCGCACGGGTGTGCACTTGAAACTGAACTTGACATCAGAATTCAGAAAGACATTGATGTGTATCTCTACAACATCTAATTGAGCTAGGATTGGTGAGCTCTCCTTGCTCCACCGGTTTAGACGTTCGTAGTTCGTTGGATGAAAAGTGAATGAATCTCAGCCATGCGTTTGGACCGTCCAGCCATAGTCGGTTCAGAATGTACATCGGCGTGCCTCACTTTATTGACCAGCCCTGTCGTCTCCTCTTCGTTGACGGGCGTCGGACGGACGCCAGCAAATCGCCACCCACCTCCCAGGCTGCGCCGCTGCTCGCCATCTCAATCCCTCTTCAGCCCCATCTCCCCCAGCGCCGCCGCCATGGCCGGCGACGGCAGAGAGGCAGGTTGGGTGGGGGCGTCCACGACCTGCAAGCTCCTTGCCCCACCCGTGCCCCGATTCCGAACCCCTCTCCAAGGCCCTCTCCGACCGGGACGAGGAGAGCTCCGCGCTCCAGGGTAACCTCGCCGGCCTAGAGGCCAAGCTCCACGCCCATAGGCCGCTCCTCGCCGAGCAGACCGGGTACGCCTCCAGGCTCTACGATGAGGTGCGCCTCCATGGCGCTGCAGAAGGTCGGGGCGTGGGGGACAGAGGGAAGGGCACCCCCCTTCGATCTCGCCTGCACGCGTCGCCGACGGCGGCTGCTGCTCGGAGGCGTGGACGCCCGCTACTCCCTTGAACAGGACCAGCGGTGGAAGGAAGTAGCCCGGGCGCGTCCGTCCGTCAAGTAGCATGGCCACCGCGCCACCACCTCTGCTCCGGCACCGCCGGCGACTCGGCGAGATCCTTTGGTCGCCATGCTGCTGCTGCTGCCTGTAGGACTTGCCATGCACCTACTGCTGCCTAGATGCATCTACTAGCTAGGTAATCTCTTAAGCTACTCTGGTGTGCTCCTCGTTTCCTCCCCCTAGCAGTAGCTTGCCGGCGGCGAGCATGTAGTGGGATCTTCAAATTTTCCCCACCCATGCTCTGGCAGCAAGTTTGTCGCTTGTTCCTGGCCTCCTCCCCCTCCCAGGCTCGACAGGCTTCTCGGCTCCAGCAGTATCACTCTATTCATGTTGTCAAGCCTATCGTTAATTGCCTTGTTATAGATGACCATGGTTGTCACTTATTTGTTTACTTGATGTCAAGCCCATGTTATTGATTACCTAGAACACTGTTATTAGTGTGTCCAACATTACCTTTGAGAAGCCACTTTGTATGGGAAGTTCTTGGATGGTTATTTGTGGCACAGGAAAGCGAGGATATCGCTTATATTTGATGTTTTGCTTGTATTGGTTAGCGCTGGAATTTTTATTGGAAATATTAGCACCTACCAGAGTAGCAAATACACCTAATTTTGTTTCGAGACAGTCGTTGGTTGCTTTTTCTAGACATATGTCGGCTGTTGTCCAAGCGGCGTACATTTCATTTATGGTGCAGAGAGACAAGACTCTTGTTTGCCTCTGAAAATTTTGCCTGTGTTGTTTACCGTTGGGTTTTTAGATGCTACTTGATCTCATCTCATTATCAGCTGCCATGCTAAAATGTACAGTTAGTTCTATTTTATTGTAGCTGGTGTATACTTTTCTAAAACACGTCCTGCTTGTTGTCAGAAATTCATAGATCCATAAGAAGCATTAGAGGTTGGAGAGGAAGGTAGGGGATGATGGGCGCCAAGAGGTTTTATCGTTGCTGACCTTTTGTGTTTCTACTTAATCTTCATTTTTCTTGCAGACATTAGATTGTTGCGGTTGTGGCTTTTGGCAAATTGACCTCAGTTTTGAATTAGACTAGAACTGCTCACTTGAGCAGGCTTTTTCATGTTAGGTATGTAGTTTTTTGTTTCAGTTTTGTATGACAAATCTTTGATTTACTTATAATTGCCTAATAATCATTGTCATATTTTCAGCTGTTGATCCATGGTTGGTTCGTCTTGACCAATTTATCTGCTCCTTTGGGTAAGAAGTTCAGAAATCCTCTCTATGTACTTAAGGTTACTTCCAAAGAATCACGTGCCGGCAAATTGCATTCTTCATTGAAGTGTAAGTTACTTTTGTGTAGATTGGGTACTCATACAAGTAATTCAAACGCTTGAGAAGACGGTTTCCGTATTCTCACTACATGGTTGAATAACTTAATGTGTATAGGTACAACTACTAGAACCTTTTCTTCAGATCTTGAAAGCACAGGTCTAAGTGTTCCAAAGCATTTCCCCCTCTTTATTATGAAATATAATAGGTTTTACTAAGGAACACAAATTCTATGTGTATCGAGTATCATATTTACTTATTTATTGAACCAAATAAAAGTTTGAAATATCACGCTTGGATGGCTGCCCCAAATGAAGTTGGATAATTTCAATGATATGCAAGTGGCAATCAACCGATGAAAAGTACCCAATCAGTGTGGCCTGAGCAGTCATATTATATGTCATGTTGCATTTTTTTATCAGGTCTTTAGGTCCTAGAGACGTACAATGGTTGATCATAATGACCAAGTTTTTTGTTTTCAGCACCAACTACTTTGGTAGCTTCCACGCCTCATACCAGTGCAGAGACTGCCTTGTAATGGACAATGTTGTGGGACTTGGAACAAAACACGGCTTTGCTTCTCAGGTCTAACCCCAGGCGACTCGGCGAGCTGGAAATATCAGTCAAGGAAAGTCATAGCAATATATCAGGAGCGCTAACTGTTTTTTCACCAAAGGGGGAGCAATTCAAATAGTTATTTGTTTCTCGTGTGCACTCACATGCAGGAAACAAGGAGTCAAATGACTGGTAAAAAATCCTACCTGGCGTTGTTAGGAGAGAGGAAGCATGAAGATATTCATCATCATCTTGTGATATTACGCACGACCTCCCAACAACACCTAAATGGTGCCACTAATCGTTCTCCTCTGCTTGCACTTGGTATTCTGAAAGTTATTTCTGCATATTTGTGTTACCTACAAACATCAGCAAGCTGATTTACATGTATTATGTTACCATTTGGTTTTGCGATTTGGAGTGTGTAGTTTTGCAGAGCTTGGTGTTGTACGTTAATTTTTGTTTTGGACTGAAACTGTACATGAATTATTGTTCTAAGTTTGTTAGTTTAGTCGCCTTCTCAGGAGAAGCTTAGTTGGTCTCAAAACTAGCAAAGTCTGGACGGGTTAAGAGATGGACTAGAGAGGAGAAACGCAGCTGCAGAAGGTATTAGTCAGGTTTAACACGAGTAGCCCTTGATGCAAGCTGTATATCACCAACTTTTCTTCTATATTATTTTGCTGAGCTGAATATAGCTGCATAGTGTATGATGACAACAAAATCCAGGCTACTGTGTTTTTCAACACTTTGACATGTCTTTCATACAAGCATTCTTGTGCCATCCACTTGAAATTTATTTATTATATTCTCAATGTAGTTTCCAATACAATAGTCAGATTCCAATGCAAGATGTTACGGTATCTACTGTGTTTTTCAATAACATATTCTCAATGTAGTACCTATGATACCACTATCACCTCTCTCTTCATTAATTGCAGTGACACGTCAGATTTTTGTCAACATGACATGCATGATACCACCTATGATATCCTCATTGTGGTTAGTCTCATGCTCGGCTCGCCGCTACAAAACGTGCGCAGCTCCCCGTGGGCCGTGGCTCGTACTACGCCACAGCCAGCAAGTCTCTCGGTCGCATAGCTGCTGCAAAATTTAACACTTGGCTTCGATTTTTTTTTTAGATTCTGAACAGCCTCGTGAGATTGCAAACTCCAAGATTTTAGTTTGCTTTCCTGGTCTTTCTATGTTCATCGCGTTTGAGCCCTCACCAGTCACCAGTCATCACCACTGAATTATGCTTTGTAATTCCTCAAGGAAGAACAAACTAAACATGCTTTGTATTCACGGGATAACACAGAGAATTACAAGACAGCAGAAAAGATCGAAAACAACCTTCTGTGCGTAAAACATAAACAAACAGGTCTACAGATACATGCATTGGCGCCATGGCGGCATGGCGCGTAACACCGTGGCAGCTGCCCATCTGTACACCGCACAGGATAAGCCAAGTCATACGGCAGCAGCACATCATCCTCGATCACCCGTGTCACCGGCGAGAGAGCGAGTCCCAGAGGTCCGTGCACCGGCGACGGGCGAAGCCGACGCGGCCGGCGTCGACGTCGTACACCACCTCGAAGCCCTGCTGCTGGAAGTTTCCCAGAGTGCCGGCAGGCCCACTTGATCCGTCGTCCTCCCAGCTGCTCATCAGCATCAGGCACCCCACGCTCCGCCCCTCCTCACTCTTGAACCCCATGAAGTAGTTACTACGTGGCAGCACCACCGTCGCATTGCCGCCGAAGTGGAGCGCCAGAGGTGGCACGTCCTGGTCCGACGACGGCGACGAGGCGTAGTAATAACAGGGGGAGAGGCCGGTCTGATCCTCTGCGGCGTGCGCCCGCTCGAACCGCGCCGCGGCCATGGCGCGGCCGAACTCCTCGGCCACCCGCGCGTGCGTCTCGTTGGGCAGCATGGTGAACGTCGTGCCGGAGTCCACCACCATCCCGCCGCTCCCGTCGCCGTCGACGTACCCGAGCTCGGGCCGAGCGCGGATCACTGTTCCGCCTACCGAGACCGCTTCGAGAGCCACCGAGTAGAAGTACGGGTGTTTCGGGTTGTGGAGCAGCGGCGTGTACACGAAGTCCGTCTCGGAGGGGCCGGTGTCGTCCGGGCCACGTCCCAGGATCAGCGGGCTGGGTTGGACGAGCCGGTCGGCGTGGAAGGAGTGGGCGACGAGGCAGTAGGAGAAGCTGCCGGAGAGCCCCGGGGCGAGCTGGGCGGGGAGCGAGAGCAGCCCGCGCACGAACCCGGCCACCCCGACGGGCTCGGCGAGCGTCGTGTGCGCGCACGCGAAGGTGAAGTTCGCCACAGCCACGGAGGCGGCCAGCGCCACGCGGCCGCGCCGGAGGTGCGCCACGAGGCTGCCGTCGCCGTAGGCGTAGTAGAGCGGCGGGCAGGCGTGGCGCGCCGCGCAGGAGCCCGTCTCGATGTCGTCGAGCGGGCACTCCGCGGCAGCGCAGAGGTCGGCGGGCGGCGCCGAGGAGTGCGCGGCGGAGCATAGCGGCGACGCGCAGGGGACGCGGCGGGAGTCGGTTGGCGGCGGGAGTGGGCTGGAGGAGGTGTTGCTCCCGGGCGTGGTCGGGTGTTGGGAGGAGAGGGTGTTTGTTAGCGGGAGGAGGAGGCCGTGGCATTGCAGAGAGGTGGCGAGGAGGGTGAGCAGGCACAAACACAGGAGGCGCATGGCGTCGCGCTTCACCGTATGCTGGGAATTTCTGGCCCGAGAAGGTGCCGATGGTTCAAAAATTAGTTGTGATTCGAATGGGGCAAATCGTCATCCCGCATGAAGGACACGCACGCACGGCGTGCAGCAAGGTTTTTGGTCGGAGTTTGGGAGGATGCAGGCTACGTGCTGGGGCAGATTGTGCGCGGCCATGGCTGCTTGGCGCGAGGGCGGATCAGGATGAGATCGTACTACTACAAGCCAACCGATCAACACAGGGGAAGGCAGGATGGTGGTGGTCAGGGCTAAAGGCGGCGCGCGCGGCCGGATGTCATCTCGTGGGAACCGGCCTGTAGAGGGACCCGAGATGTGATCGATGCTTCGTGATGGAAGATGATCATGCACTACCCTACTCGTAGTCCCGCGTGTATGATCCGATCGATCGACGAAACAAAGCATCCTGGACTCGACTAAACTCTGCTGTTGTGTCAAATTAAAGGCATACATGATCAATCACCAGGGACCATTGCAATACGTAGTGTTTATCATCGTTTCTCTCATCCAGGGCCGGCTCTAAGGGTAGTTAGGAGGTGCGACCGCCCAGGGCCCAGCCAAAATTGGGGCCCACAACTAGAGTTATATACCACTGGCGTGTCAGTTACGACCACACGCCACTGGTAGTAATTTGTGTAAACTGCCCAGATTATTACTAGTGGCGTATGAAAATAAGCCCACGCCAGCAGCAATACATAGAAGCCATAGTAAAAAAAAGTTAGCGGCCCATAAATTAGGGGCCCATTTATGTAGTTCGCACCAGGGCCCATAAAATATTAGAGCCGGCCCTGCTCTCATCATTCTAATTCCATGGACTGGACTGGACTCGACTACTCTGCATTGCGGCTATCCAAGCAGCCTACAACTGCACACTCTGTTATGTGTACTCTAGCTGAAGAACAACCTGTACGTAGTGGTACTATAGTAAGCCAATTACGACATGGTTTATTGGTTAAGATATCACGAGACAAAGAGCAAATGATTGGTATGAACTATGAGACGCGGAAGGGTCACATCACAATTCACAAGCTAGCATCAAGCGGGGACCTCACCGAAATGGTTAGTTCGACTGAGCTTTTCCTTTTTTTTTGCGGGAAAAGGAAATGATATTATAATCCCGTCCTTACAGAAAGATCCAGAAACAAAAAAAAATTACAACGAAGCCCTCTGGATCCCGATGTCGACGACGAACCAGATGCCGCCGGTGGCGTGCCGCCGCCGCTGCACCCCTTGATGGCTTGGATCAGGTACAGCCCCTCCGCGGACGGGAAGTCGCCGATCGCCAGCTCCAGAGAGCCTACACCTCGGACCACCATCTCCATCGCGAGACACAACATCACCTCCTCCTTAAACAACAAGCTCCGGATCGACCGCCACGCCGACACCGGTGAGGGAAAAACGAACTCGAAAGATCCGAAAACCTGTGAGCTCAGGGAAGGCGGAGACTCCACCGCAGAACTCCGGAGAGCGCCGCCGCCAGAGAGTATGAGCTCCGCCGCAAAACGCTGCGCCGACCGCACCGCCGCCTCCTCAGCGCCGCCAACAAGCAACCTAGACGACCCTACACTATATACAGGTTGTGGATCGACGAATCCCCACCCTCCCGCCGCCGGAGGGCAGGGAATTGACGACCCGACGACTGAGCTTTTCCTTACCAGTGCTAGTCGTTGAATCCAATTATGAGGCGCCACTGAGTGCTGTGTGGCAGCATTATCAGGTGGACACCGTAACAGCATGAGGTTCTAGCTAGCGTTCTCGATTACTCCCTCCGTTCCAAATTAGATGACTTCCATTTGTCTACATACGGATGTATCTAGATGTGTAACAAGTTTAGATACATCCCTACCTAGATAAATGAAAGCCATCTATTTTGAAACGGAGTGAGTAGTTAGGATGCATTCTTATTAGTGCAGCATTCGACAGTCGTCAAATCGTCCGTCTGTGCTTCAGCCTTCAGTGTTGAACAGTCGAGGCTAGTGCGATCGTCGCTTAAATCATGCACGTCAGTCACGCCAAGTCGCCAAGCGAAAACGCTGGCGATACATGCAGCAAACAGACAATTGTCATGGAGACGAGGACGTTGTCATCTTCCTCCTCCATCCCGTCTCTTCTCTCAGATTCTCACACTACCATGGCAGCATGCTAGGGAAGGTGGCAACAAGTTCTGCTGCATCGGTGCTCCTCCCCTAGGGACATGAGGAAAGAAGCGTTGGCTGCTTCAGTGCTTCTGCTCCCCATATAGGACGTGATGGTGACCACGTACAGTGATCGGGTTCACAATACAGCTGTGAAGAGCTGTAAGAAAACAACAGACGATGGTTGCATATTATCCAGTAATGTATGACGTTGGAATGTTTGTGCTGCTGATCACTAGGAGTTGCGACAGAACTAGTACTGCAAAGGCGTAGCACTCATGCTTGCTTGTTAATAAAGCCAGACAAAGAAGCATAGTACTCCATGATAATTTCTGTGCAACCGAGATGTGGCGAAATTGTGAGACCGACTACATTTCTATGCAAGACCCAAGAGTAAGCGAAACAGCGTAATAGCTGACAGGGAATAATCATGTGATGCTAGCGACCTGCCTAAATTTCAACGATGACCGCAACATGCCATGAACCAAAAGTACAAGCAGACTATAATCTTATTTTGTATGATCATAGCCATCAGACCTAAAAATATACTCGGTGCAGCAGTCTTGATACTATAGCAAGAAGGGTTAATTCAAATCACTACATGATGCTCATGTCCGCTCATTCAGTAAACCTCAGTGCCATAATAACATCTGTTGTGTCCCTGAGTTATGATCTGTGATCGTACTGTACATCAAGAGTTCTCTCGTTGGAAGTTCTGTGAATGCCACCTGCTATTGTTTACCACAGCGAGATACGTTTCCCGCTCACTATGTGAATGAGTACTGCAGTTCTATTAGACGTGTTAATGTTAGGACTACTTAATTCCATGCAAGTTGTGGTCCTACCCCTATCCTAGTTTACAGTTCATAACCAAAGAACAAAAGAATGGTTTTCAACTTCCATAAATGTTCAGGTTAATTCAGTATACCATTTCAGACAAAGTATTCTGAATTTTCCAGCGATCCAACAATGGTGATTGCTATACACATACAAATGATGTTCGTAACCAAAGATCAAAAGACCAGGTTTCAACTTCCATAAATGTCATATACCAGTTTAGATAAAGTCTTCTGAATTTCCAGCGATCCAAAAATAGTGATTGCAATAAAATTACATAAAAAACCGCAAGCAAAAAAGAAGATGAACGTTAATAAGAAGGAATAACGAGTAAGAATTGGTATTAACTGTGAACTTCAGCTTGTGGTTTAATTCTTTCCAATAGTTTCTCAGCATCAATAAAACCCCCCAGCGGACCCAACGGTGTATACTTTACTTGCTTCCAACTGCGAAGATGAGGAGTGTAAATAATTTGAGAGGGAGTCCAAAATGGCTTCCGTATGGTAGAATAGATGCCACATTTAGAAAAGAACAAAGGCGGGGTGTTCTATAAGTTCAGTACCTGGGCATAAATGGCAGGGCCAGGCAGTGAAGATGAAGGTGATCAATGCTATTAAATGGGGGTTGATGAAAACCAAATCTACAGGCCATGTTCACAAGAGATCAGACAACAACAAAAGTGCTCCATGAGCATTGTGATAAAAGGCAACAGTAATAATTTAGCAGCATATGAGAAGGCCTTGAAGCTGATCTATGAAATGACAGAACAAGCAATACCTATGTTCCTCAGAGCTCAGAGCATCTCGTTCGAGTAAAAATTTTCCCACCTTCACCATGTGACTAACTGAAAGGAATAATTGTTACAGCTCACCAATCAATTTATGGTCGCCTCAAGGAAATGTAGAGCAGGCCAGGGATATATGAAGCAAGGAGCTATGAGCACCCACCTAACTGGTGATCTTCATTGGTTATTCTGAGATCATTTACAGTTGGTATATGCTCGATGGGTATGACAAGATAGTGCCTGCAAACGTTGCACAACAAGCAACCTTAACACAGATCTTCAAGAAAAAAAACTGAGCATACACAAGCTGATCATAAACGATGGTTCTTGTGGTAGTAATTGGAGGAACTGCATATTGGTTTTAAGACTGAAATCAAGGAATAATTATTCTGTCATATCAATGGCTTAAGGCAGGCATCACAAAGAGCTCAATGTTTCCTGGTATTCCTCGCATTGAGTAAATGTCAAGGGTGCTACCATGCTTTATTAATGCTACTAACCACGACATAAGTATTTGATAATACATCAAAGTATATGATTTCCAACTGCGAACTATGTCATTTTCCAATGGTTCTCTATTGCAATTGAAAACTGCAATTGTGAAGATATAAAATATGCTGGTTATGTCACTACTCTATTTACGTCTAAAATACATAATGCTAACCCTAATGCATAATTAATAATAACTTGTAAAAATAGGTGATGTTTCAGCTAGGCGTCCACACAAATGTCAGTCTTGATGAACGATGACTTGCACAAGGTACACCATAGTCCACACCAGCATATCCATAGTTTCTCCAATCAGTAGTGTGCTATTCAACTGATCAAGAATATCCACAAATCTGACAGTGAGTAGCCAACACAGAAAGGTATTTTTCTTTATCACCCCAATATAGTAACACTTCATAAAGACCAACTAAATACAGGCTTAACACAATCAGAATATTATAGCAGGCAACCTTGCACTAGCCTAAAAGACAGTAAGTTATCTAAACAACAATACTCGCGATGCTCGCCAGGCGTTTGACGAAAAGCCCTAGTGCGTCCGATGATGTGTGCTCGAAATGCCAATTGCAAAAGAACACGCTGCAAAGACCATAAAGTACCTGAATGCCGACGGGTTGATGTCCTGGAACGCGACGACCTTGTCATCCTGTGGGCAGGAACAAAAGTAAGCTCGTTTAGTAAGCAAATCTAGAGATGGCAGCGTTTAGATCGGAGACGGTGAGGGGACGGTGTACGGAACGGAGTAGAGAAGAGCAGTGGTGGAATCGGGGGCGCGGCCGGCGATGTCGCAGAACACGCACCAGTCAGCCATCGGCGCCCTCTTCGCCGCGGGGCCGCGGAAGCAGAACGGGTTTTTCATGGCTCCCCCTTCCGCGTGGATTGGTAGTGGTAGGTGAGCGGCAGAGGGAGCGACGCGGCGTCGAATTGACCGATTCCACGCGGCGCCGGGACGCGGCGGCCGTGGTCGGGGATGCTTGCCTTACCGGCTTACCGCCGTCGTGGAAGTAGTCGTCGGAGGCTTTGACGGGACCTCCTTTAGGTCGCCTTACGGCGACGCGGAACGCAGCGTCGCCTCAAGCAGCTGCTTCAAGGGCCGCATTTCGGATCGGCCCAGTACAAAAAGTGCTGTTTTTTTTGTTTTTATTCTTTTTCTTCTGTTTTTAAATCTGAATAAATTATAAATTCGAACAAATTTCGAATTTACACAAATTTCAAATCGATTTTTTTAATAATCTGTACAAATTTCAAATTTGAACAAAATTAAATCCGAACAAAAAAATACAAAATCGAACAAAAAATTAAATCCGAACAAAAATCAAATCCGATTTTTTTTCAAAATCGAACAAATTTCAAAATTGAACAAAAATTCAAATCCGAACAAAAATCAAATCCGAACAAATTTCAAAAATCGAACAAATTTCAAAATTGAACAAAAATTCAAATCCGAACAAAAATCAAATCCGAACTTATTTCAAAAAATTTAAAAATCAAAATCGAAAAAAAATCAAATCCGAATGAAAATCAAATCCGAACAAATTTCAAAAATTGAACAAATTTAAAAATTGAACAAAAATTTAAATCCGAACAAAAATCAAATCCGATTTTTTTTCAAAAATCGAACAGATTTCAAAAATTGAACAAAAATTCAAATTTGAACAGAAACTCAAACCCGAACAAAAATCAAAATCAGAAAAAAAATTCAAATCCGGACAAAAATTAAATCCAAATTTCAAAAAAAGAAAATGAAAACAGAAGAAAAAGAAAAAAGAAAAACGGAAACAGAAACAGAAAAAGAAAAAGAAAAAAAAGAAAGAAAAAATCGACTGTTGGGCCGGCCCACCCGCGGCGACGTGTGCGTCCCTTCAGGCGACGCAAGCGGGTAGTGTCGCCGCGGGGCGATATATAGGATTCGCCGCTTTGACGAGTGATTCCACGGCGCAGCCGACGCACGCAGCCACCTCCCGACGAGGCCCAGTAGCAGCAACTCAATTGGGTTGGGCTCTGGAGTAGGAGATATTTTGTTGGGAAGAGAAAACTCAAAGCCCAACTACGGCGTAACAATTTCAGCTTTTCGCCTAAGGCACCCTTCCCTAAAAACAAATAGAGCTAGTCGGCACCCATCATTTCATTTCATTTGTCAGAAATGATGTCTTGGAAAATAAATGATAGGGTTAGGGATAGAAATTCTATGATTCCAGCGCGAAATGATGGTTACCAAACGACCTGTAAAAGAACAATCAGATTGGTCGGACTAGCTCAAGAGTTTCACATGCGGGTTTTGACCTTTTTGCAGTGTGGGTGGCGAGGTTGCCTTCTATACCAGTTGTTTGCTTGTCGGGTGAAGCTTTTGCTATAGTTTCATGTGGAGTGATTGTTTTTTCACATTCATCGAAAAATATCGGTTCTCCTCCCCCAATCACTTGGAACCTTACATCAAATGAGGAATACTTGACGACATTTGCCTACAAGGCGCAATTCAATGGAGCACAAGCAACTACTATGGGCCACTTCTTTTGGACTTATGCTTATGCATAAGCCTGCTTATGGATTCCGGTGGGGAGAAACTGTGGTGGGAAGAAACTCCCAGAAACTGAGGGGAGACTTCTTTTGGGCTTATTCTGCTTTGGCTTATTTGCTATGACGACTTGTGAGATGTCTATTATGCCCCTGAATTTGATATGGTCACTTATTAAAGCGATATTAACTTACATATGCTAGTTTTTAGTAGAATATGAGCTAGAAATAAAATTAAAATAATTATCCACCAATTTTATACCACAGCCTCACACACACAACATACATATCATCATCAATTAATAGTACATCACAAAATAACAGTACATGATATTTGGAGAGCATTATAACAAGCTAATACGAAATTATTCAAGCTATATACTATAGTTATTCATTTTCAGGTCGACAAGTTGAGTACAATCTCTATACATAGAACTTTCTGCATCAATACAGTGAGCATCTTCTCTCATTTCTATATACAGTGAGCATCAATACGAAATTATACAATCTCTATACATAGAACTTTCTGCAAATAATTTTCACTACCAGAGATTAATTCGCAACTCCAATTCACAACACACATGGCAATTAATTTCACTTGCAGAACATCAATTCGGAGCACCAATTCACAGCAACACAGCACCAATTCAAAGTAAAAAAGAACAATCGGGTCCTATCTGCTGGGGAGGTCGCTGCTTGCGTCGTTGCAGAGGACGAGCAGGAGAACGACGCCGGTTGGGAGGAGCTCGTTGGTGAGGAGCTGATGGAGGAGGCGGACGAGCAGGAGAACGACGCCGGCGGCGGAGCAGTAGATCCGGCGGCAGCGGCGGGAGAGGGAAATGGAGGGGGGTCGGATCCGGCAGAGGCTTGATAGGCGGCTGCCGTACCGGCGGGGCTGGATGCGGTAGAGCTCGAGGAGATGGCGCCGGCCTTGGTGCGGAAGAGCTCGAGTGGATGGCGGCGACCGACGGGGAGAACCAGAGCTGGGGCGGGGCGAAGCAGGGGCGGGACGACGGGATCTGGCGGTGGAATGGAGGGATCCGGCGGTGGGCTGCCGAGATCCGGCGGCGGCGGGGGTGGCTAGGCGGATGTGCGGGCGGCGAGATGGAGAGAGAGAGGTCGGGGACGGGGACGGGTGCGGGGTGCGGTTGACCCGATGGGGAGAGAGGAGTGGAGTGGCAGTCGGCCGTAATTACGACGAAGGACATGTCTATTTGCCGAAAATGAGTCGCTCCCGCGCTCAGAAGCTCGGGAAACTCTCCAGAAACGAGTTGGGCCTAGCTTCTGGGTTCCTTCACAAAACGAGTTTTGCGGTGAAAATAAGCAAACCAGAAACTGGACCCTTCTTTTGGGCTTCTGCTGTCTGGGAAGAAGCCCAAAAGAAGTGGCCCTATGAAGCGGTTGGTGTGGAAAGTTTGGGTCCCCCGGAAGGCTTTGCATCAACTCAATTGGGTAGGCTCTCGAGTAGGAGAAACCTCAAAGCCCAACTAATGCGCCACATTTCGGCTCTTCACCTAAAATGGGAATCAAACTGGGGTCGGACCTAGCCCAATAGCCCTCCTTTTGTGTTGTTGAGGTTTGCTTCGATGTTGGTTGTCAGTGTGTCGGGTTAACCTTTTGGTGTAGTTTAATGTGAGTGTTTGTCTTTTCACCTATGTGAAGAGTCTCGTGTTTACTCCTCCCACAGTAGTCACGATTTTTTTCTCCTACAGAGAAGTGAGGCGCGCGGGCTAGTTCGGTGGTGTGGAAGATTCAAGGGTCTACCTCTCCAACAACAGTCACGACTTTTTCTTATTTGTGCGGTTGGCGTCCATTGTTCTGTTCGTCGCGCGATCAACGAGAGTCACAAAATGTATTGATTTTCGTTCGATTATTCGCAAGTAACTGATTGAAGCACAAAGTGTGTCGGGTTAACCTTTTGGTGTAGTTTAATGTGAGTGTTTGTCTTTTCACCTATGTGACATTTGTTGCAGTTTAAACAAAGTATTGTATTCTCAAACATTTGTTGCAGTTTAAACTAAGTGGAGCTGGGAGCTACTCCATCCGTATCAAAATATATGACTTTCTAATCATTTTAGATCTGTCCTAATTCGTTACTAAATGAGTGAATCAACACACTAAAACGTGTCTGCATACGTATGAATCAGAACAAACCAAAAAGCCTAAAAGGTCTTACATTTTGATACGGAGCGAGTATTTGATTAATAAAAAAAGTTCTGTTGGTAGAATTAAGGTATGAGAAAGAGAATCACGCACCGGTGGAAAGGAACATCACATTTCCAGAAATTTGTACGCGCCGTGGCAAACTGAAGACTTGACACGCAAAGAAACTTATCCGGAACAAGGTCCAGTCCTCTGCCGCGGGGAGTTTGCCACAACGAGCCACGGAGCATGCATCAATCTCTCAACGAACCTTCCGTTAGCTCAACCGCACTGGAATCATGGGATCGATCGAAACTTTTATCGATATATCGCCGGTATATCGCCGCGCGCGTTACGTTCCAAAGTATTGTTGGTCCGTTCGACTTCGCAGCATGCATGCATGCAGTTCTGTCCACCGCGCGCCGGATTATGCACACAATCTTCTTCTTTTTTACAGTTATGCACAATCTCTTATCCGTAATCCACATCAAGTCATTCAAGTCACTGTCGGCGTATTAAACTGCTGCTGAAACGTGCTTGGATCGGAGGCTCTCCACGTACGTGGCGTATCTGACTGGCCTCCCAATTGTTTGGCACTCCAGCTAGACCGATTGATTGATCGACCGACCAGCTGTTTCATTTCGCTATTTGACGATCGAGATACATTGATCGACCTGGTCTTTCGCGGCTTCCACGATTCAGGTCGTCGCGTGCAATTTACTTGCTTCACTTAATCAGTTAATCCTATCTTTTTTCTGCTTCATTGCCGAGAATTCCTCGTTGAATGGTCGCTGTGGTCTTCGACTGCAATCTCTGCAGGCGTGTACGTAAGGTAGCGGTTTGCTTCGAATGAAAGTACCACATAGACTGGCAGGTTGCCAATTCTGATTTCGGTGTTTATAGTAGACTTATTTTTGTGAGAGAAACTATATGGAGTAGATACTTCGATGAACATGAAATGTTAACATTATTGACAATTAGATCATCACATAAAGACGACAAAGAGACGGTATTTCATAACGCAGTTCAACGATTATCGGCAACATCTGCTCCAACCGCGCCCCCTCTCTCCCTCCTCTCACATCGCACCTGCCCCCTAAGCCCACCGTCGCCGCGCTCCGGACCTCCTCCCCAAGCCGAGCACCACCACCACATCGCCGTTGAGCACGACCTAGAGCAAGGTGAGCACGCCGTCTTCCTCCTTTTTCTCCTCTCCCTGATCCTCATGTTCCTCCTTGCCCTTCTGTCGTGGGTTTGTCACGTCAGATGTCATGGATGACTTCGTAGGTGTGGGATTGCGCGAGTCAATCGTCTCCGAGCTTAGGATCGCAGGAACAAAGATCAACACAGATTTACCCAGGTTCGGCCCCTCAATGTGAGGTAAAGACCTACTTCCTGTCTACCCTAGATTGGTATTGATATGATATATGAGGTGTTACAATGGAGGCGATCCGATCTCGGTACTCGCCGTATGAACTAGGGTTTGAGGGCTTGACCCTCTAAGTCCTGCGAGTCCTCTTTATATACATAGAGGCTCGTCAGGTTACAAGGAAACTTCCTCCACAAGGAATATATCGACTGAACCTACTTGGTGACCAATTAGTCTTCACGCCTTCCAGGATATGTCTTCTAGATTCTTCTCCTTGTGGCGGTGCGATATTGGGCTTGCTTTCATGTAGGCTTATGTTCGTGCGAGTAAAACAAGTCGCACTTATCAATATGGGCCGCGGGTTATTCCACAAAGTATTCCCCCGACATTAGCCCCCAAGTTCAGTTTGGACTTCAGATGAAGGCTTCTTTGTCTTGATGGACTACTGAACCGCACACATGGATGTCCCAGCTGAACTCCGGTTTTTGTATCGCCATTTGCGACTTAAACCCTTTTGGCGGCTCAGGGGCGCGACTTATCTGGCCGTTCCTGTTGGTTTCCAGATCTGAACGTCCTCTGTGTCTGGGCTATTTAGTTCGGCCCATCGGCCTTCCTGGCACTCCGCTTCGAGACTTGGGTTACGCCTCTGCTACTCTTCTCCGCCGCCTTTGCTTCCGCTTCTTGCGCTCGCAATCTTCTGGCGGAAATCTTCATCGATTGGAAAAAATGCCTCGCCGTAGTTGCAATTGGGAAGGCTCGTGGATCGACGAGGTATTTCTGGAGTCTTTGGCCACCCGCGGCCTTCTTCCACCGAAAGATCAATGTGAATGGCGTGCCCCTGGCGAGGAGGTAATCCCTGAACCGCAGCCGGGAGAGGTAGTGATTTTTGTGGAACACGTCGAGCGCGGGTTCAAGCCCCCAGGCTCTCTCTTCTTCCGCTCCCTGATGCAGCGGCTGGGTCTTCGCCTTCATGACATCGGTCCCAATTCAATGTTGCAAGTGAGTAACTTCCATGTTCTTTGCGAAGATTATTTGGGTGCCCCTCCTTCAATAGATTTCTGGCTTGCCCTCTTTGGCTGTAATAGTCAAAGAGAAGCGACAGATGCTCCTTTCCTCCAATGTGGCGCCATATCTTTCCAACGCCGTAAGGGTAGCATTTTCCCAAAGCTAGCCCTTGCTAATAAAATTAAGGGTTGGCAGAGAACATTCTTTTACTGCAAAGACACTTCTCCCGAGGGCGAAATTCGCCTTCCCCTTGGTCGCCACTTCCCTTCGAGGCTACCCCTGCTTTGTCTTCCAAGCCCGATCCTTCTTCGTTATCATCCATCGAGATCCTCTTGGACAAGGTGAGGGCGCTGACGCTCCATGGCCTTACCGGATTGGATCTCATATCTTGCTGGACCAAATGGCGAATTCAGCCCGTGAGCCGCCGTCTGCGACTTATGGTGGATTTCACCTGTCATGCGGATGATGTTGATCGTACTTGCCCTGAAGATTGGGACAAAGGGGAATGGATAAACTTCATTCGCCGAGTGACTGACGAGGATATTAACTCGTATGATAACGTCGGTCTTGCTCCTTTCTGGGCTGAGCACAAGCCTTTTGTGGTAATTCTTCTTGTAACTTTTTCCTTCTAAGATTCTACCTTCAAAGTTGATTATTTCTGACCTTAGCTCTCTTTCAGATCGATCCCCATTTCTGGACTCTCCCGTCAGAGGAGGCCGACTCAAGCCAAGAAGCTGCTGCCGAATCATCAGAACAAGTCGCTGCTCCTGGCGAGGAAACGATTATGCATGGCACTGCTTCTGAGCCTGGGGGTAGCGTCTGAAGAGGAGCAACAAATGGCCGATGCTCTTCTGTCCACAGCTCCGGGCACATCTTTCCTGGAACTTCCTGAAGTACCTCGCAGGTCCTCCAAGCGCTTTTTATCCGAGAGCTGGAAGACCCCTCGCAACCTGAGAAACGTCGCAAGGCCTTGGCGCTGCTTGTAGAAATAAAAACTGCCAAATCCTTGAAGCTTGCTGAGCCTGATAGTGATGTCCTTTCCTCCGAGCCTGTTGCGAAGAATTGCTTCTCGATAAGTTCGGGTATTTGCTTGCGACATTCTCTTTTCTTTGTACTCATGTGTCTCCGTGAAGAATTGTTAATCACCACTGTTTTTCCTGTTCTGTAGGCTCAGATCTGCAAGATTTATCTTCTCCTTCCTCTGGTTGCCTGATGAAGAGCATCCGTATTGCCTCTGGGTATGGTTTGCCTCCCTTTTATGGTTGTGACACTGCTACTTTAGCCTATAATCCGTCAATATCTTGCAGGGCCACGATTGAAGGGGATACAAAGTCCGCCTCTTTCGCTGCTCTCTCTCAACCAACCATGAGCGAAGATGACGTTGCTGACGAAAACATGGGGACCAGCGATGGCGCGACTCATCTGAAGCCTTCCTTGGAGGAGGGTATTGCTGATGCGGCTCCTGCCATGGTTCCAGTCGCGGCGCCATCTGCGACTCCTGATGTTATAAGGGTGCCAATTGAAGTTAGAGCTCCGGTTTCTGAAGCGGCTGATCACCCAGGCGCTAATAGTTCCAAATCAATTGCGGATGCCATAGTTGCAGCTGGAGATAGGCACGCCGCTTTACTGCGCGACCTGGTTGAGCAATTTTCTTCAAGTCGCCAGGTACGCATACCGTAGCCCCCAAGGATCAAGACCTTGTGTCAGTTAACGGGGTGTTGATTCTTTTTCTTCTCCAAGTTTTGAGCCCCCAAGCGCCTTTATGAATTGCTATGTTTTTTCTCCGTTTGTTTACAGCTTGAGCTTTCCTCGCTTGATGCCTCTGGCTCGATGAAAGGCAAGGGCACGTCCTTAGGTCAGCCTGAAATAATGCGATCTGCCTTGGAGCAACATAACGAGATCATTAGAAGCCAGGCACAAGAAATAAAGGTACTCAAAGGTCATCTTGACTCCTGTGAAGAGCAATTTAAAGAGCTCGAAGCAGATTCCAGGCAGCGGCTCATGGAGAAGGATGAGGTCATAAAATCCTTGCGAGAGGGCTGAGTCTTAAATCTGAATTGATTGATCGACTGAAAGGAGACCATGCGAGGGAACTCGCCGTGCGAGATGAAAAATATAACTCGCTGCTCAAGGCTTTTGAGGGTTTTGGATCTGTTGTTAAATCAGCCATCCTGCAACTTGCCGGTTCATCCTTAGTCCTTTGTCTCTTGATCATGCATTTTTGGGTGACCACCATGAGTTGCTGATTTGGATCTTATCTTGCTTTTTTGACGCAGGGCCTGGTGCTCCAGTGTGCCGCTCCAATTTGAAGGACCAGCTGGAATATCTTCTGGATTTTAGCCAGCGCCTCCTTAAGGTGACCAAGGAAGTTATGACAAAAATCTCCCCTACAACTGATGCTCCAGCGTCATGTGAGCACTGGCTGAACAAACTGTTCAAGGCTCCCCATTATGTCTCTGATTGGAAGGGGTCCTCTGCTCGCGCCGGAGCTGCTCATGTATTGACATTACTCCGGGCATATTATCCAGAAATATAGATTGGCAAGATTGCTCGCCATGACCGGGCGAAGCGCGCGGATGATACTGATCTTCCAATGAGTGAGTATTTCGACATCTGGAAGGGGATGCGTGGGTACCCTCACAAGCGTTGTTGATGAAGCCGACGTAGCCGACCTCAAGGTCGTGAAGAAGAACTCCTCCAAGTGCCGCACGTGCAACACCTCGTAGCTCTACATACGTACGGTGTAGACGACGACCTCCGGGCTCCGATCCAGCAAAGCAGCGGAAGCAGAAGACTTGGACCGAAGAAGACCAGCAGCACGGCAAAGTGCGTATGGTGGAGAAAACCTCAACCTAAGCGCAACCCCAATTGCGGAGTCACGTCCGAAGGTGAGAGAGAGAGAGAGGAATTTCTGGGATGAATTTCAAGGCATGGGGGCACCCCTATTTAAAGGAGGAGGGAGGCTGCCACGCTTGGTGGCTTGGCGGTGTGGGACTATTCCCACACCAGCCGCACCACCAGCTGGTGCGCCGGCCTAGGTGGGCCCCAAGTGGCCCACCCGGCCACCTCCATGGTGCGCCTCCCTTGGGGGGAAGTTTCCCCCTTTTGGGCCTTCTCCTCCGGGAGTTGGCCCATTTAAAGTTGGGCTGCCATTAAATTCAAAAATAAAAATATATTTAATCATTAATTACATTAATTAATATTAAATACATATTATCTAATTTATTCCGGCTCCGAAAACCATTTCGTCGCCCTCCGAACTCCATCGGATATGTCCCGGAACGCTTCCGGTGTTCTTCTCTCTATTTTCTCTTCTGCGTCCAATCTAAATAAACGTCGCCTACCCTTAAGTGTGCCACCCTACGGTTCGGG
Source organism: Poa pratensis (assembly GCA_947311845.1). Classification (NCBI taxonomy): domain Eukaryota; kingdom Viridiplantae; phylum Streptophyta; class Magnoliopsida; order Poales; family Poaceae; genus Poa; species Poa pratensis. The sequence goes on from CAMZMU010000051.1 coordinate 38,986,358, forward strand.
ATCACTCCAGACATGATCGAGACCCGTTCTTCGATCAATGACTAACAGCGGGGTCGTGGATACCCATGATAGCCCCTGTGCGTCCACGAATATCTTTGTCGTTTGAACCTTAGACGTCAAGTCTCAAACCTTTTGCCTGGCGATACTTAGTTTGTCCGAGACTCGATCTCCGACATCACGATACCGAGCTTGATCACGTTACCTGACAATACTATTTTAACTCATTTGTGATATTACATCCTCGTGACATAGTCACATGCTTGCAAGCTCATTGATGCAATCTCACCGAGTGGGCCCAGAGTATCTATCCTGCTATACAGATTGGCAAATCCCTCTCTTGATCATATGCCTCAATATATTTTCTTCGGATACCCGAGAGGGACACCTTTATTGTCACCCTATGTAAGGAGTGACGTTTGATGCAATCAAAGTACCTTCCAGAAATAGCAATTAAATATGATCTCACGGTCGAAGGCGTGAGTACTACGTCCTATATATATTGGGTGCGTCCATCACATCATTCACCTAATGATATGACTCCATTATCAATTGACGTCCAAGTCCATGATCAGAAAACCTTGATCATCTGTTGATCTCAATGGACTAGTAAAGAGGCTATTAGGGACCTGGTTGTTTACATACCACACGTGTATTAATGTTTCCGCTTAATACAGTTATAGCATGGTATAAAACGTATTATGAACAATCGAGATATGACGAATAAAATATCGATATTAATTGCCTCTAGGGCATATCTCCTTCAGTGGCACTATGTGATCCAGAGGTGGAGCCAGTGAGACTTGTGATATGCACGAATAGACATTTTCTGCATCCCACTGGATCTCACTGTTATTCAGTTGACCCTACTTCATTTCTAGAATGCCGATGATTAAAATGATGTGGCGCACTACGTGATACCCTGAGTGTTTGTTGAACCTTGTGATATGCACAAATATAAGCTGTGTGCATCCTACTTGGTTCAACAAAGCTCTCAGGGTTGCTTGTGTGTTTCAAATATTCTAAGTATGAGGCATAAATCTTTTTTGAATCTTGTTTTGTCTTCCTTCTTACAATGCCGATGATTAAAATGTTGTGACACCGTGTGATCTGGAGGCGGGGCTAGTGAGCCTTGTGATATGCACGAGTCCACATCTTGTGCATCCTACTTGGCTCACTAGCCCCTTCTCTATAATATGTGTTTCCAATCTAAGTATATATGAGGCATGCTTTTGAGTTGTTCGTACTTTATTTGTGTCTAATTACATTTTTGTGCACCCAAATTTGTTGCCTAACGTTTTTATCTATCTTGTGTATAGAGATGAACAATGAGTAAGGAGGAGACATGAGCTACTCGAGATCAACCACGTGCTAGCTAGTGGCCAGAAGAGAGGAAGGACTATCGGATACTTCATTGTGATGTCCTCCTCGTCATTGCGCGGTTCACTAGCTTCTACCTGATTGTAATTTAGATGACTACTTCTTTTTCAAACCTTGCGATTTAAACTACCGACTCTCCATCGCGAGATGTATTTGTATGTATATGATACAATAGGTCGATTAGTTGTATAAGTTTTCGGTTTGTACTTCTCAATCATGTATTTCTATTGTTTCTGCTTCCTGTACCTGTATATACTGTTGATATACCTGTATATACTGCTGGAATACGAATTTTCAAAATTAAAAATACTGCTGGCGAACTGGTTACCCTACTGCTGGCAAACACGCTGCTGCGCTGGAACCACACCGCTGGTGGGTGGGGGATCTACCGCTGGCACGCAAGGCAGGTCGCTAGCGCTGCCAGCAGCTACTGCTGGCGGAGCGGGCTCTGTTCGCCAGCGGTATAATTACATACCGCTAGCGGGCGCCTGGTTCGCCAGTGGTAGACATTACCACTGGCCAGCCTGTACTGGCGGACGCCAGTTCGCCAGTGGTAGCCGAAAAGTGTCCGCCAACGGTAGGCTTTTCCCTACTAGTGGGGGGAGGGACTCTCTTGGGGGCCTTTTAATTTGTATCAGGAGAGGGGCCTCTACAAGTTATGTTGTTACACATGCAAACAAGGAGGTGTCACAACCACAACACAAGCACCAACAGTTTCAAATCACAGCAGCTGGACCATCATGCTACGAGCACCAACACACATCACAAAAATCACCAGGAACAACATGATTACCAAAAAAAACTCTATGAAAGGAAAAAAGTCACAGTTGGAATATGAAGGATGTTTTTAAGATGAATATCATGATTAGGAGTTTGAATAACATAGATAGCAATGCGACTAGTTGGCATAATTGCTCCAAATGTGTGAACTTTGTCCTTGCCGATATGCTTGTCACAGATCATTAGTATTTCAAGGTCACCGGTGATGTGGTCAGTCACCCTTGTGTAGGAGTTTACATTGGTATTCAACTACATAAGCAACATTGATGCCTTTTTTACAGTAGCGGTTGTTGTCTCCATCTTCATATGGCCACCAGCATTGGCTGGATGGCCGTGTATGTTTCATATTTGACATGCGACGTCACGGTGCTTCAAGGGAACACGCCCTCGCCCACAACTTCACACTCCTCGTGATGGGTGTCAGCTGCGACCGCTTCCTCTATTGTCCATGCAACCAATTGGTTGGCCATGAATCTTAGTTTGTTGGGAGTTATAGCCATCTCGGTCACGGTGAACCGGTGGAGATTCTCTGACTTTCAAATCCTAAGTTTGTCTTGACTTTGAGCCACTGACGTGTGGACCCCACAGGTGATGGGACCGATGTGTCAGTGACTCAAAGTCACCTGACTTTGATCCTATCAAAGTCAGAGAATGCGAGCCGACGGTGAACACCATTGGTTGATGACTCGATGCCCTTCTGGCCACCTCTTGAAAGCATCCCGCCTAATGTCATAGGATGATAAGTAGGCATACATATTGATCACCCGTCCATGGTTTCAAGTCGTTGACGGAGGCCATGAGTGGATTGTATTCTTCATTCGACCGGCTCGTCATCTTCAAGAAACCCAAATATGCTTTATCTCAAGATATCCATGTACACAATATATGGAAATAAATCGCTCTATTCAATATAACCAACATCTCAAAGATTAAAAGAATGAAAACATATTGTTTCTTTGAAAAGCAGAGTTTACATTCATGGAGATAGGCGACAAAGTATGTTGATTCTATGACCCACATGAACCGGACCCTGCTCGCTGACTGGGCCTCCTATCGGCTCGGATGGCCAATGCATGACCGGTCCCACAGATCCCGTTTACGCAGCATTTCGACACAAGAGCTAACCGTTTTTCCTACCTTTTCTTTCTCGACTCATCCGGCAGCTAGCGATTTCTACGACCGAAACAAAAGGCTCAAAAAGTTCACCGCCACACTCATCTGTCATCTGTTTCTTCCCCAACACAATACAGTAACTGTCTATAAATATCTGCCCGGCTCCGTCCTTCGCCTCGCTCTCTCGACACCGTTTCATACTTTTTCCATGAACACGTCCGTGAAACACAGATCATAAAGTGCTCGATCGACCTCCCCTGCGTGTATGTGTGCAAGCGCATGCATCTCGCCTACCATTAGATCGATCGTGCTCTAGCTAGGGCGGTGCAATTGATGATCCCGGCCGTCTCGGCGATCATGGACGACGACGGCGTCCACCGCGACGTGGCCCAGAGCGCGAACGCGCCGCTGCTTCCCGAGACCAGCCCCAAGGGTCGGCATCCTCCGGCGCAGCAGAAGCGCCCGTCGACCGTGCTTCCCGCCATCGCGTGGACCATGCTCATTCTCGCCCTCTTCGGGCTCGTGGTTTACCCACCACGGAGTGAGGGCGGCCAGACGTCCGTCGCGCGGCCGGGAGACCAGGTCGCGGCGGCGGGCCACGTCGTGGAGGTGGCCGCCACCCGCGGCGTCGTGCAGGGCGTTTCGGAGAAGACCACCGCCCCGGCGCTCCTCGGCGGCGGCCTCGCCTACGACTGGACCAACGCGATGATGGCGTGGCAGCGCACGGCGTTCCATTTCCAGCCCGAGAAGAACTGGATGAACGGTAGATACGTCGCCATCGCTACTCTTCCGTCTTGTTCAATTCGTTGAAACTCTGATACGTACGTCTCTGATGATGAAACATTTCCCCTTTGCTCCATCTCTAATTAACTTCGTCTTGCGTTCTTTTCACGGACGTCTCGCGCTGATCGATCGGCCTCCTCCCATCCCATCGACCTCTCCAGATCCCAACGGTAAGTTGTTGATCAATCTAGGTAGGAAGGCACATGCATGTGAAAGAAAGAATGCTTTATGGTTCTGAGCGGAAGGCACATGCATGTGAAAGAAAGAATGCTTTATGGTTCTGAGCATTTCTAGCTAGGTCGATAATATTAATGCACGACCCAATAATCGCATGATCTCAGTAGCTTTCACGAATTAACGCCGCTAATGGTGACTTCTGTTTTCTGACGCACCGGCCGGCCGGCGGCATTGCAGGTCCATTGTACTACAAGGGATGGTACCATCTGTTCTACCAGTGGAATCCGGAGGCGGCCGTGTGGGGCAACATCAGCTGGGGCCACGCCGTGTCGCGCGACCTCATCCACTGGCTCCACCTGCCGCTGGCCATGGTGCCCGACCACTGGTACGACATCAACGGCGTCTGGACCGGCTCGGCGACGCAGCTCCCGGACGGCAGGATCGTCATGCTCTACACCGGCTCCACGGAGGACGCCGTGCAAGTGCAGCTCCTGGCGGAGCCGGCGGACCCGTCCGACCCGCTGCTGCGGCGCTGGGCCAAGCCGGAGTCGAACCCGGTGCTGGTGCCGCCGCCGGGCATCGGGCTGACCGACTTCCGCGACCCGACGACGGCGTGGCTCAACCCGGCCGACGGGGCGTGGCGGATCGCCATCGGGTCCAAGAACCAGGACCACGCCGGGCTGGCGCTGGTGTACAGGACGGAGGACTTCGTGCACTACGACCTGCTTCCCACGCTGCTCCACGTCGTGGAGGGCACGGGCATGTGGGAGTGCGTGGACTTCTACCCGGTGTCCACCGCCGGTGACGGCGTCGGGCTCGACACGTCCGCCGCGCCGGGCGCCGGGGTGAAGCACGTGCTCAAGACCAGCCTCGACGACGACCGGAACGACTACTACGCCATCGGCACCTACGACGCTGGGGCGGACAGGTGGACGCCGGACGACGCGGCGATCGACGTCGGGATCGGGCTCCGGTACGACTACGGCAGGTTCTACGCGTCCAAGACGTTCTACGACCCTGTCCGGCGCCGGCGCGTGCTGTGGGGGTGGGTCCGCGAGACCGACAGCGAGCGCGCGGACATCCTCAAGGGATGGGCGTCCCTCCAGGTAATCCAATTCTTACCTTTTGGTTTCAATTCATTTCATTTCTGGTAATCCAATGGAGCAGTAGTTACGTATTCAAAAGCTCTTCTAATTATTTCTTGACAACAAACTGAACGAGACGCCGATAAATTGAGATAGCTCTGAACTTGTCAACAACAGAACTCGAAAACGAAATGTGACCATAGCATTGTTTGCAACATTGTTCTGGTTGACAAGATAGAGCCGCGTTGTCTATGCTTCAGCCTCTGCTGCCTCTCTGGCCTGATCCATGGATGACTAGGACTTGTAACTACGCAATGCCCCACGTTGGGATTAGGGCATATACAAAATGGTAGGAGAGGCATGTCTTCTCTTAGCGCTCCACGTCATTTAGAGAAGGCAATAATATCAGTTGTACAATGCGGTATCTCTTATAGTCATCTCTAACAATCAGGGAAAATCAATTAAATTTTAGTATGAAATTGTGTTATTAAGGGAGGGCATATGATACAATGGGCAATATAGCCTTCTCTTAACTTTTAATTGATCATCCCTTAGTTAAGGGAAGACAACCACTCTCTTTTTATCCTCTCTCCCCTACTAAGCAAAAACCCGACGTGATATCTCTAAAGTAAGGCTGATGTCACCCCACTGTACATGCCCTTACTGTGCTGCATAGTACGCCTTAAACCAATTGACCTGTCCAAAAATAAAATGCTCATTGACTGCTAACCGGCCACGAGATGCATGCGGGCATCTAGAAAACTATATTTTTTTCCTAGGAGAACATATGTTTATCCAGAAGACCCAAATCTTTTGGTGGACCCGCGGACCCACTTCAAATCATCCAAAACGAGCTGCACGTCTCTACCTTGCTTAATGAAACCAGCTGCCGAAGGCCCAGCAAGATCAGCAAGCATCCAATAGACTAGCGCGGAATTCAATTGTTTGCAATGGCGTGATCAAATTAGCCATCATTTCCTGCTGCTTGACCATGACTTCTCTTCGATTGTCTGAAGCAACTTCGTACCGTACGTAGCTAGCTAATAAACCTCGAGGAGTCAAAATGCTCCAATCGAGAGGGTTTTATACGTGTAACGTGATTAAGTTGGGTACTTTGAGTTGGGCTTTACTTGACGGCAAAGGTTTTGAATTGTTCTCGAAGTTTAAAATTCCAAACAGGAATATTCAAATGTTCCTGTCGTATTAGGAAGACACATGGATAATTGTCACATTACTGAACCAAAATCCTATTTCACTTCTCATTTCTTCAAGTGGATGATTTGTTTTAGAAATAAGGAAAAAACAGGAATATTCAAATGTTCCCTTGGTGTATTTGAACAAACAATTGTTGGTCAAATCCTTGTCCTAGCAAACCAAAATACACTTGGGCCTTTTGGTTCGGAGGGTTCTAAAATCGCAGGTTCGGAAGAAGCGCAGAAAAATGGTAGAAATGTAGGTGCAAAACAGAGAATTGAAAAAACTCAGAAATTACGTAAACTTGGTTGTTTGGTTCACAAAATAGGAAAAACACATGATTACTAATAAACATTGTCAAATCGAAGTCAGACCACTTAAGAAAGTATAATTGGCATGTCATTATTCAACTAGAGATCTCGTTGTCGTTCTTCATGCGTGGGATATGAAAAGGAAGTCCAAATGGATTTTCAATTGCTGTGTTTTTCCTTTGAAGCTAAGATCAAAGGAAAATTGTTTGCATTTTTCCTTTTGCCAATTCCTTTGAACAAACATGTGAACAGTGCCACCGTAAGAAAATTGTACATCTCCACATTTTTTTGAACCAAACAAGCCCTTCATATTTTGAAACAAGGGAAGTATTTAACATGAGTATAGCGATTCACAAGCCATACGTTAGTAGCTGCGTATGGGCATGTCGGACCATGACAATATTTGTTTTCTTCATCCAAGGGTGAAATCGATTTTAAATTTTAATCCTGTGTTTGTAATAAATTATCTTACATAGTCATTCAAAATATTTTCACGTGTATGAAATGGTTCCTTCTCAGCCTGTGCTGAACTTATTTGGTACCAGTTTGCTGTTCAATACTACTAATAGTTCAACCAACTAAAGGAACTGTCTTGTTCAGATTACCAGATATACATGCCTAAATTATACACATTGCTGCAAGGACTGTGAACTGTTATAGATATACTCCCTCCGTTCACAAAAATATGTCTCAACCTAACTTTTGATGTATTAGATTGAGACATTTTTGTGAACAGAGGAGTACATGTCTTGTTTAACTGTCTCTCCTGAAATGTTCATTCGTTCCTTTTACAACACAACTGCGTCAATTTTACTGTTTTCTTCTTCTCATGTCAACATTTGTCCCCGAGCTGTCCTGCCAGACATGCAGTGATGCAGAGCACCCATAAACCATGAAAAGCAGGGTACTACTAACTAACCATATTCCTTGTCCAAATGCAGTCAATCCCAAGGACGGTTCTCCTGGACACGAAGACCGGCAGCAACCTGCTCCAGTGGCCGGTGGTGGAGGTGGAGAACCTCCGCATGCGCGGCAAGCGCTTCGACGGCCTCGCCGTGCAGCCCGGCTCTGTGGTGCCCTTGGACGTCGGCAAAGCAACACAGTTGGACATCGAGGCGGTCTTCCATGTGGACGTGGATGCGTCGGCTGCCACCGGGAGCGTGGCCGGGGCAGACACGTCGTACAACTGTAGCGCGAGCGCCGGCGCCGCCGGTCGAGGCTTGCTCGGCCCGTTCGGCCTCCTCGTCCTCGCCGACGAGTTCTTGTCGGAGCAAACCGCCGTCTACTTCTACCTTGTCAAGGGCGCTGACGGGAAACTCAGCACTCACTTCTGCCAGGACGCGTTCAGGTATGCACAAACTGAAATCGATTCAGCTAATCTTTTGGTACCTTAGCTTGCTGAGAGACTGATTGCGATATATCAAATCTTGTTTCTCAGGTCATCAAGGGCGAACGATCTCGTTAAGGCTGTTTACGGAAGCTCTGTCCCCGTACTCGATGGAGAAGAACTGTCAGTAAGGATACTGGTATGTTTCTGGAAGGAACTTCAGAAGTATCCATCTTCGTACGCCTATCGACATGACATGACCGCTTTTTAACTCACTAATATTTCCTGTGGATTTTGTGATAGGTTGATCACTCCATTGTGGAGAGCTTCGCTCAAGGAGGGAGGACGTGCATTACGTCGCGCGTATACCCTACAAAGGCGATCTACGACTCCGCCAGAGTCTTCCTCTTCAACAACGCCACAAGTGTTAACGTCACCGCAAAATCCATCAAAATCTGGGAGCTGAATTCAGCTTATATCCGTCCATATTCAAATTCTTTATAAATACTGTAGCTAGCAATGTTTGTTCGGATTGTAGTGTAGAAATTATTTATTGTTCTTTACTTCTTTCTTTTGTGTGAATGTAAGCGAAGCAGTTGGCGGACCACAGAATGTAACTTCTCCACAAAATAAGTGGTTCTCTGTGTGAATAATGTGGTTAAATAACTTCTGTGACTTCACACAATGAAGTACTCCCTCCGTTCCTAAATATAAGATGTTTTAAATTTTTCCACATTCACATGTATCTAGATGTATGTGGACATATTTTAATGTGTATGTACACTCATTTGGGTTTGCACCTAGCCAACATGTGAGCTAGCTAGAACATCTTACATTGTGAAACGGAGAGTAATAATCTGTCCTCTTTCCGTCATCATATACAAGTGAAACCATTTTAGCATTCCCATTCGAAGAAAGCTGTCTTGTGGCGATCGTTCGAGATAAGCCGTGGCGAGGCCCACCATTACCCTCTCTCGTATCTCTTTCCTCTCTCCCGTCCCTAAATCGAGCTTTGTTAGCCAAACCGAGTTAGAGTTGGGGCCGATACAGCTGGTCTCTGCGCGCCGACTCCGAGAACGATGAAAAAGACTACATAGGGTGGGACGCTAGGAAGTGCGCCGACCCCAAGCGGCCATGCCAGGCGGTTAGACCGGTGTTGCAGGGCAGGTCGCCGAAGGAGGAGAAGAATGGGAAGTTGAGCAGTCCACTATTTTTTTTCATCGGTTAGCAGTCCGCTAAATATTTGTAACCGTACAGCAAGGGCCTTTTGCCATAGTAGGCCAGGCCTGGCATTAAAGTGAAGACACTATCCAATAAATAACTGGGCCAATAATAAAGGATGCATAAGATACGAGCCCAATAGCAATTTACGTTTTCCCATTTATACCTTAAGCGGACGGATAAGAAATGCTAGAGGAATGGTGGAACCAAAAAGGTCCCTTCGTTCCCATGTCAATCAGGGCTGGAGCGGAGGCGAATAGATGGCGACGGCTGGGATCATGGTTCACTGGGTTTCATCGTATATAAGAGCATCTCTACCGACGCGCTCTAAATTTGGTCTTGCACCACTTAAAACGGACACGTTTGGGTTGTGTGGGACACTTGTCCACACATTCGCAGGTCACCTCCTACATCCGTATCCCCCAAACGGCAACCCAAATTCACTTTTGATCATTTTTTGAAAATTTGTAACAGAACAACAACAAATCCGGCGAACACTTAAACGAAATTTAAAAAGCGTACCTTTCAAGACCGTAAGCGTCGACGATCAAAAGATCTGTTTCGATGACGACGCATGATGAAGATGTACGGCGCCGACCTCAAGGTCGTGTAGTCGTACCAGCGACAAGTGCCGCAAGTGCAGCACCTCGTATCTCTACACACGTACGGTGCAGACGACGACTCCCGAACTCCGGTCCAGCGAAGCAGCGGAAGTTAGAGACTTGGACCGAAGAACTGACGGCACGGCGGTGTGCGTATGGTGGAGAAAACCTCAACCTATGCGTAGCTCCAATTGCGGAGCCACGTCCAAAGCTGAGAGAGAGAAAAAACTTGGTGTCTTTTGGATGGAGGAGGACCCCTTCTTATATAGGCTGAGGAGGGGTGCCACCCTCCTTGGCTTAGCCATGCGGGACTAATCCCACATGGCCAGCCGCACCAATTGGTGCGCCGGCCCTGTGGCCCACCTAGGCCGGCCGGTCATCCTCCCCTCTCTTTGGGGTGCGCCTCCCCCCATGGGCCTCCCCTTCCAGGTGAGGCCCATTTAGGGTGGACTGCCCTTTTAAATAAAAATAAAAATATAATTAATTATTAATTACTTTAATTAATACTATCTAATTTATTCTTACTCTGAAACTCCTTTCGTCGCCCTCCGATCACCATCGGATAGGTTCCGGAACGTTTCCGGTTCTCTTCTCTATTTTCTCTTCGGTGTCAAATCAAACCTAACCGTCGTATACCCTTAAGTGTGCCACCCTACGGTTCGGGATCACTCCAGACATGATCGAGACTCTTCTCCGATCAATGACCAACAGCGAGGTCTGGAAACCCATGTTGATCCCTGTGCGTCTACGATTATCTTTGTCGCTTGAACCTTAAACATCGAGTCCCACTCCCTTTGCCTGGCGATACTTAGTTTGTCCGAGATTCCAACTCCGGTATCTCCATACCTAGCTCGATCCCATTACCGACAAAACTATTTATTTACTCGTTCCCGTGATATTACATCCTCGTGACCTAGTCACATCCTTGCAAGCTCATTGATGTAATCTCACCGAGTGGGCCCAGAGTATCTATCCGTCACGTGGATTGGCAAATCCCGCTCTCGATGCATACGCCTCAACCTATTCCTTCGGAAACCTGATAGAGACACCTTTATGGTCACCCTGTTATGGTGTAACGGTTGATGCAGTCAAGGCAACCTCCAGAGATAGTGATTAAATATGATCACACGGTCAAAGGTTTGGGTACTACGTTTTTCATTTATCGCTATGGCAACCTCCGGGCCGCCATAGCCCTCTCTTTGGTCCCCGCCGAGGGCAAGGGGCTCGAGGTGGAGGCGCCGCCAGGGGAGGCCGGCATTACCTCCATCGCCGGCGGCGATGCTAAGCGAGCCCGCCTCACCTAATGTAAGACCTCAGTTTCAGTAGATTAGGGTTTATTATTTTGCACATATTTTTACTCGTTTCTGTAAATTTAGCTCTGTTCTAGTTGTAAGTAGTTAATTGTTTAGACATAGTTTTGCTCAGTTTTTAGTAGGCATGTTTAGGCATAGATTTGCTCTGTTTTTAGTAGGCATTGTTTAGACATAGATTTTAGCTATGTTCTAGTTGTAATTAGTTCTGTTTCTAGAATGCCGATGATTAAATTAGGTGACTATTGGGTTACATAGCAGAATTTAAAATTTTCCGACCTACGCAACAGCCAGGCACAACTATGAAGATACAAGCAGGGTTAGTACTGTATTGTTACCGACACGAAGATGCGGAACATGTGTCGATGATGATGTCGATGTCGATGACGTTGTCGATGAAGCCTGAAGAAGATTCTCACAGCCAAGCCTGGCGGTGAGAGAGTTGCAGATCCCTCGTACAGCCTTCTTGATCCAGCAGAGTGAGGGTCAAACATCTAGGACGCTTCACCCCTCCGAGAGCTCACACACATACATCCGTCAAAGTCCAGCAGCGCTTCGCCGTGCCAGGATACCCGACGAATACACACTTGTCAGACCTTGGCTCAAGTTTTGTGGACTGCAATCGTTTAACATAAACATCGCATCCCCAAACCCTGAGGTGTTGTATGTTGGGTGGTTTACCCATCCATATCTCATAAGGAGTTGTCTTGACTGCTTTGGATGATGATCTGTTTAAAGTGTAATCTGTTGTTTCTAGTGCATACCCCCAAAAAGATAGTGGTAAATCAGACAGTGCCATCATAGACCGTACCGAATCTATAAGAGTTCGATTACGTCTCTCTGAAACTCCGTTCCTCTGCGGTGCTCCAGGCGACGTTAGTTGACGAACAATTCCATGATCCTTCATGTGTTGACTGAATTCATAGCTCAGATATTCACCTCCACGATCAGACCGTAGGTTCTTTATCTTTAAGCCATGCTTATTTTCTACCTCATTTTGAAACTCTTTGAATTTCTCAAAGGTCTCTGACTTTTACTTCATTACATAGATATAACCATATCTACTTAAATCATCAGTAAATGTCACAAAATAAAGGTAGTCACCGCGTGCTGGAATGTTTAAAGGCCACACAAATCATTGTGTATGATCTCTAATAATTCGTAGCCCGTTCAACAACCCCGTCAAACGGTGTCTTGGCCAGTTTACCCATGAGGCATGCCTCACACTTATCAAATGATTCATTATCAAATGATTGCAACAACCCATCTTGATAAAGTTGTTTCATGCGGCCTTTCCCGATGTGCCCAAGACGACAGTGCCAAGTGAAAGTATCATCTTTCACTACTTTCAGTCGTTTTGCATTAATGTGTAAGACATCTTCTTCGCTTCCAAGATTCAATACAAACAGACCTCCCACTAAAGCGGCAGTTCCATAGAATGCATTCTTATAATAAATCGAACATCCATTGTTCTCAGAATTAAAAGAATACCCGTCACGTAAAAGTCGTGACCCTGAAATGATGTTCTTGCTCAATGTCGGAACATAGTAGCAATTACTCAATTCCAATATGAATCCTGAAGGTAAGTGAAGGTTCATGGTACCGATGGAACGAACGCTAACCTGGATTCCATTTCCAACCCTCATGGACACTTCTCCTGTACTTAACTTCCTCACATCTTTTAAACCATCTATCGTGTTGCAAATATGTGCAACCGATCCGGTGTCAAAGATCCAAGAATCACAGTGAGGATCAGTTAAGTAACATCTAACACATTAATGACTCTAGGATGTCCAGTCCCCAATCTTTCCACTAAATTGAGATCCCCTTCCTCCCTTGTTTGTGATGACTTGTTGGTCCAACCAACCTTCTTGCAGCTCTTGATCTTAGCTTCCGCTTTGATCAATTCTTTGGCAAGCTCTTCCATGCTTATATCACTTCGAATCAAATTAGAATTTTGAATGTACCCGCTGTAAGGCGGTGGAAGTGACATTAGCAATACTACACGATGCGCTTGGGCATTCATTGGAAAACCAAGATCTTCCAACTTTTGATTAAGCTTAATCATGCTAGCCAAGTGGTCGTTGAGCGAGCCCCTCATGTCTAGCTTACAACTGAAGATAAGTTTAGTGGTTGTAAAACAAGACTTTTAATTTCTCCTGGAACAGACCTTGCAGCTGTGTGAGCCCATCATATGCACTATCTTTCTCAAAGTGAGCGTGCAGCTGTCTGTCCATGTGAGCTAACATAAACTTTCTTACTGCCTTTCATCACGAACGTATTTGTCTTTGTTAGACACTTCTGAGGAAGGTGCATCTAGAACATATGCTTTCTTTCCTTCTCTAAGTTATTTCTAAGGGTGCAGATCCAATCTACAAAATTATTGCCATTAACAGAAAGTTTCCATGACACTAATCAGATTAATGTTGACATGCTTTTGATCTACAATGATAGCAAATTCCTATTAGTCTTTTTCATGATTAATTTGCACAAGTTAAAAGATACTATTTAACTAAGTGTGCTCCCACTGAAAACTGATATTCCTCAGGCCAGTTTAACAGTGATTCAGAATCCTCCTACGCACAACCAGGAACAACTATGAAGATACAAGCAGGGTTAATACTGTATCGTTACCGACATGAAGATGCAGAACATGTGTCGATGACGATGTCGATGTCGATGACGTTGTCGATGAAGCTTGAAGAAGATTATCACAGCTAAGCCTGGCGGTGAGAGAGTTGCAGATCCCTCGAACAGCCTTCTTGATCCAGCAGAGTGAGAGTCAAACGTCTAGACGCTTCACCCCTCCGAGAGCTCGCACACGTACATCCGTCAAAGTCCAGCAGCGCTTCGCCGTGCCAGAGTTAAGAGCTACTGGTGTACGTAAGGTGGAGAGAACCCCAACACATGGGAGAGGAGAGAGAGATTCGATCTAGATCTAGAGAAACCCCAATGTAGGAGAGCTTCTAAACCCGCGTCTAAATTGTGTATCCAATAGAGAGGCTTTGGGGGGTTTATATAGGTGGCCAAGGGGTAGGGGGACTTGGAGAAGGGGTAGAACCCACCCTCCCAATTCGGTATGGGAGAGGAGTTGGAATCCAACCCCAACTCGTTCCCCCTCCCCCTTGCCCTGCACCGCCGCCGCCGGGTGGGCCCCACCTCGTCGCCTCGGCCCGCGTCGGCCGCGGGTGGGCTTGCCCAGCCCACCACGCGCGCCTGCCGCGCCCGCGCCCTGCTGCGCCTTGGTGGGCCTGGCCCACCTTGGTCGCTGGCGCCGTCCGCCGCGTCGCGCCTTGGTGGGCTCGGCCCACCTCGGTCGCTCGCGCCGTCCGCCCCCTGGCGGGCCCCACCATGGGCCCCACCACCACAAGTGGCGCGGCTGCCTTGTGGGTCCTACGGGCCCACTTGGCAGCCTCCTTTCGGTGGGCTCCGGTTACTTTATATTTTTCCTTTTAATTTGTTTTGTTTAATTAATTCCTAGAATTAATTGCCTTATCATATAAACTATTTATATGATCCGGGACACCCAGTGTCCGCAAACAAAACTTTGGAGAAATATATCTATCGGAATAAATCCGATACCTCCTCAATATTACTTTGATCAAATCTCTGAACATAATTATATCATGCCGGAACATACCGAATGATACTCTTCCTCTACTCCTATCCTCCAATGTATACACAACTATGACGACTTAATGTGTGACCCCTACAGGTTCGATAACGGGTAGCTATAATTGGAAGTGCCTATCCAATCACTGGTCAGGTCAGATCCATGGACGACCTGAATGACTGCTATCGTTAACGAAGAACACTCTGTTGAACCTGTTTGACTATCAAGTATATTCCCATTACTTCACGATACCCATCTACCACCCGAGGAGATATATGACATTACCATGAATGAGATTTTTCATTCACTATGTCACTTTATCCTTGTTACCGGCGAGATGTCATTACTCTTTTTCCCATGTTCCAGTATCCCCATGCTATAATATCATGACCTTTGTCTGCGCAGACTTATCTATGGATATCTTCCCACTAGTGATCCAGGATGTATCTCTCTGTTAAACAGAGGAGCAATTCCCATTCTTGAACTACTATGATAAATGCATATCTTCAAGATAACCCAGCGACAGCCTTTATGGCCACCCAGTTACGGCCATGACGTTTAACTGTGCCAAAGCAATCTCTCTAATATACACAACCATAAATTCTCATGGTCTAAGGAATAAACAAGTAGATCAATCTAACTATACTATATACACCAAAACCTTGATCTCGTAGTATATCTTTATTTTGGTCTTCCCAGTCACATTGTTGAGACAACAATGTGCTCTCATTAATAATGACACATACTTGTGTCCATGACCGGAAAGCAAGGTCATCCAGTATTAACGAGTTTGTCAGAGACATGACAAAGGGTAAAAGCGTTGATTATGTTTCTACACGTGCGTATGAGCTTCCCTATAAATCACATATTCATAGACCATAGCAGTTATAGCATAAAAGCATAATACATTAATCATGAAACAGATGTATATTTATTGTCTCTTGGGCATACATCCAACAGTGACACTGTGTGATCTAGGGGTGGCGCTAGTGATTCTTGTGATAGCACAAATACACATCTTGTGCATCCTACTTGGCTCGCTAGCTCCATCCCTGAAATTTGTGTGTCCAATCTATATATATAAGGCATTGTTTAGGCTATGTTCTAGTTCTAATTAGTTTATTTTTTCTAGAATGTCGATGATTAAAATAAGGTGACACCGTGTGATCCGGGGGTGGCGCTAGTGATCCTTGTGGTATGCACAAATACACATCTTGTGCATCCTACTTGGCTCACCAGCTCATCCCTGAAATATGTGTCCAATCTAATTATGAGGCACACATCCAAATCATTTTTGTTTAGTTTTGTCTTTTTAGAAAGCCGATGATTAAAATGTTGTCTTGGCTTTTTTTGCCTAATATTATGTTGCATATTTATATGTCAAGAAGCTTACCTTTTGAATTTTATCATATCGTTTAGGGCGAGGAGGAAACCAGAAGACTCTACGGCGGTCGTGAAGACGTAGGAGCGGGGCTCCGTCCACACGGTTCACTGAAGTCGGCGCCTCCAGGAGCAAGAATTTTGTGTTGTACTAAATAGTTAGAAGAAGACCACAAATGAAGCAGCGCGAAGAGGAAGGTGAAGAACCGCCGGCCGTCAAGCAGGAGCTAGGGCTCCGTCGACGGCGCGCAGCAGGCGTCACTTGTTTTTTTTGTTTGTTCTTTTAGCCCTTATTACAAACGGTCAAAAACTAATCTCCTTATATTATGTAAAGACTTTAGGCAACGATTATTATATTATGCCCGTTGCCAAACTTATTGAAACGATTAAAATCTTCGTTGCCATTGTGCGCCTTCACATCGGTATCGGGGACGGGGAAATGGACCGTTTCTCCGATTCCGATGAGGTTTTTGGTCCGTTTCCGATGTGTCGTTCTGTACTAGTGACCACCTCGCCGTCCACCTCCTAGGCTAGCTAGGCCAGGCCGGCCACCACCGCTGAAGCCGCCATTGCCGGTCGAGGGTGGATCCCAGAACGGACCCGACCAGCGCCGGCATCCCCAGCTCCTCCCAGGGGCCATCCCCATGCTCGGGCTGTGAGCCGCCATGCCTCTATCCCGCGTGGCACAGGCCCTCCCCTGGCCACCTGCCGGAGGCAGCGGCGCTTCCGGCCGCGGGAGCCCGCTCCGTCGACCACAACCCCACACCCACCTTGCTGCTCCCTCCCGCCTCGCATGGCCACCCTCACCGTCGCCCCCCTCGCTGCTGCCCCGACCACCACGCCGGAGAACCCCCGCCAGATCCAATTGGGCATCGGATCCGCCACCGCACGACGTGGGAAGAGGCCTTCCGCGCTCCCGCCCCAGCATCCCATTGCTGATGGAGGTAGCCGGCCCCTTCCCAGCAGAGGCAGCGCCGTCGCGCGAAGAAGAACCACCCCACGACCTTTGGAGGAGGGGTGCGCCGCCACCGCGGCGCAGGCCGGCGGCAGCGGCGGAGGGGGAGGTGGCGCGCTGGCGGCGCAAGGGTTTCGTCCCCGGTGTCGCCGCTGGGGGCAACACAGGGGTTGTTTTAATTATCAAATCCCTGACCGAACATTGTGCTCATGGCCAAATGGATTTGGAGTTTTTTTTAGGAAGACAAGGAAAGTTTATGGGCTAGGTTGCTCAGAGCAAAATACCCCGGAGCGGTGGATATTTTTGGCTCTAATCCTTCCGGTGGTTCGCAGTTTTGGCATGCAATTCACAAGGTGAAATAGGCCTTTCATCTGGAAGCTAGGTTCGCCTAAGGGAATGGACAGTCCATAAGGTTTTGGGCCGATTTATGGTCAGGGGATGCCCCTTTAGCTGGAAATCACTAGAAAAAGGGTTCACTTTGCGAAGGGAACCAAGCGGATCATGTCGTGTTGACAAGTGTCGTCTTCTCCTTCACGCGGTACCAACAGTTGTATGCATGTCCGCCAAGTGGCGTCACCAGATTAAAACGTGGGGAGGATGAGAGAGAAAAAGATACGGGAGGTGAGAGGCTACTTTTCCCTTTTATTTTTCAAAACCGAAATTTCAAAACGAAATATCTTGAGAACCGCTAATCCAAAGTACGAACCATTTCCACTTTTGAGCTCCTCGTGTCGAGATCTTTAAAACTAGATCCCATGTTGATAGGTTTCGGCAAACTTTTTTTTTGTACATCCAGTTCTGTATAGTTTGTACATCCGATAGCAGTGTGGGTGTACATCCGATAGTAGTGTGGGTGTACATCCCGTAGCAGCAACGTGAGGAGGATGAGAGAGAAAGGGATACGGAGGTGGGAGGCTAGTTTTCCTTTTATTTTTCAAAATCAAAATTTAAAAATGAAATATCTTGAGAACCGCAAATCTAAATTACGAACCGTTTTCACTTTTGAGCTCGTCGCGTCGAAATCTTTAAAACTAGATCCCATATTGATAGGTTTCGACAATTTTTTGTTGTTGTACATCCGGTTCTGTATAGTTTGTACATCCTGTAGCAGTGTGGGTCCGGTAGCAGTGTGATGTACATCCAGTAGCAGCGCGTGAGTGTACATCCAGTAGCAACATGGTTGTCCAGCAGCTTGTACATCCAGTAACAGCATGGTTGTACATTCAGTAACAACATGGTTGTACATGAGTACAGTGGCGGAGCTCTGTAGGGGCCGACCTGGGCCGTGGCCCGCCCAGGGTTTGGGCATTCCTTTGTATTTCTTTGTGGGCTGGCCCAACAAAACTCCTAATCCTGAAGCCTGGCCCGCCCAGAAATAGCACTGTATCTCCGCCACTGCATGAGTACATCCAGCAGCGTGTACATCCACTAACAGCAGGTTGTACATTCAGTAGCAACATGGTTGTATATCCAGCAGCGTGTACATCCATTAACAGCATGGTTGTACATTGAGTAGCAACATGGTTGTACATCCAGCAGCGTGTACATCCATATATTCTGTGTTGTTTGTACACCATATATTTTGTTTTAGTCTGTTATGTACATCCCTGTTTTTCTTTTGGCGTATCATCTCGTCCGATCGAACTGACCAAGAGATGTACCCTGCATGCGGAAAGCGCGTACGCCAGTGCGAGCCATTCGTACGCCAGGGAGCAACGAGCCGTGGGGCTTCTCGCTCGTCTCGTACGCAGGCCAAATCGACCAAATTGACCTTGAGGCAAAAGTTAAGCACAAAAAGAACCTATTTTAATTTTTTAGCCGGATCTAACCTATTTTGCTACCGCTCAACATGCTGACGGTAGCGTAAGCTGTGCTACCGCTAGTGTCGCAGGCGGTAGTCGTTCCGGGCCATGGTCACCGAACGAAATACTAACTGTGCTGATGTGGCAGCCTACCGCCGTAGCTTCTGGCGGTACCAAGTGTATCCTACCGTCGGAGGAGCCAGCGGTAGCGCCACAAAGCTCCTACGTGCGAGGCAAAAGCATGGCGCTCGCTGCTGGGCTGGTTACGTGACTGCGTGTCTGCATATTATGCCTGCTAGCTGGTAGTGTGCGTGCGTGTGGTAGATCAGCCCAGCTTGCTGCCTAGCAACTTGCTAGCTACCTTCAGCTATTTATTTTACTAATGCAATTTCTACAAATGACCCGTTATGGAAATTCTCTTGATACTTTTTCAAGCAAATATTACTATCAAAATAGATTGTCCAGATCAGTGGATTAACGAAACATTTATTATATGATAATGTCTTGGTGACAAACATGGACATGTAACGAACTACAATATTTTTTAGAAAAATAATATTATAAAGGGTAGCTCCAAGGCCTCGTCGGTGATGAAGCCAATAAACTCCGTGGAATACTCCTAAATAATCTGCTTGGCGCTACTCGACACCTTGGCCTCCGGCGGTGGCAACAACTCCTTCAAGACCCGCCCGAGTTGGCGATTGGCAGGAGGTCGCCTGATCTATTGCATCTGTCGAGGATGAGGTTGATCATAAAGCCCTAAAAAGTTACAGTTCCCCGGTTGAGTAAAACCTAAGAAATCGTTGAAATCCTCTCTACTCATATCTAATTTTCACAGATAATGGCATATATGATTTGTCTCTAATTTGGACCAACATATTTTATTCTCCCTCATGAGATTTAAAATACCAACTGGCTTGTTGAACAAAAACAAACAGTTATTTGTTTACAATATTGTCTTTCCAAGAAAACGGGCCTTTTGAACTGCGTAAAAGTGTCGTTTACTTTGTGTATGTCAAGTATTTAGCAAAATGATTACAAGATAAATAATTCGGTCACGGCGATAGATATGTAGGTCTAGGACTAGTAGTTTGCTTGGAAGTTTTAGCAATCAGATATGAGAGTTTTAACATTCTGAAATTGTGAAAAAATTGTGATGTCAACGAGAGGAGATAAAATAAAACCAAATAAAAAGAAACATATGTGAAAATATTCTATTTGATCGTATTTAAATTTCAGTTGTACATTTGGATTTTGAACTAAAATATAATTTAATAAACTCTACATATAATTTTGATCTTTTAATACCGACTAGTTGTACATTTGGATTTTGATCTTTTAAAATATAATTTAATAAACTCTACATATAATTTTGAACTAAATATTCTTCGACTTCATTTGCGTGATACTTGAGCAGATATAACAAAAACTTTTTTCTCATCTCATAACCATCCTGCACGAGGAATATAAATATAGATTGTTAATTACCTCAAACATTTCATGTTTAAGTTATAAGAATGCGCAATAGAGAATACACACGATACAAACAGGATGGACGAACTTCACACCATCCCAAGAGAGCATTAAATTAAAAACTAAGTAACCCGGACGAGTTCGTGCAGATCAATGCACTTTTATTATCCTGAACACCAGGACGAAAACAAATAAATTATTATGATGATTTTAAAATAAATCACATGTCATGGCTTACCATCTAGATAATTACGTGGCCAGTAATAGATATCGGAATTCCAGCCAGGTTGTGCTATTGCTAGTGCTTCGTTTAGGTAGATTGCAAACCTCTGAAATTTCAATTGGTACCTCTCTTTTGATAGCGGTTCAATAATAGGGTCCAAAATGGATACACGCCATTTGTGTTTATCGATGAAGAACAACATAAAGTGGCCTAGAAATGAATATGGCAACAAAATCAAGTGGAAAGCATTAGAAAAACATAAACCATAACATTGATTGACAAGAGGAAAAGCAACTTACCGTATGACACGACGAGATATTATTGCCAATCCCGGGCATCCGTGAAAAATTGTTGCCAACTTCTTAACATCTCGAGCGGTTTGGAGTCGGCGCTACAGATTGGGTATATTTCCTGCGTGAGTGGAGAATATGGTTCCTCCTTCTTGTTTGTCTTCCGTGCGCGACCGGAATATAGAATCCAGGCCAAGTTTGCAGAAGAACTGAAGAGCTGGATTGATTCAGCTGGTACTTAAAACAAATCCCTTTTTATCATCCATGTTAAAGAAAACAGGAGTTGGATAGTTGTACCTTTATGTGTTTTTTTCCCGTACAGATTAATCAATGAAAATATACCGTAGAAGAATTGTTCTATGGTCCTTGCCTCAAAACAAAAATCATTTTGTGCTCAGGCCACAAGCTAGTACTACGCACAAGTATATTCAATAAAAACGAGCTATACTGGTTCTGCATATGGAAACCATCAGAAAACATATACGGAGTACTTAAGATTAAGATCAGATCGTTCTTGTTATTTGATGCGATCTCTGATTCTCCCTTGTATCTCTTTTATCCTTCACGTTTGGAGTAGCAATTAAGTAGCAAGGAAAATAAATGTTTCGTGACACGGAAAGGAGACGCGATCATGCAAGAAAGATGGCACATAGCTAGTAGCATCAGGCGGGGATTTACCCGAACCTGACTTTGTCGGGAGAGCGTCAAGACGCTCGACATCACCTAAAGGTAACGCGGAGGTAGAATCTGACTTCCATGTGCCCTCACGGCATGAGGCGCTTGTAGGACTGATGTAGAGGAACAGGAGCACGTCGCGGAGGCCGGACTTGTCCGCGGCGAGCGCGGGATCGTAGAGTCCGGGAAGCACCGCGGCGAGCGTCCTGTGCGCCAGCTTGGCATGCTCGGCGGGCATCTGCGGCGCCCTCGCGCCTGCCCCCCAGCGCCACGAGCTTGCCTCGCGCTATGGTCTGCATGAGCATACCCTCAGGGAAGACCAGCTTGGGATCAGTAGGAGCTCGTGCTCGAACGACTCCCGCCGTGGTGGGTGCGGGCATGGGGGCAGGGGCCTGCAAGCCGTTCAGCCTCCCGATTTTATTGCTCAGTCTAGTTGGATCGGATAATTATACACTCTTTTTTATCTTATCAGCTGGACGAGATTAGAGGAGACGATTGCTAGGATCGCTGCACGTGCCGTTTTATTTGGATAGTTTGGCGTCGAAACGGTGGGGTGGCATATGGATTGTAATTTGATGGAAGTGTGAGACCATTTAAAGTGTGACACCATACCACGGACTCTCCTTTAATAGTAATACCGATAATGCTTTTCTATACAAAATAATTTAATATTTTATATGAGAAAAATATTTTCCTAAGCAATATACATATTTTTTGTTTTGTTAGATTTTACGTGTTTTTTACTTACTTTATTTTGAAAAATCGCTGGTCATTATATAAGATCTAGTCCATTTCCTGTTATACATATAATTTTTCCTTGTAAGAAAAGCGGCAACTGAATCTAGCTAGCAAGTTGCTAGGCAGGCCAGCCGGCTGCTCCAACAGTCTACACATGCACACTAGCTAGTATAGCAAACTGCACGCAACACTCCATCACGTGTAGCGACGCAGCCATGCTCGCAGGCAGCCAGTCCAGCGCCTTGCTACTCACCGTGCAAGCTTTTGAGAGCTACCGTCCGAGGAGCAGGCGGTAATTGCTTTAGTGCTACCGCCATAGGTTTAGGCGGTTACCTGCCACTTAGCGGAGTCAAGTTTTATCCGACCACCGTGGACCGGAATAGCTACCGTCAGCGACCCCGGCGGTAGCGCAGCTGATCGTACCGCTGACATGTTGAGCGGTAGCAAAACAGGTTAGATGAGGCTAAAAAATTAAACTAGGTTCATTTTGAGGTTAACTTTTGCCTCAAGGTCAGTTTGGTCGTTTTGGCCCGTACGCACGTACAGGAACAGAGACACGAGAGTGCACTGTGCACATGCATGCTGGTCCCCACGCGCATGTGCATGCATGTGTGGTAGGGTAGGCAAATTCTTTTTCTCCATCTACGGAGGTCTGCCAGCCTGCCATGTGGTGCGTTCGCACGCTCCTTTTTGCCCTTTGCGAAGGGAATCCTTTTATTAGTGGCACCCCTTTAGCTGTCCGCTATCTGCCTCTATTTGCAATTTCAACAGCCCCAGATGACCTTATCGCACAAGCTCATAATGGTGAGGTCCGGGCTCAACTTCAGAAGATGTTTCAGCCCAGAAGAACTAGCTTAGTGGAATCAACCGGTAGATAATATTGAAGATGTGGAGCCAACTGAAGAGCGAGACAATGTGCCTTGGTATCTTGAACCCTCAGAGAAATTTTCTACAAAATCCTTATATACTAAGCTTTGTGAGAGCCCTACCATCCCGGAGGCAGCTGATATATGGGAAGCGCCGGTTCGTTGAAAATTAGAATTTTCATGTGGCAGTTGGCCCACAAACGGCTTCCCTCCAATGACCAGATTAAGCTGCGACATGGTCCGTCCGATGGACTGTGTGCCCTGTGTGTGATGCAAAAGGATGCGTCTCATATTTTCTTTGGGTGTGTTTTGCCCTCCTTTGTGTGGAGTGGGCTACGAAAAATGCTACAGGTTCCTTGGAACCCGAATTGCATTGCTGATCTACTGCAGATCTTGCAGGGGTTTAGAGGGAAAGTTCGAATAGCATTTCGGACGCTGTTTGCGGCGGTGTGTTGGGAATTGTGGCTTATTCGCAATAATTTTACTATTGAAAAGAAATTTACCAGAGATCCAGCTGACTGTATTCTCAAAATTCTTACCCTTTTCAGCTTTTGAGACCGCTCCCCAAGGACGTGTCTGTGCCCCAGCTGGACGAGCTGACCACCATGCTTAAACTTATCTTCAGCGCGACGAACTCGCCGGCTGCTGCTTCAGTAGCTAGACCTTCCTCGTTTGCAGTTGCGTCTGCCTCTTCGGCGCATGTGCTTTAAGCAATACTTTCATAACTTTGGCTTTTATGCCTGGGTCTGTAAGCTTAAACTGGTCTTAACCAGTGCTGGTACCGTTGCCATGGGGCATTGTTAAGTTAAACCAGGGTATTTATGGGACACGGCGTTTTGGGTCACGGGTGCGGATGCACCCGTTATGTAATTTTTTTTAAAAAATTCAAATAAAATTTCGGATATACATCATGACATTTTATGTTAGCATAAAAAAGTTTCACGAAGAAAAGACTTTTTTTGTGACCTGCGCAAAAAAAAAAATCACGTACAAAATCATTTTGAAAACCCCGGATTTGTCTTTTTTTTAGAGCAACCGGCAGGAGCACTGCCTCTTCATATAGATAGTAAGGAAAAAACCACACTGTACAGAGAGGGCATGTTTTTTAAAGTGGTAACATGCCAAAAACCACAAAAGAACCAAAAACAAGACACAAAACTAGTCTGGCTCGGTCGGGGGTGGCGGGGTGTTAGCGGCGAAGGCCCGTCCCCATTGAAGGATGTCCTCCCAAGCAAGGGAGGACACTTCAACGAATGTCATCCGACTTCCAGTGAAGATTCGTCGGCTTCGCTCCTTCCACACGTTCCAGAGGGTATACAGGAGTCGGCCACTCATGCGACGTTGGATGTTCTTCGCCTTTCCAATTATCATCTCATCCCACCACTCAGACAAAGATGGGAAACTGTGTCCTTGGATCTGGTTGTTGTTTGCATCCCAGGAGTTCACCATATTCCATGTGGCGATGGTGAAGTGGCAGTCTTTGCATAAGTGATTTGCGGTTTCTGGCGCGCCCAAACAGAGTTGACAGATGGGGTCGTGGGGCCATCCCCTTATCGCGAGCATATCGGCCGTCAGGAGCTTCCCATGAATGGCAAGCCAAGCAAACAACTTGCACTTGGGCTCAGCGTGGGCGGACCAAATCTTCTGGGCTTCGAATCTGGGGAAGGATCCGTAGGTGCCGTCAGTTGTCAGGGACCAAGAGATAGTGTCCGGCTGATTAAGCGAGAGTGGCGTGGCGATAAGGGTGTCCCAAATCTCAATAAACTGTGTCAACTGGATTGGCGTGTTAAGCCGCGCGATGGAGCGGATCCAATTGTCGTCATCCACTTCTTTGGCGACGGTGCGGTGCTTGCGTGTTGCGATTCTGTAAAGGTCTAGGGCCATATCGCAGGGGTCCCTTTACGCACCAGTTATCGTGCCAGAAGGAAGCTTTCTCCCCGTTGCCGATGGTGATCTTGGTGGAAGCGCGGAATAGGGCCATGTCCGTGTCGTCACAGGGTAGCTTTGAGCCCACCCAAGGCCTCTGAGGATCAGTCCACTGAATCCAAGGCCATCGAAGCCTGAGGGACCTCCCGGCCTTTTCCAGGTCTGGCATCCCAAGGCCACCCAAATCCTTAGGGCGGCATACCGTATTCCAATTTTCCAGTGCTTTACCCCCAGCCGCGTGCTCTCCCTCGTCCCCTGCCCATAAAAATTTCTAGCAATCCTTGAGAGCTTATCCCGTGTCCACTTGGACATAGGTATGACAGCAGCGT
This sequence comes from Poa pratensis, assembly GCA_947311845.1. Taxonomy (NCBI): domain Eukaryota; kingdom Viridiplantae; phylum Streptophyta; class Magnoliopsida; order Poales; family Poaceae; genus Poa; species Poa pratensis. Next base: position 39,011,908 of record CAMZMU010000051.1, read on the forward strand.
GATACGTAGACATGGCCATGAGCACAGTCTTGGTGAGGGTGACTCTTCCTGGCGTGCAAGATTTTTCCCGATCCATCCTGGTAGCTTAGCCGCGGTTTTATCAATAAGAGCTTGTAGATCCACCTTGCGAAGACGACGAAAGTGTAGAGGGAGGCCCAAATATTCCCAGGGAAGGTGGCAATCCTTGCCGGGAATGCGGAGAGGATGTCTTGGAGGTCGATGTTGTCGCATCGGACTGGGAAGATCTCAGTCTTGCTCATATTGGTAATCAAACCACTAGCTTTTCCAAAGCAGTCCAGGATGGCAGAAATGGCTTGGAGCTCATCTTTTACAGGGTTTGCGAAGATTCCTGCATCATCGGCATAGAGAGAAACCCTACAACATGTCGTCCTTGAACGAATAGGCTTCAGGATTCCCCGGTCGGTGGCCAAGGAAAGAATACGCTGCAGCGGATCAATGGCGAGGATGAAAAGCATGGGGGACAGTGGTATTGGGTTGCGCAATAGAAATTTAATTTTTTTGTTCAACTTGCTACGCAACGCTCCAAGATCTATACTATGAAGATACATGCGAATACGAAGATCTAGATAGAATACGTTACCAACACCGAACTTGCGAAAGAAGTGTTGATGACGTAGTCGATGTAGCCCGTCGCCGATGTCGATGTCGATGACGTAGTCGAAGTAGCCTGTCGCCGATTCTCTCAACCAAGCCTGGTAGAGAGATCTCGTCTGTCTTCTCCTTGCTTGATCTCCTTGGTCCAGCAGAGTGAGGGTCAGACGTCTCACCCCTCTGAGAGCTCGCACGCGTACGCCGGGAAAGGTTCAGCAGGGCTTCGCCGTCCAAGCTTGAAGCACTACTGGCGTATATGAAGGTGGAGTTCTCAACACATGAGAAGGAGAAAGAGAGAGATTAGATCTAGTCTAATCGGAGAGGTTGCCCTCTAATTAGAAGTGCTTCTAATTAGGAGTTCCCTCTAAACCAAGAAGAAGAGATCTAGGCTAGAGAATTTCTTGTCTATCTTGTGTGTCTCCAAATAGGAGGGGTTGGGGGTTTATATAGATGGCCAAGGGGTGGAGGGACTTGGGTAAGGGGAAAGACCCTAGCCCAATTCGGTTTGGGAGAGGAGTTGGAGTAGGACTCCAACTCACCTCCCCTGCCCTCCTTCCTTGCACCGACCCGGGTGGGGCCGGCCGCACCAATCCCGGGTAGGCCCCGCCGGGCGCCGCACCGCCTCGCCCGCGTCGGCTCGCCCGACCGCGTCACTCCCGTGTCGCCCGTCCGTGTCTGCGTCAGCCCGCCTGGCCTCCCGCGTCCACGACCGCTTTCGCGTCCGCTTCGGCCCACCACCTAGTGGTGGTGCGGCTGCCATGTGTGCCCTAGGGCCCATGTGGCAGCCACCTTTTATTGGCCTTAATATTTTCCAATAATTATTTATTAATTAAATAAATTAATATTTAACTAAATAATATTTTGTCTAATTAATTCTTATTTGAATATTTCCTTTTATAGAATATTCACCGAATTAATTAATTATCATGTAAAACACTTTAACATGATCCGGGACACCTAGTGTCCGCAAACAAAATACTCTGGATACATATTTCCACTTATATAAACACCCTCGGAATAAATCCGATAGTGATAGTAACTTCTATCACTCCGAGACGTCCAACGTCTGCCTTTATTATCTCTCTGATATATATATATAAATATATCTATCATGCAGATACCATTCCGGTGATACTTTCTCACTATGTTCCAGACCAACCAATATACACAACTAACCAATCCTAGTTTAAGTGTGTCCACCCTACAGGTTCAATAACGTGAAGTTATAATTGGATGTGCTCATCTAATCACCGGCCAGGGTCAGATCCGAGGATGACTTGAATAACTGCTACCGTTATGCGAAGCCACTCTGTTGAACCTGTTGATTATTAATACATAATTCCCATTACTCGTGATACATAACTTTACCCGAGATATACATATCTGATGATGTTGCCATGAATCTTTCATGATTCACTACATCTTTGTCTATCTCGTTAACCGACAAGTTCCCTTTACTCGTTCCCGTATTACGATATCCCACACGGTGTAACTTCACCATGCATTGTCTGCAGAACATAATGGATACCTTTCATACCGAGTGGGCCCAGTGCGTATCTCTCTCTTGACAGAGGAGTAATCTTCCATCTCAGAACATTACAATCATGCATACCTTCGTAACTACCCAGTAACTGTCGTTATGATCACCCAGTTACGGCCGTGATGGTTGACAACACCAAAGCATTTACTCTAGTATACACAACCCTAATAACCTCATGGTTCAAGGACATGTTGTATAATAACCTTTCTGAGAAAAGCTAACGAAAAAACAAACGAAATCTCTTAGAATACCAAAACTTGGGTCTACCCAGCCAAATTGTTCTCCCACAATATGCCATTCATTGATACTGAAATATACAATGTCCATGACCATGAAAGCTTGATCATCAAGCATGCAACAAATTAGTCTGTAAATAAAAGACTAGGGTAACTTTTATTGTTCATGTTTTATACACGTGCGTATGAGCTTTCTCCTGAATCACGTATTCAGAAATCATAGCAGTTATAGCATAATAAACATGAAACATAATATGTGAATCAGATGTATAAATACATTGCCTTTTGGGCATACATCCAACAAGTGGGTCCCCTGGCGCAGTCCGCGGGCATGGATGAAAGGGGTGTCTGGTTCACCGTTGAGGAGCACTCTAGATGTGTCTGAAGCAAGAGATAGACAGACCCAGTCTCGCCAAATCTGACCGAAGCCAATGGCTGTCATGACCTCAAGAAGGTAGGCCCAGCCCACGGAGTCGAAAGCCTTGGAGATATCCAACTTCAGAAAGAGGCTTGGCGTCTTGGAAGAGTGAAGCTCCTTAATCAAGTTTTGCACATGGAGGAAGTTGTCGTGGATGGTCATGTAGTATATCCATATTTTCATTTGAAATCTTTGAAATTTTGAAAAATGTTTTTTTAAACAGTGGGTGCATCTAAACCTATTAGGCGATATGGATTTCCGTGTATTTATGCCTTTTATCTAATTTTTTTTGCACATGAAGCTCGAATAACTTGACATGGCTGCCTCGCCGACCAGCATTAATGGACATATATCGACAAAATGACGCTAGCAGCCATCGGTAGCTAGTAGTAGCTACAATGGTGCGGTACCTATCCCTTGCCTGCATCCACGCGTGCCAAGATCGATGTATCACAGGCACGGAGGTTACACAATTCTTCGCTTGATACGGCCCATCAGGAGCAGTAGCAAGTGGCCGGCGCCACGCCTGCGTCGGATGTGAAGCGCCATTTATCAGAACAATCGGCTCCTTGCACCGAAACAGCTCAGCTTGGTCGACTGAGGACGAACACACCAAGGTGACACTACAGCAAGGTGATGTGTGCGCGAGGCGCTTGCACGTCGCAGCGTAAGTGAAAAACATCAATCATTGACCCCCATTCACTTCTCCAGCTGAGAAAGAAAGAAACAGCCCAGGTGATAGATCCTCTGGCCGGCCGGCTGCTTGCACCGATCCAGCCGGCCGTCCTGTGCAGAAGTAACATTCATTCGTTCGTAGACGGTGGCCGGGAATGGACAGCAGATGAGATGGAGAGCTCACGACAGAGAGAAGAGAGCAGAGGGCGATGGGATCGGGGACGACGAGGCGCCGATCGAAGAGGACAGTAGGTGGTCTAAACGGAGCGCGTACGTATAGCAGCAGCAGCAGCAGCAGCAGCAGCAGCGCAGGAGGCTAGCTATGGCACTAGACATATGGAAATGGTTGCACCGGCCGGCCGTTTACTCTGTAGACGGTGGCGCGCAGAGATCCATCACATCGGCCAATGGCCCGCCCGGCCCCTCATAATTGCAGAGGGCAGCCGGCCATGATCCTGCCGCCGGTACGTGCTAGCTGCTGCAGCCGCAGTGCTACGTACTATTACGAAAACGCCCCTCGTGCTGCATGCGTACGAGTAGAGACCTCGCTGGCTGGGTTAGCTACTGTCGCCGCCGAGTGACCCCGGCCGGCCGGCCAGCCAGCCTTGACCCCCGTTCTGCGCCGCGTCAGGCTTTGGCAGCCTGCCGCTGCATGGCTCTGCCTGCGTGGCCTCAGTTCTGATCGTCGCCTAGCGCTGCCGCGGCACGCTGCACTGTGCTGCTGAGCTGAGTGCTGACCCCGGCCGCGCGCCTCACTGACATGCACGCCGAACGAGGCAAGCGCGTACGTCGTACCGGCGATGCGTTGGCCGCGTTCGTTGTAACCATGTGTAGAGCACTGTCTGCTTGTCGTCGTAGGGCATGCAGATGCAGTGCACGTACTTTCCTACCAGACAGAGACGAGTCACGGCGGTTTCCCAGCAGATACCGATGGAGATAGTCTCCCTCTCTCGATCGATCGCTTGAACGAATGAGGACACGGCCGGGCAAGCTGCAACTGGATCTGCTACGGAAGTTTGTAGAAAGATTATACTAAATGCAGTGGAGTGTGAGGCACTCCAACCGGGCGCAAGGGCAAACGGACACGCATTATGTCCGTGTTTTGTCCATTTGGGTTATCAAACGGATAGCCGTCTGTTCTTGAGGATTAAACATCAGGCTTCGTAGATGGATAAAAAATGGGTTCAACCCGGCTTTATTTTTGACCGAGAGTACTTCGAGAAAATAAGGATAAAATAAGGAAAGGATTCTTAGCCGAGTAGACACGCGCATATCCATATCTACCATATTCTTTCAAAATCACTCCCTAGGATTGGTTTAATAATAGAAAGAAATGCAAGCTTGGATTAGATATCTTCTGAAGCCGCTTTATTCTTATTATTGGATAAAATACCCGTGGTTCACCCGTATAAGAGGTTTAGTTTAACTACATTCGTGAAGAAAACATGTATGCTAATATGCATCAGCGGGAGCCTTCGACGGGAAAAGAAATGTAGACCCAGTCCTTCGGAAATGGTAAGATCTTTGGTGCAATAAGAAGGGGTGACTCATATCATCTTGACTTGGTTATGCTTCCCCTTTTTTTAGGAATACCGAGTCTGGTTCTTCTCCTACCAGTATCGAATAGAACATGCCGAACACGATCTTGTTCATGGAAAGCTGCTCGATTTAGATCGGGAAAATCATACTCTCTATGAGTTGGTGATTTCGTGGCGCGGTACCTATGTAGGCGAATCTGTATCATAACCTTGGACGCGGCGTGATGGCCGGTCCGTCCTTCTCGCCGTCACAGCTACTAGCGCCGACTGGGGGACCTCTGGTTGTCGGGCGTACATGGTTGCAAAGTTAAGGTTTGGCCGCCGCAATCTCTTGCTGGGTTACCGACAACTTGTTCGTTCAGTGTGCAGCGATGCAGTTCTACAGGTCTTGGATGAATAAAATGTTGTTCCGTGGTAACCCTAGCGGTTTTTTTTCACCCAACGCGCCGATTTACCTGATGTCGGTAGTACTCGATCCAGTCAATGACGTGTTCTGGATGGCGCCGCTGGCGGTTCTCACGGATTGACGTATATGCTCCTGAAGCTCTGTTTAGATGGGATCGGTCGTGCATGTCTACAACTTTAACCCCGTGGGGTTGCAAGTGGGCGTGTCACGAAGCTCCGATTTTTGTTGAGGCGTTCAGACAATGGGACATGTCGACGCTTCAGACAAACTATGGAGGGGAATGCCAAGACGGTTATGATTGGATGACAAATGTTGGCGGGTAAGGAGTCTTGGATGCAAGAACACAGTGCTTCACAAGCTATTGTGCGTACATGGATGCATGACATTGTTTCTGTCTGTACGGCACATGTGTATGTGAGTCCAGTTGGTTGGTGCTTTGCAACGGTGGCTTTGGTGTGGGCTGCAACATTCGAGAATTCAGTTTTCGTGGTGTTCTTTGAGTGACGGGACTTGATATTCAGGGTGAAACCTCAATTTTGGCGTTCGTTGGTTGTACCTGGAAGTTACATTTTCCCTTATTGAACGCATTGTCTGGATAGTCCAGATCTTTTATGATTGGGCGATGGTGGCGGGTGTGCACTGTTTCCTTTTTTGGAGGCGTCGCTTTTAGAGGAACTCTTCCGTAGTTATGGGTGTTGTATTGATACTTGGGTCCGGCTGCTGCTAGTGTTTGATCACTGTGGTGGTGTCTTTTTTTTTCCTTTCTTTTTTGGTTGAGTACCCATTTAGTTTTTTTTACATTATGTTGGTGGAGAGTTTGCGTGTAATTGGTATATGCTTTAATATAAATATATTCACTTTGTAAAAAAGGCAGTCGAGTGTGAAGCCATTCCGAGAGCACATGACACAGGTGACGTACTGAGACCGATTTGGCTTAAAACGTAGAGTAACTCCAGTCTAATCATTTGCAAAACATATTGTGGGGTCAGCCAATGAGAAGAAATATAGTCCTCTCACACCTGAAAAAGAAGATGTGCAATATCGCATGCCAAGCACAAAAGCGCAGTTGAGTTTTTTGGGCACTGCAAAGATTATGATAACCTTAATGAGTGTGACAGTTTTTGTAATTGGGCGTCGTCACTTGTTTCATAATCTTATTCATAACCGATATAATATCTATACTACCCTAAACATAGAAGATGAAATAGCTTGAAGGAAATACATCATATTTACCAAATAAAGTAATAATGCACTTTTGCATACTTGTTTCCATTATACTTTAATTAATTTTACGGAATCATTGTGTTAGGATTGTCATTTTATTATCTACCCCATTTTGGCACAAATGTGCTTATTAATAGCCTAGTATAATCGGTGCGCAAAAGTCCATCAAGCTTTGGCTTATCCAAATCATCAAAAAATGATATGCGTACGAAGATTCACATACAAGAAGGGCATTCATTGTGTCAAATTTTCGTATTAATTGTCATTCATACCAGTTTTGTAATTTAAAAGGTTGACTAAACAAAATCAAGCTTTTGGTCCACAAAAGTTATTTAGAAATGACAACAAAATTATGCTGAATGTTTGTCTAAAAGAGGTTCAACAACCTTAATGTCCTCCTTGAAAGCATCTTCAGTTTCTTTAAATCTATAATTGGTTCGTGTTTGATAATGTAGTGGTGTATGATGATCTTGTTTGGTTAAAATATTTTGTATGTTTATTTTTTACTATTTCTTATTATTAATTAATAAAAAAGACTTCAAATTGATGTTGTCTAAATAAAAAAATTTGATGAATGTATACAAATTTTCATTTTGGTGCAGACTATCAGATCTAATTTGTTAAACATTACAAGAAGTTCTGCCCTAGCAATTTTCTAGAACAACTTCTAATAGTATTCGAGCACCTAAAAGTTATCAAGATCATGAACTGCACAAAATCGAGAAATAAAAATTACCAAGAAATAACAATTTTGCCTACTCGTGTTCCTCACTTGTATTTATTCTCATCGAAGTTGTACGATGTTGATTTATGTAGGAAGCTAATGAGGGCAATGCCAGTGGTTAGTTCTTTATCCACGACCCCGAAAAAATAACTGAAATTTAGCATGACCCTGGTAATTTGAAGAAATTATTGTGTGAGTGGTATCCTATCTTCCATAATGACTAGAAAAACAGTAAGCATGGGGATAAACATCTCTTGTGTTCAGTTATTCTGCGCACAGAAGAAAGACAAATTAATCAATTAGGATTAAAAGCTAATTAAAGACGATGATTTACCCAACTAGATTTATGTCCATAAGATAAGACGCGCCAAACGCAGCGACCTCCGAGGCTCTGACAAGCGAATATGACCAGGGAAGGACCAAAGACAGGAAGAAAGAACGAAAGCTACAAGAGTAATTGTACATTACAATACATCTCAAAATCTCATGATCCTCCATCACCCTGGCTACAATCTAAAGCAAATATAATGCATTAAATTTTATGGATCGGAGGACGCTAATAGGGTGTGACCCCCATGCTAGATCCTGCTGTGGCTGCAGCTGCGGCGGCCGCTGCGTAGAGACCGTCCTTGAAGAACAAGCATTCCCCGCCAGGTCCGTCCTGCAAAACACAGAAGAGATTATATGAGCTGCCCAGGCCTATGCTCGTTGGTTCTGATTCCCCATGAAGGGACATTTAGGGTTATGTTTTAGGTTTAAGTACCTGGATTTGTATGCCGGTCTTCCTCATGCCCTGGTCCGGCATCAGACCGAAATGGATGTGCGGAAAATGAGCCCACTGATACATGCATCGAGAGGAAGGAGATCGATGGTAAATACACAAAATGTTGGATTAAGCAAACATCGAATCCGATTCACATCGATCAAAACTTATTTGAGAGCTACAGAAAGAGGAAGTTACATTCTTGGCAGCTGCGCTGAAAGCCTCCCTGTGGGTGATGTCCGGATTGTTGGCCTTGATACGCTGTATCTCGTCTCTACATATATATATATATAGCAAGAAACCAGTCATGCGTGTGCAGATTGTCAGAGTATGAATTCTAAAGAAGGAAACTAGAATGATTTTCAGAGTCAATCGAGCCGCCGATCACTCACTTGATGAATCGGTTGTATGCTGAGGGAACTCTCTGCCTCTTCTCTGGATCTGCAGAATCACGGCAACCAGCACGGAATTAATAAACAGAAAGCGTACACTCGGCAGCTTTCAGTATATATGGATCAAGGAGAGACATAAAGACAAGTGCATGCAACCTGGCCCGGCCTTTGTACTGATCTAACATGAATTATTAAGACTGACACTCCGAGTACGAAGGAAGCAGTCTTATCTAAGTGTTTTTGTTCCTGGCTGACCCCTTAATCTCATTTTATTTCCTAAAGTTCTCCTTTAGATTCATATACTGTTTTATTTTTTGCGAATGCTATAGTATGAAATACTGTGCAAATATTAACGTTGGAGTTTGGGGCAAATTCCTGGGCGGACAAAAAGGTACTATTGAGCTGGTGAGCAAACTATTCAACTGGCCGGCCTCTCTTCCACTCGAGAACTTCATTGACCGGCCAAAAAGAATCGTTTAGAAAGAGAGACAGAATGCATAAAGAGGAGCTGTGTGCGTGCTACCAAGAACAGTGCAGCTGCACATGTCTCCCTCGGCACGCAGTTGCTCTTTTGACTATTAGAAAATGGGAAGATGAAGAACAGAGAGATCAAAGCTGAGATCTTGGCGCTTACTCTTGGTCCCTGCAGATGAGACGCTCTTCCGTTGCTGCGACTCCCTCTGCGCGGCCTTCTTGGGCGGCGGCATCATGGACATGGAGGGGGTGTTGACGGCGCAGCTGTTGCTGCTGCTGGTTATGCTGCTCACGTTGGGGCTGGCCTGGTCGGTGAGTAGGCTCGACGGCGCTTGGAACGACGACATCTCATCCTGCATGCATGCGTCCATCAGTTCAAACTTAACTGCAAGAAATATCCAAGGCCACGTAGAAATAGAAAGATGCATACCAGGAGGCTGTGCGGCGAGGTTGGGGAAAGGAGCGCCTGGCCGCCGAAGGGGAGCTGGTTGGGTACCGGCGGGAGCATGAGGTTCCGGAGGTTGACGGAGAGCAGGTTGGCGCAGTGGCCGCATCGCACGGCGACGGTGGTGAAGAGGCTGCTGCACGGCACGCCCACCTGCATGCACAAGCACAACACGCGGACGAACAAGATGAATGTTTTGAGTGAAGCAAGAAACGAGCGAACTGCATGCCGACGAATCAATCGGAGGCAGCTTAATTACCACGAGGATGGTGTCGCAGAAGTTGCAGTGGACGTAGCAGAGCTGCTCCTGCTCGGCGAAGGGCTGCTGCTGCTGCTCCTCGGCGGGGTGGTCCGGGGGGAGGAAGAAGCAGCTGGTCTCGGACTCGGCGGGCGACATCATGGTGGAAGCACAGTACCTGTTCGCCCCACCACCTGCGCGCGCGCGTATTACTTTGTGGCTTGATGGCCCGAGCTAGCAGGAGGAGAGCGGTGGTGGTGGGGGGAGAAGAAGATAGCTAGGTTGGGGGAGGAGTGGGGAAACCGGACCCCGGTTTATATAGTAGTGGATCGATCGGCTCGGTCCCCTCCGGCCGCTTGGCTGGTTCGTTGATGTGATATTGAGATGATTTGATTTGATGGGCACGTAAGTCTCTCCTGGCGGATTTGATTGACCTTGCCCGATTCGAGAAAGCCTCGGATCTGTCGTTGCTCTCTGAACTTGATTTGAAAGCCGGAAGGGGACGCCGCAAATAATGTGGCCGGGAATGGCAATGGCATGTGTGTGCGCGTTGGCGTGTAGGAATGGAGCAAGCCGAGACAGAGAAGAGAATGGTCAGTGAGAGGGGCAGATTGGGAAAGCCTCGGGGGGCAATAAAGCCAAAGCAAGTCCAGTCTCCATCTCTCTCTGGCCTGGCCTGGGAGGGAACAGTGGCCGGTACCTAGCATCTTGCGACTGTTCCGTCTGAAAAGCGGGCAGGGCCGGAATGCGTGGTGGGGATGGACGGAATCGCTGGGCCGGCCCACCTCCGTGACGTGGGTCTGGTCGCCACTCGACGCATCCGGCGCCGCTACAGTAGTAACACCGTTGTCTCGAAGAAGAAAATAAAATAACACCGTCCTGCTTCGCTTAGCGATAAGTTTGCTCCAATGATCCAATCCGATCGGTGGTTGTCCGTCACTGTGTAATCTTCGTACTAAACCTGGCTCTCTTGTTACTTTCCTCAAAACAGTGAAGGAACCAGACAGTACACAAGGACAAGGATTCGCGCATCTGTTAATTATTGTCGCCGAGTAGTCTCCCGCGATGCATTATTTATAACTTTTCTATCTCGCAATAAAACGAGGTCTCAATAGTTTTAAAAACCGGACCGGACCGCCGGTTCAACCGGAAAAAACCGGAACCAGCACCTCCACCGGTTTGTTAAGCGCACAGGACCGTCCGCGCCAGTGAACCGGGAAAAACCGCCAGAACCGCGGTCGAACCGGCGGTTTCAGCAGAAAACCGGGCCCAACAGGCCACCGGTCCAACCGGAGGAAGTCCTCCTGCGGGAAAAATTAAATTGGGTCGCTCAGGAATCGAAGCTGGGACCTCTTCCTACGCACGCAAGCGTACGCACTGCGCTAGCCACCATGCACGCATCATGTTTGTGTCATACTTGAACATGAATACCTTTAATTTATGACCTTTTCCATCAGATTATTTATATTTCTCTCTTGTTCTATCTTTAATAAACCGGCGAGTGAACCGGACGAACCAGCGGTCTAACCGGTGAACCGTGAACCGAGCCCCTCATGCTGCCATGGTGGGGTGCCTCTTCCTTAGGATTTGTTCAATTTGGTTCTATGGTATAATTGTCACCGAGAGCATCTTCACCGGCACCCCAAACACTTTTCAAAGACCCATGGGTGTTGGATACGAAAAAATGGCAACACCGGCACCCTCAATGTCCGGGCCAACCCAATTTTTGTCCGGCATCCCAGAGCGAGTCTCCAAACTTGAGTGTGGACTCGAGTCTGCCGGACAACGACCAGACATGTCTGTTTGTAGCCAATGATAGGCGGGTGTTCTATGTCATCTGCATAACGGTAACGTCGTGACTGTAATGGCAAAGCTGCCTTCTGAGCGACGTTGTCAGGCCAACGCGGTAGAGACGTGTCGTCGACATTAAACCGGCACGTCGCCTCACCACCCACTAGTGCGCGCCACTCCCCCCCCACGGCCGACTATAAGAAGCCCCGCAGTGCGGCCGCTTCTCGCCATAGACAAACACAATCCTCACGCCCCGCCGCGACAACATGCGACGCCGCCTAGCCACCTCTTGGGCCATCCTCACCCAGGCCCATGCCGCCGTCTCCCGGCGGGGAGCAAATTCATCCGCCGTTTCGACAACGAGGACGAGAAGGAGAGTGACGCGAGGTGGCCGGAGGACGAGGAGGAAGCGTCGGAGCCGCAGCGGTCGCTCGAGTCCACCGTGATGGAGGAACATGCCCCCTCCTTCATGGCCAGTGGGTGGCCCACGAGCAGCTGAACGCCATCAGTGCGGCAGGCCAGGCCGGTGCACGCGAGGCTTACAGCTTCGACGTGGCGGACGCTCATCACCGTCGGGTGCAAGATGCTTTCCACCGGGCCAACGAGGCTCAGACGCTCGAGAGGAGGCGCCGGGAGGCGAGGCAACATAGAGGGAGGATTTTGGGCCAGCTGTCCAAGAGAGGAGACGCCTGATGGCCGAAGCGACGGCTAGGGAGGAGTTCACGCTGGGTTTGGAGAGGGAGAGGCATGCACATTAGGTGGCGGTGGAGGAGAAGAGCTAGCTTCATGTTGTCGAGAGCGCGAGCCGCCGGTAGAGCCGTCTACGAGCACGCGCATGCCATGATGGTGCATGGCAAGGCGAAGAGGCGTCGATTGGCGCATGCCGCCTGCCGTAATGAGCCTGTCTCCTCATCTTTGTGAACGACGACGAGACTGGCCCCTCTCACGCGGCAATGGACGCCGAGGCTGGCCCTAGCGCGCCACCTCCTTCTGGAGTTTAGATTAATTTAGTTGTAATTTAAGTTTAAATTAGTTGTAGTTTAAATTTCGTTGTAATGTACCAAATTTTAATAAAAATTGTGTCTTTTGTTTGTAATTTGCAAAAGTCAGTCAAATTTGATTTTTTTGGTTTGGGGATGTCGGTGTGAGCAGCACCCCATTGTCCAAATAAGTGTTCAACACCCCTAAAGCGAATCGAATTTGGAACCGGTCAAAATCTATCGCGCAATAAAACGAGGTCTGCTTCCTCCTTCTGCTACGGTGGGGATGCCTCTTCGACCGGATTTGTTCAATTTGGCTCTGCATTACCATTGATTAGCGCCTGCCAGGCCTGGTTGCGCAGCGGCACATCAAGCACAGAAATCCGCAGGCTACATGGCCTGCTGGCGAATTGATTCTCCGTCCTCCGGCGTGAGTAACACGGCCGCGTCCTTTGCCTAGCCGCCGCGCCCTTGGGGTTTCGGTCCCTGTGTATCGATCAATGCGTGGCCCGGCCCTGTACTCACGTACTGGCTCGCTCTGGTGAATGCAACCAAATGGATGCATGGTCCCCGGCCGGCAGCGAGCTACCCACGCTGCCGCCGGTGTACGTCCAGAGAAAAGAAACGCTAGCTAGCAAGGCAGAGCGGCTGGCACAAGGAGAGGATGGCCAAAGGGAGGGAGGGAGGGAGGGTTCGTCGTCGTTGGGAGGGAGGGAGGGACCAGTTTGATCCAAATGGCGGAATGCTTCTCGGTGTCGTTACTCGCGGCGCATGGCAATGGCCATGGCCGGGACCGCGCGCGAGCAGGGCATGTACTAGGTGCGGCATTGCCGGCGAGCAGAGCTACTCTTTAAGCAGTACATAGCATAGTGGCTCGCATGCAGCGCCGGCGACCCCGCGCGCTCTTTAGCCCAGGTGCGTGTCGGCATCCCGCAAATATGAACAGGCCGGCCGGTCTAAGCGAAAGCGAGCTCTGCGCCGCACTGCTTATGGTCTCTCTGTGTCGCCTCTTTTGTTTAATTGTTTTTTTTTTTGCATGGGGAGAATCAACGTGACGGTAGCATGCACGTCCTGGCCGTCTCGTTTCCCTCGTGCTTGGGCTGGGCGCCGCCGCTGGATGCCCTTCGGCTTGGAGGAGAGACTAGCTCTAGCAGGACTGCAGAAATGAGCTGCGTGGGGTTTGTGTAGGTAGCGGCAGCCGAGAGCTTCCTTTTTTCACGCTTACACTGCCGTACAATTAGCTGCCCTGATCGAGGCATACGGAGCCTAGCTCAGCTGCCAACCTACCTCTGCATGGCTTACAGTGTACGCAGCAGCTGAGCATGCACCGCAGGCGCAGCCTAGCAAAGCAAAGCGTGATGAGCATCGATCGATCTAGGTCAACTTAGCTTTCATCCCTCTAGTTAGTTTCTGTGAGGATGCCATGAATGAGAAACTCGGACATGATCTTGTTGTATTCGCATTGACGTTCAAGCTAATAATACTAGCTACTAGTACGCCACTAGTGAAAAAAGGGGCTACAATCCCGGTTGGTAAGGGGCTTTAGTCCCGGTTAGCCAACCGGGACTATCAAACTAGGACTACAGCCCCTCCTCTTTCGTCCCGGTTTTGCACGAACCGGGACTAAAGACACTCCACGTGGGCGGAGCCGTGCGCGGGCGGGTGGAACACATTTAGTCCCGGTTCGTGGCACGAACATGTACTAAAGGTTTTTGTTTTTTTTCTTGGTTTCCTTTTAATTATTTTTCAGGGTTTAGGGGGTTATGGTTTAGGAGGGGTTTAGAGTTTCGGATTTTATGTTTTCCATCGTATGGAGATCACGTCGATGCGCCAAAAACAAGTTTTCGTTTACATCAAGTTCATACTACATGGAGATCACGTTGATGCATATACATACACATACAATTTGGTATATATATGTATTTAATTACATGGAGATCACTAAATTATATGGAGGCATATTACATGCAACGGTATTCTCCGTTCTCATGTTTGACCTCCTTTAGCAAAAATCCCGCCAATTCCTCCGCAATTGCTTTTACGCGGGCCTCTGGTAGGAGCGTGTTCCGCATCTTCTTCAACTTTAAAAGAAGGAGATCAATATGAATATATGAGTTGTGTGTATATATGTCAAATCATCATTAAAAAAAAATGAATGAAACTCAACACAATTGATGTTAATAAAATAAAATTGGGAATAGTGTTTACGTACATCAATTTGTCTTCGAGTTTTGCTGTTCTCATTGGTCATCCCGCGAATGAACTCGCAAACGTAGTATGCACATAAATTAGTCCCATGTGGCTGCCTCAGGCACCACTGTACGAGAATAGAATTCAATCAAATAATAATCAAGCATGATAATGGTAACTAGAATTAAAGAGATGCGCGGACTAGGTAGTACAACTTACCTTGTTCAAAATAAAAGTTAGCTCCGGTTTCCATGCACCGAGTTCATCCTTGATGAACCGTTTCCAAACCCTGCCGACAAAGAAAATGAATAAAGGAGTTATTAATTACTTGATATCAGGAAATGAACGAAAGAGGCCGATATAGTGCGATAATGATTGAAATTACTTCTGGAGCATATCAGTCAGGGTCTTGTATTCTTTAGTATCTTTCCTTAATGAGTCGATAACTTCAACGGTTCCATCGTCAATTCTAATGATAAGCAGAATCCAGTGGAAGCTGCGCACGTTTATATACGCAGTCATGCATAACTCAACAATTACAATTAACATCGAGTAAGCAAAATAGAATGTGTATAAGACAGTAACACTCACCTGAAATTGCAAGGAAAAAGTATTTCTGATTTGTACATGTGCTCCTTTAAAAATCTCAGCAAAAGTACCTCTGTGTCGTTGGCATGGTTTTGTATGGTAACTTCATGAATGGTATTCGGGTCAATGAACCCAATGTCATAGATGTTCTCCTTTCTGCATTCGAGAATCTTCATTCTGCATAAGAGCGTACAAAAGAATATAGTGAGGATAATTACAGGCAATGAACGAGCTGAGCTAAACACTTAAATTACAGAAATAAATCACTTACAGACAATAGCAACCGACGAGAGATTTGTCGAGGGCGTCTTGATTGTATAACTGAAAAAGTTCGGAGAAATCAATATGCACATCGTAGTCTTATAAGAAGTGCTCTTCGCTAACTGCCACCATGAGCATGATTTGCTCTCCCTTTGCGGCTTTCATGTACCACTGATGCAATTTTCGCATTTGTGTTGATAGATTGTCAACCTGTTCGGGTCTGACAAGAGACCGCCCGTGAACATAGCTCCATGCTACCTCAGCAATGGGGTAACCACTGTCGCCTATGAGTTGACCAGTACTGTCATTCTGTACGTCCTTATCGGAAAACACCTTGAGCGGGGGGATCGATTGTACCTCCTGTTCTCCGAGCTGGGGAACTTTTTTCCCGCTTCTCCCCTGCAGCCTTAGTCCGCTATATGACTTCTCAATAGAGCGCTCATAGTCTGATGGCAACTTCGGTTGGGGGTTTGATAAGTTCTTCACGAAGCGCTCAGCGACTTCCGGCGCTAGTTTCTCCTTTGGCTCGAGCTTTTTCGGTGCAAAATGGGCTTTCACATAGGCTTTCACGACCGCTGTGTTTTCCTCATCAGTCATCCCGTAAGGTAACTTGGCAGGAGGCTCCTCTAGTTTCTCTTTTCTAGCTTTCTTCTTAGGCGGCGAACCGGCCGTGGGCTTCTTTAGCCACTTAGTGGGCGGAGACGGCTCACGCGGTGGAGATTGAGATGGACTCGCGCTGGGGTCCGTGGAGAGGTGGAGTCTGCAAACATGATGTATTCCTTTTTCCATAGAATGATACCACCCCTGACTTCTCCCCTTCACCTCCATCCATGTCAAGCTCCAGTGTCTCAAATCTCTTCAGAACTTCATCCACCCCGACACGAGCATAGCCAGCCAGAATCTGACTGCCATGTAAGCGTGCCCCAGGTTCATTAGGTAAAGCAAAGCCGACCGCCACCTTGAAGGATATGTTCTTCATTGATTGATGTAGATCACACATTGTCTTCTCCGTGATATTATCCACGGGGTAGCGAGCCATCGGTGCTTCATCCATCAGTGCATCATGATCACCCAGGAGCGCCGTGGAACCCACGCTGCTTTTCCGCTGAGATGGGACGATGTTAGCATCGTCGGATGCATGATCTTCTTGTTGCCGCTCAGATGCCCTTTGCAACTTCATGACTATGCGTTGCAATTCCTCGTGATTTGCTTCTAGCCGTTGGATCCGGTCTGCCTCCTGCTTATTTTTTCTCTCACAACTTCTATAACTGTCAGCGCACTCCGGAAACCCTTTCTTCCACGGAACACCGGGGCAATAGGCTTGTGTTCGTCCTTTGTGTTAAGGATTTCTGAGGGTGAGTGTTAGCTCGTCGTTCTCTCTGTCGGGTATGAACTCTCCATTTTTGAACTTTTTCTATTGCTTGAACAAGGGCTTTGGTGACCTTTTGAATTTTTTCCTTATTTTTTTCCCTTGGAACAAGCTTCCCTGTCTCTGGGTCCAACGATGCCCCATGCCCGCACAACCAGCGCTTGGACCTCTCGGGAAATTCCGCTGTTTCTGGAGTGACCCCTTTAGCAATCAGGTCGGCGTCTGTTTTTTCCCAGTTAGGCGAGGCAGTCTTGTATCCACCTGGCCACAAAATATGGTGATATTCCTTTTTCGCAGAATTTGCCTTATTTGTTTCCGACCTTTCCACAGCTTCAGTCGATTCCTTGTACGCCTTAAATGCGTCCCAGTGATTTTTTTGCTTCTCTAGTGGTCCAGTGAATTTTTGAGCTTCTTTTGTCTTCTTATATTCACTCCATGTTTTTTCTAGAAGGTCTAGAATTGTGTGGCCATCTTATTAAGAGCCCACTCCTTAACTTTCAATTTCATGTCATCCGAGAGACCTGGCGGTAGGTTGAAATGTGACATGAGCGTTGTCCAATGCTCATCTTTGGATCTTTGGTCGACATAACCATCTCCTCCATCGTCTCCCTTTGGCTTATGTCATTCTCGAATGCTGATCGGGATGTTGTCCCTAACAACAGCTCCACATTGATTTACAAATTTTCTTACGTTCACTTCGGGAGCCATCGGTTCGCCATCTTCAGCAACTGCCTCGATCGGGAACCTTTGATTATCGCCCAACCTTTTGGTCGGGCCTCGTTGCCTTTTACCAGATTGGCTCGATCCGGAGGGCCTAGCAGATTGGCTCGATCCGGAGGGCTAAAAGAAAAAAGATTAGTTAATAAGTGCAATACAAATCAATTAATGCATCTAGTGATCACGAGAGGCTTAATATACCTCGCCGGAATTTGTTAAGGGCCCTTCGTCGCTTGGTTCTACCTCAGCTCCGTCACCGTAGTCGTTCAAAAATTGTGAGCTGTAATCTTCTGCAGCTTCTCCACTGGCATCTTCTCCACCGGCATATATGATATCAGCCAATATTTCCTCTTCAGCGTCGTCTCTGCCACGGGCGTCCATAGCTTAACTACAAACCGAATGTAAAAAAGGTAAAAAACAAGAGCACCTAAAGGGTTGCTACACTAGTTGAGTGCCCGTGCGTTGCTACGGAGATTGTAAATTTTGAGTTTAAGTAACCATTACTGCTCACAATCATTACTTCACCAAAGAGACACATATATAGTAATCACACATATATAGTAATTTTCATAAAACACAAGGAGTTATCACTACTTGCCAAGTAAATTGTCTTTACTGTTTGCTCTGCTACTAAAACACAAGGAGTTATCACTACTTGCCAAGTAAATTGTAGAAATGCCTTCTAGATGTCCCTTTGTTAGATGCTGAATTCTAACTTAATTTTGATGCACTCTTGACAGTTCAATGTCTCTGCAATCAATTATATATGCTTTCAATTTAGTAACAAGAATGTGAAACAAAACAAAATAAACTACACAAATTTGCATCTAATATTTGCATACAAAATTTGCATACAAAATTTACATCTAAAATTTTAGTAACTACACAAATTCATCCAAAATATTTTAGTTATATTTTAGTAACTACACAAATTCATCCAAAATAATTTTGTAACAAAATCAAAACTATACAAAATAAACTACACTAAATAAATTTTGCTAACACTAATTTTGCTTCTACACAAATTCATCCAAAAAAATTTAGTAACAAAATAAAAACTACACAAAATAATTCATCCAAAATAAGCTAGGTTACCTAAACTAAACAAGTACTAAATTTTCTAATAACATTTCTAATACATTTCCTAATAACATTTCTAACAAGTACTAATTTTTTTATTGTATGTTTGTTAACTAATTAAAATGCTATTTCCTAACACTAAAATTTCGTAACACTAAAAAAACTACACAAAAAAACTACCTAAACTACACAAAAAAAAAATCCTAAACTACCTCGCCGGCGTCGTGGTCGAGGAGGGGACGGCGGCTCCTCCGCGTCATGGTCGAGGAGGGGATGGAGGCGCGGCGATGGAGGGCGATGGAACACGGCGTCGGAGGGCGAGGGAGCGCGGCGGCTCCGGCGGCGAGCTTCGGGCGAGGGAGCGCGGCGTCGGTGGCAGGTTGTGGAGATCGACATGAATTAAGGAAGGGGAGGGGAGGAGAAGCGGTGGCCCCTTATATACCGGCCACCCCTTTAGTCCCGGTTGGTGGCTGCTACCGGGACTAAAGGTCCTTTAGTCCGGTTGCAGCCACCAACCGGGACTAAAGGTTTTTCGGCAGGCCAGGGAAATTGCGCGCGCGAGGCGGCCCTTTAGTCCCGGTTGGTAATAACAACCGGAACTAAATGGTCTTTTGGAATCGAAATTTTGCGCGCGAGGCCCACAGTTTTACTTGTTTTTTAATTTGTTTTTTAAAGAATGTCATAAACTTATAAAATCAATATCTTTTTATCTACTTATCAGAAAAATGCAAGTAATATATCAAATTGTTCAGAAAAATGTAGTCTATATATTTATAACAAATTCATTAATGTTTGAAATATGAGATAAATTCAATTAATTCCAAAATTTGGAACTATAGATGACACCCCGCGCCTTTAGTCCCGGTTCCGCCCAAAATTTAACCATCGAAATTTTACGATGTCGTGTAATAAACAAGGAAAAATAGCGTGCGACTAAACACATCAATGAACAAAACACACGGTTTCTCCGAGCTACAGTCCCACACTGGCTGCGATATCGTCACATGCAGTGTGGGACTGATCTCAGGAATCCGGATGATTTGTGTTGGTCGACCTAAAGTAAACTGAAAACTAATTGTACTGAATACATAAATACAGCTGAAATAAAACACCCGGTTTCCCCTAGCTACAGCCCCACTGTGATTCACGGTCGAATGCCTTTACATTCACTGTGGGACGCATCTAGGGAATCCGAATGTTTTGTGTTCTGAGCAGAAGAATGAGTGAGGAACCTGGCTGAGATGATGGCCTATTTATAGGCGTCCTTAGGGATGAGAAACTGGTGCCAAAGCAAGAAGCAACAGAGTTGGAAGAGGCGGGAAATTTTCCCGCCCACCGCTCTGTCAAATTTGCGTGGCAAATCCAAAGTTTTTCGCGCGTGTTCTTTGCCGAGTCCCGCTGAAAATTGCGCGCGCGAAGCCCACCTTTAGTCCCGGTTGGCATTTCCAACCGGGTCTAAATGGGCTTTAGAATAGTTTTTTTGAAAACATCCTCAACAATTTTTGGAACATCCAATATTTTTGTTGCACTTGGTTGCAAATGGAGTCCTCTGTCTCATAGAACCAGAACCAAAAAGGTTACATAAAAGGTTTAATACATTATTACACATCACCAACATTCCTATCTAGTGTTTGGGTATAAACTTTTTCTTCGTGTGTGTCTCTTGCTTATGATTGCGCCGTAACCATGGAGAATCTTCATCATTTAACAGGATGCTTGGGTCAGTGTTCACTGTGAAGGGCAGAATTTCATCAAACTTATTTTAATCTTCTGACATGTCTATCTTGTCCTCCACTCCCACGATGTTTCTTTTTTCTGAAAGAACTATGTGGCGCTTTGGCTCATCGTATGATGTATTCGCTTGCTTATCTTTTCTTTTTTTCGGTCTGGTAGACATGTCCTTCACAAAGAAAACCTGAGCCACATCTTTGGCTAGGACGAATGGTTCGGTGTGGTACCCAAGATTGTTGAGATCCACTATTGTCATTCCGTACTTCGGGTCTACCTTTACCCCGCCTGTCAAGTTGACCCATTTGCACCGAAACAAAGGGAACTTAAAAGATGGTCCATAGTCAAGTTCCCATATATCCTCTATGTAACCATAATATGTGTCCTTTTGCCCATTGTTGTTTGTTGCATCAAAGCGGACACCACTGTTTTGGTTGGTGCTCTTTTTATCTTGAGCAGCCATGTAAAATGTATTCCCATTTATCTCGTACCCTTGGAAAGTCAATATAGTCGAAGATGGTGTCCTGGCCAACAAGTACAGCTGTTTTCCAACATTGGTGTTATTAATGAGATGTGTTTGCAACCAACCGCCGAAAGTCTCGATGTGTTTTCCAATAATCTAGGAGTCAGTACGCTCCGGGTTTTCGGAGCGTATAATATTCATGTGTTCCACGATATACGGAGCCACCAAGGTGGAACTTTGTAGAACTGTGTAGTGTGCCTGAGTGAAAGAATGCTCGTCCATACTTATTATTGCTTTCTTTTCTAGCGTGCCTTTTCCACTCAGTCTCCCCTCATGTCGCGATTGAAAAACACCAATCGGATTAAGGTCAGGAATAAATTCAACACAAAACTCAATGACCTCCTCTGTTCCATAGCCCTTGGAGATGCTTCCTTCTGGCCTAGCACGGTTATGAACATATTTCTTTAAGACTCCCATGAACCTCTCAAAGGGGAACATATTGTGTAGAAATACAGGACCGAGAATGGAAATCTCATCGACTAGTTGAACTAGGAGGTGCGTCATAATATTGAAGAAGGATGGTGGGAACACCAACTCGAAGCTGACAAGACCACATCCTTCTGTAAACTTTGTAGAGTTTCTGGATTGATTACTGATACGTCTCAAACGTATCCATAATTTCTGATTTCCATGTTTATATTATACCAATTGATAGATGTTTTATATACACTTTATAGCATTTTTATGCATTTTCTGGGACTAACCTATTAACAAGATGCCACAGTACCAGTTCCTGTTTTCGGCTGTTTTTGTATTCCAGAAAAGCTGTTCTGGAAATATTCTCGGAATTGGACGAAACTTGGACATGACCTCCTATTTTTTCAACACGTACACGGAGTCCAAAGGAGAGACGGAGGCGACCTAGGAGGCAGCCACACCATGGGGCGGCGCGGGCCCACCTCCTGCCGCGCCGTGGGGTGGTGTGGCCCCCTCGGTGCCTCCTGCCGCCGCCCTTTCGCCTATATAATCCCCGCGACGCGAAAACCCTAAATATCCGAGCCATTATCCACGAAAAGTTCCAGAGACGCCGCCGTCATCAACCCTAGCTCGAGAGGGTTCAGAAGCTCTTCCCGGCACCGTGCCGGAGAGGGGAATCATCACCGGAGGGCTCTACATCGCCATGCCTGCCTCCGGAGTGATGCGTGAGTAGTTCATCCTTGGACTACGGGTCCATAGCAGTAGCTAGATGGTTGTCTCTCCTCCTTGTGCTATCATGTTTAGATCTTGTGAGCTGCCTATCATGATCAAGATCATATTATTGTAATGCTACATGTTGTGTTTGCTGGGATCCGATGAATATTGAATACTATGTCAAGTTGATTATCAATCTATCTTATATGTTATTTATGATCTTGCATGCTCTCCGTTTCTAGTAGATGCTTTGGCCAAGTAGATGCTTTTAACTCCAAGAGGGAGTATTTATGCTAGATAGTGGGTTCAGTCTCCAGTAATCTGGGAGAGTGACAGCAACTTCTAAGGTTGTGGATGTGCTGTTGCCACTAGGGGTAAAACATCAATGATTTGTCTAAGGATAATTGTATTGTTTACATTACGCACTTTACTTAATGCCATAATCTGTTGCTTGCAACTTAATACCAACGGGGAACACGGATATCAACCTGAAGGTGGATTATTAGTCATAGATGCTGTTGGATAACGGTCTATGTATCATGTTGTAATGCCCAATTGAATATCATAGTAGTCATCTTGTCATATATATGCATTGTTATGCGCTTAATATTTTATCAATTGCCCAGCTGTAATTTGTTCACCCAGCATGTTAGTTATCTTTTATGGAGAGACACCACTAGTGAACTGTAGACTCCGGTCCATTCTTTTACACTGATAATACAACGAACTGCAATCATTGTTCCTTTTCATTCTCTGCAATTAAACACTATTTTCCACACCATACGTTTAATCCTTTGTTTTCAGCAAGCCGGTGAGATTGACAACCTCACTGTTTCGTTGGGGCAAAATAGTTTGATTGTGTTGTGTGCAGGTTCCACGTCAGCGCGCTACTGTCAACCTTCAGAAGTTATTTCTTACTCCTATTGGATTGATAACCTTGGTATCTTACTGAGGGGAAATTTGCTGCTGCACTGCTTCATACCTTCCTCTTGGGGTCTCCCAACGAACGTGTGCTTTCACGTCATCATGTAATATTTTCTGGCGCCGTTGCCGGGAGTAAGAAGACTTCTGCAAGGGGAGTCTCACGCTTCCAATCTCTTTACTTTGTTTTTGTCTTGCTTAGTTACTTTTATTTTATCTTGTTTGCTTTTAAATATCAAAAACACAAAAAAATAGTTTCCTGCATCTAGTTTATTTCGGTTCATTATTATGTCCAGATCTTTACTTGTTAACAATGGATACTCTTCTTGAAACTTGTCCTATGGCTGAAAACAACATGAGAGAGCTTTATGAAATTTATCTTGAGTTAGGACATGAAGTGTTTGAAGAGAAAATTAAAAAACCTATGGAACTTTATTTGCATGATAATACCAATGTTATTGGTATGCACTTTTTGGACACGATTATTGCTAATGCTATGGAAAACCATAAGCTTGGGGATGTTGGTATTGATTCTTTGGAAATATCTCCTTTTGATAAATTTGAAGTAACAAACACCTTGACTCAACAAAATAAAATAGCAGAACTAACAAATATTTCCCCCGCTGTTGTTTATGAAAATCCATGCTATTATGATAAATCTTATGATAATCCTCTATTTGTGCCTACTACTGATATTCATGATAATGAGAAGGTTTTCTTAGATTTATATGATCATGCTCTAGATGATGGTCCTGTATTGTCTGATGATATTAATTATACTACTATTGTTAAAAGTGGGTTTGATGACCCCACTGTTTTTGAGATTAATAAAAATTATGTGTTTGTAGATCATGAAAAGAATGCTTTATGTGATAGTTATATTGTTGAGTTTGTTCATGATGCTACTGAAAGTTATTATGAGAGAGGAAAATATAGTTGTAAAAGTTTTCAAGTCACTAAAACACCTCTTTTTATGTTGAAAGTTTTGAAGTTGCATTTGTTTCATCTTCTTATGCTAGTTGCTTTACATTTCAATAATTTATTTTATTACAAGATTCATTTGCATAGGAAGTGGGTTAGACTTAAATATGTTTTATATTTACCTTTCGATCCTCTCTTTTGTTTTTCAACTCTTATTCGTATGAGAGCATCATTAAAATCTTCTTGCCTAGCTAAAAGGCGTTAAAGAAAAGCGCTTATGAGAGGCAACCCATTATTTTTATTTCTGCAATTTTTCTTTTATTGAGTCAAGGATTTGTTTACTTCTGTAGCAACTCCTTTGTATCTTTATTTTATCGCAATGTTGTGCCAAGAGTAGTCTCTAATGATAAGATGATGCTAGATTTGATTGCTGCGCAGGAACAGATTTCTGCTGTTCACCGTATTAAATGTTTAAAATCTCAGAATGTGAATTAAATCTGAAATTTTTGTGCGTAATCCTGATATATGTATGCATCTTTCGTTAGTTCAAGTTTTTCGATCTGAGCAACGTAAGTGCCTCGAAAAAATTCGTCTTTGCGGACTGTTCTGTTTTAGACAGATTCTGTCTTTTATTTTGCATTCTCTCTTTTACTAGTGTTGAGTGGAATTCTTTTTTGGGTGGAAGAGCTTCACATAACATCAGTGGCAGTAGCTAATGTTTAAAAGTAACGGTCATGTTTGTGTCCTTATAGAACATGTGAGTTTTTGATTGTGCACTAACCCTCTAATGAGAATTACTTTGAGTTTGGTGTGGCGGAAGTTTTCAAGGGTCAAGAGAGAGGATGATATAATGTGATCAAGAAGAGTGAAGAGCTTAAGCTTGGGGATGCTCCCATGGATCACCCCAGCATATTTCAAGAAGACTCAAGCGTCTAAGCTTGGGGATGCCCAAGGCATCCCCTTCTTCATCAGCAACTTATCAGGTCATCTCTAGTGAAACTATATTTTAATTCTTTCACATCATATGTGCTTTACTTGGAGCGTCTGTGTGCTTTTATTTTCGCATTGTTATTTTATTTTCTGAGATCAACTTGATTGGATCCTAGCATCTTGTTTGGGAGAGAGACACGCTCCGCTTTTTCATATGAATACTCCTATTCTTCACTTATACTTGTTGAGTATTCTTGTCTAGCTACTGCTATGCTTTTAGCTCCTGTTTTTCATGCATCTCTTGTTCAGAGCTGTTAGTTCTTTTAGAAAAAGTACTCTTTGCTTCACTTATAATTGTTTGGAGAGTTTGTGTTGAAATAAATTGATTGGTGTTTGGTTGGAACAGAAAATGTTGCATGTGGTAGATGGTATAATGGAAAAAGCTTACATATTCTTGTAGATCACTGTATTGGATAATTTGATACTTGTCAATTGTTTTGAGTTATCAAGTAGTTCATGTTTAAGCTTTTGTATCATGTGTTAAAACCTATTAGTGAAGAACTACCGTAAAGCTTGTTGAAATTTGGTTTGCATGATTGGTATCTCTAAGGTCTAGATATTTTCTAGTAAAAGGGTTTGGTTAACAAGGAAGACAGTGTAGAGTCTTATAATGCTTGCAATATGTTTTCATATAGTCTTGTTGTCGGTTGATATCCTGTGTTTGCTTCAAATAACCTTGCTAGCCTAAACTCTGTACTGAGAGGGAATGCTTCTCGTGCATCCAAAACCTTGAGCCAAAATCCATGCCATTTGTGTCCACCATAACTACCTATATGTGGTATTTCCTTGCCACTCCAAGTAAATTTTTCATGTGCTACCTTTAAACTATTCAAAACTTTATTATTCCTTTTTGTGTCAATGTTTACCAAGCTCATGAGGACGGGGTGGATGTCTTTATGTCACTGTCAAACAGACTTTACCACCGGACTAGCGGCATATACATCCGCTTATCCATTAATTTTGCAAAAAGAGCTGGCAAATGGGGTGCCCAGTCCCAATTAATTACAACTTTAACCGCTTAATTCTCTTCACATTTTTGCCCTGATTTATCAGTCAAGCAATGACCAGTGAAATATCTGCATGTGTAAACAAAAGAGAAAGAGGGATGATCTGCCTTGCTGGTAGAAATAACGTCCTTCATGGGAGCCGCTCTTAAAAGTCTGGTTGGCAGGGGTCATATTGTACTTTCCATTTTCTGATTCGTTGACAATTAACAAACACCTCCAAAACTTATTTTTACTCTCTATATGATTTCAAAAACTTAAAAAGCTCTAGCACATGATTTAATCCCTGCTTCCCTCTGCGAAGGGCCTTTCTTTTACTTTTATGTTGAGTCAGTTTTCCTACTTCTTTCTATCTCAGAAGCAAACACTAGTGTCAACTTTGGTGCAACAATTTTTATATGCTAGTATATTGCACTTATTATATTGCTTTGTGTTGACAAATATCCATGAGATATACATGTTGAAAGTTGAAAGCAATTGCTGAAGCTTAAATCTTCCTTTGTGTTGGTTAAATACCTTTTACTTAGAATCTATTGCTTTATGAGTTAACTCTTATGCAAAACTTTTGATGCTTGTCTCGAAAGTACTATTCATGAAAAGTTTTTGCTTATATGATTCAGTTGTTTGCTCATTATCTATTGCTAGCAAACTATAGACCATTGACCTGGATCACTTCATTCATAACATGTGCTTTACAATACTATTTGATCAAGATTATGATGTAGCATGTCACCTCAGAAATTATTTTGTTTTTATCGTTTTACCTACTCGAGGACGAGTAGAACTAAGCTTGGGGATGCTTGATACGTCTCAAACGTATCTATAATTTCTGATGTTCCATGTTGATATTATACCAATTGTTACATGTTTTATATACACTTCATAGCATTTTTATGCATTTTCTGGGACTAACCTATTAACAAGATGCCACAGTGCCAGTTCCTGTTTTCTGCTGTTTTTGTATTCCAGAAAAGCTGTCTGGAAATATTCTCGGAATTGGACGAAACTTGGACAGACCTCCTATTTTTCCAACACGTACACGGAGTCCAAAGGAGAGACGGAGGCGACCAGGAGGCAGCCACACCATGGGGGCGCGGGCCCACCTCCTGCCGCCGTGGGGTGGTGTGGCCCCCTCGGGTGCCTCCAGCCGCCGCCCTTTCGCCTATATAATCCCCGACGCGAAAACCCTAAATACCCGAGCCATTATCCACGAAAAGTTCCAGAGACGCCGCCGTCGTCAACCCTAGCTCGGGAGGGTTCAGAAGCTCTTCCCGGCACCCTGCCGGAGAGGGGAATCATCACCGGAGGGCTCTACATCACCATGCCTGCCTCCGGAGTGATGCGTGAGTAGTTCATCCTTGGACTACGGGTCCATAGCAGTAGCTAGATGGTTGTCTCTCTCCTTGTGCTATCATGTTTAGATCTTGT
Organism: Poa pratensis; assembly: GCA_947311845.1. Lineage (NCBI taxonomy): Eukaryota > Viridiplantae > Streptophyta > Magnoliopsida > Poales > Poaceae > Poa > Poa pratensis. Next base: position 39,039,215 of record CAMZMU010000051.1, read on the forward strand.
GAGCTGCCTATCATGATCAAGATCATCTTATTGTAATGCTACATGTTGTGTTTGCTGGGATCCGATGAATATTGAATACTATGTCAAGTTGATTATCAATCTATCTTATATGTTATTTATGATCTTGCATGCTTTCCGTTACTAGTAGATGCTTTGGCCAAGTAGATGCTTTTAACTCCAAGAGGAGTATTTATGCTAGATAGTGGGTTCAGTCTCTGTAATCTGGGAGAGTGACAGCAACTTCTAAGATTGTGGATGTGCTGTTGCCACTAGGGTAAAACAACAATGCTTTGTCTAAGGATAATTGTATTGTTTACATTACGCACTTTACTTAATGCAATAATCTGTTGCTTGCAACTTAATACCAACGGGGAACACGGATGTCAACCTGAAGGTGGATTATTAGTCATAGATGCTGTTGGATAACGGTCTATGTATCATGTTGTAATGCCCAATTGAATATCATAGTAGTCATCTTGTCATATATATGCATTGTTATGCGCTCAATATTTTATCAATTGCCCAGCTGTAATTTGTTCACCCAGCATGTTAGTTATCTTTTATGGAGAGACACCACTAGTGAACTGTGGACCCCGGTCCATTCTTTTACACTGATAATACAACCAACTGCAATCATTGTTCCTTTTCATTCTCTGCAATTAAACACTATTTTCCACACCATACGTTTAATCCTTTGTTTTCAGTAAGCCGGTGAGATTGACAACCTCACTGTTTCGTTGGGGCAAATTAGTTTGATTGTGTTGTGTACAGGTTCCACGTCAGCGCGTCACTGACAACCTTCAGAAGTGATTTCTTACTCCTACTGGATTGATAACCTTGGTATCTTACTGAGGGAAAACTTGCTGCTGCACTGCTTCATACCTTCCTCTTGAGGTCTCCCAACGAACGTGTGTTTTCACGTCATCAGTTACCTTCTGAGAAATTGCATTGAGGAATGCACATAGCTTCACAATGGGTACTCGAACATTTTCCGGTAGAAGCCCCCTCAATGCAACCGGAAATAATTGTGTCATAATCACATGGCAATCATGAGACTTTAGGTTTTGAAACTTTTTCTCTGCCATATTTATTATTCCCTTTATATTCGACGAGAAGCCAGACGGGACCTTGATACTGCTCAGGACTTCAAAAAAGCTTTCCTTCTCTTCTTTGGTAAGAGCGTAGCTGGCAGGACCTTGATACTTCTCTGGATTCAGGTCGTCTCGTTCGTTCATACGTTGCTGGTCCTGCCGTGCTTACGGTGTATCTTTTGTCTTCCCATACACGTCCAAGAAGCTTAGCAGGTTCACGCAAAGATTCTTCGTCACGTGCATCACGTCGATTGCAGAGCGGACCTCTAAGAGTTTCCAATAGGGTAGCTCTCAAAATATAGATTTCTTCTTCCACATGGGTGTGTGTCCGTCAGCGCCATTCGGAACAGATTGTCCGCCAGGACCCTTTCCAAAGATTACTTTTAAATCCTGGACCATATCATATATATCATCACTAGTAGGGTGGGTAGGTTTCGTCCGGTGATCTGCCTCACCTTTGAAATGCTTGCCTTTCTTTCTTAAGGGATGCCTGTTTCGAAGAAATCGACGATGGCCCGAGTACACATTCTTCCTACATTTATTCAAATATATACTTTCAGTCTCACCTAAACAGTGCGTGCATGCATTGTATCCCTTGTTTGTCTGTCCTGAAATGATGGTTACAAACAACAACGCTCATAGGTCAAATTCCTCTTGTTTGTGCTCATCCCACACACGTACACCTTCTTCACGCCACAACTGTAAAAGTTTTTCAACTAATGGCCTCAGATACACATCAATGTTGTTGCCGGGTTGCTTCGGGCCTTGGATGAGCACTGGCATCATAATGAACTTCCGCTTCATGCACAACCAAGGAAGAAGGTTATAGATACATAGAGTCACAGGCCAGGTGCTATGACTGCAGCTCTGCTCCCCAAAAGGATTAAAGCCATCTGTACTTAGACCAAATCTTAAGTTCCTTGCGTCACCTGCAAAGTCCTTGAACTCTCTGTCGATTTTTCTCCACTGCGACCCATGAGCGGGGTGTCTCAGCATCACGTCTTTCTTACGGTCTTCTTTGTTCCATCGCAACAACTTAGCATGCTCTTTGTTTTGGAACAAACGTTTCAACCGTGGTATTATAGGAGCATACCACATCACCTTGACAGGAACCCTCTTCCTGGGGCGCTCGCTCTCAACATTATCAGGGTCATCTCGCCTAATCTTATACCGCAATGCACCACATACCGGGCATGCATTCGAATTCTCGTACTCCTCACCGCGGTACAGGATGCAGTCATTAATGCATGCATGTATCTTCTGCACCTCTAATCCTAGAGGGTAGACAACCTTCTTTTCTTCGTACGTACTGGGGGGCAATTCGTTATCCTTTGGAAGCATCTTCTTTAATATTTCAGCAACTTTTCAAATCCCTTGTCAGAGGCACCATTCTCTGCCTTCCATTGCAGCAATTCCAGTGTGGTACCCAGCTTTTTCTGGCCATCTTCGCAATTTGGGTACAACAATTTTTGTGATCCTCTAACATGCGCTCCAACTTCCACCTCTCGTTTTCACTTCCGCGGTTTATCTCTGCATCAAGAATGGCCCGACGAAGATCATCATCGGGCTCATCAACAATGGCCTCTTCTTCTGCTTCATCTTTCCCCATTGTAGTACCACCGTGTTCAGGGAACATAGGATAGTTGTCAGCATCCTCTTCTTCTTCATTGTCTTCCATTATAACCCCTCTTTCTCCATGCTTGGTCCAACAATTATAGCCGGACATGAAACCGGACTGCAACAGGTGGAAGTGTAGGTTTTTTGAGGAAGAGTAATCATTCGTATTCTTACAGATACTACATGGACAACAAATAAAACCATTCCGCTTGTTTGTCTCAGCCACATAGAGAAAATTATGCATGCCACTAATGAACTCGGGACTGCATCGGTCACCGTACATCCATTGCCGGCTCATCTGCATTATATAAATATATCAAAACCATTACACTACATCATGAATAGAGAACTGACCAAATTAATTAATACAAGTTCATCACATTAAAACCAAAGTAGAGTAGTGACCAAATGTAATACATAGTTCTCATAAAACATACATTGAAACTAACATACATTTATCTAATGCATTTAAATACAACAACAAAAGCGATCAAAATCGCAACTAAGGTAACCATTGATCCAACATCATAATGATACCGAGCCTCTTTATTAATTGCATATTTTCTAATCTTTCTAATTTTCAAGCTCATTGCATCCATCTTGATCTTGTGATCATCGACGACATCGGCAAGATCCAACTCCAATTTCATCTTCTCTTCTTCAATTTTTTTCAATTTTTCTTTCAAATCATCATTTTTCTTTTCAACTAAATTTAACTTCTTGACAAGAGGGTCGGTTGGAATTTCCGGTTCACATACCTCCTAGATAAAAATATCTATGTCAAGTGTTCGTCGGCATAATTGTCATAAACACGAAATGAACCAAATAGGTATAAAAGATAATATACCACATCCGAATCATAGACCGGACGAGGGCCGACGGGGACGGATATCAAAACCATGGCACTATACATATAACAAACAAGCATATAAGTAAGAAAATTATACAAAGTAACTATCCATCCAAATCATACAAGTAATATTTTTTTTAAAAAAAAAATATAAGAACAAGAGGCTCACCAAGGTGGTGCCGGCGACAGGATGACGCTGGCGATCGACGGTGGTGAGCACGTGGACGGGGACGGGACGACACTAAACCCACAAATCATACTTTAATCTGAGCTCAAATTGCATATAAAACAAATAAACTTTCTAGTTTAGGCATTTCATCAAACACTTACCTAGCACTAGAAACATGTAATGAGCTAAACTAACAATGAAATGAGCTAAACTAGCAATGCCGGAAGAAAGGATGAAGTTGCTAACCCTTGTATAGATGGGGCGCCGCCAATCTTGACAAATCGTGGAGAAAAATGGGGATGAACTCAAGCTCGGGAGAGTAAACGAGGAGAAAATGGAGATGTGTCTCGAGCAGGAAAATGGAGATGGCTGGCTCGGGGTGGAAGATGATATAGGGGAAACCTTTAGTCCCGGTTCGTATCACGAACCGGGACTAAAGGTCCATCGTTTGTCCCGGTTTTACCAACCGAGACTAAAGGGTCTCGCGCTGGCCCCATCTCTGCGGCTGCCTGCCGCAACAATTTAGTCCTGGTTCGTCACGAACCGGGACTAAAGGTCCTGGTCGAACCGGGACTGGACCTGGCCGGCGTCCTAAACGTTTGAACTGGGACTAATGCTCACATTAGTCCCGGGTACAAATGTGGCTGGGACTAAAGGCCAGATCCGAAGCCCTGTTTTCTAGTAGTGCGCGTATACTTATATTCGAAAATGAATATACTATAAATATGACGGTGTTCATTGTAGAGAACATGAAGCCCTAATATTTTGGTGTGTTCATGTGACCCTCCTGGAGCAAACCTGCCGCTCTGATTTTCTTTTTTAAATGGGGACATAACCCCAATCTCTGCATCGTGATGATACCCTTATATAAATAACAAAATTTCAGAGTACAATGTAAAAGTTTATACAATGTAAGGATAAGTCAAAGTGGCTACATATATCAACCACCGAAACACAGATTATAACTCCGCCTAGCATTTTGCCACCTACCCCAGTTTAAGATAGCCCGTACAACCGCATCAACCGTATACATTCGGAATCCATAAGTTCCCGTTGCTCTGATGGTAGAGGAAAAGATCACATGTGGATCCAATAAGTTGCTCTGTGGACGACCTGCATAAAATGAACAAACCCAACTTTATTAAACACAATATCATTCCGGAAATTTCAGATTTCCAAAACAAAAACAAAAACGCCGTGCGAATACGGGTTTTAGTTTTCTTGTCAACTTTGGCCAGCCATTTACCAAACATATTAGCAATGCTAGTCGGTGTAGCTATACTAAAAGTAAAACGTATGAGCCTCCAAATATGATGCGCAAAAGGACGGGAAATAAACAAATGTTAAACATTCTCATCTGACTCATCTGACTTGACAAAACACACCGCTTACGCCCTGTCCGATGTCTCTTAGCAAGATTGTCTTTGATAATAATGACTTTCCACTGAAGAAACAACATGATTATTTTTATCTTTAAATGCACCTTTAATTTCCAAAGATAATTGCGTGAAAAAGGTGTGTGCCCATGCAAGATATCGGAATACAAAGACATAACGGAAAACTTTCCAAATGGAAAGGGCTTGGCATTGGGTAAAAAAGATGTATACCCACCGCTCTGATACCATATTGAATTGATACACTAGCTAATTATGCCAAAAATCGAAACTGATGGAAACCGTTTGAAAATATATTTATTTTTCATAACCCTCTCACGTCTATGTTATTTTAGTCCTTAGCGTGGGTTCGGTGCAGTCCACATATTGTTTTCCTTTTTTTAATACTCACGCAAAGTTTTGAACTTGAGACCTTTTAGTTCTGATATCATATTGAAAATATGAAACCCGGCCCTAATGTTTTGTTGTGTTGATCTTACCCTCCTGAGAATATATATAATGTGCAAGACTTGGTAGGCAAGAAGTTAATAAACTTATAGTATAAGTTGATTTCTAATTCCTATTCCTAGTCGTACACATGTTCTAACATTTATTTCTCACGGCGCGCACCATTACAGTAAGATTTCGTCTGGTTGTTATTTATCATCTACTGGTTCATATCGAGGGAGCTACGAAAATATGGTGGGCTAGCTATTGTAAAAAACCTGCATGCCAGTTCTGGCGTTAGGGCATGCAATGCTCATAAAACCAGCATACGAGAGCACCAAACGAAAATATGGTTGCCTAGCTATTGTAAAAAATGATTCCGTTGGAGCTAGCTGTGATTGATAAAATGATGGCCTACGGGCTTACGTACAGAGCCAAGCGGCGATGACAGAGGGAACCGCGCAGAGTATCTAGAATCGAAAATTACTTTGCGAATTGTAGCACCGCGTAGCTAGGTTCCTATCCTAGCGTAAGCATCGTTGAGGCGTAGCTAGGTTCCTATCCTAGCGTAAGCATCGTTGAGGCCAGAGAAAGAGAGGGCTACTACTAGTACTACTGCAGCAATTTATACACAATAGAAAGGGTAAAATAAGAGTGAGCATGCGTATGTGAAAAGCAAGCGTCAACGAAAGAATGTTACACGACGAAGTCAAGTCATGCCAGCGACATCATTCCGGAGCTTCGATCCCCAGGTCACCGTAGATAACATTGCTCTCGACTCGGCAAATTGTTCTTGCGCCTGTTTGTCCTAATATCTCTTTTAATAAAAAAAATCAAAAAGGCAAAGCTTGCCGTCTCCCAAAAAGAATTGGCATGCATGAATTGAAGTGAGTAAAAACAACATGAAAAATGTTCAGCTCCGAGGTAAAAACAGGCGGAGCTACTCAAACTTGGATGGGCCAAAGGCACTTGTTTTAAGGAAACAACTGGGCCCAGCCGAGCACAGACTCCATCCTGGCAGGGCAAACACGGCTCACGGCCCAGATTTACAGCAGAGCCTGAAATTACGGTACCTGACTTTCCCTTGCACCGCGACCCGGTCTCAAGATTGGTAAAACCCCATCCATTCGCCAGATCGCGAGAGCGGCACCGCCGCACATCGGTGCCCCTACAGCTATCAAAAAAAAAAAAACCGTGATGGCGTCGAGGTTGCACAAGCGGCGCCGCGTAGGCCCGCATAAACAGCGATTAGTTCAGAAAAGCAAAAATCTGGCCACGTTCGTAACAACTAGCATAGGCTATTTTTAGTAGGATGTGGGCCAGGTTCGGGCGCCGCCTGACAGCAGCGTACGGCTTCCCTCGTGGCGCCGTGCGAAGCGAAAGCCAACGTCTCCTGCATCAACGCGGCACCAAGCGAGCCCACAATATTTTGTGCCTCTGTGCCACTCACCTCAGCATTCCATGACCCGTGGCTCTGATGATCCTGTACCTTCTTGGGATCGTGACGGGACTCGAAGGTCTGAAGAGTGCCGAGGGAAGCTTCATGTAAGTACCCTTGCAAATCCATTACGAATCTCCTCGATACTTTTAGTTATGAATTTTTATTTATTGATTGGTCCTTTTAGTTTTGTATTTGTTTAATTGCTATGCAAGTATCTTGTATTTTTTTGGGCCCTTGGATTGGAGCACACAAATACACTAGTCAACGAAAATAATAACATGAAAAATATTTTCCAAGTTATATGTCAAACGACCGCACTTTGATACTTTGCTGGTAAATTTGCATGGTCTCATTTGTCACGTGAGATAAAAAAAGCTAGAAAAGGAGTGAAGGGACGACAGGCAACATGATTTTTGTATAAGCACAGAAGAGCCTTACCATTTGGAGAATGTTTGTAGCTTTCAGATAACCTTCTCTTAAGTGCTTGTTCGTGATACAGACTTATCGGTTGCCTCATGTTCAGATTGTTTCCTCTTAAAATTATGAATGCGTGCATACCTACTTAAAATTTTGTAGACGAGGAGCTACTAATTGGGTGGGACCAAACCGATTTTTCCATCTCACATAAATTTGGAGTTTCTTAGCCACAATTGAACCACCAATAAATTGAATGAGATATGCACCAGAGCCAATAATAAATATTATCTAAGTTCATAATTAATATTTATTTTTCTGTGTTGTAACTCTTATGATTCTTCAATGTGAGATTCAGAAGAAAACTCACATGCACGTGTGGAAATATAAACATAAAGTACATCGTCATAACATTGTTAGTAATATCATAACAGTGTTAATGTATGCGCACATCCTTAGACCTTGAGCATGTCAAGTTCGTACATGCGTGTCATTTTACTTTGGGGCTGTCAAACGTCAACCGTAATAGGATGATCATAACGGCAATCTCCGACGATGGAGAGATACTCTCTGGGCCCTTGTCCAATACGGGTCTCCCGCCTAGAGCCATGGTCCCTCATCTCCACATCCACATACAGGGCTTTGTTCATCCTCAAATTGACGGTGCTATGAATATTCGTGTATGGTCCTCAATATCTTCTCCTTCCGTCTTCAACTTGATAAGCATCATCTCATACAGAGCATAGCGTGGGGACTTCTTCCTGTATATAGCTATTTCCATCTCATCAAAATTGTAGTTTGTCACATCAATCTTGTATGACTCCATATCCTCAGTATTCTCGTCCGTGAAGGTAGTATAGGCATCATGCATAAGGTTGACTTGGCTACCACGGAGACCATCGATGTTGCCCGCACTTGGATCAATGGACTCACGAAACATGCGGAGCACCGCTTCATAAATGGAATGGAGACCAATGTTTGTGCCAATCTCTCCACATTTATCATAGAGATTTGCAATCTTGTTTTTATTGAATTCTTGGCTTTCAACGTGACACCGAAAACCACTAAATGATAGCCCAAAAGAGCACGCCGGACATCCATGTGTGCCCAATGTTTTCTTGCTTGTCAAACACGAGACTAGCATATAATTGTTGGACCATGCTGATGTTGTAGTTGCATTGGACCAACATGAGGTGATGTAAACCAAGAGCTGCGGTTATATTGAGAGTTCCCTCAAAATAGCCATTATTGTTATTCATATGCTCAAAGTTGATTGCTTTTGGGGGCACACCTTGTGGACCAACGTGGCATAATGACCTTTGAAAATCAACTCCTGCTCTTTCCACCAAATGCAATTGTCAATACTCATGTCACAGGGCCGAAGGAAGAAATCCCCTCTCTTAAAGCAAAGTAATCGGCGTTGGACATGTTTTTGATAATTAGAGTAGAGGGTTTTGTGATGATATTCCTTCTTGATCTCAACATGTTGCTCTCTTCTTCCTTTGCTCTTCCCTCATCTTCCTCTCGGCATCTCATTTGTGATCATATTGCTTCTTGATCACAACATTCTTATCAACTTCTACACATTCTTCATTGTTCTCAAAGTTGCGTCGACGGTTTTGGGAATGACCGCGTTGGTCACGCTTGGGATCAGAACCATCTGCAGCTCTGAAAGTAGAGTAGAGGGATAGCAGGGATAAACACACCCAGGAGGCCAAAAAAAGAAGCAGAAGGAAGAACTGCAAATTGGCAATCAGGATCTACACCGGATGTTCCGGTTTAGTTCGAAATCTCCAAAAGAAGTTCAAACAAAATGCTATTTCCGTACAACGAATGTCGAAGGAGACTACCCCTCTGAAGGAACTGGAAAAATCTCTTCTAAATCATCTAGGCGATGGGGAGGGATGACGGGCACGTGGGAGCGGTAGGGAAGGTTACCACCCAGGCTCTCAGTAGACAACAATAGGGTCAAGTAGCCACTTGCTGATGTGGTGTAGATTGGTATACGGATGTTTACTTGACACTGCACTTGTATAGAAAATTATTACACTCCAATGTATTCCAGAGAAATTAATTATGCACAAAATTATACTGCAGTACCTGAATTGGGAAGTTTATAACCACTAACAATGCATGGCATCGACCATGCATTATAGCAGCTACTATTTTTATACAACATGAGACTACTTCTGTTACAACTTACAAATGGCCTAGTTATGTATGAACATGAGACCTGTAACCTGAAGACAAATTGTGCATGTAATTATTAACCAATTTGGTTATACATACCACTTCTTTTGACATCTATTAGTATATTAATCGCATCACACCACAATGTTATTAAGCTGTATACAGTGCGAGTGATGTCCGTTAGTGTGTATATCTTTGGTATCTGTATCTCGTACGTGCATATGCCGTTATTTCCACAAGTCATTCTCCCCTCCGCAGGAGGCAGACGTCGGCACGTAATCCAAGGCCTCTTCATGCTTCCCCTCCACCTGAAATTCCTGCACCGGGTTAGAGTAGCTGCTGGACTCCTTCGGATTCGAGCCATCGTGGCTGAGTTGAGGCGACATGAACTTGTCAAGATCCCTCCACTCCGCGGCAGATGCATGATCCGTCGCATAAACCGGCTCGATTTGAAGATGCCGAGAAGCTTGGCCGTCGTCTGTTTGGTTGCACGGCTGGAGGGTGGCAGCTACAGCGCCGATCAGGTCTGGAAGACTGGCGCTCTCTAGCTGGGGGAGCTGCATGAATCTGTTGGCCGGTTCCTGGGGAAGGAGGTGATGATACTCCAGCTCCACCTTGCAAGGGTGGTGGTAGCTCGGGTGATGGCCGTGATGGTACGCCGCGTTCTGGTCGACGCGAGGCGCCATGAACGCCATATGGTCGTTACTGAACCAGAATGGCGAGTCTGCGGTGGCCATTCTCTGCACCGTCGCCACTCGCTTCTTGAACACCTTGCAGACCACCCATCCTTCGTCCTAAATTTACAGAACGGCACACATATTCTAGGGAATTAATTAATATTTTGTTAGATATGAACATGTGTTGGGAATGATACGTATGACAATATGAGGTTTACATGTGCAATGTGCCATCACACATTGAGAGAATGGCTTACGTACGTGGGGAGCTCCATTTTCGTTTGACTCCAAGCGGTACTCGTGCATGATCCAGTCTGACTTTTGGCCGGTAGGAGCCCGACCCTTGTAGAAAACCAACGTCTTCCTCATCCCGACGAGGCAGTGCTTGACGTAGATCGGCTTGTCCCTTCCCGTAGCCTTCCAGAATCCAGCGGTGGTTGCCCTGTTGGTGCGAGTGCCTGTCGGATACTTCTTGTCCTTGTGGCTGAAGAAGAACCAGTCGCTCTGGTCTTCGGTTCCAATCTTGCATTGTTCTGTGTAAGCATCGATCTTTGAACTGATTAGTTCGTAAATTAAGTTTCATGCGGCATATACTCCAGTACCTCACTGTTGCAAGCTCACACTGAGGCGAGCTATCATTATATATGAGTGGAGGTTTGAACTTGTGATTACCTTGTATATCCCAAGGCTCAATTTTGTACAAATCAACATCTCTTATAATGTCCAAATCTATCCTCTTCAGTGCTACCTTCTTCCTCAGGTAGTAATCCACCAGTTCCTCATCGGTGGGGTGAAAACGAAAACCAGGGGGGACATGGGAAAAAGCGTTCATCTTCCTCCGCCTGATCAGAGTAGTATATATAGGTTGAAGCAAGTTAGTTGACAGTGGACACTTGACACTGCATGATACAAAAATATTTAATTCGTGAATCTGATTATTATTTTTTTGAACAATCTGATTACTAATTATATATGGTCACTCCATGCATATGTGAGCTCTCGTAGAATTAGATTGGGACTGTATTAATGCAGCCCTACATTTTATCAATATGTCTTCTTCGTTTTATTTCTAAAACAATGGATAAGTATACCATCATTTCTATATAACTTACAAACTAAAAATTACACTCGGATTTACTTGAAGTTGTAACACTGCAATAGTGCACTTTTAGGCTTTAAAACTACATGCTACCGAGTATTTCATTTAATTATGGCAACAGCGACTATCAAAAGTGTTATTGATATGCAAGCATGTCCCAATAATCTGTAAACCTTATGATTTTATATTTGTTTGAACTCGCCATATTTTGATGGATCTCTGAACAGAAAGTGATGAAACTAGAGGTGTGTCTGAAAACGGTAACAACTCATGTAACTATGTAAGCACATCCAATGGTTTATTAGTTGTAGAAAAACTAAATTGATTGACATAACAATTTATCATCGCAATGATATTAGTTCATCAAATATGTGGTTTCCTATTTGCTTGTTGCCTTATGTTTGTTTGTCAATGGTATGAAAATCTTTTCTTGGATAACTTTGGATGGCTAGCTTTGACAAGTGTGTGTTTAGACGTACATATGATATCCAATGGTAAAAGAGTGTACCTTCTACTACGTACTCCCTCCATTACTAAATATAATATGTTTTAGGTGTTTCACATGTTGTCTAGATACAGACTAAAGTGAGTGAATATAGATACTAAAACGTGTTTACATACATTTGTATATATATAAATGTGAACAAATGCTAAAACATCTTATATTTTGGAACGGAGGGAGTATACATGATGTCAGAGAAATAGGTATACCATGACAGAATAATAATGTTTTACACTATTAATTAGTCACCTCAAATTGCACATTATTTAGCGTAAAAGAATTAACTGGCAACAAGTGGGCAATTTTAGCCAAACATTATGGCAATTTCAAATCTATAGAATTTGTATGGTTCTAGTAAATATTCAGTAGAGAGTTGCTGTTGTCTCAAAAAAAAAATTGAATATAGGGCCTACAGCGGAAAGTACAGTACTTTCATCATGCATATATAAGATTACCGGACCATATGAGACTGAGCCCCACATTTTGCTTGCTGGTTTTCTTTTGTGTGGTAGAAGCTAAACTTAATGAATGCACTCCAAAGAACAGTCGCTCACAAGTCAATACACTAATTATGTTTGCCATGAGTATGTGACTGTGGGAAAGAACATACTGAAACGATTCATGGTGTATAAACGGGAGTGCACTATTCAAACACTGGAAAGAACGAAAATGGTATAATTCACCGTATTATCTATTCAAGTATTTATACGATCTGGGAAAAAGTTGAAGGAGAGAGAGTGAGAGGAATTTAGATAGGCAGGAAGAACGTACAGATGCTTCTCCTTCGCGCGTGCAGATCACCCTACCACGCCTTCTCCTCCGACAAACACCTCGAGCCTCGCGAACCCTACACCCACGACGACAGAGATGAAACGACAGCACGCTTTGGTCAGAACTCAGGTATGCATGAGGAAGCTGAAACCACGATATGTAAATTGCTGCTCCTTCTGCTTGCAGCTTACCCGGCTGGCTAGCTCGCCTCCTCCGCTCAAGGCTGCTACCTTGCAAAAGCGGCCTTCAGTCTCCGATACCCGATATGGAAGCCGAAGTAAGCTTGCTACTTCGGCTAGCTTTCCCCGGGCGGCCGATCGATGGAGGGGAGGCAATGGCGGGGTATATATACCGGTGGCCTGGGTGGGTGGCGCGGCCGGGCGGCCGGAAAGCGCGGATGGATTGCGGGCCAAGGCTTGGCTGCAATCCAGGAGCGACGCGGCGAGATGGCGACCCCGGGATCTGCCACGATCTCTCTCCCCCTCTCACCTCCCTGCGCACCAGCGCGCGTTTTCTATTGGCCTTCTTCGCCGTAACCGCCACCTCCCCCACCCGCCAACGACAGCGACCGGAGTTCGCCGCGGTCGATGGATCACTCCCGGCCGGCCGCGTCTCCTCCTCCCTCCGATCAACTTCCTCTAGCCAGAACCGAAAGGGTATCACGAGCGGCTTCCACTTGATCCTTCTCTGTGCAAGTTATCTATGCTCATCTATAAGTAGAAAGCTAAGCTTCTCAGGGCGAGGCAGAAATGATGGCTTCAGTAGGCGAGCGAGCTGAAAAGGCCGGGCACCAGCCGCCACCTTTAATTCTACTAAACTGCCGGGTCCAAATTTACGGTGTAAAGACGCTGCTCCTTTCGCTCGTGTCGATCGATCGGTGCTTATACATTTGATGATTGAACCTTAGGTGAAGCCAAGTAATTATGGTTATCATGTGCAGTGCAATTAAGATATCGACCACTTAATCATATTTGAGACCTAACACATACTGTTGCGAATCCTACATAGGAAGCATTCATATATTCTACTACTTCCTCCGTTCCAAATTAGTTGACTTGCATTTGTCTAAATACGGATATATCTATACTTGTTTAGTGTCTACATACATCCATGCTTTGACAAATATGAGTCAGGTAATTTGAAACGGAGGGAGTACTTGGTGTGTAGAAGATACTACTCCTACATTCCAATAAAATCTTACTCTTTGACATTTTATTTAAAAGTACATCATGGATCGTGTATACTAAAATGCATGTGTTATAATACACCTAAGTAAATTCGAAAACATAGAAGTTGGACCCGACTATGTTAGCCCTCCTTTTCAATACATACAAAAAAAAAGGATTTAGTGCATTGATCCACAACTGGTGGATGAGGGTCAGAGATGATACCCTTCTTTGTATGGATCGACCATGACTTGGAAAAGGCTATAAACTTAAAATTCATTTTTGCGTACGTCACCGTAGATACGTCAAACGTCTTAAGAAATAACACACTATCCTTGCCATAGTTTGAGTACCTCATCTTTGGGGGTGGAGTAGCATGTTGCATAGTGTATAGGCATAGCGCTAGAAAGAAATCATATAAAATGTAAAGTTGACAAATCTACTATACGCTCCTCCTCTGAGATTTGTTGCAGTGCCCTAAGAGCATCTCCAGCGGCACCCTTCAAATGGCCCTCCAAAGACCCATTGGGGGTCCGGACACCAAAAATCACCACCACCCAGTGGCACCCCCCGCCCCAAAGCCTCGGCCCGAGCCAAATTGTGTCCGGCACCCCCGAAAGTGTCTCCATGTTTGGAGGCCCTCTCGGGGGTGCCGGACATGGGGTGGACATGCCCTCCGATAGGTCTGGCCCGCCCGTCATACACACAACTCCGGCGTGACCTGATTCATTCGCTTCCCACCCATGCTTCGCTTTCTCCTCTCGTCGGCGTTTCGCACCATCGCCGTCACTCTCGTCGTCGCCTGCTAGATTCGCACCTCGGGGCCCAAGCCGCAACGCTCACGCAGGTCTGCTTGCCGCCGCTCCCCGCCGGTCTCCGACCTCGTCTTGCGCTGGCGCAGCTAATTCTGCCCGGTACGCCTGTTCCTCCCTCCCGCCGCGCACGCAAGCTGTTCGACCATTCGTTCAAAGGCTGATTTTATTGATTGCTCTATTGTGGCATTGTTTCATTGCTTTGATTCGTCCATTAGGCTGTGGACAGCGATGGCGGGATCATGTTTTTCGAAATGATGGCGGAGGACGCCGCCCTCACGGCCGACAACGACGAGAATGAGATGGTCATAGCCGCTATCCTAGATGCGGCAGTCGAGGCAGAGGCTGTGCCGAAGCTTGGAGGATCGGCGAAGGGACGGATGGCCAACAAGAACTGTCACAGAGCAACTAGGCACATTCTCTTGTACACCGACTACTTTGCTGAGCACCCGGCGAACATTCCTCTGTAATTTTGCCGACGCTTCAGGACGTGTTCAGGAGGATCGGCATGGCGTTCGGGAGTACGACGACTACTTTGAGCTGAAGAAAGATTGCACCGGCCTCCTTGGGTTTTCATCCCTTCAGAAATGCACGGCTGCCACACGGTGCCTTGCTTATGGACTTCCCGCCGATTCGTTGGATGACTATCTTCGTATGTCTGAGTCCACCGCCGTCGAAGCCACCTACAGGTTTTGTCGGGCAGTTGTGAAGGTGTTTGGAGTGGAATATCTGAGATCACCAAATGAGGACGACACAGCTCGTCTCTTGGCACACAGCTCGTCTCTTGGCACAAGGCCAAGCAAGAGGATTTCCGGGGATGCTTGGAAGCATCGATTGTATGCATTGGAATTGAAAGAGCCGTCCCTTCGCTTGGCAGGGGATGTACAAGTCAGGACATTATGGATCGTGCAGTGTCATCCTTAAGGCCGTGGCAGATTACGACCTTTGGATTTGGCATGCATTTTTCGGCACGACCGGTGCACACAATGACATCAATGTGCTCCAGCGCTCCCCGGTGTTTCAGGAACTTTGTGACGGCCTAACTCCGACATTCAACTATGTGATCAATGGCCATGAGTACAACAAGGGGTACTACCTTGCCGACGACATCTATCCAGATTGGTCAACATTTATGAAGATTGTACGTAACTCCGTCGGTGAGGCGGATTGTCATTTTGCAAAGAGGCAGGAGGTGGTCCGCAAAGATGTGGAGCGGGCATTTGGTGTGCTCGAGGCCAGGTTTGCTGTCGTCCGCTACCCTTGTCTTTCATGGTCGCTAGATCAAATGTGTGAGATCATGACTGCTTGTGTTATCATGCACAACATGATTATTGAGAGCGAGCGTGTGATGACGTGAAAACACACGTTCGTTGGGAGACCCCAAGAGGAAGGTATGATGTAATGCAGCAGCAATTTTTTCTTGATATCTACCAAGGTTATCAATCCAGTAGGAGTCAAAAGTGCTTCACAAGGTTGTCAACGGTACCAGAAAATATGGCACGGCGCAATGTCAGATGATTTGGTGGTTGACGTGGACCTGCACACAACACAATAAAACTACTTTGCCCCAACGAAACAGGAAGGTTGTCAATCTTCCCGGCTTGCTGAATACAAAGGATTAAACGTATGGTGTGGAGAATAATAATAAATGCAGAAAGTAACAGAGAACAGATGATTGCAGTTGGTGTTTTTATCAGTGTAAAAGAATGGACCGGGGTCCATAGTTCACTAGTGGTGTATCTCCATAAAAGATAACATGCATGTTGGGTAAACAAATTACAGCTGGACAATTGACAAATAGCAAGCGCATGACAATGCAATATATGACAAGATAGTTTATTGTAGTATTTATTGGGCATTACAACATAATACATGGACCGCTTACCAGCTGCATCCATGCCTAAATAATCCACTTCCGGGATAGCATCTGTGTCTCCGTTAGTATTAAGTTGCAAACAACAGATTATTGCATTAAGCAAAGTGTGTAATGTAAACAAACGCGTTAGACTTAACAGCAGTACCCTTAAGCTAAGCATTAGTTATTTTATCCCTAGTGGCAACAATACATCCACAACCTTAGATGTTCTTGTCACTCACCCAGATTACTGGAGGCATAAACCCACTATCGAGCATAAATACTCCCTCTTGGAGTCACAAGCATCTACTTGGCCAAAGCATCTACTAGCAACGGAGAGCATGCAAGAACATAAATAAAACAGTAGATAGATTGATAAACAACTTGATCATAACATCACTATTCATCGGATCCCAGAAAACACAACATGTAGCATTACAATAAGATGATCTTGATCATGTTAGGCAGCTCACAAGATCTAAACATGATAGCACAAAGTGGAGAGACAACCATCTAGCTACTGCTATGGACCCGTAGTCCAAGGATGAACTACTCACGCATCACTCTGGAGGCGGGCATGGTGATGTAGAGCCCTCCGGTGATGATCTCCCTCTCCGGCAGGGTGCCGAGAAGAGCTTCAGAACCCTCCCGAACTAGGGTTGACGACGGCGGCGGCGACGGAACTTTTCGTGGAATAATGCTCGGGTATTTAGGGTTTTCGGGACGGAGGCAATATATAGGCGAAAGGGCGGCGCGTGGGGCCAGCCGAGGGCCCCACACACCACCCGACGGCCTGGCAGGGGGGCCGCCCCTAGTGGTGTTTGGCTCCCCTGGGTCGCTTCTTCGTGCGCCCTTCGGACTTCGTCTTCGTGTCGGTGAAAAACTGGGCTCCGTTGATTTTCGTCCAATTCCGAGAATATTTCCTGACTAGCTTTTCTGAAACGGAAAAACAACAGAAAACAGAACTGGCACTATGGCATCTTGTTAATAGGTTAGTCCCAAAAATGCATAAAAATGCTATGAAGTGTATATAAAACATGTAGCAATATGTATAAAACAAGCATGGAACATCAAAAATTATAGATACGTTTGAGACGTATCAGCATCCCCAAGCTTAGTTCCTACTCGTCCTCGAGTAGGTAAACGATAATAATATAATTTTTGGAGTGACATGCTACCAACATAATATTGATCAAATAGTAGTGTAAGGCACATGAACTGAATGAAGTGATCCAAGACAATTATCTATAGTTGCTAAAAAGTAAACAAGGAGTAAACATAATATATCATACAAGTAAAAAACTTTTCATGGATAGTACTTTGGAGACATGAGCTATGAGAATTTGCATAAAAGTTAGCTCACCAAGCAACATTTTCGAATTAAAAGTGTTTGACCAACACAAAGGAAGATTTAAGTTTCAGCATTTGCTTCAACTTTCAACATATTTATCTCATGGATATTGTCAACACAAAGTAGCATAATTAGTCTAATATGCTAACATATAACAATTCTTGTACCAAAGTTGACACTAGTGTTTGCTTGTGGAGAATAGACAGGAGTAGGAAAACTGACTCAACATAAAAGTAAAAGAAAGACCCTTCGCAGAGGGAAGGGGATTATGTCATG
Source organism: Poa pratensis (assembly GCA_947311845.1). NCBI lineage: Eukaryota > Viridiplantae > Streptophyta > Magnoliopsida > Poales > Poaceae > Poa > Poa pratensis. The sequence continues at coordinate 39,057,316 of CAMZMU010000051.1, forward strand.
TGCTAGAGCTTTTTAGTTTTTGAAATCATATAGAGAGTAAAAATATATTTTGAGAGGTGCATGTTAATGGTCAACGAATGGTAGCAAACAATACAGTATTACCCCTGCCAACCAGACTTTTTAAGAGCGGCTCCCATTGAGGAACGTTATTTCTGCAGCAAGCAGATCATTCCTCTTTTCTCTTTGTTTACACATGCAGATGTTTGACTGAATGCTCAGGAACAAAATGTGAGGAGAGTTTATGATGAAAGTTGTAAATTAAGGGGGCTGGGCACCCGCTGCCAGCTCTTTTTGCAAAATTATAGATAAGCAGATGTAAGCTGCTAGTCTGGAGTAAAGTCTGATTGACAAGTGTAATAAAGATGATCTACTACTTCCTCATGAGCTGGTAAACAGAGACACAAATAAGAAGTAGTAACAGTTTTGAATAATTTAAAGGTAGCACAGACAAATTTACTTGGAGTGGCAAGAAAATACCACATATAGGTGGTGGACACAGATGGCATGGATTTTGGCTCAGGGTTTTGGATGCACGAGAAGCATTCCCTCTCAGTACAGAGTTTAGGCTAGCAAGGTTATTTTAAGCAAACACATAACGTCAACCGGTATAAAAAGAACCATATGATGAACATATAAGAAAAACTATAAGACTCCACACTGTCTTCCTTGTTAACCAAAGCATCCTTTTAACAGAAAATATCTAGACTTTGGAACTACCAATTATGACAAATCAAATAACTTCAAGCTTTAACGGTAGTTCTTCACTAATGAGCCTTTACTTACATGATACACAAGTTTAAACATTACTTACTTGATAACTCAAAACAATTGAAAAGTATCAAGTTACTCAAAACAAATGATCTACAAGACTATGTAAGCATTTTCTTTATACCATTACCACATGCATAGCATTTTCTGTTCCAACCAAACACCAATCAATTTTTTAACAACTCTCCAAACAAATATAAGTGAAGCAAGAGAGTACTTTCTTCAAAAGAACTAATAGCTCTGAACAAGAGATACATGAAAAACAAGAGCTAGAAGCATAGCAGCGCTAGACAAGAATACTCAACAAGTATAAGTGAAGAATAGGAGTATTCTAATGAAAAAGCGGAGCGTGTCTCTCTCCCAAACAAGAGTGCTAGGGTCCAACTAGTTATGACCAGAGAACAAAACATAAACAAACTGAAAATAAAACACACAGACGCTCCAAGAACCACTTAAAATGTGAAGAAATAAAAATATAGTCTCACTAGAGATGACCTGATAATTTGTCGATGAAGAAGGGGATGCCTTGGGCATCCCCAAGCTTAGACGCTTGAGTCTTCTTGAAATATGTTGGGGAGGTCCAGGGGAGCCTCCCCAAGCTTAAGCTCTTCACTCTTCTTGATCTTATTTTATCACCCTTCTCTCTTAATACTTGAAAACTTCCTTCACACCAAACTCAGAGTAAACTTCATTAGAGGGTTAGTGCATCAAATCATAATCTCACTTGGTTCTGTAAAGACACATTATAAACATCATTTTAAACATTAGCTACTGTTTACTAGCCTTATGTGAAGCTCTTCCACCTTTAAAGAATTTCACTTAACACTTGTAAAAGAGAGAATGCAAAACTAGACAGAATCTGTCAAAACCAGAACAGTCCGTGAAGACGAATTTTTTCGAGGCACTTACGTCGCTCAAATCAGAAAACGCTGAACTAACGAAAGATAGGTAAAAAGCTCAGGCTTCTGCACAAAAATTTGCAGATTAAAATACTGTTCCGTGATTTTTCACGAATTTTACCGTGAGGCACAGAAATCTGTTTCTGGACAGCAAACTAAACTTTTAGTGCTATCTTGCTATTAGAGGCTCTTCTTGGCACAACAAAACGAAAAATAAAAGATACAAAGGAATTGTTACAGAAGTAAGCTAATTCCTTGACTCAACAAAATAAAATAACAGAAAATAAAATGGGTTGCCTCCCATAAGCGCTTTTCTTTAACGCCTTTTAGCTAGGCACAAAGCATGAATCAAGTATTATCAAGAGTGGAAACATCAAAATCATAGCTTGTTCGAACAATAGAATCAAAAGGTTGTTTCATCCTCTTCCTAGGAAAGTGTTCCATACCTTTCTTGAGTGGGAATTGAAATTTAATATTACCTTCTCTCATATCAATAATAGCACCAACAGTTCTAAGAAAAGGTCTTCCCAAAACAATAGGACAAGAGGATTTGCATTCAATATCCAAAACAACAAAATCAACAGGAACATAATTATTGTTAACCATAATAAGAACATCATCAATCCTACCCACAGGTTTCTTCATAGTAGAATCAGCAAAATGAACATTCAAATAACAATTTTCTAATGGTGCTAGATCAAGCATATCATAAAGTTTCTTAGGCATAACAGAAATACTAGCACCAAGATCACACAAGGCATTGCAATCAAAATCATTCACTCTCATTTTAATGGTGGGTTCCCACCCATCTTCTAACTTTCTAGGAATAGAAGCTTCACGTTTAAGTTTCTCTTCCCTAGCATGAATAAGAGCATTAGTAATATGCTTAGTAAAAGCCATGTTTATTTTACTAGCATTAGGATTCTCAGCTAACTTTTGCAAGAACTTAATAACTTCAGTGAGATTACAACCATCAAAATCAAAATTATTATCATCAAAAGTAATGGGACCATTATCTCCTATACCTCGAAAAATTTCAGCACTTTTATCTGTAACAGTTTTAGTGCTATCAGGCAATTTAGAACTATTTTCAACCAAGGTAGAGATCTCCCCAATTTTAATTTCTTATTACTAGCATGATTAGGACCTGTAGGTAATTCACTAGTGCACACGGTTTTAACATTTTCAGTAGTAGAAATAGTGCAAACTCTAGCAATCCTACCTTTTTCAGCAATTTCAGCTTCTTTTTCCTCTCTTTCCCACCTAGCATGCAACTCGGCTAGCATCCTAACATTGTTATCAATTTTAATTTGTATAGCATTGAGAGTTTTGCTCTCTTTAACATCATGAGGCATACTCTTTATTTTCAAAAACTCAACATCAAGCACAAGATTATCAACTTTAGAAGCAAGACCATCAAGTTTCCCTAGTTTTTCCTCAACAGTTTTATTAAAAGCAGTTTGTGTACCAATAAAATCCTTAAGCATAACTTCAAGATCAGAGGGCACACTCTTATTATTGTTGTAGGAATTACCATAAGCATTGCCACTATTAGAAGGATAGGGCTTATAATTACTATTACCAAAGTTGTTCCTATAAGCATTGTTGTTGAAATTATTATTTTTAATGAAGTTCACATCAACATGCTCTTCTTGAGCAACCAAAGAAGCTAAAGGAACATTATTAGGATCAGCATGAACTTGATTATTTGCAAGCATAGACATAATAGTATCAACTTTATCACTCAAGGAAGAGATTTCTTCAACAGAATTTACCTTCTTACCTGTTGGAGCTCTTTCGGTGTGCCATTCAGAATAATTTACATCATATCATCTAAGAGCTTTGTTGCTGCACCTAAAGTGATGGACATAAAGGTACCTCCGGGCCGAATCCAGCAAATTCCTTGAAGAAAAATTTAATCCTGCATAAAAGGTTTGGATGATCATCCAAATAGTCAGTCCATGAGTGGGACAATTCTTTACCATTGCTTTCATTCTTTCCCAAGCTTGAGCGACATGTTCATTATCATATTGCTTAAAATTCATAATGCCACTTCTCAATGATATAATCTTAGCAGGAGGGTAATATTTTCCAATAAAAGAATCTTTGCACTTAGTCCATGAATCAATACTATTTCTAGGCAAAGATAGCAACCACTCTTTAGCACGTCCTCTCAAGGAGAAAGGAAAAAGTTTCAGTTTTATAATGTCACCTTCTACCTCTTTATACTTTTGCATGTCACATAGTTCAACAAAATTATTAAGGTGAGCAGCAGCATCATCAGTACTAACACCAGAAAATTGCTCCTTCATAACAAGATTTAACAGTGCAGGTTTTATTTCATAAAACTCTGCTTTTGAAGCAGGTGGAGCAATAGGTGTGCATATAAAATCATTGTTGTTTGTGCTAGTGAAGTCACACAACTTAGTGTTCTCAAGATTACTCATTTTAACAAAATTAAAATAACAAACCAAAATTAACTAAATGCAGGATTTTTTTTTGTGTTTTTTGATTTTTAAAAGCAAACAAGATAAAATAAAATAAACTAAGCAAGACAAAAACAAAGTAATGAGATTGGAAGTGTGAGACTCCCCTTGCTGTAGCCTCTTGACTCCCCGGCAACGGCGCCAGAAAATGTGCTTGATGACGTGAAAACACACGTTCGTTGGGAGACCCCAAGAGGAAGGTATGATGTAGTGCAGCAACAATTTTCCTTGATATCTACCAAGGTTATCAATCCAGTAGGAGTCAAAAGTGCTTCAGAAGGTTGTCAACGGTACCAGAAAATATGGCACGCGCAATGTCAGATGATTTGGTGGTTGACGTGGACCTGCACACAACACAATAAAACTACTTTGCCCCAACGAAACAGGAAGGTTGTCAATCTTCCGGCTTGCTGAATACAAAGGATTAAACGTATGGTGTGGAGAATAATAATAAATGCAGAAAGTAACAGAGAACAGATGATTAGTTGGTGTTTTTATCAGTGTAAAAGAATGGACCGGGGTCCACAGTTCACTAGTGGTGTCTCTCCATAAAAGATAACATGCATGTTGGGTAAACAAATTACAGCTGGGCAATTGACAAATAGCAAGCGCATGACAATGCAATATATGACAAGATAGTTTATTGTAGTATTTATTGGGCATTACAACATAATACATGGACCGCTTACCAGCTGCATCAATAATCCACTTCCGGGATAGCATCCGTGTCTCCCGTTAGTATTAAGTTGCAAACAACAGATTATTGCATTAAGCAAAGTGTGTAATGTAAACAAACGCATTAGACTTAACAGCAGTACCCTTAAGCTAAGCATTAGTTATTTTATCCCTAGTGGCAACAACATCCACAACCTTAGATGTTCTTGTCACTCACCCAGATTACTGGAGGCATGAACCCACTATCGAGCATAAATACTCCCTCTTGGAGTCACAAGCATCTACTTTGCCAAAGCATCTACTAGCAATGGAGAGCATGCAAGAACATAAATAAAACAATAGATAGATTGATAAACAACTTGATCATAACATCACTATTCATCGGATCCCAACAAACACAACATGTAGCATTACAATAAGATGATCTTGATCATGTTAGGCAGCTCACAAGATCTAAACATGATAGCACAAAGTGGAGAGACAACCATCTAGCTACTGCTATGGACCCGTAGTCCAAGGATGAACTACTCACGCATCACTCCGGAGGCGGGCATGGTGATGTAGAGCCCTCCGGTGATGATCTCACTCTCCGGCAGGGTGCCGGGAAGAGCTTCAGAACCCTCCCGAACTAGGGTTGACGACGGCGGCGGCGACGGAACTTTTCGTGGAATAATGCTCGGGTATTTAGGGTTTTCGGGAGAGGCAATATATAGGCGAAAGGGCAGCGCGTGGGGCCAGCCGAGGGCCCCACAGACACCTCGGCGCGCCCTAGTGGTGTTTGGCTCCCCTGGGTCGCTTCTTCGTGCGCTTCGGACTTCGTCTTCGTGTCGGTGAAAAACTGGGCTCCGTTGATTTTCGTCCAATTCCGAGAATATTTCCTGACTAGCTTTTCTGAAACGGAAAAACAGCGGAAAACAGGAACTGGCACTGTGACATCTTGTTAATAGGTTAGTCCCAGAAAATACATAAAAATGCTATGAAGTGTATATAAAACATGTAGCAATATGTATAAAATAAGCATGGAACATCAAAAATTATAGATACGTTTGAGACGTATCAGCGTGATACGACGAGGCAACTACTCAGCGATGTGTTTGATTTCTAGGGGCCTATGGCCCATCCATAGCCGGGCGTGCCGACGTAGTACTCAAAATTTCTTCCCATACATAGAGACATTCGTGATGGAACAAGGCATCTCCAGCTGCACAATGACCTCGTGACGCACTTGTGGGCGATGAAAGCAAACAACGTCGCTAATCAGGCGGGTGTTTGAACTTTGCATTCGTGTTTTGAACTTTAATTCGTGTTTGAACTTTGCATTCGTGTTTAAACTTAGCAAGAACCACCACACTTGTGCTGTAATAATTTGAATTCCATGTCATTTTCTATATTTGAATTCGTATTGAAATGCAAGAAACGCCGCCCGTGTGGTCTTTTCTAGATTTTTTTTGGAGTTTGTCTATGGGTGCGCCGCTATGGGCTTCACCCCCAATTGACCGGACACATGCCCGGCACCCTCCAATTGGGTCTCAATTGGGGGGTGCCGGACACGTTTTTGGAGGGTGCCGCTGGAGATGCTTTAACAATTTATACATTTTCTATAGCAATGTGTTTTGGGTATTTATACACCATTTGTATTGTGGTATTAATTAAAAATGAGTTTTCTTAACATTCGCCAAAAATGTTCTTAACCATTATCTATAAATATTTTTACCAAATAAATCGGATTGAAATATGGGTACAAAATATCTGGATATTTTTCAAAACTAGTGGATTTTTTTTGTAAGTTATAGGTGTGACAACTATTATTAAAATCTACATTAAAACTTTACTCTTTGTTTTTGTAAAAATTGTCCAATCGTATTTGTAAGTTATGTGAAAATATAAGATCATTTATTTTTTTCAGTTATTTAAATATCATTGAATTGTTTTGAAGAAATGTATAGATTATTTTTTGAATAATTGAAAAAATAGGGAAATTTGGTTCAAATTTTTTGTAACATTGTTTTGAAATAAGATGGATTTTTGAAATTTGTCTAATCTTGTTCCAAATTTATTTGAAAACGTAAGATCATCAAAAAAAATTAAGCAAAGAAATCTCATTGTTATATTTGTAAATGCTACCTCCAACTTCTCTGAGATAGTTAAAAAAATAACAGACGAGCAATATGCAAAAGGACAACAGTTGTCCAACAACGACGACATGAATACAACTAAAAACGAAGGACATACATCTGTTTTCTTGCTAGCTCTTGCAGCACCTTGAGTTTGGACCCTACTTCTGGACTGAACTTAGTATATTTGTTTTTTCTTCTATTTTCCTTTTAAGGGAAGTACCTTAGTATATTCCGTTGGAGACCTTCCTCCAAATGGACATGCAGTGACGCACAGCAGCCAAATACCTCATACCATGCTCATCCTTTCTAAAAGTGGGACACGTAGGGGATATCAAGCCTTTAAGGGCACGTAACATCCGATCAGGGGGCTGGATAGTTATAAATAATGATCTGTCTATGATACATCATGGATTTCGTTGTAGTTTAAACGAGATTAGGTACAGAATTCTGTAAAGCATCTGGATAGCTTTGTTCTATATAATATAAGTGCCACTCCTACATTTTAACCAGGATTAAGGGTTCAGCGTAATTTATTAGAAGTAACTAAGCAGGGTCATGGTATGGTGAGGCCTATACCAATGCAAATTTCTTAGCGCAGTTTCATACGGAATTTGCTGAGCAGTTCAATGAATAGGTTTCATATTGGTTCTATCCATTTGTGCACAGTATGGGCCCTCGGGGTCACGCATCGTCTCGGTATCCGTTGAGCGAGGTGCTACGGCTGTTGCGACATACGGTGCCGATGTTCGGAGGCTTTCGGCAGCAAGGAAGCCGGTGCGGCGGTCCTGGATAGGTGGTCATGGTGTACTAGTGTGGGAGGGGAAGCTCTGGCCTCCCGCCAGCATGGCGTGGTCGTCGCGGTGTGAGGTGACGCGACCCCAACGACATGTGGTTGGAATCGGTGGTTGGCGGCAGAGACACACCGCCTTGCTTGCTGCTTCCTTAGCTTAGGCTTTAGGGCTTGCCGATCGAGATCACACTTGAGGTGAAAGCCTCGACTTATTTGGTGGCAACGGCCACGATGCTCTAGGGTGTCGTTCTCCTTCTTAAATGTGTCGTTTTGGAGTTGTGATTCTCTACTGGCATGAGTGCCCTAAGTCTCTCTGGGTGAAAAGCTAAACTTCTCTGGAGCGGGCGGTGGTGACATACACGTCGTTACCTTTTTGAAGGTGTCGCCTTGGAGATTTCTTGACTCCTATTGAGCTTCGCGTTCGCGGTGTTGTGTGGGGTGGCTCTATTGTCTGGGCGACGAAAGTCATGGCGGCAGCCCAGGTGGCCATGGCTCCTTTTTTCTTTTCTCTCTCTTTACTGCTCGTTTTCTGATGTAATTTCCTCCGGGCGACATTTGTGTAAGTTTCCCTGCTTATATCAATGAAAAGCCAACATTTACTGGATCTTTCAAGAAAATAAATAGAAAGGGAAATTTGATACTCCCTCCGATCCGGTATATATGTCGGAAGAAAATAACTACCCACGTATAAATTGATAGCACATCTCGCGACAGTCTGTTTTGTATCAGAGGGAGTATGTGAGATCTATGTGAAATGAGACGGCTATAATGTTTTTTTAGATACAAGGGCAAAGGCCTAGCGTTAAATTAATAACGCCACACGGCGAATGAGATACACAGTGCTGAACCCAGCATACAACACAACCCCGCACACACACAAGACACATAGCTACTAGGCGATTACAGGTAAACACCGAAGAACACCGCCACTGTCCACACCGGTAGCTAGACAGGCTCAACAAGGAGGCCGCAAAGGGACGCCGAGGAGATTACAGGCGAACACCGACGATCACCGCCACTAACATACAAAGCTGCAGACAGGCTCAACAAGGAGGCCTCAGAAAGGGACGCCGAGGAGATTAGAGGTGAAGGATCACCGCCACTGACACGCAGAGCTGCAGACAGGCACCAAGTAGCTCCATACAAGACAGGCCGATGTGCAAAAGAAGCTGTAGACCTTGCCGAAGAGAGATTGGCGAGAGGCTTCCACCCGCAACCAATGCATCCCACCCACCGGGAAGCAACAAACCGTGTACTCCAAGGCGACGTCTTCAAAAAGAGCACGACACGAAGGCATCGCCGCCGCCCGATCCGAGGATCTGAGGCTTTCACCCGGAGCACATAGGAGGACTGAGAGAGCCGCAATGGCGCCTCCAAGAAGGGAACGGCGTCCGAGGACGTCGCCGCCATGGTCCGGGAAGATCCCGGACAAAGGTTTCCCTTTGGCATGTACTCTAGGCCTCCCACACAGGGCTTGAAACGCCGCCACGGGCGACATCCTCACTGCTGCCACGAATAATTTCTTGTCAATCACCACGCCGCCCACACGGCCGAGGTCACCGACCAGCACCAGAACCACCGGCACGATTCCGCCGTCCAGGGTCGCCACCCCGGCGTCCAAACTCCACGCACCACCACACGAACAAAGAGGCGAGCACCACCACCGAGGCAGGCACACCCAGAACCTGACCGAGGCAGACGACTTCATCTTCCACTTTCACACCACCCCGCCGACCACGAGCCCGTCCCGCAAGAATGGCCAGCAAACAGCCCCCATGGCTGCTGCGAACGCCAGATCTGGAGGACGCGAGGAAGTTGTCTACGAACCTGCTAAGGGAGATGGATGCGCACCGGAACGACGGCCAGCAGCCACCACGGCTGCCGGAAACCGCCAGATCTGAGGCAGATGGGCTCGCCAGGGCCCGGGGCCCCTGCCCCGGCACAAGACCGCGAGGCGGCCAGAGCGCCCGCCCGCGACCATGGAGCCCAAGCATCCGCGTCGAGACCTTCCCACAGGGGCAGCAGGCTGAAGCGCCGCCGCCGGACGAAGAGCCGCCGCCAAGAACTTGTCGAGGTAGGCGCGCCCGAGGGGCTCCCGAGCTCCACTGTTGAGATGTGCACGAGGAGGTGCCTCGCCGCCGTCGTCAACCGCACGGGAGCGGCCCGGCGGCGACCACCGGCGGCAGCGAGGGAGGAGGAAGGGTGGGGAGGGGAGGTTTGGCTAGGGTTTGGGTTCGCCTCCGAAGTCGCCCAAGAGAGCGACCCGGGAGGCATACTCTTCACGGCTATAATGTCAAGCGAGAGTAGAGAAATGGCCACAAAAAATGTTATCATCAGCTTGCCCCCCGGTCCCCTGGCTATGTATTACTTCCTCCGTTTTTTAATATAAGATGTTTTAACATTTGTCCACATGCACATGTATACAAATGCATGTAGACACTTTTTAGTGTACATGTTCACTTATTTTAGTATGCATGTAGACAACATGTAAAACAACTAAAACATCTTATATTAAAAAACGGAGGGAGTATCTGCCACACAGCAAATGCTGTCACGGCTGTGGTCCTCGGTGTGATACGCACGCCCTTTCATCACACGCAAAAATGAGAGCTAGCGCTAGCCTGTTGGCTGGCGCTGTTTCAGTTCCTGTTAAGATCACAATCTACACATGCGCGTTTCATCTCTCCGACCGAACGATCGATCAAAACTGTGCACACATTTCACGAGCGCACGCAACAAACTCTCATCGCCACCACACTACAGGAAACCGTCAAAACGCCGACGACGGCCCGCCGTCAGCGTAGCAAAGATCGCCGTCGGCGTAGGCCTACGCCGACGGCTGCCGTCGTGTATCGGCGTCGGCGTAGGACGCTGTCGGCGTATGAAAACTGCCGTCGGCGTATCCGTCGCCGTCGGCGACGCCGCAGTGGGACCCACAAAACGGACGTCGAACGTCTCCGTCTGCTCCACCTATACGCCGACGGCAGTGCCGTCGGCCTAGGCTGCCACGTGTGCTGATCTGGTGCGTCTGGGAGGAGTCTGACGCCGACGGCAATGCCGTCGGCGTAGGTATGACCATATGGTCCTCCAGCGTCGACGTGGCGCCATCCTGTGCGTCCCCACAGCATCCTACGCCGACGGCAAGCCTTGACCATATTTTCAGTTTCTGAAATTTTTGCTGCTGGTTTCTGGCGCATTTTAAATACAATTAAAATTGCACAAATTATAAAACATCACAGAAACATCAAATAAAACATCACATACATATCCAAATGACACAAACATGATTCAAATTCATCCAAGCATTCATACAAACTCCAAACAAGTTCGAATTCACACACGCTACACCCGAACACATCCTACACCTCCCGAGAGCCCGAGGCCGATGATTCCTTGCCTTGGCTCATCTTGGTCAATCACCTGCATTGAGAAAGGATAAACTTTTAAGCATGTTGAAAAATGTAGTAAATAAGAATAAAGACGTAATGCAATTAAAAGAAGCATGTTGAAAAGTAAATAGTACGCAAAAGGACATAAAAGACCCTCACCCCTAATCATCACTCTCATAGTTAAGTCCTGGGTTCTCATCATCACTATCAACATCACTATCACGAGTGTTGTATATTGGAACCTCCTCGCACGATGGAGGCTCATCATCGTCATCACTATCACTCTGTAACTTGTTGAGCATATCTATATCCTTTAGATTCACCACTACGTCACCACCTGTTTGTGCATTGTCCTCGCGGTCCTCAAGACCTTGTATGCCAAAGTCCCCAAAGGTTTGTTCCTCTTGATAGAAAATCCCCTCGTATGTTTTAGGGTCAATGTTGTTGTAATCGTCTTCGGAGGGCATGGGTAGCTTACCACGTGGCGATACATGGAACACGACTTCCCAACCAATGAGTCCCTCTTTCTTGCATGGGTAGGGCAAATAATAAACTTGAAAGGCTTGGTGAGCCACAACAAAGACATCGGATCCATGTAGGTGGTTGAAGGCTTAACTTCAACTAACCCAATGGAAGGGGTACTTTTGGTTCCATGCTCAGGGTCGAACCAGTGGCATTTGAACACAACAAGCTTGAGTGATATGTTCGTGTTATTGAACGTCAGCTCATATACGTTCTGTAACCTTCCGTAGTAATCATAATTACCGGCTCCTTTGGTGAAGACCCCGGTATTTATAGTCTTTGCATTAGGCCGACTGTTCTGGTGATGCTCTGTATGGAAGCGGTACCCATTCACATCATACTTCTCATACTTCTCGACTCTACGGTTACAACCTTGGGAGACACATCTCAACTCATCTGACATCACAACGTTGGCATCAGCTCCCTACAAGTACAAATTGTTTTGTGCATTAGTAAGAGGGATAAGACACGAATTGCAAGGTAGAAGGGACAGGTTTGAAATTACCTTTTCCCTGAACCAAACCGTGAATTTTTTCTTTCCGGGGGCAGGCTCTTTCAAAAGAGTGTCCAACGCGGCTTCATTGGGTCCATCTGATGTTCCCGACCACATTTCATCCGTGAATTGACTAAAAGGAGAAAATACGTATTAGAACGAAATCATTTGTTCCCCATTTTACCTAAGGAAACTGCCCTCTTCTCCCTGCTCGTCGTGGGTCACTTCCTTCATGTTCATAAGCACATAGAGCATTATGCACTCCAGCTCATCATTGGTCAAGTTATACCTTGTTGGGCCACCGCTCTTGCCACCGGGACACTGGAAGAGGACGAGCTTGGGGTCTCGCTTGGGCTCGTCGACATTGTACCGAGAGGCCTGGTTATGCATAGTGGGAACATCATCGGGGTAGTACGTTAGCCTGGCGTCTGCCATCTCCTGAGGATAGTTGCCTCGGCTATGGATGACTCAATCTTATTTTTGTTTCCACATTTGGTTCGAATATACTTAAACTCTCTCTCAATACAAAACTGCCAACGAAACTGCACCGGTCCACCCAAGAGTACCTCATTCGCAAGATGCACAACAAGATGTGCCATCGGAGTAAAGAAGCCTGGCGGAAATATCGTCTCTAAGTTGCACAGCAACTCCGGCACTAGTTCATGCAGCTTCTGAATAATCAGGGGACATACTTGCTTAGCACAGAGCGTGCGGAAGAAATGGCTCAACTCCGCGAGCACTCGCCAGACACTGTCGGGGAGATACCCTCGAACCATCACCGGTAGCAGCCGCTCAATCCATATATGATAGTCGTGACTCTTGAGCCCGGTGACTTTTCCGATTGTATATTGACTCCCTTACTTATATTCGAACAATAGCCATCAGGGAACATCACGACGAATTTGAGCCAATGGAATGCCTCAGACTTTGCATACTATTAAGGCAGAAGTCAGCATGCGGCTTGAACCAGTTCTTTTGACGGCCTTCAGGAGGCTTCATGTGCATTCTCTCCCTATCACAGAGCTTCTTAACATCAACTCTAGCCTTAACATTATCCTTCGACTTCTCAGGAATGTTCAGGACTGTGTGAAAGAGGGACTCTCCAACATTCTTTTCGGTGTGCATCACATCGATGCTATGGGGAAGTTCGAGGTCCTTGTAATATTCGAGTTGCGTCAAGCCTGCCACGTGAGTCCAGTTGTGCGCCACACCATATCCCACATATCGTGGGCCTTTTCCCTGGGCAGGCACGAGAGCACTTAGCTCGGCGTCAACAGCTGCACCATCGAAAGTTGGTATCGCTTTTTCTTCACGCTCAACTCTGCCCTTCTTGAAGTTCTTTTTGTCTTCTCTAAACGATGCCCTCTTTTGAGGAACTTTCGATGTGTGTCAAACGCGGAATACTTCCGTCCCGCCGTTAGCCACATGAACTCAAGTCGGTTCCTGCACACTGGGCATGGCCACTTACCAGCTGTACACCATCCGCAGAATAGGGCGTACCCGGGCATGTCATGCATGGAATTGTGATACCAAACTTTCATCAAGAAGTTTGTCTTCGATGCACGATCATATGTCAACGTCCCGTGGTGCCAAGAGTGGTTCAGATCATCCACAATTGGCTGCATGTACACACTTAAATTCTTCCCCGGATATTCAGGACCTGGAATGATCAGCGAGAGGAATATGGTCTTCTTTGCATTAGGGCTCCAGGAGGGAGATTGAGCGGAATAACAAACACGGGCCAGCAGCTGTACGAGGTAGTCGACAAACCATATGGATTGAATCCATCGGTTGCTATCGCGATTCTCACGTTTCGAGCATCTGCTGCCTCATCGGGGTGGTTCGCATCAAAGTTCTTCCATGCCGTACCATCAGATGGATGTCCCATCAATTCCCGGTCGTGCTCATCCTTGTATCTCTTCCCCGTTTTGTGCCATTGCATCTGTGTGGCAGACTCTTTGTTCATGTAAAGCCGCTTGATTCTTTGTATGAATGGGAGGTAACGAAGAATCTTAACGGCGACATTTGACTGCGTCTTCGTACCATCGGCTCCTTTTACCACATGATACCTAGAGGCCTTACACAAGATACAGTACTTGTCATTGGCAAACTGTTTCCAAAACAAAAGGCATCCTTTTGGACAACAATCTATCTTCTGATAATCCATGCTGAGATCTCGCAGGATTTTCTTCGTTTCGTACATGCTTTGAGGCAGACAATGCCCTTCAGGCAACAGGTTACCAGTTGTTTGCAGATGCGCTTCAAAGCATGAACGGGTGCTGCCATACTGGAGCTTGTTGGCTAGTGCTTGCGAGATGGCATCGAGCTGAGAAACTTTTGCACCCTCGTACAGAGGCCTCTGAGACGAGGCCATCATATCAAAGAAGGCCTTCGCGGTTGGCTCTGGGTCCTCTGGTTGACGCGGTTCCTCCGGTTCACGCGGTTCCTCCGGTTCTGGAGGTTCCTCCGGTTCCTCCTGTGATGGTGGCGAATCTGGCATGTCGCCAGCACGGAGATCATCTAGCCAGTTTCTAATCCCATCATCTTCATTGCCATTGATCCGCTGCCGCATCACCCTGCCACTCTCGCGCTCGTACTCATCAAAGTTGACTGTCGTCACGAAGTTCGGCATATACCCACGAGAGAAGAGGTGTTTAATCATATCATCCTTTCCCTGACGTGTACGAAACTTGCAACGAGGGCAAGGGCACTGTCCACGAGCGCCTGACTCTGAACCCTTACGCGCTAACTCCTTCACTAACAAATGCGTCTTCCATACCCACTCATCTGTTTTGTCAACCAAACTAGTTCGGCCACTGTACATCCACCCATTATCTGCCATCCTCTGCTGCTTTACTGTGAGCCAAATAATAATAACATGAAATTAAATGCATCATATTTTTATTTTCTTGCATGCAATGTCACCATTTTATTACGGCCAAATTTTATCTTTTACAACATGCAAGGGTTCACATACACTTCTAATAGGTAGGGGCCTATCCCGCCCGAGTACGTGTAGATCGAGTCGTGTCCCATGTTCTACCCCGACCCGAGACGGAATTTCGGCAGCACCTCCCCGCTGTTCTTCAGAATACACGTCTCGAGCTTGTCAAGCCGAGAGGGTGTGCATCCGAAGAACAACAGGGAGGTGCTGCCGAAATTCCGTCTCAGGAAGGGGTAGAACGTGGAACACGACCCGATCTACACGTACTCGGACTGTCCAACAGGACAACCCGGAAGTGTTACGGTTATAAATATGCAAAGATGGACAATCCTGCATATTTATAAATTTGTAACCCTTCCGGATGGGATCTGACTCGGGTTACGCGACTGACTTGGTGATCTAGACCAAAATAAACCTATGCAGCAAGAGAGGCGAAAGATTTATACCCTCGAAGCGTGATCGGTGGCCGGAGAAGGTCGAGGACGTGCTCCGGAAGAGGGCGACAAAACAAAGGGCACCGAGGCGGCCCCTCCTCAGCTGGAGAAGCCGCGACGACGCGCGGGACCGACGGTGCTGGCTGGCGGGAAGCTACGTCATCTAAAAAGTACAAACAATCGAAATATATAAGCAAATATCCCTCCATTTTACCTAATAATTAAACATAAAACAGAATAAACCATAGAACGATGTAACCATATTAGCTAAACATAACACATATAGACAAGTAGCACAATAATACATAGGTAGCATGTATGATAAGTCTAGCAGTACAACAGGTAGCAAGATAAGTCTAGTAGTACGACAGGTAGGATGATAGACATCCTAAACTCGACTCGCGCCGGTGTCAGTGACGTCGTCCAAGCGGTCCCAACAAGAGGACAGGCTGCTGCTAGAGTCCTCGCCCTGCTGCTGCGTGCCGGAGGGGCCGGCCTCGCCCTGCCCGCGCTGCTGCCGGCTCTCGCTGAAGACCTGGTACTGGACCGCCATCACCTGGGGATCAAGGAGGAGATCCTTGACCAAGGGGTCATCCTCCTCGCGCTGGTGGCGCGCCCTGAGCAGCCTCTCTGCCTGCCGGTGCTCCCTCTCCTCGGCCTTCGTCGCGATCCTCATGCCATCTGGCGCTAACATATGCGCCACGCTCCGCTCATCCTCAAAGTTGAGGATCGCTCTCGCCCCAAAGTGCTGGACCGCCGCGCAGTCGTAGGCGCGGGCCGCCTGCCACGGGCACCTGAAAGTACCAAGCTGGATCTTCCTGTGATCCACTGTGATCTGAGCTGCCCAAGTCGGGATCTTCGTGGTCTCCGGTGAACACCACGAAACTTTCGCTCCGGCTCCGACATGATACTTAGTTAAGTAAAAGCATTTGATACAGGGGTTAGTCATATATGAAATGAATATATGAAAAATAATTGTCAACAACATTTTATTTGCTACATCTATCCCTAAAATCATTTTGTTATTTTCTATTTTCAACAACATTTTATTTGCTACATCTATCCCTAAATCATTTTGTTATTTTCTATTTTCTACCACAAAATTTCCATCTATAATTTCTACTCCTAAAATCATGTTGTATTTAGACTCTTGTGGCGTCCATGATCGTAGGGAGAGACATAGTTGAACGGCCAAGTCCTTTACCTCCTTGATTATTTTGCATGTGTTGCGTTATTAATCATTATTATGGGAGCAAAAACTTTGTTACTGGTTATTTCTTTGAAAATGTTCACAATTTAGTAAACCTAACACCAAACCATCCCGCATTAAGATAATAAGACCCATCCAACACTTCCCTAAATACAACATTCTTTTGTACTAAATGAACAATTATTATAACATGGATTTTGATGAACAAAATCTAATTTACAGTGGACAATACTACATTTACAGTGGATAATTTCTACTCCTAAAATCCCTAAATCTAAAATCCCTAAAATCCTACTCCTAAAATCCCTAAAATCCTATAATTTCCATCTATAATTTCTACTCCTAAAATCCTACTCCTAAAATCCCTAAATCTAAAATACACAGAAAATAGGGGAGGGGGCGGGGAGTACCTGGCGGCGAGGTCGGGGGAGGCGCGGCGAGGTCGGGGTCGGAGCGCCGCGGCGAGGTCGGGGTCGGACGGCTAGAGGCGGCGGCGGCGGCGAGGTCGGGGGAGGCGCGGCGCGGCGAGGTCGGGGTCGGACGGCTAGAGGCGGCGGCGGAGGAGGAGGACGGGTGGGGCGGCCGGCGGCGGAGGAGGACGGGTGGCGCGGCCGGGTGTCGGGGGAGGACGGCTAGAGGCGGCGGCCGGCGGAGGAGGACGGGTGGGGCGTGCGGGGTTGGACAGTGGATAAGGTGCGGGAGTTGGTGGCTGCGGTAGCTTAGTAGATAAGGTGGACATACGCCGACGGCTTTGACCTACGCCGACGGCTCTTTTTTCTTTTTTTCATATTATTTAATTTCAATATTGTAAACCATTAGAATTTATTACATTATAAATTTGTAGAGTTTTATTTTAATTTATTTTATTATATCGTATGACCACACACAAATTTTTGAGTGATTCCGGCACTCTAGCTATCCGGTTTTATTGAAACCGTAGTCCGGTGGGACCCGCATATCTACCCCCGAGCTTGGACATTTGAAACACACAACACACTTGTATACATATGGTATGGCACAACCTAGATTTTGGTGGGGTTCCGACGCTCCGGGGCCCCGCATCGGCGAAACCCTGAATCCGCTGGAAAAACCCTAACGTTTTCGTCTACCCCCATAGACGTGCGTCGAAAGGGGGTACGCCAGTGGACTTTTTGCTTGGTTGTGTTAGGTTAGGCCATAGGAAGGTGAGAAACCAAAGTCTACCCCAAATCAACACAAGATTCCATCCGGTTCTCCCGAAACGGGAGTTTCCACCTCTAAGTGCAGAAACTCACTAGAGAGAAAGTGAAGCCGGTGAAGCCGGTCACACCCCGTAGTAGGATCTTGCACATTTACAACACACAACACACTTGTATACATATGGTATGGCACAACCTAGGTTTTGGTGGGGTTCCGACGCTCCGATGCCCCGCTTCGGCGAAACCCCGAATCCGCTGGGAAAACCCTAACGTTTTCGTCTACCCCCATAGACGTGCGTCGAAAGGGGGTAGCCCAGTGGACTTTTTTGCTTGGTTGTGTTAGGTTAGGCCATAGGAAGGTGAGAAACCAAAGTCTACCCCAAATCAACACAAGATTCCATCCGGTTCTCCCGAAACGGGAGTTTTCACCTCTAAGTGCAGAAACTCACTAGAGAGAAAGTGAAGAGCCGGTGAAGCCGGTCACACCCCGGAGTAGGATCTTGCACATTTACAACACACAACACACTTGTATACATATGGTATGGCACAACCTAGGTTTTGGTGGGGTTCCGACGCTCCGATTCCCCGCTTCGGCGAAACCCCGAGTCCGCTGGGAAAACCCTAACGTTTTCGTCTACCCCCATAGACGTGCGTCGAAAGGGGGTAGCCCAGTGGACTTTTTTGCTTGGTTGTGCTAGGTTAGGCCATAGAAAGGTGAGAAACCAAAGTCTACCCCAAATCAACACAAGATTTCATCCGGTTCTCCCGAAACGGGAGTTTCCACCTCTAAGTGCAGAAACTCACTAGAGAGAAAGTGAAGCCGGTGAAGCCGGTCACACCCCGGAGTAGGATCTTGCACATTTACAACACACAACACACTTGTATACATATGGTATGGCACAACCTAGGTTTTGGTGGGGTTCCAACGCTCCGGGGCCCCGCTTCGGCGAAACCCCGAATCCGCTGGGAAAACCCTAACGTTTTTGTCTACCCCCATAGACGTGCGTCGAAAGGGGGTACGCCAGTGGACTTTTTTGCTTGGTTGTGTTAGGTTAGGCCATAGGAAGGTGAGAAACCAAAGTCTACCCCAAATCAACACAAGATTCCATCCGGTTCTCCCGAAACGGGAGTTTTCACCTCTAAGTGCAGAAACTCACTAGAGAGAAAGTGAAGCCGGTGAACCCGGTCACACCCCGGAGTAGGATCTTGCACATTTACAACACACAACACACTTGTATACATATGGTATGGCACAACCTAGGTTTTGGTGGGGTTCCGACGCTCCGATGCCCCGCTTCGGCGAAACCCCGAATCCGCTGGGAAAACCCTAACGTTTTCGTCTACCCCCATAGACGTGCGTCGAAAGGGGGTAGCCCAGTGGACTTTTTTGCTTGGTTGTGTTAGGTTAGGCCATAGGAAGGTGAGAAACCAAAGTCTACCCCAAATCAACACAAGATTCCATCCGGTTCTCCCGAAACGGGAGTTTCCACCTCTAAGTGCAGAAACTCACTAGAGAGAAAGTGAAGCCGGTGAAGCCGGTCACACCCCGGAGTAGGATCTTGCACATTTAAAACACACAACACACTTGTATACATATGGTATGGCACAACCTAGATTTTGGTGGGGTTCCGACGCTCCGATGTCCCGCTTCGGCGAAACCCCGAATCCGCTGGGAAAACTCTAGCGTTTTCGTCTACCTCCATAGACGTGCGTCGAAAGGGGGTACGCCAGTGGACTTTTTTGTTTGGTTGTGTTAGGGTAGGCCATAGGAAGGTATTTTACATGTGTTATTTTCATTTATTTTACATGTATATGTTGTAGGGTTGGGTTCCGGGAAACTCGAACCGTTATTTTACGGGGTGGGATACTGAAATTGGGAGGGAAATTGTAGGTCCAATATATATATATAAAATTATAACTATATTAAATATTATATAGAGAAATAAATAAATAAATATTATATAGAGAAATAAATAAAAAAAGGTTCATCTATACGCCGACGGCCGCCGTCGGCGTTGAAGTACACGTGTACGCCGACGGCCCGCTGGACGTTCCGTCACGGCGTCCTTTTGTACGCCGACGGCACGGTTTACGCCGACGGCTGCCGTCGGCCTTACATGGATACGCCGACGGCGCTTCGTACGCCGACGGCTGTGTGGGCGGCTGCCCTAGCTCGTAATGTACGCCAACGGCCCCAACATTTAGCCGTCGGCGTACAGTACGGCCGTCGCCGTAGTGTGGCATTCCCGTAGTGCCACAGATCACAATCTAGCAGATTATACCCTTGGATCTTTTCCATTCCAAACTTGCTATTTCTGCTAGCTCTCCATGGTTAACCAAGGAGATTATGTACTACCCCTCGACCTCGGTTGGAGCTTTGAGAGCACTCGACACGTATGTAGGGATATACATATATACAATGATGGAGATACCCGGAGCACGCGCCCTTCTACCTGGAAGGGAGCACTGTTATGTTAGCCTTTGGGAACACACAAAGGAAGCAAGTGGATATGACAGATGCCGATTGACGCTTTTGCTTCGATGGTTATACATTCTCGGATGCTTGTTAATTTATTTGGGCGGTCGACAGAGTATTTTGCAACAGGTTCTGGCTGTATCATTGGAGGAGAAGTGAAGCAAAAGGAGTAGACGCCATTTGTGCGTCACCTCGCGCCACACACACACGTTGACACTCAAGTGAACAAAATACTGAACATAAATACTGAAAGTGAACAAAATGTAAAAGTTAACAAAATACTGAAAGTTTACCCGTGCACAAGGAGTTTTACCCGAAGTCGATCTGAACAGAGTAGCAGCTATAGTAGCACTGAACATATATAATCAGACGTTCAGATAAATGAGCATGAGAGGAGCTAGCCAGGCACCTTTTTTCCAGTTGAAGTGAGATAATTTGATTTGCCGGTCTTATCATGGTCGAACTCATGCTGGTCTTATCAAATCGATCGATCGGGACCATCCGGCCTTGGCCCAGCTCCTGCACTCCAGCTTGAACGGCACCTTTGAAGCACACACTTCTGCCTGCGCGTGCAAAATTGGGTCGACATGACAGATCGGATGGCATCATCACCACTCCAAAGAAACGCGGCGCGACCGGCCGGCCCCACACTTTATCCACTTGCATGCCTTGATCATAACTTGCCCGAACGGGCTGTAACTTTTGAACTTCCCTTTGCTTGATCAAAGTGCTCGATGATCAGTACCTGTGCTCCTGTAACTTGCCCTTTTTGGCAGGTGCTCGCTCGGGCGGCCGAGATACATAATGCCGCCCAGCGCCGCCGCGACAACCACGCAGCGCAAGGCGAGTAATGCGCGGCCACCACCCCGGCCCTCGCCGGCATAGATCACACGGCTTCGGCCGATAGAGTTGCGCATATTGTTTAAGCTGCGACTCTTCGACTGGGTTAAGGAGCATTCTGTCTGTGCACGCCTAACTGAACTTTCAGCGCCGTGCCTTGAGCAACGTACATACTACTACGTGATAGTGGTACCTCACGTCTCTGTCGCTCCAACGTTGGGAGGTGGTTAGCTCAACTCGCGGTAAGAACCTGTATTTTACCAATCACAACAATCTCCGGCCAACCAGGCCAAATTGTGTGCGCCTCGATCAGTGCCGGGAACAAGTTGCCACCACTGATCTCGCCTCCGATGCCAGTCCAGAATTGGAACGAAATTGTGGGTCTGTGGCTACTTCGGTGGAATTTGGTTGTGGATTTTTTTTGGGGGGACATTTCTGGAAGCTAAGCCGAACAACTGGCGGGTCCGGTACCATATGTAACTCAACACTCATCGTCCGCTAGAACTACAAGTTCTGTGGAGGAAAAAACAGAGAGAGAGAGAGAGAGTTCAAACCAGGTTCAGTTTTACAGAATAATTCTCATATTTTTTTCTCCAAGTGCTGGCCCTTGGGCTAGTCTTCTTGCATAAAGATCGGCCTCGTGTATCTCCTGTCTTCTTTCGACCCGCTTCTTTAGGGTGTGTTCGGTTGGAGGCATGAGGTAGAATGTAATGGGTCCGTCCTGCACCTGGGTCATATTCTTGTGTTCGGTTGAAGAGGGAACCAGAACCAACTGATTCTCAGAAAAGGAATATACCTCTGATATGCTGAACGCACCGATTCCTCCAAATCGGAGGAATCACTTGGTTCCTGGTCTCTTTTAGCGATAAAAAAAGAAAACTGCAGATCCTCGTCGACGCCGCAGCTCTTCCGCCCCTCGTAGCTCTTCCGCCCCTCGGTTCGTTCACCGGCACTCGGTTCGTGGTCACTTGGTTCACCGGCGCCGTAGCTCTTCCGCCCCTCGTCGGCGCCGCAGATCCTCCGGCAACTGAGTTCGCCGGAGTCGCAGATCCAGCGGGACAGTGGCGCACGGCGCAGGGGCGCGCCGGCGGCCGGCGCGGAGTGGAGCGAGGCGCCCTCGCCACGGGAGCCGACGGGGACGGACGGTGGGCAACCTCAAGGCGACGGGACGGGCGGGAGCCGCGGGAGCCGCAGGGACATCAAGCCCGACAACCTCCTCGTCGACGAGCACGGGAACCTCAAGGTCGCCGACTTCGGGCTCTCCGCCCACGCCGACACGAACCGTGGGTTACGACGGCGCCTCGTCCTCTTCGTGCTCGCCGCCGGCCGCAAGCCATTCCGCGACGACGACTTCATCACCCTCTACCGCACCTCCTCCAACCGAACCCGGCGCACCGGATCACGCTGCCGCAGATCATGGAGCCGACGGGGACGGGAGGTGAGCTGAACCGATTCCATTCCCTTCCATCTCTCCAACCGAACACTAAAATGGAATCATCTCATTCCACATAATTCTAGAACCGAACATGGGGATGGAATCGACCCGTTCCCTGGAATGGAATCATGACATTCCATTCCATTTGGTTCTCAAACCGAACACACCCTTAATGCCCAACAACTTGGTGAGGGGCAAATCCGGGAGATCCTTTACGTCGCCTCGAGGCGACCGTTCAAAGACAGCATCGCCTACTCGGAGCTCATAATGGGCTCGGCCCATTTTCCGGCGCCTAACTGTTTTGAACTGTGACGACCGATCGCGTACTATATTAGTAGCTTGCTTCACTGTTTCTTCGTGGCGCGTGTCGCCTACTATTAGTAGCTTGCTCCAATGTTTCTGGCAAAAATAGTTAAATTATGGGTAAAACTTTTTCGTACTATTTCGCCCAGTCGTCAAGTGCCAGAACAAAAATGTATCTTTAAATACTATCTATTGAATACATACACAATAGACTACTAACAAAGTTTGTCCGAATACATTTTTGGTATTTGAACGCCTGAAAAAAAGTTAGAACGGAGAGATAGATTTTAACGATTCTCGAAACATGGATATTACCGCGTAAACATAAACTATGTTTAAACAATTTTCAAAAGTGAATAGAAACTATGTTTCTCCGCGTCCATTTTTCGTGGCGTGTGTTTTACGCGCGTCCGTGTTCGATCGTTCGAATCAGTTTGTAGTTACGCGTGTAACCTGTTTTCTTTTTCTTGTTTTCTCTTTCAGTTTTACCATGAAGCACATAGAAACATGAAACATGAAGGTGAAAGTACACATGCTATTCACCTGATTTTTATTTGAAGTTGGAGTAGACACTCTATTTTAAAAGAGAGTAAATCTTGAACACATGATTTCTGAGAGATGAAAAGTTACGAACACATGGAATAGTGTCAGAACATAACTGAAAAGTTACGAACACATGGAATTGTTTTCTCTTTCTTTTTAAAATCTATTTTTGAACGGTTTTTAAAAATGAATAGAAAATGGGTTTGAAAACGGAAACAAATTTTGCACAATTTTAAAAAGTGAAAAAAGGTCTATGATCGAAATCTATTTTTGAACGATTCTAAAAAATAAACAGAAAAAATGGGGTTGAACGGAAATTGGTATTGAACGATTTTAAAAAGTGAAAAAAGGTCGATGAACGAAAATCTATTTTTGATCGATTTTAAAATAAATGAACAGAAAAAATGTATGTTGAAACAAAAACTATTTTTGAACAATTTTAAAAGTGAACAAAAAAGTGCATAAACGAAATCTATTTTTAAACGATTTTAAAAAATAAACAGAAAAATGGGGTTGAACGGAAATTGGGTTTGAACGATTTTAAAAAATGAACAGAAAATGGGTGTGAACGGAAAATCTTTTTGAACGATTTTAAAAGTGAACAGAAAAAGACCGGTGAACGAAAATATTTTTCAATGATTTTAAAAAATGAACAAAAAAAATGGGGTGAACGGAAACTATTATTGAACGATTTTAAAAGTGAACAAAAAAACAGGTGAACGAAAATTATTTTTGAAAGATTTTAAAAAATGAACACAAATTGGGTGTGAACGGAAAGTCTTTTTGAACGATTTTAAAAGTGAACAAAAAAGCCGGTGAACGAAACCTATTTTTGAACGATTTTAAAAATGAACAGAAAAAATGGGGGGTGAACGGAATCTTTTTTTGAACAATTTTAAAAGTGAACAAAAATTTGAGCGATTTTATAAAATGAACAGAAAATGGGTGTGAACGGAAACTATTTTTGAACGATTTTAAAAGTGAACAGAAAAGGCCGGTAACGAAACCTATTTTTTTAACGATTTTAAAGTGAACAAATTTTGAATTTGATCAAAATTCGAATTGGATTTTTTTTTGAATTTGAACAAACTTTAAATCGGAACAAATTTCAAATCGGAACAGATTTTGAAGTTAAACAAAAATCGAAATCTGAACAATTTTTAAAATCGGGACAAATTTCAAATTGGAACAAATTTCGAATTTGAACACAAATCAAATCTGAACAAATTTTAATTTGAACATTTTCGAAATTAATTTTTTCGAAAGAAAACGAAAAGAACAAGAAAAGGAAAACAGAAGAAAAAGAAAAAGAAAAAGAAAAAGAAAAGGAAAAACGGAAACAGAAACAGAAACAGGAAATGGAAAGAAACGCCGACCGGGCCGGCCCACCAGCGTCGCCGTCAGCGCATCCTTCAGGCGACGCGCGCCCGAAGCATCGCCTGCGGGCGATGTATAGGGTTTGCCGGAAAATCCTAGTCAAATCCTATACATCGCTCATTAGCGACGCATTTCGCTTGGTTCGCCTGAAGCATTATTTACTGGGCCAGGCCCATTTAGTTCCCGAAAGGTTCCTTTTATCCTTCCACGGTTTCGAGGCGAGAAGGAAAGACGCTGTTTACGCGGAATATTTACGTTTCTTTTCTCCTCCGCTGTTCTGCTGCCGATCCGTTTCTTCTGAAGTTTCCACTCCTTGGATTCATCGGTGGAGAACGACTTGATCCGTTTCTGTGTAGCTATTCTTCAGTCCATCATGAGCTTAGTTCCTGAGTATTTTTACTATCTCGGAATATTTCTGTGCATGTGCGTTAGGTCTGTGTAGCTATTCTTCAATCCATCGTGAGCATAGTCCCTGAATATTTTTGTGCCTGTAAGTTAGGTCTTTGTAGATATTCTTCTATCCATGTTGAAGCTTTTGAATGTATCAATCCCATGCTCACTATATTGTGATATTCACTATTTTTCTGTTCACTTTTAAAATCGTTCAAAAATAGTTTCCGTTCACCGATTTGTTATGTTCACTTTTAAAATCATCCAAAAATAGTTTTTGTTCACCGACCTTTTTTTTCACTTTTAGATTCGTTCAAAAATAGATTCTGCTCATCGACCTTTTATGTTCATTTAAATATCATGCAAACATAATATCTGTTCACTCAAAAATCGTTCAAACATACTTTTTGTTTATCCTTTTTATATTCACTTTAAAATCGTTCAAAAATAGTTTCCGTTCATCGACCTTTTCTGTTCACTTTTAAAATCGTTCAAAAATAGTTTATGTTCCAGGGTCTTTTTTGTTCACATAAAAGTCGTGCAAGCAAAAGTATATGTTCACTTAAAAATCACTCAAACATAGTTTATGTTCATTGTTAAAATCTTTCAAAAATAGTTTATGTTTACTGACTTTTTATGTTCACTTTTAAAATCGTTCAAAAAATAGTTTGTGTTCACCAACCTTTTTTTGTTCACTTTTAGAATTGTTCAAAAATAGATTCTGCTCACCGACCTTTTCTGTTCACTTAAAAATTGTGCAAACATAATATATGTCCACTCAAAAATCGTTCAAACATATTTTTTGTTTACCCTTTTTTATGTTCACGTTAAAATCGTTTAAAAATAATTTCCGTTCACCGACCTTTTTTTGTTCCCTTTTAAAATTGTTTAAAAATAGTTTCTGTTCACGGGTCGTTTTTGTTCATTTAAAGATCGTGCAAACATAATATCTGTTCACTTAAAAATCGCTCAAACATAGTTTATGTTCACCCTTTTTATGTTCACTTTTAAATCATTCAAAAATAATTTTTGTTTACCGACTTTTTATGTTCACTTTTAAAAACGTTCAAAAATAGTTTATGTTCACCGACCTTTTTCCGTTCACTTAAAAATCAGGCAAACTATTCACTTAAAAATCTTTCAAAAATAGTTTCCGTTCACTTTTAAAATCGTTTAAAAATAGTTTCTAATCACCAACCTTTTTCTGTTCACTTAAAAATCAGGCAAACTATTAACTTAAAAATACTGTGAAATTTATCTCTATATTCTGAGTTCAAAAAACACCTTTTCCCGGCATAACTTCTGTGTACACTCAGTACAGTACTCTCTCTACATTTCACTAGTTGAAGTTTCAGAAACGCCTCTGGACAAACATTTATTAGTACAGTCTATACGATCTGTGAGCATAAGCTAGTACTACTGATGGAAACAGTACGATCAGTTGCAATAACTCAAATCCAGTACGAAGCAGAACCAATACGCAACAGTCCGTCGTGGTCGAGCCAGCAGCAGGCATATGGGCTGAGCCCAATAAGCACTGCTAGTGAGCGACGTGGGCATGGTTTGTCGCCTCAAAGCGATGCATAGGAGCTCCCCAAATCGGAAATTCCTATATTCCGCGGTACGCGGACGCTACAAACGTACGCGTACCCAATGTCGCTCGTTTTGGGCCGGCCCAATACATACGTTACTTGTTGCTGCCCGTGCATCCTCTTCTGATTCGTCCTTTTACCGGGATTTTGTGCGATGTTCTTTGCTTTTTCTGTTTCGATCTTTTGACCAGTTTTTCGTCATGATTTCTTTTTTCTTTGGATATTTTCCTTTTCTGCTTCTTTCTTATTTTTTAGTTTTTTCTGCTTCTTTCTTCTTTCTATTCCCTTTTTCTGTTTCCTCTTTTGTTTCTTTTTTTCTATTACTAGTTGACATGTACGTGCAACGCACGTGAAACAATTTACAAGTGTACCCGATGTTGGACTCCATGTCGGGTTATTGTCACCCAAGAAAACCAGACTTGCATTTGAAAGTGGTTAGTGTGAAAGACACCGTTCCCGTTAGAATCTAGTGGGCAGCGGCCGGAAATTCGTAGTTATTATGCTTGGTTTGGATGAAGTTCACAAACAAATCAGTCTATTAATTCCAGCCGTCCATATCTCCTTCTCTACTTTCTTGCACGAAACCATTGGAGGCCTAGAAAGCCTAGAAACACTAATTTAAACAAATATACATCCTCCAGATCAGCAAAGAAAATAAGAAATACTGATAATTAAGAGATTAGTGACCTAATCCTTTGGGTGAAAGACGAAATGAAACGGTAGATATTACACATGAAAAAATATGAGCAGATTAATTAACATGCACTACCTAGTACTGGAGAATCGTAAAACACATTTAAATTCTAACAAGAATGATATATCTTTCTAAATCGCATTAAACAGAACATTAATGTATTTCAGCACGTTCGCTCCCACCCCTCCCTTCCCCACCAAACCATCCAACCCCTCTCCGGCGCCGCCGCCCCCCCCTCCCTCGCGCGGCCATGAGCCGTGTCGTCCTCTCCGACTCCGACGACAGCGCGTCCTCGGTCACCTCCCGCCTCCCTCCCCGGCAGATGCTCCGCTCTGAGATTGTGGCGCCGTCGGGTCGCCAGATCGGTGCCAATGGGTGGGCGGCCGGTGCTGGCTCCAGCCGTGCACCGCCGCCTGCTGCGGCAGCCGACTTTGGCCGGGTGGCTGGTGCTGGCTCCGGCCGTGCACCGCCACCGGCTGCGGCCACCGAGGCCCCTTGGCAGCACCAGCGCCGGCGTCGGCCTACGCGGCGCCCGCATGTAAGCCGAAACTTTAATTTAAAGAATCTTGGCAACACTTAGATTCAACAACCATGAGACATCCATGAAACGCCATGAACATACCTTGTTCTAAACTAGCACTTGACATGATGTCTTTCTTCCTTTCTCTATCTCTATCTTTAATCGTTCTTCCAATGGATGAAGAACTATACGTGTATGTGCTATGACGTTTGCTCTTCCTTTCGACAGCGCTTCCGCTGTCAGTAGCAATGTGACCCTCTCCTTTTAGGCAGCGCTTCCGCTGCTAGCCTTGCGACGAAAATCGTCGCAAGTTGAGAGCGTGTGGAACTGGTAGAAGCAGCAGCCCTTTTATAGCCCTGGATGTCGGTGATTCGAACTGACGCGTCGTTTCGCGAGCGAGCGCGTCTCCGCAGACCGACTGGACGTGACTCTTCAGAGCAGTAACTGCACGTTTTAGAAAACGTAGCGAGTACGTTTCCTGCCGAAACGCCGTGCCCGTCCAAGGAGTCATGCATGCTTCCGATCGATCCATGCATAGTACATGCATGCACACGATCGATCAGCCAGCTTTGTACTTAAATATGCACTTATACAAACAACCTTTTACATGATTATTAGAGAGAGAAAAGAGGGAATTAAAACCCAGATTTTAATCTATTATTTCTAGCAACCATCATACTAGAACCTTTAATTAAAATCACTCTATAATTTACATTGGCCACATAAATATTCTTACATTCTCCCACTTGGCCGATGTAAAGATTTGACGATTCACTTAAAAACTTTAAGTGTACACTATAATGTGAAATTATCAAATCATCGTTGAGATGGAACTAAGTCATAGGGATCATGGCGGTTGCAAGTCTTTATCGACAAGATTCCTTCCATGTATCACAAATAACTTAAATCACAATTTTATTATTAAGGGAAATTATTTTCTTTAATATTATTCTCTAACACAATAATTGTATACAACCCAATGAGAATAAATGAAGCACAAATGCAAACTTTTATTGAATTCACGGTGTTCCAATTACAAGCAACAATCGTACATATACATGTATATACACATCAAGCTAACAAGGACTTATCAATGATACCCATCCTAATGACATGCCCATTAAATGTCTTGGGTGGTAAACCTTTAGTCAGCGGATCCGCGATCATCAGTTCTGTACCAATATGCTCAATAGACACCTTCCTTTTCTGCACTTCCTCTTTAACAGACAAGAACTTCAAATCCATGTGCTTTGCACCCTTTGAATACTTGTCATTCTTTGAAAAGAAAACAGCCGCCGAATTATCACAATAAATTCGTAAAGGCCTTTCTATATTGTCCACAAGGCTGAATCTTGTGACAAAATTTCGCAACCATAATGCTTGAATAGTGGCCTCAAAACAAGCCACAAACTCAGCTTCCATAGTTGAAGTAGCAATTATGGATTGCTTCGAACTCTTCCATGAGACTGCTCCTCCAGCCAATAAAAACACATAGCCAAAAGTAGACTTCCTTGTGTCAATGCAGCCAGCATAGTCCGAATCACAATATCCCAATACTTCAAGATGATTCGATCTTTTATAGGTAAGCATATATTCTTTGGTGCCTTGTAAGTACCTAAGAATTTTCTTTGCAGCTTTCCAATGATCTATCCCCGGATTACTTTGATATCGCCCCAGCATTCCTACGGCGAAACTAATATCCGGTCGAGTACATGTCGAAGCATACATTAGGCTCCCAACAACCGACGCATATGGAATTGATTCCATTGCCTTCTGTTCCATATCATTCTTGGGACATTGCATTGTACTAAATTTATCCCCTTTCTGAATTGGAACCGGCCCTGGGGAGCATTTATCCATTCCAAATCTCTCTAAGACTTTATTGATGTATCCTTTCTGAGACAATCCTAGTAGTCCTTCTTTTCTGTCACGGAATATTTCTATCCCAATGACGTAGGACGCCTCTCCCAAATCCTTCATTTCAAAACTTTTAGAGAGAAACTTCTTAACATCATGCAACAAAGATTTATCATTCGCAGCAAGCAGTATATCATCAACATAAAGGATTAATATTATGAACTTGCTCCCACTGACCTTCATGTATATACACCGATCAACAGTGTTTTCTACGAAACCGTATGACGTAATGGTATCATTAAACTTTATGTACCATTGTCGGGAAGCTTGTTTCAACCCATATATTGACTTCTTTAATTTACATACATGATTTTCCTTTTCTGGAGTTTTAAAACCTTCCGGTTGGTCCATATATACTTCCTCCTCTAAATCTCCATTCAAGAAGGCGGTCTTTACGTCCATTTGGTGAAGCTCCAAATCATAGTGTGCTACTATTGCCATAATAATTCGTAATGAATCCTTCTTAGAAACAGGAGAGAAGGTTTCTTTATAGTCAATGCCATCTTTCTGAGTGTAACCTTTGGCAACTAGTCTAGCTTTATGTCTTTCAATATTGCCCTTAGAATCGCGTTTGGTCTTAAAAACCCATTTACAACCAACTCGTTTCTTTTCTTTAGGCAATTCGACCAATTCCCAGACTTCATTGTCATCCATTGATTTCAACTCCTCTTTCATTGCATTAAACCATTTTTCAGAATCATTACATTCCATGGCTTTCTTAAATGAGACAGGATCTTTATCAATACTCAAGTCACATCCATGTTCCACCGAGTATACCACATAATCATCTGGGATGGCAGACCTTCTTTGCCTTAAAGACCTTCGTAATGTGGTATCCTCTTGTTGAACATTTTCATCTGTTGCTTGAATACTGTTAGTCGGTTCTTGAGGTTGGACAGTCTCAGAGGAAATATTTGCACTATAATTTTCCTCTGGAGTTTCATTAATGTTTACACTTCGTGGAACATCACTCCCACTGGTTTGTCCATTCTCAATAAATCGAGCATTCCCTGACTCTACTATCCTCGTACTATGGTTAGGACAATAAAATCTATACCCATAAGATCGTTCCGAATAGCCGATGAAATTTCCACTAATGGTCCTTGCATCGAGCTTCTTTTCATGTGGATTATATATCCTTACTTCAGCAGGGCATCCCCAGACATGAAGATGCCTTAAGCTAGGCCTCTTTCCCGTCCACAGTTCATAAGGTGTCTTAGGAACTGACTTACTAGGAACCCTGTTTAGTAAATATATTGCAGTCTTTAATGCATGCATCCACAATGATAATGGTATAGAACTAAAACTCATCATGCTCCTGACCATTCCCATAAGAGTACGATTTCTTCTTTCGGATACACCATTCTGTTGAGGTGTTCCAGGCATAGTGTATTGAGCACTAATACCCCGATCCTCAAGAAACTTTGCAAACGGACCTGGACATCGTCCATTTTCTGTATATCTACCATAATATTCACCACCTCTATCAGATCTCACGGCTATAACTTTCTTACCATGCTGCCTTTCAACTTCATTTATGAATATCTCTAATATATTCACTGATTGAGACTTTTCATGCAGCATGTAGACATAGCCATATCGTGAGAAGTCATCGGTAAAAGTGATAAAATATTTTTCACCACCCCAAGTCGGAACATCAAAAGGACCACATATATCGGTATGTATTAACTGTAAAGGTTCAATACTTCTTGTGGCAGGAAACTTTGATATATGTGAGGTTTGCTTTCCTTTGATACAATCCACACATATCTCCCAGTCATCAAAATCCAATTGAGGCAAGATTTCATTTTTCACTAGTCTCATTATTCTTTCCTTGGATATGTGACCAAGTCTTTGATGCCATAAGAAAGCAGAACGCTCATTATGTGCACTACGTTTACTGCCTATAGTTTCCACATTAAACAGAGATCCAAAAGAAGTATAAAGATTGAAGCGGTATAAATTATCAATTAAGGTACCAGATCCATAATAGTACATATCCTTACATAATTTAAACATATTGTCTCCAATCTCAAACTTATATCCTAACTTATCCAACACCCCTACGGAAACTAGATTCCTAGCACACTCGGGAACATAGAGACACTTTTCTAGATCTAACTGGTAGCCGTTATCCAGGATCAGCCGGTACGTCCCTATTCCTTTAATTGGTGCCTTCATTCTGTTCCCCATATATAAGAACTTTTCACTTCCCCTTATGGGTTGGATTGAAAGGAATCCCTGTGTTATATGTGAAACATGAGTAGTAGCGCCAGAATCTAACCACCAGGTATCATCCGGTACTTCAACAAGATTTGATTCGAAACATACCGAAACATAGTACATACCTTTCTTTTCGAACCAAATCTTACGCTTAGGACAATCATTCTTGAAATGGCCAGTTTTCTTGCAGAAGTGACACTTCAGATCCTTGCGAACTTGGCCTTGGTTAACCTTAAATAATGCATTGTCCTTCTTTTTCCCTTTATAACCTGGCTTAGGCTTACTGCCGCTGGCTTCGTTATGAGCCATGAAATAAACTGAGTGATCTCTTATTTTCTTCAGTCTCCCTTCCTCTTGAATGAGCATAGCCTTTATCTCCTGAAGGTTCCACTTATCTTTTATGGTGTTGTAGTTCACCTGGAACGGACTAAACTCGGGAGGAAGGGAATTCATAATGAACTGAACAACAAGAGTTTCACCCACATCCATTCCCAGAGTCTTTAATTTTGCTGCAATGTTAGTCAAGCTAGTAACATGGTCATGCATTGCACATGACCAGTTAAACTTCTTAGTAGTAAGTTCACTCGTAAGAGTTCCCACGATAGACTTATCTGTAAGGTCTGACTGAGAAAACTCTTTGAGCTTCAACATGAACTCCTTTGCATTTTCGGTCTTGGGCATTGAAGGCTTTACATTTTCAGCGATCGTCATTCGCATTAAGTTCAAGCTAAGCCTATTGGCCCTCTCCCATAAATCGAATTTACTCTTGTCATCATCAGTACTTTCATTAGTAGGTGTTGCAGGCTTTTCCTTAACCATGGCCATGTCCAAGTTCATGACTCCGAGTTGGAAGTCAATCTGGTCAGCCCATTCGGCATAGTTTAGACCGTTAAACTTGACCAAGCCATTGATAGTTGCTGCAACATTTACATATGCCCATACGTTAAGAGTAGATCACATACATAATTTGGACATATAACTTTAATTTTATACATAAGAACATCTTTTGATGAAACTTAGATATAACATGATCCAATAGCGGTGCCAATTCTTTAATGGTAGTGAGCACACTCAAAGAAATATAATTGTCATCTTTTGACAAACAAAATATATTTCTTTAGTATGTCATTAGACCCTTTTATGCCATTTAATTATTCGCAACAGTCCACCTTTTGGTGACTCAATAGCACAATAATCAAACATAGCAAACATATCATAAATTATTAGCACCAAAACATTGCACAAGCAAATATTTAATATATTCAATGCAGGGTCACTTTTGTGACAAACAAGCATGCCGTCATATAAATATTTAACTAGCAAGATAACATTTATGAGAATTACACCAATTTTGGTTTTCCCAAGTCTATAATCATTCAAACAACATTTCATCGCGACAAGACTTTGTCAATAATATGATCTTCTTTAAAAATCTTGAGCGAACGAGAGAAGTATGCAGCGGAAAATTTGCAATACGTATAAAATGCAAACTATAATCTTAAATACAATAATGTGAATCAAAAGCTTGCCATAACATTGCTCTGATACCAATTGTAAGCCGAAACTTTAATTTAAAGAATCTTGGCAACACTTAGATTCAACAACCATGAGACATCCATGAAACGCCATGAACATACCTTGTTCTAAACTAGCACTTGACATGATGTCTTTCTTCCTTTCTCTATCTCTATCTTTAATCGTTCTTCCAATGGATGAAGAACTATACGTGTATGTGCTATGACGTTTGCTCTTCCTTTCGACAGCGCTTCCGCTGTCAGTAGCAATGTGACCCTCTCCTTTTAGGCAGCGCTTCCGCTGCTAGCCTTGCGACGAAAATCGTCGCAAGTTGAGAGCGTGTGGAACTGGTAGAAGCAGCAGCCCTTTTATAGCCCTGGATGTCGGTGATTCGAACTGACGCGTCGTTTCGCGAGCGAGCGCGTCTCCGCAGACCGACTGGACGTGACTCTTCAGAGCAGTAACTGCACGTTTTAGAAAACGTAGCGAGTACGTTTCCTGCCGAAACGCCGTGCCCGTCCAAGGAGTCATGCATGCTTCCGATCGATCCATGCATAGTACATGCATGCACACGATCGATCAGCCAGCTTTGTACTTAAATATGCACTTATACAAACAACCTTTTACATGATTATTAGAGAGAGAAAAGAGGGAATTAAAACCCAGATTTTAATCTATTATTTCTAGCAACCATCATACTAGAACCTTTAATTAAAATCACTCTATAATTTACATTGGCCACATAAATATTCTTACACCGCAGCCACTGCAGTTCGCCCCCAGGCCGTCTGCGCGCCCACCGCCGGGTGGTGCAGCGAGCCGGGTGCCGGCGGCCCTGCACGGACTCTGCTACAATTGCGGGGAAGATGACCACATCTCCGCCATGTGCACCAACAAGCCGCTTTGCGTGTGCTGCGGTGAGACCGGCCACATCTCCTCGGAGTGCTCCAAGAGGCTGCGGAGCTCTTCTGCCTCGGCGTCCCCTGACCGTGTCGCGCCGGCCCTGCGTGGCCCTACTCCCGTGGGTGCTGCTGCTGGCGGCCGCGTTCACACACAGGCGGCGGACTCGCCGCCGCCGTCCTCTCCGGCGGATGGACGCTCATGGCGGGAGGTGCTCTGTGGGCAAGGTGCGCCAATGGCTGCGGCTGACGCTCCCTCCGCCTCCTTCTCCGTTCCCTTCGCGCCGTTCCAGCAAGCCACCATGCCATCCCCGCCGGCCACGGACGAGTCACCCAAGGCCCGCCCTGCAGTCGACGTGTGCTACCTTCCGCCTTCACCGGAGATGGTAGGTTTGGAGGCCAGCCTGCAGCGTGCGGTGGTGGTCCGTGTCGGAGGTACAAGACCGGAGCTCTCCCTCGACGTCGTCGCTGGCGTGCTGCACAGGGAGCTCGCGCTCACCTCCCTGCATTTCTCGATCCGGAAGGCGGACCCGGCTGACTTCCTAATTCTCTGCCGTACGATGGTGGTGCGGAACCTGATGGTGGACACTGGGCGAGTGTCCGTGCCGGAGTGCGTGCTTCTGCTGTCGCCGTGGTCTCGCCGGGCAAATGCGGAACTGGTGGATGTGCCACTTAGGGCGGACGTGGAGATCAGGGGGATTCCCGAGCACGCATGGGAACGCCGCACGGCTGATTTCTTGCTGGAGGGTACGGGCATCATCGACTCGGTGGATGTGGCTACAGCTACGAGGGACGACATGTCCTGCTTCAGGCTGTCCATGTGGACACACGACGTGGAGGCGATCCCGGAGACCAGGTGGCTAGCCGTGCCGGAGCCGGAGACGGGTGACAAGCTCCAAATCTCGGCGGCGCGACGCAAGCCACGCTCGAGGTCCCCGAAGGTGCTGTGGTACCGTATCCGCTTCTGGGTTACCGGTATCTGCCGGGACGTGGATGGCCCTCCCTCGCCGCCGCCGTCGCCGCCGCCGAGCTCGCACTCCGGGGATGGCGGGCACGGAGATGCGGCGGGTGACTCTGACGGCCCCGACGACCTGCCGCCACCGCCGCCGAAGAAACGTAGACGCCGTGCTGGGCGGAAGCACAGAGGCAGCGGCAATGGCGCGGCCGGAGCTGGTGCAACTGCCGGCGTCGCAGCGGTCACCCCCATGCAGCGATGGGTCCCCGTGCAAAGTCCTGCTGCTGTGGCGGCAGAGGTTGCGTCTGGGCCAACCCCTGTTTGCCAGCCATGTGGTGCGAGTGGGCCCGCAGCGGAGATTCCCTCTCCGGCGCGCGGTGAGGCTTTAGTTCAAACGAGCCAGTGTGGAACTGCCACGAGTCCATCGGTGGGACTACCAAAGGAGATGCACGACAGTCTCAGCGCTGTCCCGTCCAGTGTTGCTTCAGCTTTCAGCAGGGTGGACGCGAGTCAAAGCTTGTGCTCTGGAGGCTTTGGGAACAAGACAACTCAGAGTACCGCCTGTGGACCAGCTGCTTCGTCCTCCCTGCCAGGCTTCAGGGAGGCAGGAAGCTTTCGGTGCGGGGCTGCCGATCCTTTGGTGGGATCGATGTTGGGCTGTGTGTGGGAGGAAGTTGCCAACAGCCACTCTGGTTCCTCTGCACCGGATCAGGCACGCGCTGCGACGCCGGGGACAGACTGTGTGTCTGCTGCCCTTTTGGAGTCACCCGCCGGCCAGCTCACGCCAAGGGCTACCGTGCCAGGAGTGGACCCACTACCGCAGTCTGGTGACGGTGCTGTTGCGGATCCTCGACCCGGCTGCGAGCCCGTTATGCATGGGCCTGAGGCGTCGAGGGCATGTGCTGCTGCAGATACGGCCGAGTTGCTTAGGCTACTTGAGCTTTTCCGTAGGAGGCTGGAGGACCCGCTACTGCCACTCCCTGATCCTAAGCTGGTGCGGCGTCGCCTGTTTGTGGTCTCGCGGCCGTCCACAAGACGGAGCAGGCGTATCGCCGGCAAGGGTGTGGTTCCTACTTCGGCGATCAAGCGTGCGCAAGCGTTGCTCATGAAGAAGCTGGGTATTTACAAGGACGAGGAGAGGCTGTCCGCATCGCAGCTAGAGGAATATGCAGCCATTTTCTCCTCACCACTTGGCGCTGGACATGTCCGTGCGCTCACTGCGTTGTTTGGCCTGAGCAGCGACCTGGTCGATGGGGGCGAAGGACCCCAGGTGGATGCGCTGGTCGCCTAGACCGCGTTATGTGGTGGTTATGTAGGCCTTCTTAATGGATGCACAAAACCTCAATATCGCGGTGTGGAACCCACGTGGTTTAAATAATCGCGCTAGGCGCCTAGTTGTGAAGGCGGCCGTAGCGGATGCGATGGCATCAGTGGTGTGTGTGTCGGAGTCTAAGCTCCAGGTCGTAACACCCTTTGTGATCAATGAAACTTTCGGAGCCCGCTTTGACGGGTTTGCGTACTTGCCTGCGGTGGGAACCGCTGGAGGGATCGTGGTCGCTTGGGCGTCCGAGGACGTGCGCGTCCTTAGCAGTAGAGTAGATAGATACTCCGTGTCCATCAACCTCTCGGTGGAAGGTGGAGACCCGTGGTGGCTAACAGCAGTGTATGGGCCAGCAGTTGATGGGCTTAAAGCAGACTTCCTCGCCGAAATACGATCGCTGCGGACAGCCCTTGTTGGCCCATGGGCCATCGCCGGTGACTTCAACCTCATCCTAGAGGCACGCGATAAGAACAATGCTAACCTCAATCGCCGCACCATGGGCATGTTCCGTCGCTGCATCAATGAGTTGGAGCTTAAGGAGGCAACGTTGCTGGGCAGGAGGTACACGTGGTCGAATGCGCGCGAGGAGCCGACGCTGGTCAAGCTTGACCGCTGGTTCTGCTCGGTGGAGTGGGATGATCTGCACCAAGACGCCTCGCTCTCAGCAGTATCGTCATCGCTCTCGGACCACTGTCCAATCCTCATGTCCACGGCCGTCCGCTTTGTGGCCAAGAAGCGGTTTCGCTTCGAGCGTTTCTGGCTTAAGCTTGACGGCTTCCTAGACACGGTAAAAGAGAGCTGGGACGAAGCAGGTGCACCCCCGGATCCTATTGCGAGGATGGACTTCAAGCTCCGTAGGCTTGCTAGGGCGCTGCAAAGTTGGAGCAGTAAGTGTGTGGGCAGCATACGAGATCAAATGCTGATGGCTAATGAGGTTATCCTGCGCCTCGAGACTGCACAGGAGGATCGACGGCTCAGCACGGTCGAGCTGGCTCTGTTGAGACAGCTAAAGCAGCGGCTTCTTGGTTTGGCGTCCCTAGAGCGCACGATCGCCTGTCAGCGCGCGAGGGTGCAGGGGCTACACGACGGCGATGCTACGGCACAATTTTTCCGCATCCACGCGTCCAGGCGGCGGCGTCGTAATCACATCTTGTGCCTGCGAGATGGGGAGAGGGTAGCCCGTGATCAAGAGGAGAAAGAAGATGTGGCGACGAATTACTTTGCCAATCTCCTAGGCACAGCTTTCGTGCGCGAGCACGACATAGACCTGACGAGTCTGGGGCTGGACACGTGCGATCTCGCTGGTCTGGAGGCCCGTTTTGCGGAGGAGGAAGTCTGGGCCGCCATCAAGGCCATGCCAAGCAACAAGTCGCCTGGGCCAGACGGCTTCCCGTGGGAGTTCTACAGGGCGTGCTGGCAGGTGATCAAGGTGGATGTGCTCGCAGCGCTGCACGAGATCTTCGTGGGCAGAGATCAAGACTTCCAAAAATTGAATGGGGCCCTGATCACGCTTGTGCCGAAGAAAGAAGAAGCGGTGGAGATGACAGAGTTTCGGCCAATTAGCCTCGTCCACAGCTTTGCTAAACTGTTGGCGAAGTTGCTAGCGCTGCGCCTCGCTCCGAAGATGCAGGATCTTGTCAGTTGCAATCAGAGTGCCTTCATCCGCAGCAGATGCATTCAGGATAACTTCCTCCTTGTTCATCAATCGGCTGTTACTTTGCACCGCAAGCGAGTTCCAGCGCTGTTGCTGAAATTAGATATAACGAGAGCGTTTGACAGCGTGGCTTGGTCCTTCCTCCTTAGCATTCTGCAGCAGCGTGGGTTTGGGCCACGGTGGATCAGGTGGATCGGTTTGCTGCTGCGCACGGCCACAACTCAGGTTCTGATTAATGGCAGTGCCGGTGCGAGGTTCTGGCACGCCCGTGGATTACGGCAGGGGGATCCACTGTCCCCGCTGCTATTTGTTCTAGTTATGGATGTGCTGGGGGGTATGTTCCGCGAAGCTGAG
The DNA here is from genome assembly GCA_947311845.1 of Poa pratensis. NCBI lineage: Eukaryota > Viridiplantae > Streptophyta > Magnoliopsida > Poales > Poaceae > Poa > Poa pratensis. Next base: position 39,096,229 of record CAMZMU010000051.1, read on the forward strand.
CGCAGGGGAGTGCTAGCGGACCTGGCAGTACAGGGGTTGCGCCACCGAGTCTCCCTATATGCAGATGATGTAGTCATCTTTGCGAGGCCAGAGACGAGGGAGTTGGGCGCTGTGAGAGCGATCCTTGATTGCTTTGGGGCCGCGTCAGGATTATTGGTCAATTTTGACAAAAGTGCGGCTATGCCAATCAGGTGCTCGCAAGAGTTGGTTGACTCAATATCCCCTGCGCTAGCCTGCCCAGTCAAGGATCTGCCCTGCAAGTACTTGGGGCTCCCGTTGTCCATCAAGAAGTTGAGCCGTGCTGACCTGCAATCAATCCTTGACAAACTAGCTAACAAGCTTGCGTTTTGGAAGGCAAGGCTGCTGACCAAAGATGGTAGAGTGGTGTACGTCCAGGCCGTCATGACTGCCTCTGTCATATATCAGCTGATGGCGCTCGATCTGGAGCCGTGGTTCTTTAAGGCGGTGGATAAGCTTAGAAGAGGGTTCTTGTGGGTTGGAAGAGAGGAGGCCAGAGGCGGCAATTGTCTGGTGGCGTGGGCTGCGGTTTGCCAACCGAAACGTATCGGTGGACTTGGATTCCACAACTTGAGATGGCTAAACGCGGCTCTGCGCACACGATGGCTGTGGCTACAAAAGACGGACCCTGGAAAATCATGGACCGGCCTACAATTTCGAGTTCTCCCCGAGGCAACTGCAATGTTCAATGCATCGGTGGTGATCTCGGTGGGCAACGGAGCACAGATCAATTTTTGGGAGGACCCGTGGATCGAGGGCAGAACAGTAGCTTCGCTTGCGCCGGCAGTCCTAGCATTGGTCAGACCTGGCATCCGACAGAAGCGGACGGTGCAAGACGGCCTGGCCAATAATGCCTGGGCTAGGGACATTGCGGGGGAACTGACGGTAGATGCGGTCGTCCAATACCTCAAGCTCTGGGATGCCGTGAGCGGCGTGCCCCGAGGCGGCGATCACGATAACTTCAAGTGGAGGTGGACGGCGTCAGGCAAGTTCAGTGCTCGGACTGCGTACAACGCCTTCTTCGAGGGATCGACAGTCATGCCGGCTGCCCCGCAAGTGTGGAACTCCTTTGCGCCCCTGAAAGTACGGCTGCACGCATGGTTTGCGCTGAGGGACAGATGCTGGACCGCTGATCGTCGGTTGCGACGAGGGCTCACCTCACACACCTTGTGCCCCCTTTGCGTCGGTGAGAACGAAACCATGGAGCACCTCACGATGCGCTGCCCGTTTGCTGCAGCGATTTGGACTGGCATCAACACTAGGCTGGGGGTATCACTACCACCTCCGAGTACGCAGAGCGCCCTAGCCAGTTGGTGGCCAACAGCAGTTCAACGCCTGCCCATGAAGGATCAGAAAACTGCCAACTCTCTGATCATGTTGATCATCCGAGCCTTGTGGCTGGAGCGGAACGCCCGGGTGTTCGAAGGACAGGCAACTCCGGTGGGACGTGTGCTAGACAGTATTGTCGACGAGTGGAGGCTGTGGGCAGCCCGTAGGTGTGGGTCGACGCGAGAGTAATCTGTATATTAGCAGTAGGTGCCGCACCCCAATGTGGTGTTGGCCGTGGTGTGTGCTCGCCTAACAGCGGCATGTTGTAAACTTCTTCTCCTCGTAAGCTTAATAAAGAAACGCGCAGATCTCCTGCGGGTTCTCTAAAAAAAAAAATGTATTTCAGCTGAAAGGGAAACAGACTAAGCGCAGCTTATAACCGATCGAGCCATCTGCTCTTACCAGCTCGTTTTCAGCTGGCAAAATCCACGAACAATATACCTCCAGGTCGAACAAACACTGAATTAGAGCAATGAGAGGCTCCAGGTCGAACAAAAACTGAAGATTTGCCTCAACTATGGCTGGCCGTGGGAGTCTGGAATGATTATTCAGAGTACTAATTCTACCTCACATTTACCGTGCCACTCTCTATCTCTCACTCTCCCTAGGAATTTCTTTCGAATCCAAGGAAGCAGAAAAAAAACAGCAGCAGCTGTATCTTCTTCCTCCGTCAAGGCCTCCCAAAATAGTCATCAGCAGGGTAGTCCGTCCCCGTGACCTCCTCCACTCCTCTGTACACGGCGACCCGCGGAGCTTTGAATCAGCTTCTCATCGGCGCGACGGGTTGCAGAATAAATAATTAGGAAATCTCACGATCACAGAGAACACTTACGAATTGAGTATCCATGTCAACATGATGATCGACCGCTGAATATTATCAAACTCCAATCTCTCAGTTCTTCTGCTGTTCTGCATCTTGAGACAAACTAACAGACAGCACACAAATACTTCATACACCACAATAAGAACAGCCAAACCTGACAAGAAAATGAATAGAGATATGGGCCGATGCTGCTAGTCTCGAAACCGGTTCAGCTCCTCCTATCTGAATAACCAATGTTTTCAAAACGATAAGAACAGCCAGATCTGAAAAAAAATTAAAAGAGAGATGAGCATGTACCAGCGGGGATTGGGATGCTTGCCAGTAATTTGTGCATATAGGAGGAGCATGTACCAGCGGGGACATTTGTGCATGGCCTGACTGACGAACTCGGGCTCGGCAGCGCGCTGGACCTGACAGAGGTGAGGGGCAGGAGGTCGGGGCCAGGCCAGGCAACGGCGGAGGAGGGGGGCCGGCTCGAGTTCCGGCGCGAAGCCCGACTCGACGTCCGTATGCTCTCCTCCCATGTGATGGTGTGCTCACATGCGGAGGCTAGGTCGCCGAAATTCGCAGCCGAGGGCGGCGGCGCCGGGAGCGTGTGCAGGCTACGCGGTGCGGGCGTGCATAGCGGCGAAGCCGAGGGAGGTCGCCCTCGCCCACTGGATGCGCTTCAGGTCGGTCCTGCCCTGCTGCAGCCGGCGTCAAGGAGGACGGCGGAGGAGGCAGCAGCAACACCGCGGCGGCGTTCTGCAATCTTTTTTTTCTTTTGACGTGGGCGGCGTTCTGCAATCCATCGGGAAACATCGGGTTGGGGTTTGGGGACTCAGGCAAAAAAGAAAAATAACGTTTCGCTAACTCAACACGGACTAACTCAACACGGACCAAACAATCTCATCCGTTGATCAAAAATCGGACGCGTAATATTTAATGTATCCGACGAAGTTTGCTCTTTTAATAGTAGTATAGAAAATCATCGTTTTTTGTGCTGTGGCAACAAATATTATTTTCGTTATTTTTTGTTTCATTTTTTACTTTTTTCAATTTTCGCATTCTATTTTTTCTTTTCATTTTGTTAGTAGTTTTCAAATTTATATTAGAATTTTTTTTGTTCACCGACCTTTTTTCTTTTCCTTTTGTTAGTAGTTTTCAAATTTATATTATATTTTTGGTAACATAACATCTGGTCACTCAAAAAATGTTCAAACATAGTTAGCGTTCACCCCTCTTTCTGTTTCAATTTTTTAATCGTTCGAAAATAAATTTCGTTCACGGATCTTTTCTGTTCACTTTCTTTCTTCCTTTTTCTTTTATGTTTTCTTTTTCCAGTTTCTTTTTTGTTTCTTTATTTGTATTATTTATTTTCTCATTTTCCTTTTCCTTTGGTCCGACATTTTTGATTCATTATTATTATTGGTTAATGACAATTTTTTGGTTCACTCTATTTTTCGATTCACCGCATTTCGGTTCAGTATTTGTTTTATTAACCAGCATTTTTTCGTTCACCGACATTTTTTTCACTATTATTTTTGGTTCACTATTATTTTCAATTCACCGCATTTTTGGTTCACTATTTGTTTTTTCCGGCATTTTTCGTTACCGACATTTTTTGTTCACTATTATTTTTGGTTCGCCGATATTTTTTGCTCACTATTATTTTTTGGTTCGCCGACATTTTTTGTTCACTTATTTTTGGTTCACCACATTTTTGGTTCACTATTTGTTTTTTTCACTGACATTTTTTGTTACCGACATTTTTTGTTCACTATTATTTTTGGTTCACTGACATTTTTTGGTTCACCGACATTTTTTTGTTCACTATTATTTTTGGTTCACCACATTTTTGGTTCTCTTTTTGTTTTGTTCACCGACATTTTTGAAAATGGTTCCAAATTTAAAAATGGTTCCATTTTGAAAATGATTCCAAAATAAAAATGGTTCCATTTTTGAAAATGGTTCAATTTTGAAAATGGTTCCGAAATAAAAACGGTTCCATTTTGAAAATGGTTCCAAAATAAAATGGGTTCCATTTTGAAAATTGTTTCGAAATTAAAAATTGCTCCGAAATTTTGAAAATGGTTCCAATTTTTTAAAATGGTTCCGAAATTAAAAATGGTACCATTTTTGAAAATGGTTCCAAAATAAAAATGGTTCCATTTTGAAAATGGTTCCAAAATAAAAACGGTTCCATTTTTGAAAATGTTTCCAAAATAAAAATGGTTCCATTTTTTAAAATGGTTCCGAAATTAAAAATTGTCCCGCAATTTTGAAAATGGTTCCAATTTTTTAAAATGGTTCCAAAATTGTTCCATTTTGAAACCAAATATTTGTTTTTCAAAATGGTTCCAAAATAAAAATTTGTTCCATTTTGAAAATTGTTTCGAAATTAAAAATTGCCCCGAAATTTTGAAAATGGTTCCGAAATTAAAAATGGTTCCATTTTTGAAAATGGTTCCAAAATAAAAATGGTTCCATTTTGGAAATGGTTCCGAAATTAAAAATTGTTCCAAAATTTTGAAAATGGTTCCAATTTTTAAAATGGTTCCAAAATTAAAAATGGTTCCATTTTGAAAATGGTTCCAAAATAAAAATGGTTCCATTTTGAAAATAGTTCCAATTTTTTAAAATGGTTCCGAAATTAATAATGGTTCCATTTTTTTAAATGGTTCCAAAATAAAAAATGGCTCTATTTTGAAAATGGTTCCAAAATAAAAACGGTTCCATTTTGAAAATGGTTCCAAAATAAAAATGGTTCCATTTTACAAAATAGTCCCGAAATTAAAAATTGTTCTGAAATTTTGAAAATGGTTCCAATTTTTTAAAATGGTTCCGAAATTAAAAATGGTTCCAAAATAAAAATGGTTCCATTTTGAAAATGGTTCCGAAATTAAAAATGGTTCCATTTTGAAAATGGTTCCAAAATAAAAATATATATGCATTTCTAAAACTTCTTTTCATTTCTAAAACTTCTTTTCATCTCCCAGATTTGGTGAAAATCACACGGTATGTTAACGTGCTCAATTCATAAGTTACTTTTTTGAGATAGAAGCAGCTGTAGAGCACGACACAACGGAAGCAGTCGAACCATGTTTTCCAGCGAAACGTACAGGCGAAACAGCAATCAGGAAACAGAGCGAAGTGGTACGCGAGAAATGGGCCGAGTCCAATAGCCTCTTGCGCGGGCGGGGCGTACGCGGAGGGAATGTTTCCAATCGCGTCACGCGCTATATAGGCTCACCCCCCCAAATCCTATATCGCTCGCATGCGGCGAGAAACGCCCGATGGCCAGCCCATTTGGCGGATTTTCTTTCCTTTCTGTTTCCTGTTTACTTCTTTCTTTTTCTTCTCTGTTTAATTTTTTGTTAGCACCGTACTAGCCCTAGCTCATTTTTTCAACTACCATCATTGCCTGTGCGTAGCTACAGCCAGTTTTTTTTTTAAGCGGAAGCTACAGCGAGCTTGAGCTAGCACATGTTAATAGGTCGGCCGTCTCAACTCTCAAGCTTCCTTCAGGCGCATGCGTCCTATGCCGCTAACATGTTGTGTATAGGAGCTCCCTTGGGGAGGTGGTGTGTCGTGAGTAGGTTGTAGGCGGCGCCCGCAAAGTCCCGCATAAGTAGGGATCAGTTGAAGAAAGCTAAAGGGGCACGATGATAATAACTAACATAGCCTATTTTTAGTAGGAAGCGTGGGGCGGACCAGGCGATACCGTGCAATACTAGTCGTGACATATTAGTCCTAGGTGGGTTTGATTTTCTTAACCTTAGTGCAAAATGTTGGAATGTCTTAAAGTTAAAGATAGATCGATGGAGTATATTCTGATCTCTTATTTTAGCTATAATGATGCGAGTCTTATTCTAGCAAACTAATGAATTTCGACATATCAAATTAAGACCCAATTATTAACAAGATATCCAAACGATACACTTTGGTATGTATTTAAAAGTTTCCAATTAATTTGTGTACACATAAAATATCTCAGGTGGCTATATAAACACTAGTAGCAAAAGGGGCATAGCTACAAACAAGCCGGGGCAAAATAGTAGCCAGCTGGCAATACTAACGATGGCGCTTATGAAGAACACAAGGACATTGTGCTTGATTGCTCTTATTCTCATGTCCAACACTTTCTTGTCCTGTCTTGCAGCAGGTAGCAGCATACGTAAATCATTTTGTCCTGGGTATTCATTGTTGTTTTTTATCTGTTTATCTATTTTAGTTCATCTTACTATGGCAACACATTTTTCAATTTCAAGATTGACCAAAGTAATTCACCGTGTTTATTTTTTTAGAAACAAGGGGCAAAAGATTTGCCCCATTTTCTTTATTAAGAGAGAGTTAGGGCATAAAGTTCGAACAACATCCAAAGCATATTACATAAATGGATTACTCTCCCGGCATTAATTCTCCAAGGCGCTTTGCCCCCACAATGACCCACAACTTCGCCTCGCTCTTGATCTTGCAAAGGATGCTAATGGACGATGTGTATTTGTTTCGGAACACCCGGGCATTCCGCTCGTTCCAAATTTCCCATGAGATGAGAAGGACAAGGGTTGTCATTGCCTTGCGGTTGGGCATGCCAACACCGGACATGATCTTCGCAGGTACAATGAACTATGGACCGATTCTTGGGTGTAGAAAGATGAAAAAAATATGTTCAGTTATTGGGTGCAAGAAGTTATGCCACTCCCTTGGTTGGAATACTGATAGATGCTCTTTCCAGGAGCCCAGGATAGTGCCCACTGCTGCACGCCTGCACCTATGCGGCTTCGGGTGGAACGCCAATGAATTCTTAGTATGATATATCGTCACGTGGTCTTGCTTGCAATGCTCCATAATCATATGTACCACCACCGGTCACTAGATGCAACAGATTTGAATAAACTATATATGTTGTATAATAATATGTATCATGTATCTCCTTTGTGAGATTTCATTAAACAGAACGACGGCGCGTTTCCGTAGTAAGAGAAAAGATCCCATGCATCTAATCAGGCAACAGTAAAAATGTTAAGGGGGGAGAAAAACACTTCATATTTTGTTCATAAGTCTCCCCCGCCTCCTCCTCTCACCTCGTTCTTTTGGCGGTGGCCTCCCTTTGCTTTCTTCCTTGTTTATCGTCCTTCTTGGCCACACGAGGAAGAAGAAATGGCGGTGTCGGCGTGGGCGCTGAGTGACACGGCTGATTCATGGTGGCCGAGACAACGCTTCTGGATCATGAAGTAGCTTGCCCATTATAATTGATTACTGGTGGGCGAAGATCATGGTGATTCGAAGTTTCCAAATGATGGCGAATTGGCGACGACAGCTGCTTTCTCCATGTGCCCCGTCGGGCGTTAGGACCGTGGAGTGATGGTCGGTTTATTCCGTTGTGATTGCAGTACCATATGTCCCTTCTATTCAGATGTTTCCAGTTTCTGGTCCCAAACTAGTTTAGCCCATAACCTCAGAGGGTAATTAGTTTAGAACCAATATGCTTGTTTGGATATGGTACGAAAATTATAGCGTTGAGTTCAGATAAAGGTGTGTACTCCCTGTGTCTGGAAATACTTGTCACGGATTTGCCTAAATATAAGACGTATTTAAACATGTTTTAGTGTGTACACTCATCCGAATTTAAACAAAAAATCCAATTCAGATATTTCCGGACGGAGGGAGTAGTAATTTAACCCAAGACCAACGTTTTTGCTCGGCCCAACTCGACCGTGTCGTATGAATGGGGTATGTTCTGAATCCGGGGCTTAGATTTTTTTTTAGAGGAATCCGGGGCTTAGATTCTTCGGCCTTTGACGCATATGATGCAGCTAGCCCATATCGGGCCACTTGTGCTGGACAAACCCAACGCAGGCTCGATTCTCAAAAAGAAAAAGAAAAGAAAATGCGGGCTCGCCACCAAATTGTGCTATTTGAATCAAAAAAACAAAGCCTAAAAAGATTCAGTTCTACAAAAACAAAATGTTCTCTCTCTCACAAAAATATTTCATATCCTACTGTAGTTTCTTTGTGCATAAAAACAATCTTAGTACCATGCTTTCTTTCAAAATTCTCTCAAATACAAATTTGGAGTGCCAAAAAAAACGAGTTGGCACCATGCGAATGCGAGGGGTAGCTGAAATCAAGGCTACGTACTATAACGATGAGTTGGTTTCATCAAAGTGACATCAATCGAGAATCTGCCTGTGATAGGATGGTTAGGAGGGTGGTTGTACCCCAGCCCACCAGAGTATAAACCCCAGGTTTGACGCTGGTGTTTCTCATTTAGGCGGAATTATCTTCAGTGTGAGGCGATGTTACCTTCGGCAGCGAGGCGTCCGTGGTAACTTCATCAATCTCAAAACTTGATCCGCTAGCTCAGTCTCTCGGAGGTGCCGATAGGATAGGGTGTGCGTGGTAACTTCATCAATCTCAAAACTTGATCCGCTGACTCAGTCTCTCGGAGGTGCCCATAGGGTAGGGTGTGCGTGCGTGCGTGCGTTCATAGATGTGAGTGTATGCGCGTGTATGTGAGCGTCTATATTGTACTGTGTTTCGCAAAAAAAAAACGTGACGTCAATCCGATGAGTAGATTACTAGTCACTCTCCTTGACAATTGGAATGCGGCACCAAAGTCAATACGGAGAATCGTCTTATACTCGCGACTGTCTCTATCTTTGCCACTCGATAGTATCACAAATCTGCACGCTTCATCGATATTATGTGGGGAAGGAGTCATCAGAGATGTGGAAGTGCAGGCCTACGCAAAGGAACTCCTTTCCCAAACGACAAGGGAGATGAAACTTCAGCTACGCGTAGCTGCCAAAGTCCTCGATGAACTTGATTTGCTGCGTGGGGAGAGTTCTAGTAATCCCTGTGCATCACTGGATATACTCTGCTCTTAGAGTTCATGTTAGTATCGTGTGTTTAACTTCTCCTGTACAAAATAGCTGCTACCATGTTGCAACCGTTTAAATGTCCACATAAAATTTTGAATTCCTATGTTTTAACCGTGATCTGAACTTTCTTCCATGTTTTATCTGATGGCTAGTACCCTACCATTGACCTAAGCAGGTTGAGCAATGACCTATCGTTAGTTGTACTCTGCTCGTCCGGGTCTTTGACGTTTATAACTAGCCGCCATTTTCCGTTATTCACACCTAAAATAATGGCAATCGACCATTCAAAGTCGGCCCTTTGCATCGACATGAGGAGGGTACGGCAAACTGTACAGCTCGACGTAATCCGATGGCATTGTCCACTGTTGAAATGCGTGGCGCTCGTTCCTTGCGTTATCGTCGACCTCTTCAACTTGAAAACCACGGTGCACTTGTACCCCTATGATGCTGATGCACTGTGGGATAACGATTTGACTTGTAATGCTGTATCCAATGCAATATCTGACGAGTGACAAATCGTCGTGGTATCTGCTCAATCCACACAGAACGGGTGATATTTGTTGATATATATGATGTGGGGCCATAGTACTAGTACTGCGTGATAAAATCAACAAGCGGTATTCAGTCCTGAATAATACGAATTGCAAAGAGTTTGTTAATTCTACATTGCCTGCAAAACATCATGTTGTGTTTGTGTCGAATATTATGTATGAGTTAGGTTACGTTGGGACTTGTAATTGTATTAGGTGTGGATAGGATACGAGTAGTGTTAGAATCGAACTCTTGTAGCCTGTGTAACCCTTTTTTTTTAGATAAAGGGGTTTATTACTCAAATGTTTAAGTATTACACTCGGCCTCTGCATAAAAAATGCACACAGCCGCAATCCATACGATAAAATAAAAGTAGCAGAACAAAAGGCGAATTACAATCAGCAAAGATAACATAAGACGCCTATGTCGTAGGCAGCTCGACGGCCTATGGAGGTCCAATCCGGCGATCAAGCGGCCACCCATGTTGTGTAAAAATGTCCCTTGCCACCTCTTCCAGCCGTGCACACGCCTCCGTAAAGAGGTCTCGATGTCCCACACGCTGTAAGGTGGACCACGTACGGAGAATATCTGTGCATCGGTAGAGTACCTGCATATGAGAAACATCTTTATCAATGAAAACCTTGTCATTTCTACAGAGCCAAAACGACCATATAACGGCAATCGCTCCCACCCTAATAACCGTTCTAAGCTTTTTATCTATCCCATGTAGCCAGTTGCCAAAAACATTGGCCACCGACTTGGGTGGATAAAGATTAGACGCTATTTGGATAGATGACCATATAGAACGTGCGAAACTACACTCGAAGAATAAGTGTTTAATTGTCTCTTGTTGTGGACAGAATACACACTTAGTACTTCCATGCCAATTTCGTTTGACAAGGTTATCCTTGGTTAAAATGCACCCCTACGAAGATACCACGTAAATACTTTTATCTTAAGTGGAATCTTCATTTGCCATATTTTTTTATTATCATCGACTGGAATATCCGAATGCGCAAGCGCCCTATACATAGAGTCTACTGAGAATTTTCCGTTCCCGCATAGATTCCACCGAAATTCATCGGGACCTTGTGTAAGTTGGACTGAGGCCAACCGTGCCAGCAAGGCGTTCCAAGATATAATCTCGGACCGAATAAATCTCGTCTGAACGTCACATTGGGTGGTGAGCACCGCATAACAGTGGCAATAGTATCCCCTTTGTGTCGGACAATATTGTATAGAGCAGGATATTGTTCCCGGAGGGTGGTGTTTCCTAACCATTTGTCCTCCCAGAATCTAATTTCCGAGCCATCCTTAATGTTAAATACACCAAAGCGAAAGAAATGCTTCTTAGTCGCCATTAGGCCGGCCCAAAAGTGGGAATCACCAGGTTTCCAATACACCTGTGATACCGCCTTTGTGCCGATGTATTTACGTTTAAGAAGTGTTTGCCAAATTCCATCTTCGGTTAGCAGCTTAAAAGCCACTTCCCTAGAAGGGCTGAGTTCTTGATACAAAGATCATGAATCCCGAGCCCTCCTTGATCTTTTGGTCGACAAACAACATCCCATTTAGCCAGTCGATACTTCTTTTTCTCACCATCCCCTTGCCAAAAGAATCTTGATCGAAAGTAATCCAATTTACTCAAGACACCTTTTGGTAACTGGAAGAAGGATATCATATACAGTACCATGTTTGTAAGTACCGAATTGATGAGCACCAATCTTCCCCAAGGGACAGTAATTTGCCTTTCCAACTAGACAGCCGTGCTTGCAGACGCTCCTCAACGTGTCTCCATTCCGCATTAGTCAGTTTCCGATAATGTATTGGTATGCCCAAGTACATAATAGGAAATTGACCCTGCTCACAACCGAATATATCAGCATACTGAGCAGCTGCATCCTGTGCATCGCCGAAGCAAAACAATTCACTTTTATGGAAATTGATTTTTAATCCTGATAATTGCTCGAATGCTGATAATATCAATTTCAGATTCGTCGCCTTATCAAGATCGTGTTCCATAAAGATGATTGTATCGTCCGCATATTGAAGTATAGAAAGACCCCCATCGACAAGATGTGGAACTACCCCTTCAATTTGGCCATCCGTTTTTGCCCGCTCAATCATGATGGTCAACATATCAGCCACTATATTGAATAGTATAGGCGATAGAGGATCACCTTGCCTTAAGCCTTTTTTGTTTGAAAGTAGTGGCCAACGTCGTCATTGACTTTTATCGCCACACTTCCACCCACAACAAAGTTTCGGATCCATTCGCACCACTCCTCAGAGAACCCTTTCATTCTCAGGGTTTGTAGTAAGAACGGCCACTTTACTTTGTCATAAGCTTTTTCAAAGTCTATTTTGAAATTACCCCATTAAGTTTCTTCGTGTGCATCTCATGTACGGTCTCGTGGAGGACCACGACCCCGTCTAGTATATTCCTCCCTTGCATAAAGGCAGTTTGGGTAGGTTTAACCACATGATCTGCAACCGAATTCAGCCTAATAGTCGCTACCTTTGTAAAGATCTTGAAGCTAACATTCAGAGGCATATCGGCGATACTGTTGTATCCTCTCCGCCGCCTGAATCTTAGGCAACAAAACGATTTCCCCAAAATTAAGGCGAAAAAGCTCGAGTTCTCCAGCATGTAAGCAGCCGAATAGCTCTAACAAGTCGGACTTAATAGTTTCCCAAAAATGCTGGTAAAACTCAGCTGGGAATCCATCAGGCCCGGGCGCCTTATTATGCTCCATTTGGAAAACCGCCTTGCTTATCTCTTCTTCAGAGAAGGGTGCGATAAGCAGGTTGTTTTCCTCCGGAGTTACTTGGGTAATATCATCTGTTCGTGTCTCATCAAGAGTGAAGTTTCCTTCCTCCGGAGCTCCGAACAGACCTTTATAGTAGTCCGTAATATATTCTTTGAGCTTGTCCTGTCCCTCGATCAGACCCTCATCCTGATGAAGAGAATGAATGAGTTTCCTCCTATGTCTGCCATTAGCGACATTGTGGAAGTACCTCGTATTCGAATCCCCTTGCAGAATGAATTGGGCCTTAGACCTTTGGTACCATTTAAGCTCTTCTTCCCGCAGCATACGACCCACTTGCTCATTCGAGTGCCGTTTGAGGTCACTCTCATTTGCTGATAAGGGTCGTGATTCTGCTAGTTTATCGAGCTCATCAATAATGGAACACAGGCGCTCTTTTTCTTTTTTAAGTATGCCGGTTGTGTGCTTGCCCATCCACGAAGGAATTTACGCAATTGCGCATCTTATAATTCCACCGTTGGATAGCGCTAACACCCACGGCCGGTTGAGCCCATATCCTTTTAACTAGATCATCAAAGCCATCCCGCAACAGCCAACCTAATTCGAATTTGAATTGGGACTTAACGGGCGGTTTCAAAGTTCCAGTAGATAGGAGTATGGGGGCATGATCCGAGAAAGCCTCAATACGTTCCAAAGCACGTACCGTCACCAATGGATATCTATCCTCCCAACGGGAATCCATCAGACCGGTCCAGCTTCTCGTATGTCGGCTCGGGGAGACTATTAGCCCAAGTGAATTGTCTCCCCGTCATGTGCACCTCCCGTAAAGACAAGCTATCAATTACAGCATTGAACAGGAGAGGCCAATGACCGTCGAATCTACCCTTGCTTTTCTCGTGATGGTACCTCAGCATATTGAAATCCCCCCTATTAAAATAGGATGTGGGTTATCCTTAGCTAGATTAACCAATTCTCGAAGAAAAGCAGCCTTATATTCTTCTTGGGCAGCACCATACACGGCAACCAAACTCCATATAAAATTGTCGGACTTGTTTCGAATATGAAATTTAATATGAAATTCACCATCCGATCGGTCCAACAACTCCATGGTATCGGTTTTAATGCCAAGTAACATGCCACCCGATCTACCTCGAGGGGGACAAGAATGCCAAGCAAAATCCACTCCACCTGAAAGGCGGTCTAGTAGGGTGCTTGGAAAATCTCGTCTACCCGTCTCGGAAATAGCCAAAAATCCAACTTGTGATCCCTCACATGATGCGCAATATTCAAATGTTTAGCCAAGTCGCCTAGACCTCTGCTATTTTCAAATATGCCATTCATTGGGAAACTATTGGGATTTTGACTTACTCGCTTTTTACGCGAGGATTGGTTCTTTTTATTTTTAGCGGATTTAGATCTCCGGCCAGTAGCATACAGGTCATCAAAAGATCCAGCTGAGCCTCGTCCAAATCCACCTCCGTAACCTCACCTATAAGATGTGATAGAAGCTGTCCATCTATTGTGTCATTCGCATCATCATCATCTACAGGTGGGCTACGGTCTACTCGAAACACTAGGAGATACCCTACGGCGATCATACTCTACATGTTTTAGAACATTAGCCGAAAAAACCACCTCCTTGTCATTTCTCCCTAAACTTACGCCTACCGCTGACAACTTAGCAGATAAAGTAGAAGTATGAAAGGACAAAAATGATTTTGAGGACTGAGACGTACCAGCATCAGGAGTAGAGAAGGACTCGGCTTTGCGGCGCATCGCCTTCGCCATCGAGTCCTCGTCTGTCGCCGAGGCTCCATCCTTCCCAGTGCGGTGGCGCCCACTACGCCTAGGTGTCGCAGGGGGCGCCCCCATAGGTGCAGCCACAATGGGAGAGGGCGAAGGCGATGTAGCAGCCCTCTCAACCATCGCGGTAGCAACCGGAGACGCCGGCGAATACGCAGCCACCGTGGGGGAGGACGAGGATGACGTAGAGTCCCCCTCCACCGTGGTAAGCCCTGGCGAGCCAAGCCCGTCGCCGATGCTCCTCCTCGGGCACACCAGGGAGCCGACGATCAGCTCAGCCTCCGTTCCCCGGTAATCCGACGCGTCGGCGGCAACAAGCGGCACGGGGAACGTCACAGCCCCGTTGGGCAGCATGCCATCATCAGCACGAGCAGCAAGAGGCGAAGCAGTGCCCAGCCTCGGCCCAGCGGCTGGAGCCGCTCCCGGCCCAGCAGGCGCCATGCTGGGCCTCACGTTGCTGCCGCCATGGGCGACCTGGACAACACCACCCAGCTGGGTCGCTGTGGGAAGCCCCTCCGCACGCTCCTGCCTGGGAGCAGTGTCCAGAAGCCGCACGCCCAGCGGTTCGACAGCCGGCCCAGGGGAGGCTGGGAACAGAATTTTGCCCCCCTCTACCGCACCAGACTTTGAACCAGCAGCAGAAGACAGAACATCGGCATCGCATATTCCAGCTGCTTGCCTCCATTGCTTCACCAGCTCAATCGCACGCGGGGTCGTGGGGTTAGGGTTGAAAGGGGTGACAGCCAGTCCAACCAGCCTGTGTAACCCATGACGACTTGATATCAACAGGCACGCAGGGGAGTCGGCGGCTTGTGCCGGCGTCTAGGGCGGCCAGGGTTGTGGTATCAATGGGGAGGAGCGCCCGTAGTCATGCCCCGCAGATGTAGCTGAGTTCGCCGAACTGCGTTAACAAATCTCGGTGTCGTCATCGTACTGTAATTGCTTGGTTCTCGGTAGATCGATTATGTGCCTACAGCGACGACAATTGTGAGATCGTAGTGTGAAAAGCAATCTGAGGACGGCGTAGGGCGGCAGCCTAGCGAGCGCGTGTGGTGGAGTCCACGCGAGAGCGCTCATGGGGGCTGCTAGCTGGCCAAAGTTCTCGACGAGAACCCATCAATTTGTGTCGAGCAGTTGTGTTCGGCGGCGGAACGCACAGAGCAGCAGCTGGTGACCCAGGGGGCCCACGGCCCAGTGCGGCACGCGGCCTGGCCAAAGGCGAGGCTAGGAAGTGTGGTATGTGTGGTCTCCAGGAAAGCATGCGTGCAATTCATTGTTTGATCGATCGGAAGAGCTAGCTGTGCAAGTGCATGAGAGATTTGTTTAGAGGGAAAAAAAGGTGTCACGTATCATGGTGCATGCCATCACGAGTTTGAGAAAGATTTGGATCCATGAAAGTTTGTGTCACGTTGGACATGGGAAGGCTATCCAGGATTAGGTTTATTTCCTGATTTCATCTTTATCTGTTACGTACAAGATTGTGAATAATGTATGGATGGCTGCGGTAGATACAAGACGTGGAGTTGTAGGTTCATGGGAAGATCGACGGAAATTGGCAGCATGGTGTCAAGTTGATCAAGATGGACTGGATGCGGCAAGGGGGCGACGTGTGTATAAGGCTCGTGGAGTCTGGAGCATGTTGTGCAGTCGGATATGTTCAGCTGGATCGAACTGGACAGTCTGATAGATCGACGGGAGGTCGGTCGGACAGAAGACGGTGAAGATCGACGACAACGACGTAGGAACGTGAGGGCTGATGGTGTCCGAATTCTGTGACGCGGCAACACACGGCGCATGGTTATGCGTGCGTTGACATGCGATAACGCGGGGTTGATTCAAGATGGCGCGCATATGAGATCATGAGGTCGACGGGGCGTGGGGTGGATTGATCATCTACCAAGGAGTCATGTCGAAGGTGGAGCTGGAATCTCGGGCGGAGCACTCGGCTGATGGAGGCTTGACGCATTGACGAATTCAAGGTGGTGGAGAATATTCGGCAAGGTGGAGTTTATTGTGTTTGTGTCGAATATTATGTATGAGTTGGGTTACGTTTCGACTTGGAGTTGTATTAGGTGTGAATATGATACGAGTAGTGTTAAAGTCGAACTCTTATAGCCCGGATCTCCCATATAATGAGGGAAGCACCACACGTGTAACCCATGATGACTTGATAGCAACATGCACGCAGGGGAGCCGGCAGCTTGTGCCGACGCCTAGGGCGACCAGGGTTACGGTATTAATGGGGAGGAGCGCTCATAGTCATGCCGCGCAGATGTAGGCTAGTTCACCGAACTACGTTAACAAATCTGGGAATCATCATTGTGCTGTGATTGCTTGATTCTCGGTAGATCGATCATACGCCTACAGCAGCAACACATCCAATTCAGCTATGGCATGTTTTTACCTTTGCGTTAAATCTTTGTCCCGAGAATATAAAACGAGAACCATCCGAGCAGTAGTTGGCAAGCGAAGCGAAGACGTCTGCACATTGAATCTTTCTTAAGCTGTAATGCACGATTCCAAGTTCACATAATACACACGTGTCGTTGAACAAAATGCATTTAAATATATGTAGAGATGGATGGAGAACCGTACGGTACCGTGCAGAAATTATATGGAGAGAATAATTTGGGCGTATTAAGTCAAAGCCCTCTCCTTGTACGTCATTGACAACGACGTACTCCTTTTGGTGCCGTAGGCCTAGGCGCCTACATTCTTTCTTGATCATGGTTAATTGGTTACTTAGAGAGCAGATGCTTAACTGATCGCTTAGAATATCTTGTACGACTAGTAAATATGTTTGTGCGTAGCAACGGGAGAGGAAAAACCGCGCTATTCAAACGCATAATCATACCCTCTAACACAGGCGACACTTGGGCCTTCGCTGACGAATTCCCATCTTCCTTACACACATTAGCTGACCGTAACCTTCACATGACACATTCCTCTTTCCCTTACAAACACCCTCATCTTTTCCTCACAGACACCTGCTTAAAAGTTGTCATATAGAAAAATTTGTATACGAGTAAACATAATGTTTTTGATGTAACGATATAAAAAACGTGGGTGCAGAATATTTTTTCTGCACCCTAGGTGCTCAATAGGTGTGTCTATATATATAATATCTAATCGGAAATCCATAACGGGTAGTAGGTGCAGATGCACCCACTGCAAAAAAAAAACAAATTTTAAAATGTCAAAAAATTCAAAATAAATTTTTGAATATACTTCAAGACATTTTATGTTAGCGCAAAAAGTTACGTGAAGAAAAACATATTTTGTGACCTGTGCAAAAAAGAAAAATCCGGACGCTACAAAATGATTTTATACAAGACATTTTTTTTGTATTTTTGGCACAGGTCACAAAAACTGTTTTTTCTCCACGACATTTTTGTGCTAACACAAAATGTTCTAATGTACATCCGAATTTTTTTCTGTAATTTTTTTAACATTTTGAAAAATAAATAAAAATGTTTTACATAATAAGTGCAACTTCAATAGGAAGGAACCCAACCAGGTCACATTTGGGCACAAGATGATCCTCTTTCTGAATATCTTGGGAAAATTATCTAAACCTTTAATCCCGGCTAGTAGGACGGATGCTGAAGGCATCAGCCGATTGGTTGTGCTAGCTGACGGGTAGGTCCTTTCGCCTTCCCGTACATTTCCCCTCTCCCACTCTCCCACCCTGATATATGCTTCTTTAAATATTGTTAAACTCGAGTGGCTTAGCTTAATGCAAGCTGCTGAGAGGGGGGGGGGGGGGGGGGGGGCACCTGCCCCTTCCCAAAACTTTGGACCAAGTTGCCTATATGATGTCTACATGATTCCACAAATGCATGTATCCCATATCCGATATGTTAATATGACTGGAACGTCATTTTTCAGATGTATTCGTACATACGTGAACGCGTGGATTTTCGTCGCAGCTGCAAGCAGCGCGACCTCGAGCTCGGCCACCACGTAGTGAGTCTTTGGGCGTCGCGGCACTCTATTTCTTGGATGAGGCAGGGTGGCCGGAGTGGCATCTCGTGGGTGGTGTCGTCATATACAAGGGGGTGACTGATCCAAACGTCGACGTGGTACACTATCACTAGGAGGACGAGCACGCCAACGACGAGGCATGTGATGATTCCGCGACGACGAAGTTATGACACCCTAAACGCCTCCTCCCAAAACTCCAATGGAGCTAATCTCTCATTTTTCTTTGTTATATAGCCTTTTTAGTGTATAGAAAATATGCCCATGCGTTGCTACATATAGATTTATATTGGATACTTCTTAATATGGACAAATTAGTGAACTAAATCATAAGCAACTAAGCTTCTAGAATCTACAATATAGTACGTGAACTTCAAAATGTTGTGTTCATGGAGGAAGGCTAATTAACCAGATACCAAATGAAACACTGACGATTTCACGGTAACCTACACGTGTTTTGCATAGAATTAGGTCAAATATGAATACAATGGCTAACAAAAGGCTAGTAAAGCAATAATGACCTCTCATTTATGCACGAATCCTTGATCGACTTCAACTATGGCTAGTAATATTGTTCTATGTTAACTACGAACAACTTGAAAACACTGGCACACTGAACCGTGGCGATTCATCTTCATTTAATGCATGATATGTCTTCTTTACTATGAGAACTAATGGTGATGGGAAAAGAACTAACATTTAAATTCCTTTGGCAAATAATGATTTCTCTACTTACACGATGATCGATCAAAATTCTTGGCCACTAATGCCAATGGTTTTCTATACCAAGCCTAACTACCGGTCTACCACTTTTACAAATAAAATAAAGTTATTATGAGATTAAAAAACAAAATAAGTAAAGAACATCGGTAAAATATAAATGATTTGCAAAGAAGAAATTCCGCGAAGAGAAATAATAGTACACCTGGGTGTCACACTTTAGGCAACAATTTGCAAAATGACCTACTGTTACCGCCCACCCAACTTGCTTCTATAGGGGCAAAGACAACAGCTCGGCCATCTTCGACGTCTAAGCCGGTCCGCTGTACACTCTATTTCGAGTGATGAGCCAAGAGAACAAATTACATTTTGGGGGAACCATAGACTTCCAAACCCTGGTGCCCATGTGAGATAGAAGGAAACCCTAAAATTGCATTTTTTTTTTTAAGCCAAGGAGGAAGAGTATGCCCCATTGGCCTGTGACTTCCAAACAATGGAATCGGCCGTGCCTGGGTCAAGATTATTTGGTTGACCTTTCGGCCAAAGGTTGCAAAACTGGGAGATGTGATCCGTGGAGAGTCTGGTAGAGATGTCAATCGGGTCAAGCCAAGGATTGTTGCGTAGATTTTTTTTTTCACGTTCCGGTTCTTTCTTTTGGAGATAGCGGAAATATTTGGACACGTTCCATAGACCATAGGAATCAAGGTGAGTGTGAAAAGTCAGACCAAATAATCGGAAGTGAGGTATTGTTTTTTGAAGAAGCGCAGGAGAGCTGCGTTTTTTCATTGATAGAAAGAGAGTACAGGGTTACAAGGAACCCAACAATACATGTGCAGAACAAAGATGGCCCGTAGCCGAAACAAACGGGACTACTCGCGGTCTCTTAGGTGGCTACAGCCAGCAACCCCCAAGCCGATCGCTCATCGATCACCTCCTGCAAGACTACAGAAGTAGGGCGATCCACCTCACGGAAAACACGCGCATTGCGCTCGCGCCAGATGGCCCAGATCACCAAGAGGGCCATTGACTTGCAGGATTTCGTCTTGGCTGCCGCGTTGGAGGAGAGGCTTTGCAGCCATGCCGTCATCGAGGCGGACGCAGTCCAGCCGTCGGGGGCGAGGGAGGCAAGGTTGAAGCGCGCGGCAACGAGAGCCCACAAGGCACGCGACCAAGGGCACTCAACCAGCAAGTGTTCCACCGTCTCCAGGTTCCGACGACAAAGCTGGCAGAAGTAGCAGTTAGGCCATTGCCGAGCCATGAGGCGGTCGGCAGTGAGAACACGGTTCTGCACCATAAGCCAAGCCAGCAGCCGGTGCTTGGCCGGCGCCCACGCCTGCCAAATTGGCGCGAGCAGCGGGGAAGCGAGGGAGCCAGCAAACTGAATCCTGTACGCCGACGCGACGGTGAAGGAGCCCGACGTAGAGCAACGCCAGGTAAAGGCATCGGACGCCCCAACAACAAGTTGTAGCGCGCTGACCTCCTGCCAAAGTTGCACGAACGCCGGGAGCAAATCAGTGGTAATCCGTCCACGGAGATCCTGCACCCAGCGTTGATCGATCACGGCCTCACGCAGCGAGCGTTGTTTGCGGCGGGAAGCGGCAAACAGCCCCGGAAAGAGCATGAAGGGCGCCCCAGCCGTCGTCCAGTTGTCCAGCCAGAACCGTGCAGCTTGGCCATCGCCGACGGTCACCTTGCATGCAGTCGCAAAGAGCGCGCGATCCGCGTCGTTGCACGGCACCGGCATGCCAGCCCACGGCTTGAGCGGAGAGACCCGCTCCTGCCATAGCCACTTTAGACGGAGAGCCGTGCCAAAGCGATCCAGGTCCATGATTCCCAGCCCGCCGAGGTCCTTAGGCCGACATATCTTGCTCCAGGCAACCTTGCAGTGGCCACCATGGCAGGTGGTTTCGGCTCGCCACAGCCAAGAACGCCTAATCTTGTCAATCGCCTTCCGCACCCAGGCCGGCATGGCGTGCACTGAGATCCAGTAGACCGACAACGCCGAGAGCACCGCATTCAGCAGGACAAGGCGTCCAGCTGCAGACAACATCTTAGCCTTCCAGCATGCCAGGCGGCTAGCGATGCGATCCAGGAGGGGTTGGAAGTCAACTTTCCGGAGCTTGCGTAGGCTGAGAGGTAG
This sequence comes from Poa pratensis, assembly GCA_947311845.1. Lineage (NCBI taxonomy): Eukaryota > Viridiplantae > Streptophyta > Magnoliopsida > Poales > Poaceae > Poa > Poa pratensis. The sequence goes on from CAMZMU010000051.1 coordinate 39,117,208, forward strand.
GCCCAGGAATTTACAAGGGAAGGAGGCAATCTTGGCCCCAAGCGGCGAGACAATATCAGCAATATCCAGGCCCTCACATCTGATCGGGAGAACTGCGGTCTTGGCGAAGTTGACACGCAAACCCGTCACGGCGCCGAAACGCAGCAGGATCGCCTTGACCGCCTCAAGCTCTGCTTTGATTGGGTTGATGAAGAAAACAGCGTCGTCGGCATACAAGGAAGTCCTGACGACATTGGCCCGGCCGCGCAGTCTGGATAGCACACCGTCATCAACAGCCATGGCAAGCAGACGGTGCAGCGGCTCCATGGCAAGGATGAACAGGAAAGGCGACAGCGGGTCGCCCTGGCGCAGACCACGTCGGTGCCGGATGTGATCGCCGATGATGCCATTGAGGATGACTCGAGATGACGCCGTGGACAGGAGCAAGGCGATCCAGTCGCACCACCGCTGGCTGAAACCACGCGCACGCAGCATGGAGAGCAGGTAGGGCCAGGAGACACTGTCGAAGGCCTTGGCTATGTCCAGCTTGACCATCAGAGCCGGGCTGCGGGCACGGTGGAGGCGGCGCACTTGACCTTGCACCATCAGGAAGCTGTCCTGGATCGAACGGCCGCGGATGAAGGCGCTCTGCACTGGCGAAACCAGCTCGTCAATGCGTCGTGCAAGGCGCGTGGCCAGGACCTTCATGAAGAGCTTGGAGAAGCTGTGCAAGAGGCTGATTGGCCTGAAGTCGCCGAGCGAGGCCGCAGCGTCGATCTTGGGGATCAGGACGACGTGCGCGTCATTCAGCCTGTGCAGACTAGTCCGGTTTAGCTGGAAGAGCTGCTGGAACGCAAGCACGAGGTCTGGGACAATGATCGGCGCAGCAGCCTTGTAGAAGGCGCCACTGAAGCCGTCAGGGCCCGGGGCGCGGTCAGCGGGCATGTCGGCGATCGCAGCTAAGATTTCGTCCGCCGTAAAAGGCACATCTTGATCGGAGAGGTCGATCGGTTGCACTCCAAGCGCCTGCCAATCAAAGGTTTCCGACGCCTCAGCCGGAGTCCCGAGCAGGTTCTCAAAGAAGTCCTTGACGAGCGCAGCCTTGTGCCCATGCTCTGTGGCGACCACCTGGTCAGAAGTGAGCGTCGGGATGAAATTCTTCCGCCGCCTGGCGTTAGCCTTCAGGTGGAAGAAGCGGGTGTTCGCATCCCCGACCCGGAGCCAATTGACACGCGCACGCTGCCTGGAGCGAATGCGCTCGATAACAACAAGCCCGAGGATGCGCGACTTGAGCGCCTTGCGCAGCTCGAGCTCCTCCGGAGAGAGCAGCCGTGACTCCTGCGCCGCGTCAAGCAGCATCACCGTATCTTGCGCCATAAGCAGCTGCAATTTCGTGTCGCCGATATAGTTCTTGTGCCACAGCCGAAGAGCCCGCGCCGTGCGCGCCAACTTCTCGGCGAGACGACCAAGGGCATCGCGCGCGGAGCACGGCTCCCCCCAAGCTTGGGCAACGACCTCCTTGAAGCCCGCCAAGTGAACCCAGAACGCCTCAAAACGGAAGCGGAACGGGCGTCGAATTGGCGACTCGCAGGTCAGGATGAGCGGGCAGTGATCAGACATGGACGAGGCGTGCGGCTGCAGCCTGGCGGTCGGGAACGCACAATCCCAGTCCACGTCGCAGAACGCACGATCCAGGCGGCAAAGGGTTGGGTCGGCCTGCTCATTGGACCAGGTGAAGCGACGTCCAGCTAGCTTGATCTCCTTGAGCTCGCTAGCGTTCAGAGCAGCACGGAAGCGAGCCATCATCGGGCGATCAAGATTGGAGTTGCTCTTGTCCCTAGCTTCATAGATGAGGTTGAAGTCGCCCAAAATCAGCCACGGTCCCGGCACGCGGCCGCGGAGCGCGATCAGCTCCTCGAGGAACAGAGGTTTCCGGGCATCGTCGGACGGCCCGTACACAGTGGAGATGAACCAAGGGATCCCTCCAGAGCACGGGGTGAGACGAGCAGTGACGGCGAAGGTCGAAACCTCGACGCAGTCCGCAGCGAATATGGACGTGTTCCAAGCAAGGAGCACCCCGCCGCGGGTGCCATCCGCCGGCAGGAAGGCATGGCCGTCGAGCAGCGGGCCAACCGTCTCACGCAGCGCCTCCGGGGAGAAGGCCGCGAGCTTTGTCTCCTGCAAGCAGAGCACCGAGCAGCGGACCTGATCGACCAACGATTGAACCGCGAGTCGCCGAGCCCTGGCGTTCAGACCACGCGGGTTCCAGTTAAGAATCGAGAAGGACCTATCCATTGATCAACCTGGGCAGACACAAATGCGAGACAGAACTGAACAAATACATTGACAGGGCAGCGTCTCCAACAGGGAGGGCGCGCAATTTGGAGAACAAACACGGACACAGACAAGGGACAACAGGGCCAGCAGGTAGCACGGGTGCCTGGCCTAAGCACCACAGACTAAACATAGGCCTGCAAGCAGTGAAGCCGCACGCAGGCACAGCGCGGCAAACAGGCGGCGCGAACACAAACCAGAACAGACTGACAGACTGAAAGCTTGCTAACATGGAAACTGACGGGAACCCAAGTCCAGGCGCAGCCATCAAGCGAGGCCGCCAAGCGCCTCGCCAGCCAGCGGCGCCAGCTCGTCATCCGACAGGAGAATGCGCGCCGCCGAGTCAACGCCTGTGGCCCGGGCGATCTTCGCCACGAGGGGGCCGAGTGGCTGCTCACGGAAGCGCGCAACGTACTTGGCGCGCACCTTCGCGTTGAACTTCTTCGGGCCATCGACGAAGTCGAGCTGCTGGGCGAGCCGCGCCTGCGCCTTCTGCTCCTGGGTGAGCCCCGGCGTGGACTTGGCCAGCCGGGCGCTGCTGCGCCGCACCGGCGCTGTCGCAGGGGCGGGGGTCGGCACCATCTGAAACTCAGCCTGCTGGAAGGGCGCGAAGACGGGCGGGGCCCCCATGATGGAGGGGGGGAGCAAGCCGAAGACCTTGGTGAGGAAGGTGGTGCCACCGTCAACCTCGAGCGCCTGCAGCTGGCCGGACAGGTCGTCGACGGCGGCCGGCAGAGCAGGAGCAGCAGCCACAGCATCAGCGGCCACCGAAGCTGGAACGGGCTGCTGGCAGCCACCAAAGGCGCCAGGGGCCAGGTACCCCAGCATGGGCCACGGCCTGTGGGGCCCAACAGCAGTGACCTCCGGATGCATGTCGAAGTCGAGCCCCGGAGCGGCCGGCTCCTGCTGGGCCGGTCCAAAGCAGAAGCCAGGGGCATCATCGGGCGAGGGCCACAGCATCTCGTCGTCCGTCAGTACTGGAGACCAGCCCAGGCCCACCGGCCCGAGCACGTGACCAGAGTCAAGGTCCAGCAGCAGCGGGTCGTCGCGCGTGAGCTCGCCCCAGAAAGCCACCAGGCCCGAGTGGGGCGGCAGCATGTCAGGCTCGACGAAGGGTGGCACGGGCGCGGCGAGCAGAGGAGCGTCTGTCACTGTCCCCGCCCGTTCCTCGAACGCAGCGGGCAGCAGACCAGCATCAGACCTAGGTGGACTGGACCACGATCGACCCCCCTCCTGGGAGCGCGAGCGTGAACGGCTAGAACTTCGACTGCGGCCATGGCCGCGCTTGTGAGGCTGATCACCGCAGGAGTCAGAGTCACGGGAGGACTCCGAGCCACTGGGCCCCAGAGCATGGCGCCGGCCGTTGCGGCCGCCGTTACCGTCCTCCTGACGGCGTCGCTGGGGCGCGGGGTCACGCGCGTTCCCATCTGAACGGCAGCCAAGCAGACCGCCACGGCGTTTGCCACGAGAGCGATCACGCCGGCGGCGAGGGCGGCCAGCGTCGTCATCATCTTCATCGTCTTCACGGCGAGCTGGGCGGATACGGTCATGGATGGAGGTGCGGCGGCGGGCGGCACCCGAGCCCGTGGTGTTCTCCTCCGTGCCGAGCTCCCAATCGAAGCGGTCGATCTTAGGCCAGGCCGCCGTGCTGCCAGCCGGCAGCGGCGCGTAGTCCTTGGTGGTGTCCAGGTGGATGAGGACCGGGAACAGCGGCCCCTGTAGCCCCTCCACACGCGGCGTGCCCTCCGGCGGCAACGCGCGGCCGCGCGGCTCCGGCGGGCAGTCGAGCACAGAGTAGTCGTTGGACGTGGGGATGCCGTCCGGGCACGCCGCCCAGGCCCAGGCGAAGACGCAGGAGGTGTTGCTCCAGGTGAGCGACTGGCGCTCAAGGCGGTCGATGACGCAGGAGCGGCCCACGGCCTCTTGCACGTCCTCCTTGTTCCAGCACTGCAACGGGACGCGCTCGATTGCCAGGCGACAGTAGTAGCGCCAGACGCGCTGGTGGCCACCGGCCGCCGGCGTCCAAGGCGCCAACGATAGGGTCACACCGCGGCAGGAGGCCCTCCCGGCCGCCAGAGCGATGTCGCGGTGGGCGGTGTGGGTGAACCGCACGAGGAAGGGCTCCGGGTGGTGCTTGGAGACGTGCATCTCGTCGAACGGGATGGAGAGCTCGCGCTCGATGGCATTGGCGACCTGCTGCGGGTTGATGTCGAAGCGCTGCTCAGACATGGTGACGAGCACGGCGGAGTACCGCAGCTGACGAACAGCCTCCTCGGAAGCCGGCGAAGCGAAAGAGAAGGTGGAGCCGCGGCCGGGCCGCTGCGCCGCCTCCCCCGGGCGGTTCACGCGAGCCATGGCCGGAGCCGGAGGAGGAGGTGGCAGCGGCGGGAGAGGAGATGGCGCGGAGCACCCCTGCGGGGCAGAGGACTGCTTGCGACAGCGGCGAGAGCGGTGGCCAAAACGAAGGCAAAGAGCGCAACGAACAGGATCTCTGCACTGGTGGGCGCGGTGGTCGGAGGCAAGACACCGGAAGCAGCGCCCGCGGAAACGCAAGATAAAGGCATTCGCACCCACGCTGCGAGAGGGACGCGACTGTCCGCCATTAATTCGCCGGCCCGAAGGAGGTACGGGCGGTGCACGCCGCCGGCGCCTCGAAACAACCAGTTGCCATTCTGGGTTAGGAGACCGGTCAACAGCGCCAACGGGCGGGGAGCGGGAGGTAGAGGCCGGGGGTGAAGCTCCACGCGAGGCCCCAGCTGAGGATCCGCGCTCAGGCCGAGTAATGGCGGATCTGAGCCTGGACGCAGCCGGCGCAGGCAATGAATGCCCACAGCCCGAAACGGAGGGGTGGCGCTCCTGCGGCCGCGGCAACCCATCTTCAATCCGCCCACCACCGTCAACACGCGACCCAGCAGCCGAGGAGGCTGAGGCCGCGGAGGGGGCAGGCGCCGGACCGCTGGAGGTCAGCCGACGCAGCCAAGAGGCTGCCGTGTCCGCAGAGCCAGGCGGGGCCCAGCGCTGGGAGGGGGAAACAGGGGAGGGGCGGGTGGCCGACGCGCCCGGAGTGGGAGGCGCCGGTGTGGTGGTCGCTGGCGTGCTAGGCGACGCCGGCGAGGGGCTGGTGGACGCACGGCCCGGAGAGGGAGATGCGAGAGAGGGAGCCATTGAGGAATGTTCAGATGATGATCGATATATCCGGTACAAGTGAGGTATTGTCAGGAGCAACCGATGCTATATATGATGTGCCTGACTGCAGAATTTGATTAGCGCCATCGTCGTAGCTAGTAGCGACAAAGTGAGATTTCAAATGACAAGACAGATCTAACGGAGAACACTCGCGTAGACAAAAATAAGATGTGTTAGCTTAAACAACGACGGCCTGACGATGGCAGAAAAGACAGGAACCAGACAAATCCTGCATCGCGCATGCAGCCGGGTTGCCGAGCGCTTCCCTGCCTACCGGAAACCTTAGCCATACTCCTACTCCGTTGCGTTCTATCCTGCCTCGTCGTTCGCCTACTGCAAATTAATTAACAAAAGTTTGGAGGTGTGCAGGTCGAGCACACTCCCAGGTGCCTTGTTTGTTGTAACTTGTCATCCTAGGAGTTTCCTAACACTAACCAGACAGACAAGCAAGATCGACCAGCGATGGTCGATCGGGAGCTAATCGCGCCCTGTCTTGTCCGCTGCCGCGCGCATGCCCAAGGACTGTCCGTTGGAGACGGCAGTACTTTCTCTCCTCCCGGGACGCCGTCGTGGCTACGGCTGCTGGTACGGTCCGAGGATTTGATCTTCCACTAGTTAACGTGTACGTGCAACGCACGATCTTTTTGCTATTAGTAAAATAAAATTGATTGTGGTTTGACATTTTCTTGTACGAAATAACAAACCTCACTTTGTCGAGATTAATTCGTCAATACAGGCCTCAACTAATAAATATATATTAATGAGACTTTTGGTTAAATTTCAAGACTACATAGAAACATGCATACTTGCTCATCAGTTGGTATTGAACACATATATTTTCATCTCTTCTTTCAAATAAAAAGCTCACACACCATTTATTTAGAGGAAAACACAAGTAAATTCAACTACGATAACAGGATGGGCATGTCTAAAGCGTTTGATACAGCTTTTGCAGATTGACTAAACCAAGTCTCATAATGGGTTACTCCCTGAGTACAACATGCACGGCTAAAAGCAGCAACATTATATTACAAGCCCTTGGGCAATTTACAACTTCAGCAGCACTGAATCTAGACTTAAATGGAATTTGATTTCTCTAAAGATAGCTCAGTCACATCCACCAGAAAGATTGCTATTTCAGCTTTTGCAGCAACAGCTACTTGCGAATGCAAACTGGGATGACTGGTAGATATAGTATGCAGTCTTCTGCTTTGCTATTCGTTGGCAACACCACAAATCAGTTTAAAGGTGATCAAAGGAGTGTCCTAATGGTGACTGGCTCGGTAACTGTCATGTGAACCGAATGCAGAGAAGACATTAAAATCAAAATTGGTCAATTGAGCTAAACTGAATGCAATCCACTGCTCTGCTAACTGAATGCAAAAATGTCCTAAAACCAACCTTAGGCAGCTAGGTGTTCAGTCGACGGGAATCTCAGGGAAGGGCAGCAGGGAGCTTGGGATCATCTGCAAGGCGGCGGGCCACTCGTGCAAGGGGGCGGCATGCAGCGCGGCCCTCCAAGACGTGCAGAGCAGACGGCGCGGAATGCAGCGCTTGCAGTGGTGACGGGCCACGCATGCAAGGCAGCGGGCAACGTGGCGATGGCAAGGGAGCGGGGGCGGCCTCCCGTCGGGGTCGTGCAGGGCAGCGGGGACATAGGAGGCCCGAGCACGTAGAGGCCCGGCTTGACCCGCGCTGCATGCCGGACTTCGTCATGGCCGTCGTCGATCAGGCGGACGCGGCGTGGTGGGTTGGCGTCGGGGGTAGCCAGAGAGGAGAGTCGTGGCCTCGTTTTGCGGCCGTAGGCTGGGGCCTGGCGGCCGTAGACTGGACCCGAGAGGTGCGGATGTAGAACATGATCTGGAGGAACTTCTAGCGCGAGCCGCGGGTCTCGGTGGCGCTTGCAGAGAAGCTCGCGACGACTCCAGTTCGGCTCAGGGAGGGACTGCTGTAGGCCTGTAGCCGTGTAGCGGCCGTGGTCCAATCCATGGCAGCAGGCTACGATCTATGAGCGCGAGGGTCAGGAGCATTTTTTGAGGCCAGAAGCGGTAGCGTGGATGCACGGAAGAAGGAAACTGCTGGCGTGATTTGAGGAATCAGATCGTAGCCTTTTGGGAATCTGGAGGACGCGGAGCGACGAAGATTTGGCAGAGTTTTCGTCCGCCAGGCGGAACAACGTAATCCCAGTCGTTGATTGCAGTGGTTGTCCAACGATGCAATATGGATTGTTGGATGTGAGTTGTTTGACTGGATCAGACGCCTCTGGTAACCCCGTGTGCAATAGTTGGTGTGGCTTTAGCGAAACTAAGGTTCGCTCTTTTATAAGTAGTATATGGATATATGGATTATGATCTCTCGCACTCGCGCGCGCCCGCGACGAGACGGCTTCAACTTGCTAGTGCTCCTCGGTTGTTACCTCCCGCGCCGTAGTCCCGCTCACTACGGCGTCCCTTTCTACCGACCTCCCACGCTCCAAGCGCGCCTGCCTGGAGTCTGGATGGATTTCCGGAGGTCCCTCCGTGTAATCTTTCCGCGACGCGTACAACTTGTGCTCGCGGAGGCAGGCCGAGCACGACGTCCGGAAAATGCTTTGAGAGAGATCGGGCAATCCTGTCCTCACCTATTTCTGAAGAGATACTGTACAGTCCTGCAAAAATTCCGGGAATTTCTGTAATGCTAGTGAGCGATAAGATAAGACGGTTCCAATGATCTTCCAGGCTCTGTCACGTTAAAGCTATGCAAAACCCGCCCAATCTAACAATAACAGCTCCACTCCACACAGGGAGACGTTACGGTTCATCTCTGGGATGCACTCGGATCGATCGACAGAGCACTCGGCAGCCCGTCGACAACGGATGACCATGCAATGAGCCACACGTATTAGTGGCTCGCCGAAGCGCTGTACGGAGCACTAACTGAAAAGGGAGCACTAGCAGACAATCTGCATCAGCAAAGCCGAAGCGCTGTACGGAGCACTAACTGAAAAGGGAGCACTAGCAGACAATCTGCATCAGCAAAGCACATTTTCTATACCTCCATCAGCAAATCACCACGTACTAGAAGCATTTTAGCCCGCTCCGCTGCTGATCAGCTAGCTAGAACGGCCTTCGACGACGAAGCCGTGCGTGCCTAGCTTGTGGGCACCGAAGCCGTGCGTGCATCAACACAAGTACGGGAGCACTCTATCTCGAAATCGTGGCCGAAATCATCCTAGCCGAACGGCCGTAGGACCTGTGTCTCCAGCCGAAGAAATTCTGGACCATTTCGATGCACAGAGCAGCAAGCAGTACAGAACGAACGCCGCCCCGCCACCAAAAATCCTGCGGTAAATCCCAATCAAAAGAATCTAGCCAGTGGCCAATAGCCCAGAGCCAAACCCAGACAAGAACCCTTCGAAAAACGCCACGACACAACGTCAGATTTTTTACTCAAAATCGCGCAACAGCCCACTCGCTTCGCACGCCCTATAAAACAGTCAACCTCCCCCAACGAAGCACACTCGTTTCCGTCTCTTCCTTCCGTTTCGCGTCCAGGCTCCTCCTGCCATTAACTGCAGACTCGTAGCAAGTGAGCAACCAACCAGCCTTGTGCGAGTTCTTGAATTCTTCTCGAGCGATGCTAAAAACACGGCGGTCGCGCGGAGGGTTCCGGCTGGGCCGGAAGCTGCTGAGCGCCTGGCGGTGGGCGCTCTGCGGCCGGCGCCGGCGACAGCGCCGCGGGGGAGGCTACCTCCGCCTCCTCCAGACGAGCGACGCCACCTCGGACCGGGGCGCCAAGAAGGAGCTCGCGCCGGTGCTACGGTGGGGGCAGTCGCTGGCGCGGCTTCTCAGCCTCGGGCGGCGGCATCGGCTGCTCGACGGCGCCGCGGCGGCGGTGAAGACGCCCAAGGGGCAGGTGGCGGTTTACGTGGGCGGCGGCGGGCCGGGGGAGCCGCTGCGGTACGTGGTGCCGGTAGTGTACTTCAACCACCCCATGTTCGGGGAGCTGCTGCGGGAGGCGGAGGAGGCCTTCGGCTTCCACCACCCCGGCGCCATCACCATCCCCTGCGCCGTCGCCAGGTTCGAGCGAGCCGCAGCCATCGCCGCCGCCGGAAAGAAGGGGTTCGGCAGATCGGATCAGTTGTAGGAGACCTGGCCCTGATCTGACCGCCTCCGCTGCCGTTCGTGTGGTGGAGGCGACGAATGGTCGTGACATGGTGTACATATGTGTTAGAAAGGGCTAATTTTTGTTCTAGAAATTGATTCTTCTTTCCATTTAACTGGCGGATGCCGTTCTTTACGCATCTCTGAATCTCTAGCTAGTTCTTCGGCGTTTTTCGGTTCATTCACGAATTTGACCTCCTCGACGGAGTAGGACGAACGGATTGGAATACCTTGTTTTTTCAGATGAATCGAGGTGGAGTAGCTGTACTCACCATGTACCATAAAATTCACGCTAGAAATCACCGCAAATCAAGATCGCGTGGTATGAACACAAAGGACGAGCATGAAGCAGGACCATCTAACTGCAGTGGACTTTCTGGGCTCCTCTCGTCGTCTGATTTCTTTAGAAATTTCTCCTGATGTGCAATAGTAATTAACTCCATTAAATTGATGCATATCTATCTATCTCTGACTCGGAGTACGGAGAACCGTGCCGCTCAGTTACTCCTATCCTCGGATGCCGGGAACGGTACAACCGCCACTGTACGAACCGTACGCCCTCATCCGCCAGTTGGGGCATGCCATGCTGCTTTTTTTTTTTTTGCGTCTCACTTAAGCTGGTACAAGTTGCATGCCATGCTGCTTTGGCCATGCCACTTTTGCACGCCCCGGGCAGGGGCAGCTCGCTCCGGCGTGATCGGAAAGAAGCAACAAGCTCACGCCGCGCCCGTTGCATGTGCTGAATCAGCACTACTGGCCCCTCGGTATCTCCATGGCTACGGCCTACGGCATCAAAGAGATCTTGGCGTGCTGCAGGCGACAGGGACTCCCCGTGCGAGCATCTTTATTACCAAGTGGAAGGAATTCCACGGCGACAACGATGGATTCTAATCTCCGGCGCTGCTAGACGTCCATTCTACGGAGGGATGGTTCCATCTGCTCTCCCGCCCGCTCCGCTCGGCAAAGAATGGACGCCTCACGCGTTCAGTTCCAATCGCCGTTCCCGCTGGAGCGGCGATGGAGGAGGGGAGATGCACTACGCCACGCAAGCCGAGATGGGGATCCGCGTAATCTTCCGGCTTTGGGCAAAGGTGTGACTGGCGCTCCTGAAACGGTCACATTCTTTCCTTTTCGCTTCCCATTCTCCCTGTGGCTTATGTCGACGGCGTTCATCTGCCCGGGGCCCAGGAGCAGCGATCCGGACGAAGAGAGTATATTGGCGTTCCCACTACGGAATCGGGGTTTTTTCACAAAAACTCAATTGATGTATCCTTCTCTGGCCAGGAAGGATCCAGGTGAATGAAAACCACTACGTTCAACCAATAAAGAAGTATAGTGCAATCTGGTCATCACTTTTGAGTCATAATAAAGGTGTTTATTTTACTATGTTACTTGCAAAATATGGTATTGCGTGGTATAAAATAAAACTTGCTGGCTTGCTTAAATAATGATGCTAGAAGAGCTATCGTTGCAACTTGTAAGCCCATAAATTTGAGATATATTCCTCGTCAGGACTTATGCATGAAGTACGTCATTACGCGCAGCTGTACCTGTCCGTACGTACTTGATGTTTTTTGTACCTGATTTGTTGTACTTGTACATGGTGCTAACTTGTCCTAGATTGTATCTTTCTCCGTTGAATAGAAGAGAACAACAAGAAACTGATGGTGCCACCGCGTGCGTAATAACTCTTGTTGTTGTCTTCTACACTAAAGTCAAAAGACGACGTTTAGTACGGTAATGGAAGCCTGCTCTGTTTTGACTGACCAGGCTGGTTAGCACCTGCAGACTGCAGTTAAGCTAGTTGTCAAAAGGAAATTAAAGCCTAAGCATAGATAACAAGCTTTGACCAAAGGTAGTAATAGACCAGAGTTGATTCAGTCATTTAGTCCATGGTTCCACTGGATTTAGTCAAGGGCTTTAAACTTTAACCACGACATGATCAGTCCGATGTGTAAAACGTATCGCAGTTCAACTTGAACTCTTGAAGTGCACAAGCAAGAAATGCTTGCTCACTCTTTTACTATGAGATAGGAATATCCTGATAGCATTATGCAACCCTACTCGAAAATGACAAAGGTTCCCAACTAGTGGAACATCGATCTGTACACTTTGTTTTCCGTTGGAAGAGAGGAATGGTCGAGTTCTTCGAGCCTTCCGTCAAAAAAGAAAGTATAGGTCTGTGTCCGTTAACAAGAACACTTTGTACACAAGATGAAGTTGGAAACCTAGCACGGCATCTTCATCTGGGAAGCCACTAGATTATACTTGGCCATACCTCGGGCCAGGCCAAGAAAAGCCCGACACAGAAAATTCAGGCCCAAGCCTGACCCGGCCTGGCCAAAAAGGACCAAAGCCCGTCAGGCCACGGGCCGGGCCTCTTCTTGAAATAGCCAAACCCAAAGCCCAGGCCCAGTCAGCCATCGGGCCTAGATTTTAGGCTCAAGCCCGAGATTTTCGGGCCGGGCTTCCCATGGCTAGGTATACACTAGATAAACGGCTTGATTGCAGCTTCCTAAATCCTAATCGCGTGTACGACTGTCGGTGTCAGAGAAATTTGCCTGGTTTTGCAGTTTTGCTGCAAATGTTTTTCAGGTAATCTGTAAACTTGGTGCGTATTGCGCTCGTATTAGGCATTTAGGCTAGTGAGAACAGTGAAGCTTTACCCTGTCGAACTGTGGGATGCCACTACGCTGTTCAGGTAAAAGTAAGCAAGCGTGAGCTCTGATCAGCTCGTATGACACAGCTGGTAAATATTGGAGGTGCTTTGTACATTGAATCCCCCATAGGAGAAGAAACTCAACTCTTGCAAGTTTAAGCTACCAGGCCATATCCGGGAAACCAGCCTCTGGGAGTGTGGGACGGTGATTCTGCTCGGGACGGGCTTTTGAGGCCTCAATGTTAACCACGTACGAAAGAGCCGATGACGAAGCCCAAACTGCCAGGCTTAGCCCATCAATCATACATGCTGGTCCTTTCAACACTTTCTTGCCCAAGGAGCCCATCTATCGACTGTGAAATTTGGATTGCATCCATTTTCAACTGCAGATGCAACATTTCAGGTTCCACTAAAAAACTGCAACAGATTCTCAACAAAAAAACCTGAAAAAATGCAACAGTTTATGCATGCATCTGAAATCAGGCAGGATCTTTTCCATGTTCCCATCATCGTTCATGAACATCTGAAGACCGACGTGCCAACTAACACGGCGTGGATTCTCTAACTTGCTGAAGCGGCGCAGTCAGAGCCTAACTTGGGCATGCCCGATGCCATCCATTTTTCATCGTACAACTGTTGCTTCTATTCCCTTTCTTAGGATAGACCAAACAGCCTAGCCCAGTTTGGTAGCCCACCTAAGGCCAAGTTCGAAGCAGAGGAGGGGAAACAGAGGATTTTGGCGGGACTAGAGCGACGGAAATAAATTTTGGCGGGCAAACCTGTGTGTTGGCTCTCTCCTCGCTGGTCTTGGCGATCGAGGGGTATCGGTGGCAGTCCTAATCTTGTATTTGTTCAGAAAACTGAAAACTGCACTTGTATACGTTATAGGACATACAAGGTATATTTCTTCACAAAACTGAAACTGTACCTGTATTTGTTCATGATTTTCAGATTTGTTTGAGATCTTGCTTTTCCAATTGTAAGATTCAATGGCACAACCCAACAAAAGATAGGCTTCCATCCGAAGTTAATTTGCTTCGCATGCATCTAAATCTGTACAAATAATTGTATATTAATTTTCGTGTAGGGAGAATGAGATTCCTGTTTGGTTACCTCATATTGGTCAGAAATTTTGAAACTTGGAGGATGCTTGGTCATTTTTGGGTAAGCTATGGAGGTCATGCAGGTTTCGAGGTCAGAAAAAAGGTGCAGCAATATAAGTAAGATTGATGGAAAGGTAATTTCATGTAGGTATGTGTGTGCGAAGGAGGGTCGTCGAGCACAAGACAAGAGGGATCATCTCACAAAGAAACCTCGAGCTGAAACAAGAACATGTTGTGAAGTTCATATGTGTCTTTCATTAAATAGAGTGGCAGGACATTATGAAGTGGTGGATGTAATGCTTGTTCACAATCATGGTCTTTACTTGCCACAAAGCTTCCATTTGATGTTATCACAAAGGAAGATTTCAGAATTGCAAGCTTTTGAAATTGAGACGGCCGATGATTCTGGAATTAGGCCAAAAGCTGCACATGCGTTAGCTAGTCGTCGAGTTGGAGGAACAATGAATCTCAGCTACACTCCCCGTGATCTAAAAAATTACTTGCAAGGAAGGCGTCAAAGAGAGTTGGCATATAGACAGGCAGGAAGCATGTTGAAGTTTTTTCAAGACAAGATGTCCGAGAACCCTTCTTTCCAATATGCTTTGCAAATGGATTGTGAAGAAAATATTGCAAATATATTCTGGGCTGATGCTAAGATGGTCATTGATTGCGTGCACTTCGGCGATGTCATCACCTTTGATACTACTTTTGGTGTAGATCAATAGCCCTGAAATTCTGTGCTAAACTGATAATTAAATTCGGATGTGAAATGGTATAGTAATGGCTTTTGCTGGATCTTGCTGGAAATTATGGCTGCCGTTTATGTCCTCTGTTTAGTAAACTGAACTGAAGAACTGAATTGAACTGTTCCACGTAAGCAGCAGCTGTACGCTGAGGCTCTGCCTGCGCTTTAGCAAGTCAGAGAATCCGCGCCGCGCCCGATGGACGCAGCATCGCCGGGTTGCACCTGCTCGGGCGGCACGCTTCATTTCACTGTGCACCACTGTGGCTCCTGCGTACCAGCCGAGCACGAGGCGACGCGAAGACCCGAAACAAGTCCCGAATTGGCGTGTCCCCGAGCACATGGCCGCGTTGTGTTTAGCACATTCAGGAAGCAAGTGGTGCGCTCGAAAGGCGGAGGCACGGTCGTTGTCCGCCGCGAGCCTGAATATCCTCGCCGCTTCTTCGCCGGAGCTTTTTGGTGCCGCTCTTTTATCTCAAGGAATCCAGCCTTCCCCGGTTCTGGCGGCGAGAATCCATGAGAGGAAGGCAGCTATAGAATCAAGTTCGGTGATCCGATCTGTCGAGCCCACGTTGATCTGCTGCTGTAGGCTCGGAGCACGTACAGTATAGCCATTACCGGCCGGATGCCGAGTTCACGTTGCCATCATGCTTGTTTGTACTGGCGTCAATCATGGTCGCCACCGCACCGGAGAAGGAAATAGCACCACAGGTGGTCGTGTCGCGTACGTGGAACATCGATGAAATCAGCGTTCAAAACGGCTGCTGTAGATGCACCGAGGAACGTCCGTCGCGCTAGTCATCAAACAGCGATCACCTAATTAAAACCCATCACAAGACAGTCACGAGTGCACTCGTCAGAACGGCACCATTTATCTTCAAACCATGCAACCATGCCACTCTCATGTACAGCCATTGGGCCATGCTACTATCTCATCCCCAGCTGGCCGAAAAGCGGAAACAGAATGAAAACGAACGTTCGTTACGTTTCCCTGTCCACGGTCTTGTCTGCTTAAGTTGAAGAAACAGAGCCTACATATTGAAGGAACCATACATATGTCGAGGGCTTTGCGAGCCGCTGGACATGCTATATATGCCGAGGGCTTTGCGTTGGCATATATTGATAGTATTTTTTGTTTGTCTCTGGCTATACATGCAATTTAAAAAGGCTACAACTGCATATATATCTCAAAATACTCCAGATCCACTGATCATGATCATCATCATCATCATCAAATCCTCACACATCATCATAGATACGGCAAGTTCACATAGTGACCTCCACCACGAGCACGACAAGTACATACACATAGTCGAGACGAACACAAAATGAACAAGCTTGTTACAAACCGCACACAACACACAGTCCAAGGACAAACCACGAGAACCGCAACAGCACGAAGTCCACCGCCGAGACCATCATCACTATAAAATGAAGTAGGGCTACCGTTCAGCATGGTAATTTCTCTAAGTCGGTTGACGGGACGAAGTAGAAGCAGCACCACCAGCCCAAACTCGGCTCTCTGAACCAGGAGTAGATCGACAACCACCACCGGTAGCACCATCAAAGAATTGACTGGATGCAGTTGATCCCTACATATTCGAGCAAGAGATGGTAAGTACAAATCTCTATGTGTACAAAAAACTATAACTTGTGATTGAGTAGTTTGTGAAGAGTTGACTAACCGGAGTCGTTGTGCCCTGTGCTCCGTAGGTGAGAGGTCCCCCGTGGTCAGGGCCGACGGTAAGAAGTGGACCACAGACTGGGGTGTAGCCACCAACATCTGGCAGCCGATGTCCGGGAGGAAGCTCGAACCCTGAGTAGCGGTCGTCTCCAACGAACTCCCTTGTGTAGGTAGCTAACTGAGATAGTGTCTGGTGGAGCTGCTCACGGGCTGTGGCCAACTCGAGGGTGAGAGCCTCAGTCATAGCGTCTTGGTATTGCGCAAATTGTGCTGTCTTCAACAGACATGTATCTTCCTCGTCCTGCAAGTCCTGCACTTCATTGTACTCGGTGTAGTGTGATCCGTTAGCACGAATGAACCCACACGGAACGTGGCGAAACAGAGAGGTGTCGAAGCAGGAGTACTCCGATCGGAGGATGGTGAGGCACACGTAGGCTGCTTGCTGAACAGCCATCTCCACGGTCGAAGCAGAAGCCTCACACTGGTGGACTATCCTCGGCCCAATGTCCGCCATGATACGGACAATAGCTCGGTAAAAGGTCTGCCCAAACTCCCTGGCGACCTCGTACACCTGATACTCCGGGTGCCTAAGGAAACCAAGGTAGGAGGCCATGTCCCGAAGCATCGCCGGGTGGCCGGGTGTCGTCTCACAACGGGTCAAGCGCACTACCTGATCATAGCTCATCTGAAAGAGAGCAAGAGACTTGGTTAGCCGCTGGAAACAACAGAAGAACAACAACATGGTTTGAGTAGAACAACGGATCGAACCGAAGAACAGTTCACCATCGGAAGAGAAACATTGAAGCGAACAACGTAGAATTTAAGCAACAGGGTTGATATCCGACATAACACTGCACCTGTGGTACTACGAAAACCCCGAACACGTGTATCCTAGTTTGAATTTTTAGGAGGGAAGCGAAAACAACGCATCAATTTCTTACTCTCAGGTTTAATTTTTCCTATGTAGCTACTAAAATAGTTCTAGACTCAACCACAACGAGTAGACAGGTATCCTAAGGCGGTCCATGCTCTGATACCGGATACAAGTCTCGGCAACAAGTAGTCCATGCTCGATTGCCGGAACAGAGGAGATGGAATTCCAGCTCACCCTCGATCGTAGAGGAACTAGTCGAACAGCGGGGGCTCAGGCACGGCAGCGGGATTGAGGTGTCTCCTACACGAACTCCTGCAACGACCCTCACTCCCCGAAGATGCAACACGACAAAGGCTGAAACCTGAAAATGCAACAAAATTGAATGTAAAAGAAATGCAAGATCATACAGCAATTTGGTCACAATTTCATGTTTTTTATCATTTCATTAAGCAATTTGGTCACAATTTGAACACAAGCGGGCCAATGGCCGGAACACAAACGGCTCGATGGTCGGCACGGTGGTGGACTGACTACCTTGGTCGCACGCAGGAGGATGTGGAGCTCTGGTTCGTGCTCCGGCCGGTGGATAGGATGAGGGACGACGAGGGAGGAGAGCAGCAGCAGCAGCCCACAACTTGGTCGACGCTTCTCCGCGCTAGTGCAGCCTAGGTCGGCGGCGAGGCCTGACTAAGCATCAGCCTAGTTCAGCGCGTCCGGTAGCGACTGGGGCGGCGGCCGGGAGCTCCGGAGGGGAGGGGGAAAGCTCAGGCTACGGGACGTGGGGAGGAGCGGCGGTGGAGAGGGGTGGGGGAGGAGATCTGGCGGCCGGACAGGTGGAAAGGGGTGGAGGCGGGAATGGAAGCACGGCGGTGACCCCGGCGCTGGGTGGGGATGGACGAGGTGTAGGCGTGTAGCGGCGCGGGCGGGGAAGCACGGCGGCGGCGCTTGCGGAGCTAAGCTAGGACACGGGTTGGGGATCGACAGTGGGGAAGGAGCAGAGCAGAGGGGTGGGCCGATTCGGCATTTCGGCTTATCCTCGGGGCAATTTTGACGAATTTAACCTTTTTTTTAATTTATATCACAAAATTGATCAAATTTTAACTCATTTCACGATCTAACCTTTTTTCACGGCGTCCGACTCTGGGGCGCCATACTCTACTGCACAACGTCCCGACAAAAGGCGCCGTGGTCTCTGTCACGACAGATTGGACGGGCCCGCACGTAAATAGCACGACTCCTTGATAAAGGTGCCATGCTTTTTTTTTCTCCTTATGTAAAGTTTAGAATTTAGAATAGAATAAATAGGATCTGTGGATAGTATCAGTACACGAACTATGGTCTGGCCCAGTGGTCCGAGCATGTTATTTGCTTTACTTCCTTAGGTTGCGAGTTTGAGTCCGTTTGCAGTATAATTTTTATTTTTTTCCTATTTTTTATGGTTTTTATTTTTCACTCATGCAATGATGCAACATATGCAGTATATTTTCTCCATTTTTTTTAATGTTTTTTCAAAGTTATAACTAAGACTCCTATCTTCTCTGAATATTACTTGGATTTTGGCTACATGATATGAATTCTTTTTTATCGAACAAAACACTATATATCCAAATATAAGATGCAACAATTGTGACCGGCATAAATGCATGATAAAAATAATGAGAGGACAAGAAAACAAAAGATGGCTTCATTGTTCATCTCGTTACACAAACACTTCCCCATGATGATAGCATGCTCGTATCACATTGCTGCTCGTTCATCTAATCGGCCTCTCGACATGACCTGAAACCCAAAACTTACAAGAATGCAGAGGCCCGACGCCCTCAAGTCATCGCCACCTAATCTGCAAAGTACCGATTAGCATGTTAAGATTCCCAAACCTCCATACTGAACTGTGCCAGAAAAAGGTCCTACAAATCTTATCGATACACTTGAACACCCAATGAGGGAGATCTAAGTATAGTATGTGATAAACCATGATAAGGACAGAATGCATGACTGAAGTAGTTGTGTTGTCTCGCTACAATAAAATCATCACGTAAAGATGTTCTCTATGAGACACATTTATTTTCGTCCCTATGATAATGGTCTAGCTCAACGTAGCATCGTTTCATTAGACGCTACACATAATGTCCCAATTTTTTTATTAGCTGACCGAACAAATAAATTGGGTCATTTTCAAGCACTTAAGAACGAAACCTAAGAAGTTTTCGAATGCGTCTGTATTTTTCGGTTTGGCGCTAACTTTCTTCGTATTGTCGTCTAACAAAATATTATTTCCCCGCTTATTTCTGAGAAAACAATTTTGTAATATATATTGTCGCCCACATTTTCCCATCGCTTACATGTTTTTTAGGCGTAGGAGGAACCCTCGCCTCTATCTCTCCGGCCGCCACCCAAAGATCGAATCTGCCGCCTCATCTCTCCCGACACCATCTAATGAAACAATTTCGGTAGTTGATAACACGGAGTGGACAAATCCAGTTCACCTTGTTTTGGCTGGCCTCCAACAGATCAGAAAAGTCCAAACCCAAAGCACATGTATTACTATTCTCGTGCTATCTGTAATAGAGCATGCATGTCGAGCCCACAATTTTTTTTTTGATATGTCCGAGCCTACAAAATTTAATCAAGATACATTACTCATGGATCCATTACTATTTATCTCATTCAAATTTAATCAATAAAAAACATAAAAAAATTCGGGAAAAATATACTGCATATGTTGCATGAGTGAAAAAAAAACATAAAAATTCAGAAAAATAAAAATTGGTACAATACAAGGACTTGAACTCACGACATTCAGAAAAAGCATAGAACAACACACTCAGACCACTGGGCCAGACCATACTTCGCATACTGATGTTATCCATACTAGTTGAATTTGGCGCGGCGACACGCCGCGTCCTTTAAGAGAAATTTTATGTATGAAATGTTTTGTTATAATGACATAATAAATGTTGAAGGAAATTCGAATTTGACGAAATTTGTGAAATGGTTGTGCGAATTTGGATCCAAAATCGAGGAGTTAGAGTCGACCAAACTCGAAACCGATCACGAGGATGGAACCTACTCGTCGACGCGCATATATTTGGTGTATATAATTTCTAGAAAACGTGGGGACTGTTCTGCAAAATTTTTGGCAAAATTCGTCAAATGTTTGTGCGAATTTGGATTGAAAATTGAGGAGTTAGAGTCGACACAACTCGGAACCGATCACGGGGGTGGAACATACTCGTCGACGCGCATATAAACTCGAAACCGATCACCGGGATGGAACCTACTCGTCGACGCGCATATATTTCGTGTATATAATTTCTGGAAAACGCAGGATTGTTCTGCGAAAAATTTGGCAGTAAT
The DNA here is from genome assembly GCA_947311845.1 of Poa pratensis. Taxonomy (NCBI): domain Eukaryota; kingdom Viridiplantae; phylum Streptophyta; class Magnoliopsida; order Poales; family Poaceae; genus Poa; species Poa pratensis. Next base: position 39,137,268 of record CAMZMU010000051.1, read on the forward strand.
TTTTGGAAAACGCGGGGTCTTTTCTGCAATTTTTTTGAGAAAATCCATTAAATGTTTGTGCGATTTGGATCCAAAAATTGAGAAGTTAGACTCGACCGAACTCGAAACCGATGACGGTGATGTAGCGTACTCGTCGACGCGCATATGTTTCATGTATATAATTTTTGGAAAACGCGGGGTCTTTTTTGCAAAAAATTGACAAAATTCGGCGAATGTTTTTGCGAGTTTGGATCCAAAATCGAGGAGTTAAAGTCGACAAAACTCGAAACCGATCATGGGGTGGAACCTACTCGTCGACGCGCATATATTTCGTATATACAATTTTTGGAAAACGCGGGGACTTTTCTGCAAGAAATTTGACAAAATTCGTCAAATGTTTGTGCCAATTTGGATCCAAAATTGTGGAGTCGGAGTCGACCAAACTCGAAGCCGATCACGCGAATGGAACCTACTTGTCGGCACGCATATATTTCATGTATATAATTTCTTGGAAATGTGGGGACTTTTCTGCAAATTTTTTGACAAAATTGTCAAATGTTTGTGCGAATTTAGATCCAAAATTGAGGAGTTGGAGTTGACCAAACTCGAAGCCGATCACGGTGATGTAGCGTACTCGTCGACGCGCATATATTTCGTGTATATAATGTTGGAAAAACGTGGGGTCTTTTCTACAAAAAATTTGATAAAATTCGTCGAATGTTTGTGCGAATATTGAGGAGTTAGAGTCGACAGAACTCGAAACCGTTCACGGGAATGGAACCTACTCGTTGGCGCGCATATATTTCATGTATACAATTTTTTGGGAAAAAGGTTAAAAAAATTGATACTCGAAACCGTTCACGGGAATGGAAATTACTCGTTGGCGCGCATATATTTCATATATACAATTTTTGGGGAAAAAAGGTTAAAAAAAAATTAGAAAAAATTTTGCGAAAAAAAAAGTGCTACAGTGCTCCGGGTGTTGTAGTATAAATTTTTGGGGGAAAAAGGGTAAAATAAATTTAGAAATATTTTTGCGAAAAAAAAGTGCTACAGTGCTCGATGCGCATATATTTCGTGTATATAATTTCTGGAAAACGCGGGACTGTTCTGCCAAAAATTTGGCAAACTTTGTCAAATGTTTGTGCGAATTTGGATTGAAAATTGAGGAGTTAGAGTAGACACAACTCGAAACCGATCACGGGGGTGGAACATACTCGTCGACGCGCATATGTTTCATGTATATAATTTTTGGAAAACGCGGGGTCTTTTCTGTAATTTTTTTGAGAAAATCCATCAAATGTTTGTGCGATTTGGATCCAAAAATTGAGAAGTTGGAGTCGACCGAACTCGAAACCGATGACGGTGATGTAGCGTACTCGTCGACGCGCATATGTTTCATGTATATAATTTTTGGAGAACGCAGGGTCTTTTCTGCAAAAATTTGGCAAAATTCGGTGAATGTTTGTGCGAGTTTGGATCCAAAATCGAGGAGTTAAAGTCGACAAAACTCGAAACCGATCATGGGGGTGGAACCTACTCGTCGACGCGCATATATTTCGTGTATACAATTTCTGGAAAACGCGGGAACTTTTCTGTAAGAAATTTGACAAAATTCGTCAAATGTTTGTGCGAATTTGGATCCAAAATTGTGGAGTTGGAGTCGACCAAACTCGAAGCCGATCACGCGAATGGAACCTACTTGTCGACACGCATATATTTCATGTATATAATTTCTTGGAAATACGGGGACTTTTCTGCAAAAAAATTGACAAAATTCGTCAAATGTTTGTGCGAATTTGGATCCAAAATTGAGGAGTTGGAGTCGACCAAACTCGAAACCGATCACGGTGATGTAGCGTACTCGTCGACGCGCATATATTTCGTGTATATAATGTTTGAAAAACGCGGGGTCTTTTCTGCAAAATTTTTGATAAAATTCGTCGAATGTTTGTGTGAATATTGAGGAGTTAGTGTCGACAGAACTCGAACCCGTTCACGGGAATGGAACCTACTCGCTGGCGCATATATTTCATGTATACAATTTTTGGGGAAAAAAGGTTAAAAAATTTGATACTCGAAACCGTTCACTGGAATGGAACTTACTCGTTGGCGCGCATATATTTCATATATACAATTTTTGGAAAAAAAGGTTAACAAAAAATTTAGATAAAAATTTCCAAAAAAAAAAGTGCTACGATGCTCTGGGTGCTGTAGTATAATTTTTTGGGGAAAAAGGGTAAAAAAAATTAGAAAAAAATTTGCGAAAAAAAAGTGCTACAGTGCTCGGGTACTGTAGGGTTCTGTTTAACTACAGTAGCCAGAGCGCTCTCAGGCCTTGAAAATCTTCCGCTATTATATATAGTAGGATATCTTATTTATTCGATTCGAAACTTTACATAAGGAGAAAAAAAAGCAGGGCACCTTGGCTAAAGGCGCCGTGCTATTTACGTAGGGGCCTGTCCAGTCTGACGTAGCAGAGACTATGGCGCCTTTTGTCGGGGCGTTGTGCAGTAGAGTATGGCGCCCCAGGGACGGACGCCGTGATAAAGGGTTAGACCGTGAAATGATTTGAAATTTGGTCCATTTTATAATATAAATTTAAAAAAGGGTTAAATTCATCAAAATTGCCTATCCTCGGCCCCTCGGCCCATGTATGCCGAGGACACCACTAGGCATACATTTTTTTTCATGTTTTCATTTTTATTGCTTCATATATCTTTCTTATATACTACTCCATATACTCTTATTTTATTTATTTATTTTGTAGTTTTAAAATTTTACACCTACACCCTAGATCAAAATATATATACCTAAACACTAGATATAAAATACTCCATTCGTTCGGAAATACTTGTCACTGATTTATCTAAAAAGGATGTATTTAGACATTTTAGTGTGACATACATCCGAATTTAGACCAATCTAAATCACGTATCTCTAGATGTATGGAGTATATGAATTTTATTCAGGCGAAACTCTAACCCATAGGGCCCCCCGTATTCTACCTTTTTTACTGGGAATCCAAAGTCATTATCACATATTACTTTTATCATTAGTTGTGTTAGGGTAGGTCATAAGAATATGAAAAGCAAATTTGCGTGAGTTGGCGGGATTCCAACGGTACGGCACACCGCATAGCGGCTGAACCATGACCCATAATGCCCGCGTCGTCAACCCCTCTGACCAACGTCTAAAGGGGTTGACAAATAGATTTTTCTTCTTGGTTGTGTTAGGGTATTCCATAGGAATATGAAAACCAAAATTTATCACATCTTATCACAAGATTCCATCCAGTGGTACAGATGCGGGAGTTTCACACTCTAATTGCAGAACCTTCCTGAACTGTCGTACATGAAGCGGGTGACAAGTGGGAGTTTGATATTGCCTTATTACACCTCCCACCACACACTTATGTACATATATTAGGACATGTGGGATTCCGACACTCCGGCGCCCCACAACGGCCGAACTCGGACCCATAGGTGTCCGTCGTCGTCTGCCTCTTTGATTGGCGTCCAACGGGGGTTGACCAATGATTTTTTTTCTCCTTAGTTGTGTTAGGGTAGGCAATAGAAACACATAAAACAAATTTTCGGCACATGTTATCAAAAGATTCACTGTGGCGGCATCAAGGTGGGAGTTACGCACACTCTAAGTGTAGAGTATTCCTATGGGATAAGTGTGGTACGCTAAGCTGGTCACACTTAGGAGTGGTTGGATATTGCCTCATTCCTCCCCCAGCCACAATTATATACATATAGGACACAATGCAAATTTGGTGAGATTCCCATGGACCGGCCCCCCCCACAGCAGCCGAACCCTGACAAGTAGTGCCCACGTCGTTTACCCCTATGGTCAGCGTCGAAATGGCTGGCCACTGATATTTTCTCTCTCGGTTGTGTTAGGGTTAGTCCATAGGAATATGAAAAACCAAATTTGAGGACATGTTATGACAAGCTTCCTTCCGGTGGCATCGACGTGGAAGTTCGACACTATTAATTAATGCAGAACCTTCTTGCAGGCTAAGTGTCATAAAAGTCACCGAATCGCAATCACCTTTAGCCGATGATCGGACATTGAGACATCGCGCCCGTCAAAACGGCACCATCTATCTTCACACCATACATACAACCACGCCACTCCCATGTACAGCCATCGAGCCATGCTACTATCTTATCCCCAGCTGGCCGGCAAGCAGAACGAAAACGAACGTTCCCTGTCCTCGGTCTTGTCTAGCCATGCTTGATGATGCTTAATTTGGAGACAGAGAGCCTAGTTATCGATGGGATCAGACCGGAGTCGCCCGACACCGCCCGGACACATCGAAGACAACTGACAACGAGTCGAGCAGGCAGGCACCGCCGTGTCGAGTCGACGTAGGTATATAAATCAGGACTCAGGAGACGCCTCACGAACCACCAATCCTCACAAGCTTAACCAAAAGCTCTGCATTAATTCTCCTATCATCTCCTCTTCACTCACTAGACAGTGAGACTCCAAAAAGCCTTCGCCACAACCCCGAGCGCATGAACTCTGCAACAAACACGCGGGCGCGCATGTGCACTTGCGCGTCGTCAGTCATGCATCACCACCGCCGCAACCAACTCCGCCGCCGGTGCAACGCCACCCTCCTCCTACTCGTGCTCGTGCTCGGCGCGCCGGCCACGGAGGCGGACACCGACACGTTCATCTACGTCGTCATCTAACTCTTTGATTGGCGTCGAACGGGGGTTGACCAATGAGTTATTAATTCTCCTTAGTTGTGTTAGGGTAGGCAATAGAAACATATAAAACCAAATTTCAGTACATGTTATCAAATGATTCACTCTGGCAGCGTCAAGGTGGGAGGTTCACGCATTCTAAGTGCAGCGTCTTCCTACAGGATAAGTGTCGTATGCCAAGCTGGTCACACTTAAGAGTTGTTGGATATTGCCTCATTCCTCCTCCCACGACATGCACATATATTAGGACACAATGCAAATTTTGGTGTGATTCTGACGGTCCAGCGCCCCCCACAGCAGCCGAACCCTGGCAAGTAGTGCCCGTGTCGTTTACCCCTATGACAGGCGTCGATAGGCTGACCAATGTTTTTTTTTCTATCCTTGGTTGTGTTAGGGTAGTCCATAGGAATATGAAAAACCAAATGTGAGCACATGTTATCACAAACTTCCTTCCGGTGGTGTCGACGTGGGAGTTTCACACTATTAATGCATAACCTTCCTGCAGGGTAAGTGCCATACGTGAAGCGGGTTACACTTGGACATTGCCTCATTCCACCTCACACCATTTTTTTTTTGAAGCTAAACCTCACACCATATTTATGTACATGTATTAGAACACAATGCAAAGTTTGTCGAGATTCCGACGCTCCAACACACCAACGGTGGCCACAGCCACACCCTGACGCGTAGGGGCTCGTCGTCGCCGCGGTGTATTTGGATCGTCCGTAGCACGTTCAGGAAACAACTTGTGTGCTCAAAAGGCGGGCACGGTTGTTCTCCGCCGGTGGACTCCACGTCTCCACCCCTACCCGGTGTCGAGCCAGCTGTTGTGTGCCTGAATTTCCTCGCCGCGCTAGGCGCTGCTCTTTGTCGGGAGGAATCCACAATCTTCTCCGGTGGCTGCCTGATTCCCTTCGGACGATGGAAAGGCAATTAAGTCCGGTGATCTGATCGAGCCATTGCCTGCGGCCGTAGGTTTGGAGCACCTAGAACCATCACCAGATGCTGACCTGCTGTGCAACCACTCGCGTTACCATCATTTTTTTCAGCATCAATCATGGACGCCACCGCACCGGAGAAACATAGAATGGCAGGTGCTCGTGTCGCGCGTGATGTAATAACAGGGATGAAATCAGCGTTTCAAGCGGACAGGTGTTCACTCCCCGTAACGCCGGTGTAGAAGCACCGAGGAACGTCGCACAAGTCACCGAATCGCAATGACCTTAAACCGATGATCGGACATTGAGACATCATCACGCCAGTGCACTCGTCAAAACGGCACCATCTATCTTCTAACCATACATACATCCACGCCACTCTCATGTACAGCACCCCATGCTACTATCTTATCCCCAGCTGGCCGGTAAGCAGAACGAAAACGAACGTTCTTCCCTGTCCTCGGTCTTGTCTAGTCATGCCTGATGATGCTTAATTTGGAGACAGACACAGAGTGATCAGACCAGAGTCGCCATCTGTCGAGTCGATGTAGGTATATAAATCAGGAGACGCCTCACGAACCAACAGTTCTCGCAAGCTTAACCAAAAGCTCTGCATTTAGACAGTGAGACTCCGAAAAGCCTTCGCCACAACCCCGGCGGCAAGAACTCTGCAACAAACACGCGCGCGCGCAGGTGCACTCGTGCGTCGTCAGTTATGCAGCACCGCCGCAACCAACTCTGCTGCCGGTGCAACGCCATCCTCCTCCCCCTGCTCGTGCTCGTGCTCGGCGCGCCAGCCACGGAGGCGGACACCGACACGTTCATCTACGCCGGGTGCTCGCCATCCAAGTACGACCCGGGCACCCCTTTCGAGGACAACCTCAAGTCGCTCCTCACCTCCATCACCAACGCGTCCCCCAACGGCGCGTACAGCAGCTTCACGGCCGGGGGCAACGGCACGGCGGGCGCGGCGGCGTACGGTCTGTACCAGTGCCGCGGCGACCTGGGCAGCGGCGACTGCGCGGCGTGCGTGCGGGAGGCCCTGGCGCAGCTCAACCAGGTGTGCCCGGCCGCGTGCGCGGCGTCGCTGCAGCTCGAGGGCTGCTACGTGCGCTACGACAGCGCCGACTTCATCGGACGGCCCGACACGGCCTTGGTGTACCGCAAGTGCAGCACCAGCACCAGCGGCGACGCCGGCTTCCTCGGGAACCGGGACGCCGTGCTGGGCGCGCTGCAGGGCGTGGCGGCCAGCGGGTTCAAGGTGAGCAGCTCGGGGAGCGTGCAGGGCGTGTCGCAGTGCCTCGGCGACCTCGCCGCGGCTGACTGCACGGCGTGCCTGACGCAGGCGGTCGGGCAGCTGAAAGGAACGTGCGGTACGGCGCTGGCCGCCGACGTGCACCTGGCGCAGTGCTACGTCAGGTACTGGGCTAGCGGCTACTACTTCCGCCCCTCACAAGGTACGCGTTTGTGGTTTTGAGTTTCGGTTGCCAAATATTTTGGCCACTTCCAAAATCACTGAAAATTTTCAGTGATTTTTTATTTTCATTTTGGTCAAATGACTGAAACTTTCACTTAAATTAACACAAATATCCTAAATTTAAAATTTCTTGTAACTTTCTTTTCCTGAATTTGAATGTACAATGTCCACCGAAATCACCAAAATTCAATGAATTTTGATGAAGCTCATTGAAGGTACTTCGGCGGCCTTCCGCCCTCACGTTTGAATCGTTCTCTCTGCAAGTGCAACCTAGTTAGGCCACAAGTGCGTTTGAATCTGCGATTCCTTGGCTGCAAGTTGCAGTTAGCGAGATCGTTGCACTCTGGGAATTGATTCCGCTTGGCCTTGCGTAAACTTACCAAAGTTGATGAGAGAGATCAGGCAGAATATGTCTGACAGACTTTTAGCAATCTTTATGGGCTTGCACAATGGGGATGGCCGTATCACAGAATGTCCACTTGTCTACAATCAACCGTACCCAGCTGTATGCTAGAAACTTAGTTGCCAATCTATCAAACAGCGTCTCCCGATTATCACGAGAGAAAGGGACATGAGAGCAATCACTCGATTGCAGAGAGCACCCAAGCCTGTCATCATTAATTCAGTTGCACACTTGGTCAGCCATATCAGCCGTTAAGCTCCAAAGACACGATTCAGTCATATTCCTAAGATATGCTAATCATCCCAGAGCCTTTCTAGGGACCGCATATCATATACTTGGTCTCGATTAGGTGACACAGGAGTAGCATTAAGATGATCTGAAGTGACACTAGCCGAGAGCTAGGTGTCCACTGTTTTTTCCTTAAGCTGCATATACCAACGATCTAATTAATAAAGATTGGACACTAAACAGCATTCCTGTCTCTAAGCAATAGCATATCGGCTCTAGGACTGCGGCGGCCGCGCTAGGCACGCACATCGTAGGATTAACATTAGACGGAGGTTTGCCGGCGGCAGCCAACCACTCCTATGGTGAATATATTCTTATATTCTTGATAAACAAAAGAGCCACTCATCGAGAGTGCGCATCTAGCGCTTTGGAGTATATGCTAATCCGGCGCTACACTTTGTGGTGGTGATAAGATTATTCGCAAGATGACGTCGGGCGGACCGTGGCGATCATCGTCGGCATCTTGGCAGGGCTGGCCCTCATCGTCGTCTTCATCTCCTTCCTCAGGAAAGCATGTACGTACGCCCCTAGCTTCGAAATCATTTTTTTCCTGTTTTCCTTTAGGAGAGCTTTCTTGGAATGCCTTTCTTGTTCTAGTATGCTACTGAAAACTGGTGTGTCATTGCAGGTTAATTTAATTACTAGGTTGGATCCTGGAAGAACCATTAGTTCTGGCACACGTACTGGCCCCAGACCGAACGACTCGTACAAGAGAGATCTACACTGCCATGGCCCAAAGGAGCTTCACAAAGATCGTAATCTCATCTTGCTAGCAATAGATTATGCAAGTGATCCTGGAGGAAGGGCTGCCTGTCGTTGGAGTATCACTGCCTTACTATGGGTCACATCAATTTTGGTCCACTAATAATCAGAGCGCACTGCCATGCAATGCAACAACATCCATATATACTTGTGTCTTAATCATAATCATTGCCTTTCAATGGATTGCAGTCAAAGTTGATGTACAAAGGCAAGACCATAAGCTACTAGTACTGATGAACCCAACCCACACACACGAAGGAAGACGCACTGTTGGGTGTTTGTTTTGTATCAATGGTATATATGTATGTACACAAGCGAGGTCTCGGAACCTCTGGAGCTTTAGCTGTTGCTCCCATATCATGTACTGCAGCAGGATCAGGCGCTGTGACCTAGAACCATCGGGCTCCACTTCGCCGAGTTGTAACCGTCGCAGGCGCTGATGCTCGCCTCCTTCATCTCCGCCACGGAGACGCCGTTGTTGCATACGTTTGCGAATGCCCTCATGTGCTTCATGCCATACTGAGTCAGTGATCCACAGTGGGACTCGAAGACCCGCACCTGACAATGGGCATCAGCAGAGAGTAATTCGTCAGGAAACAGAAATAACTATGGGATTAAAGTTTAAGAAATTACAAAACTCACCATCCTCTTTAAACAATCCCAGTTGTCGACTAGTGGTTGGCCAGAGCTTCTAGGAGCCTCGAGCATGGAAGGCCCATTTTCAAATCCAAACAGAACCTTCCCGATGAAATCGATGCTGTTGTCAAGATGCTTCCTGTGTACCACTGTTTCTTTGAGTTCCCTGAGAACCTTCTGCTTCTCCTCTGATCCCCCGTTTAACTGCTCATACTGAAAGCAAGAATATACATTAGCTGACAAATTTAGCAAAACAAACACGGGCCACAACAAATTGGTGTGCACAACTTGGGCCTGTAATGAGAAGACATTGCTTAAACTGCAAGTTAGTATACGAGCTCAAACCCCTCTCAAGTTGGATGCCAAATTATCCCCTGATTTTCGCTAGAATTTCTGCATTCTATTTGAAATATCCCGAGTAACCAAATTTCAAGATTTATGAACCACTACACGCTGTCTGTGTACCATTGGAGTATTTGCATGCAGTTAATCGTAGTAGTTCATGAGTCAGAACACAGAAAGATGCATTGTTTCTAGCAGCAACGCTTGTTCTACATGTAGAGCGACCAGAGAAGTAAAGGTCCAAGGTGACCATATCTAATATCAGAAGATATATGAACTAGACAGGAAATAACTGGGCTAACTGCTACTGAAGAAACAACTGAAATTTACCCTCTTCCACATGAAAAGATATCCGCATCTCTTTGATTGACTGCACCCTCGAGGCTAGGCAAAAGCAGCCTGTTTGTGATGTGGGCATTTGCAGGGTCAAAACCTTGATAAAGGAAAAGCTTCTCAGCCGTAAATGTCTTGTCACCATACTCCATGACATGAGAACCTGGACCCTATTTGAGTTCGAAGTTCTCTGTTTAACCTGCACAAGAAAGCAGTGAATAGATGCCACTGGCTAGAATGAAGAAAGTGTACTCGAGACTTACCACCTCATACTGATCCTTGAGGGTTTCCTTCTTGAGATTGTGAGTTTCACTGCAAAGTTGGATCGAATGGTTCAAAACAGAAGCGTCACCTTTTATATTGATCTAGCAGCTGAAATTCCCAAGCCTATTCACATGCATTTTTATATTTGCAAACATTTGTTACTACCATTTGCAACTGCAGTGTGATTTATATATTATTTTTACGTGTCACGTTGCTAATGACTGTACTAAGTAGTAATAGCACTCTTATTGTGCCTTCTAGGTGGTAATACTTCTTGACCACAAACAAATACAAAATCATGTCTTGTAGAGGGTGTGAAATAAGAATTAATTTTGAATAGGGTCTGAAAATCAGGTTGCGATATCAATTTTCAGTACATATACAAGAGCTGAGAAAGATAAAAAATAGCGGCTTAGCAATGATAAAACAGTTTCAACATGGGCAATAGTACAAACTTAACCATTACCAAATATTGTTAATGTAAATCATGCAAACTATATCACATTCCAGAGCGAACAAAAAACTCAAATATATAAGCCTTATAGGCAAACCTTTGACAAATGTATAGAAGGATACAGGTTTTATGAGACGTCAGAAAACAAATCAGGTGCAGACTGCAGAGCACAATATACTTCAGACGATGTATACCTGTCTTCCATCCAAGACACACTGTAGACGTCACCTAAACAGGTAGTGTATTCGGAAGGAGGTGATGATTTCATCCCAGGGCAGTATGTTCCATAACTATTTTCAACTGCGTTTGCTGCTGTTGTAACATAAATATTAAGATCTTGTGGCATTAAACCCTCAAACATACTGCCACTTTCACACGCTTCAACATATATAACCTGCCAAGAATGTAATTTTAATTACAGATAAGACTTTAAGACTACTGTTTCATATTAGAAAAATATACTATTTTTCTAGGGAAAAGGAAAAGAAAGAATATTATACCATTTTCGAATAGCTCTTGGCAGCATGCTTTTCTCGTAGCACCTTAATGAAGTCGCCAGCATAAAGATATGGCATGTTGGGCATACCTACAAACTTGCTAAGGTTAGCCAAGTTACACAAGTACAAATAAGCTGAATAATAAAGTTTATGTGGGAGTGTGCACCAAGAACACCAGGACCCCCATGATCCGAGTAGTAGATGAAGATGTGATCATTCGGTTTACTGTTTATGACCTTCCTACTCCCTCCAGTCACCGCAGTTCTGTTGCCCATGAGAACTGCAAAGAAGTTTTTAGTAGTGACCTGGTCACCAGTGTAGTTCTGTAATGCATGTTAAGTTGATCAGCTCTTAGAAATACAACGGCCTGCATTCTTACACCAAATAACAGTAAAGCTAACAATTATTCTCTGATTTAAAAGCACAATCGATTTTAAGGTGTGAAATTAGAATTACGTGCGCACTCTTGTTTGAAACTAAAGTTGAAGGAAACACAGCCAGGTGATACCTTTGGAACACCAGCGTAAACATCTTTGCCTTTAGGATGGTTGATGATGATTCCAGGTCTTGGGTTGGCCTTGTTTTTGGCGATGTCGTCGTACATAAACACCACAATGTTCTCCTCCTTTACTCCTCCCCTCTTCAGAATCTGGTAGGCGTGGCAAACATCGGCCTGTCGTGCATCAAGAACACCACAATGTTGAGCAAGCACCCATAGAATTGTTCAGTGGTCGAATTCTGACCGAGCACATGCTATCAAATTTTCATATGCAGAGCAGTATTGTGTAATAATTAGTAGGACCATATAATCTATAAAAAAAGTTATCCCAAATGGTCCTCTCAAATGTTCCAGTTAATTGCTCGCACTAAATTATTTAGTTAGACAGAGCTGATCCGAGTAACTCCTGATTTGATAGCTAGGGGAACAGAGCATTTGCCGACGCCACTTTAAAAACCAAAGCCCAAGGAGCTCGGTCGAAGAACCGAGAACTTTGGAGCAAAGATTAGCTTGGAACCTCCCACATTTTCTAAGTAGTGTTTATCTAATTTTCTCGAAGTAGCGAGATTCAAGCATCCCCGAGTTCGAGCTTAATAAAACGTGCACAGGAAAGGGGAAAATTTTGACCGGAAATTTTGACCCTAACAATCCTACTCGCAACATAGGCTGCCGACAGACTCTCACCTGGTGACGGTAGTTCCCGTAGCCGGAGGAGCCCGCAACGAGCACGGCCCACTTCGTGACCCCTTCCTCCCCCGCCGACGGGGCAGGGGCGGCAGCCGCCTCATTCCCCTTCTGCGTCGGCAGCCGAATCAGCGGCTCCGCATTCCCCTCCGCAGGGCCGCCGCCGCGGCCACCGCCAGGAGCGAGAGGAGTCCACGAACCCACCACCCAGCCATCGTCACCCTCCTCGAGAACAGAAGCGTGTGCTAGACTAGAGATGGAGAGAGAAAGCAGAGATCGAGGTGTGATCTTTGCCGGTGGGGACTGGGGCCGCATTTTATAGCCGCGGCGGCGTGCTCCACGCGGACACGTGGTGGCCGTGCTGCGCGGGTCGTCGCCTTGTGGCGAGGCAGTTCGCACCTCGCGCAGAGGCATCGGCGCCTCCGTAGTCAGGTGAGTGGCGTGGCGTGGATAGAATTCCAATCTTGGCTTCCGAATGCACGCCTAAACTTGCTAAAAAGTGCCGTGGTTTGCACCGGATTTCGGCCGTGACCGAGGGCAACGTCGCACTCGGCGCCGGCGGTGGCGGTTAGCGTCATGAATTAGCAGACGATAAGAGGAATGGCGCCTGCCGTGCGGAGAAAAGACGAGATTTTGTGGCAGGTGATCCTCCCCACGCCACTGATTCTTGTCAAGCAAACCGACATTTTTATGCAGCTTTTGCGGAAGATAACCACCCCGGGGTTTGCCTGTGGAGGTGGTGAAGGCGAACCGATTTTGTTGGAGAGAAATAAATAGTTCCAAGAAATATAGAATGTACTTGATCATGTGCGACGACTTTAGAGGTACGGCATGTGCACTTCTGTACTGAAGCTCACCAGAAATTTCGTGCAGTTCAGATCCTTCTCACCAGAAACAGCAAATGCAGATAAACCTAAATGACTGGGTCGATGCTATGGTAATAATTCCTGCCGGTCATTATGCAAGTTTTCAAATTCGGCACACCAAATTATGCAGTAGCAAAATGTAATAATCAGATAAACTCTTTTCATCCTGAGTTGTGTTCAGAGGCAATGGGCTACAGCCGAACCAGTAGACGCTCTGCTTTTGCATTAAACATTAGAACGTTTCACATTCAAACTTACATTCACTGAACCGGAACAACAGGGTCCGGGGCGGCGTTGGTGGCGGTGACGAAGCCGGGGATGAAGCAGAAGACGAGCTCGACGTAGGAGACACAACGCCAGAGGCTGCGTGGTCGTGGGCAGCGGCAGATGACCAGGGACGGAGCCAGCCAGTAAGATTGGAGGGGGCAAAATCATGTTGGAGGGGGCGAAATGGCTTGGAATTACTAAGAATAAGCATGAGTATTAGGACATATATGAAGAAAATCAAGTTGTTGGGGGGCCTAGCCCCTGCTCGTCCCCCTTCCTCCGTCCTTGCAGATGACGGGCCGATGTTGGGCGAGGCCGCTGCTGGGCGAGGCCTGCTGGGCCGTAGAGGCCGCCGAAGAAGCCCGCGAGAGCGGCGAGGCCGGCGTGCGGGGCGATGAGGGAGCCCGAGTCGGGGAGGACGCGCCGCGAGGTCCAGTAGGCCGACGCAGCCCAGCATGCATGGGAGGCACGGGGACCGAGGCGGGGACGTCGATCGGATCGTCGTCCGAAGCCGGGGCGTCGCTGGCTGCTGCATGTTAGTCACAGAGAAATTTGGGGCAAAGGGAAAACGAGTTTCGTCAAAAATCATGTGACGGGAGATGATTATGCGGCGAGACTCGATATCCATGCAACGGTAGCCACGGTGATTAGGGGGATAACCTAGAAAGACACACGCGGTGGAACGGTGGGACAGTTTGTGGGGCATGGTGGCGGAGAGGTTTGGGTAGCACAGGCAGCCGAATGTGCGGAGGAGGGTGTAGTCTGGTGGTTTAGAGAAAAGAGCGAAGAAGGGGGATGGAGAGGCGAGGGCTTTGGTGGGTAGTCTGTTGAGGAGATACGTGGTTGTGTGGAGAGCTTCAACCCAAAAGGTGGGAGGCATGCTCGCTTGGAAGAGGAGGGTGCGTTTGATGTCGTTGACGGTGCGAATGATGCGTTCAGCTTTACCGTTCTGGGGAGAAGTGTAGGGACACGAGAAGCGTAGCTGAATCCCATGTGGGGCCGAGAGGTTATGGAGGGCGTGGTTGTCAAATTCACGGCCGTTGTCGCACTGACTCGCTTGAAGGGGGAGAGAACTGTGTAGCGACATAAGCACGAAAGTTAGAAAGGATAGGAAAAGCTTCAGATTTTGTTCGTAGGGATACGTCCATAAGTAGTGAGTGAAGTCATCTAAAATCACAAGGAAGTATTTATAACCAGAAACACTTGAGACAGGTGAAGTCCAAAGATCACAATGTATTAATGCAAACGGACGATGAGTCGTTGTTGTAGAAGTACAAAATGGTAAACGAACATGACGGCCAAGTTGACAAGCATGGCATAAACTAGGGTCCTTGAGCACTTTATTGAGTGGTAGTGATAGCGAGGGAGCGAGGCGCTGGAATGCGTCGAGACCGGGGTGGCCGAGGCGTCGGTGCCAAAGAGTGGAGTCGGCGGTGAAGGCGACGTTGGCGTGCGGCAAGGAGGACGTCGGGTAGAGATCGCCCGAACTACTGCACCTGAGAATCACCGCTCCTGTCCTGAGATCCTTCACAGAAAAGCCCCAAGGGTCAAACTCAACCGAACAAGAGTTGTCACGAGTAAACTGACGAACGGAAATCAAGTTCTTAACTATGCGAGGAGTGACAAGGACATCACGAAGAGTAAGATTATGAGAAGAGGGGGTGGAGAGGGATGCATGGCCGGAGTGAGAGACAGGGAGAGAAGAGCCATCCCCGACCATGATGTGATTATGTGGAGGAGTAGAAGAAATAGAGGTTAGATTACCGGCGGACGAAGACATGTGAGCGGAGGCTCCGGTGTCCATGATCCACTCCGTAGGCGCCTGCAAGCTCATGGTGTTGAAGTAGCTCGCCAGGGCGGATGGATCCCATGTCGGCGTCGAGGGAGCGCCGTAGGTGGGGTAGCCACCGTAGTTGTACGTCGCCGGTGGTGGAGGCACGGGCGATGGGGCCGGCAGGGCCATGTAGCCATGGGCCGGTCGAGGCGGCGGGGCGGCAGGTCGCGGCCCAAGGAGGCTGTGGGCGGGGCCGTGTCCGGCGCCGGGGAAGACGTGGCCACCAGGACCCGACATCGGGTACATGTGGATAGCGCCAGTCCACGGATTCTGCAGGCTGGGGTAGACAGGGGCGCCGCTGCGCCCGGTGGACTTCTTCTTGCCCTTGTACCGGCCCGAGCCGGAGTTGGTGGAGGAGCCAGGAGCGCCGTAGCCTGGATGCCCGGCGTGGGGCTGATGTGGCACAGGAGAAGGAGCGCCACGGGAGCCCCCAGCAGATGGGGCCGTGTAGAAGACGGCGGGTGACGACGAGCTGGTGGCGGACGGCTTAAGTTCCTGGAGAAGAAGCATGTTACGGAACTCGAGAAAAGTGGGGAAGGGCTGGAGGAGAGGGGCGAGATTCCCGATCTCCTTGTAGTCAGTGTGGAGACCCTTGATGGTGTTCCACACCAGGGCGTCGTCGGTGACCGGGGCGTTGACGTCGGCGAGGGCATCGGCGACCGTCTTCTGCTCGAGACAGTAGGCGGTGACGCTCTTGTCGCCTTGCTCGATGTTGCGGAACTTCTGGCCGAGGTAGCCCGCGCGAGCCTGCTGGTTGTCGCAGAAGAGGGCGGTGATGCCGTCGAGAACGGCGAAGGCGGTGGAGCCCGAGGCCATCACCATGTCGGCGATGTCGGGGGTGATGGTGCCGTACAGCCAGCGGAGAACCATGGCGTCCATCCGCAGCCACTCCGCGTCGACTAGAGGGAGCGCCGTGGTGAGGTGGTCGGCGAGGGCAAACTGGTTGACGGCGATGGAGAGGAAGTTCCTCCACTTGGTGAAGTTCGAGGCTTTGAGATCTAGGGTGACGGGGATTAGGCTCTTGAAGTTTTGGATGGCCATGGCCTGAGCCCAGAGGGTGGTGTGGGGTGGGGATGTTGCCGGCGTCGGGCATGGCGGCGGCGGCTGAGCAAGGAGAGGTTTGGCGCCGCAAAATCCTAGGGCGGCGGCGGTAGTGGAGAGGGGCGGAAGCAAATCTCTGCTCTGATACCATGATAGAACTAGAAAGGGAGAATGATTAACCACACAATTGTGGGTTCCGTGTTACCTCATATTAATAGACAGATTACAAGGATAACTATGGAAACAAACCAATACAATCCTAACCATAATTGGCCCGATTTATATGCAAATATACGGGCACTAAACATGGCAGGGTATAATCGAATCGGATTGCCTAACAGGGGAAAACAAATTCAGTAATAGTACTGGCCACTATGTATAATTGATATCGGCTATAATCAAGCACAACAACGTCGCACTCGATCGGCACCGGCGGCCGGCGACGGTGGCTAGCATCATGAATTAGCCGGCGAGGTGGCTCCGTGGTTCGCGCAGCCTCACACCTCTATCACGATGGAAGAGGAAATGACAGGAAACTGACGCTTCCAGTGCGGAGAAGAAAGGAGCAAGGCTCCAAAACTCATATTCAAAACTAGACCAGGGAAACCCTCCCACGATATGATCTCCTCTCGGGCCCTTAAGCAAACCGACATTTCTATGCTGCTTTTGCAAAAGATTACTACCTGGTTATGTCTGCTGAGGTGGCGAAAGCCAGAAAGGAAACTTGATTGTACTCACGCCAACGCATGATGTGAACTGTAAACCGACTTTTTAGATAAAACATAGAATGTGCCAAGACTTTGGAGGAACATCGTGTATTCACTTCTGTGCTGAGATGGGATACGTGAACGTTTAATTTACACTTTTACCAATGGGTTGTTCTTAGGACTTATGCATTTGAGAGAGAATTCTTTTAAATAATATATTTTTAATATTTATTCGAAAAATAGCACGCGTTTTCAGAAATTTTGAAAAATAGTGTGCCGTCAGTGGTTTCGTCATGGGGGCGAAAGAGCAGCTTTCGTCATCGTCATGGGTACTCACGAAAGGAACTGAATTCATAGGTACCTACTAAATTGTTTGATTAAAATAAAAGTTGCTAAACCGTATCATGACTCGTGCATCGACGAGTAGGTTCCATCCCGTGATCGGTTTCGATTTGGTCAACTCTAACTAATTAATTTTGGATCGAAATTCGCAAAGGTTTTTGACTAATTTTGTCAAATTCGTCGCACTTGGTCGACCGTTTGAAATTTCCTTTCACGAGTAGATGTATTTCACCGTTCCCCAGAACTTTTACGTTTTAATTTTTTTGTTTGGACAGACATATATGTATCAGCTATAAAAAAACACATATTAAAGAGAAAATATGTATAGGCGGCCAGCGCCGTCCAATCCTGAATGAGGTTATGTACAAAGTAAACCAGAGTTTATGTCTCTCACATATGATTTGGCTCGTTTGCAGAATATATATTTAGGTATTCAGCTCTCCTATTATAATCTTTCCCTTGAGATCCGGTCCTGGATATGTTGTGGGTCAGACGAACTTGGCAAGTTGCATCGTGTATGATGCGCGACCCTTGGACAAAATATTCAGAATGTAGTCAAACTCGAGCATACTCGCAAGTGGCACTAACGCTTCAATTACCTGCACTCAACAGCAAAGCAAGTTAGAGCAAGTATAATAAACCTAATCAGCAGGCTATAAGAGTTGTCGTCATCAAAAATCTTAAGTGGAAGAGAGAACACCGGAGAGAGAACGAAGCGGGCGCTTCAGCAAGCGCCGTAGAGCACACGCTCCAAGGAAAAGCAGGTTTGCATGCAGCCATGCATTTCTCGCCTTCCAATCCGATGCGTCATTAGCTTATAAAATTACTACTTGAATATTTTATACAGCAACGTACAGCCAGCCCAAGAGCCAGGCTATTATACATGAACAGACTTTTGGATGACTACATGTGACGTGGCCTGGTGATAGAGCCGGCAGCCGGGGCTATTGTTGTGCTTGCTCTTAATGACTCGAGGCTACATTTCTACGTTTGTTCCAAACTCCAAGGCTACATTTAAGACAACACATTCTCGTAAGTTACAAGCATAATTGGAGAAATAAAAACGAAAGTAAAAGCACTATTGTTTTAAAAAGTAAAAGGGTTAATTGCATGCCAAATACTCGGCGATAGCAGACAATGAAAGTTCCTTTTTTTTGTTGAGGAGTCTACAGTAGGAGAGGCTCATGGTGCTCTTTATTATAAATTAAAATGTGGAACACACAGAAGAAAGTTGTGGACAAGACTCAAAACTAGTACCTTTGAGAGGTTGATAAAAAAATACATAATGATACTCAAATTTCCAAATTAACAATATTTTCATAGTATTAGTCAAAGTAGTACTCCCTCCGTTTTTATTTACTTCGATTCTATGTTTTTTCAAAGTCAAAATTTTAAAACTTGACCATGTATATACGAAAAATATCAACATCTATAATATCAAATGCATATAATTTAAATATATATTTAATTTTAATGATGATTCTAAAAAATTATATTTATATTGTATGTGTTGATATTTTCCCCTCCATATTTGGTCAAAATCTTGGAAGTTCGACTTTTACTAAATCTAGAATGCAATTTAATTGTGAACGGAGGGAGTAGTAGTAGAACCGGCAGAAAGATGTGCTGCTTGATACCTGCAGTCCACCTGGCTTCTCTTCATAACTTTTAAGTTCTCCTCTAGCATTCAGACTAGAGTCTACATCATCCAAATGCTCCCCAGGGGTAATCACTTCAACCCTCATTACAGGTTCCACGAGTCGTAGGCCAGCTTCCTGCAATGCTTGAAGCAAGGCTAACCTGACAACAATTTTGAATGGACGTTCATGACCTTCACGGTAGCAGCCATCGACCAACACTACTCTTAAATCCACAACTGGGCATTCTGCAAGGATACCGGTGGGTAAGGTATCTTCAATCCCCTTCATCACATCTTCTATGTATTCTTTTGGCATTGCCCCTCCCTTTATTTCACTCTTAAATTCATACCCACTTCCTCTTTCCATAGGCTCAATTCATGTCGGACGTGGCCCCCTCGGTTTGTAGATATATTGTGCCTCTGCAATTTTGGAAATAATTTCACGGTAGACGACTTGTGGATATCCAACATTTACCTCAACCTTCATAGAAAATTTGCATAAGAGTAAGTAAGAAATGAGAGATAATGTATAATTTTTAGATAAAGGCAGTTGCAGCAAAAGGGAAAAACTTGTAACACGATTGTTCATAAGTGTTCGATAAGATATTGAGTGGGAATGATGTAAAATAAATCTATCAAAATATATAATGGTAGACAAATTAGCCAAGTGAACAATTACGTAGGTTCTCATAAAACAGGACAGTGCAAGCACACAAAGAGAAAAAAATACACTTCACAGTTCTGGTGCAGCACCTAGATTGCGTTGAGTGCAGATATTTATAAACATGAACAAGTTGTTGCGTATATACTGCATAAATAAAACTGGTCAGAATACTAACCCCGAACTCTCTCTTTAATCTTTCCACTATGATGTCAATGTGCAATTCTCCTGTCCCTTTAATAAATGTCGTATCGTCTCCTCTAGAGAATTGGATTGATGGAATTTCCTGAGCAAGCTTTGTTAATCCATTTTCCATTTTGTCAGCATCAGCTTTGTCCTTTGGTTCAATAGCAACCCTGACGATAGGATCTGGAAATTCAAAACATTGAGAGTTCGGTAGTAATGCTTCCTAAAGAAAATTGTTACGGTCTATAGAACTTGAGAAAAGGTACAGTATTTCTCACTCGATCAGCTCGAGAGCAAGCTCACCGAACTGACTCATTCAACGAAAACGACACTAGCCTGAAATGCTACAGTGTAAGGTTTACACATTCAGGTTTAGTTCAACACACTTCCACTGTATGTTCCACACCCACACCTAGGCTTGCACACTTGCACTAGAGCAACAACAACACGTATAAAGGAGGAACGAACTCAAATGGAATGCAGAACCGACCAACGTGATGCTCACTCACAATTGTCGGCAATGGCGACCGAGAGGCGCGGCCGCGGCCTAAGCCTGCTCACCCCCATTCACGTCTTTCCCGACAGACCTGGTTCTGGATATCTTCTGGTATAGCAACGAACTTGGCGAGCTGCATCGTGTATGACGCACGCCCCTTGGACAAAATATTCAACTTGTAGGCATAATCGAACATACAGGCAAGCGGCACTAACGCTTCAACCACTCAACATCAAAAAGCAAGTTAATGACTCCATGCTACATTTTTATGTTTTTTCGAAACACCGAGGCTACATTTATGACAATCTGGTAAGCTACAAGAATAATTGGAGAAATAAAAAATGAAAAAGAAGCGTTAGTAATTAAGAAAATATATTAAAAGGGTTAATTGAATGCCATATACTCGACGATAGCGAACAACGTATTTTTGTTGTTGTTAAGGAATATACACCAGGAGAGGCTGCTACTGCTGTTTATTATAAATTAAAGTGTGATGTAGACAAGAGCTAGAACTACTACCTTTGAGAAGTCAAGTAAACAAATACCGTCAAACATGTTGTCATAATGTTAGTCAAAGTAGTACCCCTCCGTTTTTATTTACTTCACATTTTGTGTTCTTTCAACTGGAAATTTAATATTATTAGAATTGTTATTAAATATAAAATTATATGCATTTGATATTATAGATGTTGATATTTTTCCTATATATTCAGTTAAACTTTACAAAATTTGACTTCGACTAAATCCAGAACGAAATTTAATTGTGAACTAAGGGAGTAGCAGTAGACAGAGAGAATGATGTAATGCTTGATACCTGCAGTCCACCTGGCTTCTGTTCGTAGCCTTTAAGTTCTCTAGCATATGTCAGACTAGAAGCTACATCATCAAAATGCTCCCCAGGGGTAATCACTTGAACCCTCATTACAGGTTCCATGAGTCGCGGGCCAGCTTCCCGCAATCCTTGAGGCAAGGCAAACCTGGCCGCAATTTTGAATGGACGGGCATGACCATCACGGTAGGAGCCATCGACCAACACTACTCTTAAATCCACAACTGGTATCCTGCAAGGATACCGGTGGGTAAGGTATATTCAATTCCCTTCATCACATCTGCTACGTATTCTTTTGGCATTGCCCCTCCCTTGATTTCACTCTTGAATT
This sequence comes from Poa pratensis, assembly GCA_947311845.1. Taxonomy (NCBI): domain Eukaryota; kingdom Viridiplantae; phylum Streptophyta; class Magnoliopsida; order Poales; family Poaceae; genus Poa; species Poa pratensis. Next base: position 39,158,747 of record CAMZMU010000051.1, read on the forward strand.
CGTACCCACTTCCTCTTTCCATAGGCTCAATTCGCAGAGTAACATATGCATATCTCGATATTTCCCATCCAGTTTGTAGACATCTCGTGCCTCTACAATATTGGAAATAATTTCACGGTAGACGACTTGTGTGAAGGAGATATGCCGTAGAGGCAAATAATAAATGTATTATTATCATATCTCATATATGTTCATAATTAGTTTTATACCATGCTATAACTGTATTAAGCGGAAACATTAATACACGTGTGGTATGTAAACAACCAGGTCCCTAGTAGCCTCTGTTTAGCTAGTCCATTGGTCGATGGATGATCGAGGTTTCCCGATCATGTGACATTTATGTCAGTTGACAATGGAGTCATATCATTGGGAGAATGATGTGATGGACGTACCCAATTTAAGTATCATGACGTGATCAATGTTCAGCGTCATGATAGTTAGAAATTAGTAACCTAATCCTTAGACCGTGAGATCATATTTAATCACTATCTCTGGAGGCTACTTTTGAATCAAACGTCACACCTTAAACAGGGTGACAATAAAGGTGTCCCTCTCAGGTATCCGAAGGAATAGGTTGAGGCGTATGGATCGAGAGCGGGATTTGTGCATCCGAAGGCCGGAGAGATACTAGTTAGGGCCCACTCGGTGAGATCACATCAAAGTTTGCAAACATGTGACTAGGTCACGGGATGTGTGATCATGTGAACGAGATAACAAGTGTTTGTCGGTAACGAGATAGAACTAAGGTATCGAGATACCGATGATCATGTCTCGGACAAACTCAGTATCGAGGCACAAAGGGAATAGGATATGATGTTGTTGGTTCAAGCGATATTTATTCGTGGAACGCACAGGGATCATTATGGGCATCCAGGTCCCGCTGATGATCATTGATCGGAGAGGAGTCTCGATCATGTCTGGAGTGTTCCCGAACCGTAGGGTAACACACTTAAGGTCTTGACGACGCTAGGAGATCGTTTTGGGTTTGTCGGAATCACCGAAGAATAGAGAAGAGAAAACCGGAAGGGTTCCGGGAATGATCCGGAAGAAGTTCCGGAGTCACGGGAATGATCCGGAAGAAGTTCCGGAGTACCGGGGAATTAAATAATATGTTAATTATATGAATTAATATATTAATTTAATAATGTTTAAATTCGGATTTATGGTGCAGCCCATAGAGGGCTAGCCGCACCAAAGGGGGCCAAAAGGTAGCGCATGGGCTGCCCTGGCCGCACCATGTGGGGCCCATGCGGCACCCCATGGCTGCACCCTTCCCTTTAGTCCCACATTGCCTAGCTAATGGCATGGTACACCCGTTTTCCTATATAAAGAAAGGCATAGGAGGGATTTATTCATGGGATTAATTCCAGATAATTGGGAGGTGTCTCCCACCTCCTGCGCCACCTTCTCTCTCTCTCTTGCGCGGCCCCAAGTTAGGGCTGTGCTCGTGAGAGGTGTCTTTGCTACGGCACGCCGTCGTGCTGCAGGAATTCCGGTCCAGAAGATCTACTTCCGCAATCTCGGCTGGATCGGAGATCCGGGAGTCGTTGTCAAGCACCGCATGTGTGCGAGTACTACGAGGTGCAACACTTGGGGCACTTGTCGCGAGGATCGTTGTCGGCTTCATCCTCATCATGATCGTCATCGAAACAGATGTTTTGATCGTCGACGCTTTCGGTCTACAAGGGTATGTATATCGATTCCCTCTCTTACTTTATATCTGCATAGTAATAAATCTTGGCTATTTCGGTTATCGTTGTTAGGAAATTTTTGGTTTTCTGCACCTGATGGTCCCGAAGAGCAAGGCTTTGATACCTGCAAAAGTAAACGGGATTAGGTTGAGACTCCAAGTGCAGAGTGTATAGTAAGTGGAAGACAGTTTTCCCCACGAGGGGTGACTCGAGGGTTTAATATTGAACTCTCGGGAATCTGAAGTGGTAGATTTATCTTCTTATCCTTCTTTTGGTTACCTACAAAACAAGGTTAGATGTTTTGGTCCTCAACCTCACCTATGCTTGTCAAGCACAAGGTGTAAGAATGATATCAGAATAGTTATGCAATGCAAACAAGAAATAAATATGCAATGATGGTGGATGCAATGATAAATGATATTTTTTGGGTTTTTGAATGATGTATGCAAGATGAAAAGTATTTTTGTATTTTCGGATTTAATGATGGCTGAAAATAGAAAAGTGGTATATGGTGTTGGAAAGGTGTTTTTAATGATTAAAAATGGACTGGGGTTCATGGTTTCACAAATGCACTCTCTCTTTATAAAGTGGTAGACAATGGAACACACAAAGTTAACATATGAGATTGCAACACAGGGTTTGATAACAAGTTACTTAGATATATGGGCATCACGTCCTAACATAGAGATCTTTTGGTTATTAACCTCTCTTATACTCCACCAAGATGCGAACTAAATCATAACACCTCAGTAATTAAGATAACTCAGAGTATAGCATTAAGTATCATGACATGAAGTGAAAATAAGAACATGCTAGATCTAGTCATGGAGTAGTGGCAATGGTCACGCCCACATCCCCGGCAGCATGGTATTTTAGTTTATCCCTAGTGAGGTAACAAAGTAAGGTAAAGATACCAAAGTGGATCGCAGAACTTTCTCTCACGTTCACTGCACTAGCCATCCCCCGTTACTCCAACTAATGCACACGTTCCCCCACACACGCTCTCATAAATATGCTTGATCAAAACAAGTAGACAAGAACGGGGTACATAATATGCATCTATACTCATAACTGAAACAAACATTGCAATCTCAAACATATATTAACTCATAAAGATCCACCACAAAGGTATTACAACGGTGACCGTAATCATGTTCAGCAGCTCATACGGTGCTAATTAGTGAAGCTCAAGAGAGGAGAGATACATAAGTTACTTCCACAAACCCATAGTCCAGAGGTGGACTACTCCCTCTTCATCATGGAGACGGTGGAGAAGTCGATGGAGAAGATGGAGACCACGCCGGCAGCGCCCCGCCGGAGTTTTCCCCCTCCATTCTGTAGCTCCTGATCTCCGTTTCGGTGTTTCTGTGTTTGTGCGGCGCTCCTTCCAGAGAACGTCGGGGGACCTTTTTTATAGGCGTTTTTAGGTCAAGACTATGTCGGTGGAGCGAAGATCGACGGCAGCGGAGCCACGAGGGCCAAACGGGTGGGGCCCATGCGGCCACAGTACCTGGCCGCGTGGGCCACCCCCGTTTGGGCCTCGGCCTCCGCTTGTTCGCTTCCTTCGCCCACAGGTCTTCTTCCTTCCAAATATTGACGCCCGTAAATTTCCAGGTGATTTCGTTGACGTTTGGGTCCCTGAAACATTAAAATAAGAAAACGGGGTTTTCTGCCTGTGCAGGGTTAATTCCATAAAAATAGGAAATAAATGAATATTCCCAAAAATCATGATAAAACATTGATATAACCCCTATATGATGCAAATATGATTGTAATATGAGTGAATAAAGTGCAAAGTTCATGTATGCATTTTACATGCATCAACACCGTAACCCTTCAGTGGTATCAGAGCTGATCTATGCGTAGATATGGTTGTACGGTTTTAGAACTCATGTTGAATATGAGGGCATCGTTCTTATAGTTGTTATCCTCTAGTGTGCACTTGTATTTGTCTGCGTCATTGTGTTGATGAAGCGGCCCGAACCGACTCTACGCGTACGCTTACGCGAGACTTGTTCCACAACTGACATATGGCTGGCGGGTGTCTGTCTCTCTCGCAATAGTTAGCATTGCATTTTCAATGGAGGGCCTAAGCCACGTTATCTGATCGTTGTTGTGGTTGTAGGTTCGTAGGTAAGAAACGGTTCTATTTACAAAAGCTCCTAAGCCACGTTAAATATGCAAAAGATAAAGTAGAAGGCGTCTAACTTTATTTTGCAGGGGCAATGTGATATGGTCGAGGTAAGTTTAGTAAATTGTTTATAAACTGTGGGCGCGAAGGAGACCATCGGCGCAAGGACCATATCACGTCGCATTACATTTTGATGTTATGTTGTTGTGTGCATCTTATATTATGTGTATTAGATATATGGCGGTAGTTATATATAAGATGATCCCTCCAAAATTCCAATATTAGTGTTCTCCCTTTAGCGTGCACCACCAAGAAAGTTCTTCGTTATGAGGCAGGCCGTGACGATCGGGTGTCAGACATATCAACATTCACATACAGTGGGTATAAGCCACGTTGCACAGTGAATACGCTAAAGGTCAATTTGGCGAGCCTGGCATGTATAGACATGGCCTCGGATGAGTCGCATGAGGTGATGTGATTGACATGGCGATGTCTACCTTTGAAACAATGCTATCGGCCGTGACGATCGGGGGTAGTGTATTGGATTAGGATCGTGTAATCACTAAAACGAAGCGAGTGATGTTCGTTTTGAGTGGGAGTTCTTATAGTTTTATATAGATAAAGATGAACTCATATTATGAACATAGTCTTTATGTTTTGCAAAAACCCGTGTGGATAATAACCTGTTCGATGGCCGATTTTAAACTTAGGCACATTCCTGCGATTGAAAAACTTAAAAGGTTGGGCCCAAACTTCATAGTTTTATACCGTAGCTTGAGGATACTCCTTGGTTCGAACCTTTTAGCTCTATATGATACAAAACCCGCTAGGAGATAAACCCGGAGATTCCGCTAACAGAAGGATAATTTGGATTATCAAGTTTTGTGTGGATAATTCCATCATAGTCCAGTGTATGCTATGATCTCTGCCATAGAGAATGAACTGTGGGTGCATGTTGACAGATCGTGAACATTTGGAATGGTCACTGAGCTTGATAATCTGTATGCCCCGTAAATCAGGTTTTCTTCTCGACCAAGATGGAAGAGGACACTCGCATTAAAGGAGCACGTAGCAGTCATACTTGATGACATTGAGACGCCTCGCTCAGCTCGATCACTGGATGACAGACAACTTTGCCAGTGTTGCAAATATTTTGTCATAGACTATGTCATGAGGGAGGAATCGTTCACCTTCATGAATTCTTGGTTACGTTGAAAACCCAAGAAGATGAAACAGATCACCGGGAAGTCATCAATGATGATGGTGTATATATGATATACGCGTTATGAATGTTTTTACCTAAACAAGTACTCGCTGCAGCAACTGAGTTTTGATACTGGTCATGTTTTATGAAACAAGATTTTCTGCTTGAGTAGCTTGGAGCGATGAAGAGACGATGTGTGTTGATGATGGCAAGCAATATGTTGTGATGGCCATAGACACTCTCTCTCGACATCTACCATTTGGATTAATTTGGATTTGAATAAATTCCTTTTGATCGCTCGTTAGCATGATCGTTATAAGTGTGTCTTGCCTCTAGCGAGACAATTATTCATATTTGTTAGTGACAAATTGTTGTCCTACATTTATGAGTGATATTTTTAATGATCATACACCGATTATGAATGGAATGTTCTTATATGAATCTAGATGCTCTCACATTTATAACATTAATGCCAAAAGATACAAACTTAATAATGACACCACATTCTTGTGGCACTAACGTTTTGAGTCATGTCAATGTTATAGTCAATGAAGAAGCTCCATTCAGATGGATCTCCGAGTCCTTAGATTTTGATCTTGTTGAGAATCATGCATATTTATGTGTGGGGATCAATGAAGTACTTTAACGTATAGTGGAAATCTTTATTTCGTAAACTTCACGAATGATTTGAGTAGATATATGGATATCCACTTAATGAAACGCTTGTCCGGAAAGTTTGATGAAGTTCAAACAAGTTCGAGTGAAGTAAGAAAATAAACTTAACATGAAAATCAATTTCCTACGATACTGATCAAGGAAACAAGGATTTGAGTTATAAGTTTGGCATATCATTGCAAGACTTGTGAAAAAAGTTCCACAAATTACGTCGCGTGGAACACCATACTTTTATGGTGTGTTTGGACGTCGTAATCAAACTCTATCGGGTAGTGTGTGGTCAATAAAATCTCTTATCGAATTATTATGATCATTGGAGTCATATGGTAGAAACAAAACATTCACGTTAGATAATAGGGAAACCATCTAAATCCGTGGAGGCAATACCATATGAGTGATGGCATGGCTTTTAGCCTAGATTGTCGTTTCGGTATTTTAGTTTTTTGATGTGATCAAATATAAAAGCGGATAAATTCATCTTTGTAGTGTATCTAAGATATCAGTTGGATACATTTCTCACGACAAAGGCAAATTTGTTGCTGGAACGTACCTTGCTCAAGAAATAGTTTCTTGCCAAGGGTATAAGTGGGAAAGAAAGTAGAGCAAGACGGAGTTAATGAACTCACTCTCCAGACATCGAGTGGCGCAACGGAAACAGTTCCGGTATCGTTCTCCGCAACTGGAAGGAAGCTAATGGTAAAGATCATGATGCTCTAAGCTCATACTAAAGATCGTAGACATACAAGAATGTGTTCCGCACTATGTGGTATGACAATCTTGTTATGAAGGTCATGTTAATGGAACATGACAAACCTATGAACTACGAAGAAACGATGGTGGAGCTAAGTCCGAAAATTGGCTATGAGCCATATATAATCCGAGATAAAATCCATGTATGATTACCAAGTACTGACTTGGGTAGATCTTCTTGATGCCCTACAGGCTGTTAAGAGAAAATGGAATTTTATGAGAAAATAGACACTGATAAGGGTCGATTTGTCGCAAAACGGTTTCGACAGATTCAAACAGTTGACCACAACGAGATTCTGTCTCACGTGCCGAAGCCTAAGTCTATTTAGGATTGGTTTAGCAATTACTACGATTTCAAATTGAGAAATTGGTAGATGGATAAAGAAGCCATGTTTCTTAATGGTAACATTAAGAAAGGGATGTAGTTAATACAATGAGATGGTTTGGTGATCCTAAGGATGCTAGACACGTATGCAAACTTCAGCTATCCATTCGTGGGCTGAAACAAGCATATCAGAGCTGGAATCTTCAATTTGATAATATGATCAAAGGATTTTGGAGTCGTCCAAAATAGTTGAAGAAACCTGCATTTGCAAAGAAGTGAGTGGGAGCTAAGTAGCTTTTCTTGATCTTATATGTGAATGGCATATTTGAGTGGGAGCTAAAAGAAATTCTCTGGTCTTATATGCGGATGGCATATTTAAGTGGGAGCTAGGTGTCATTCCTAATTTTATATGTGATGACATATTGAGAATGAGACAGATCCTCTAGTAAAGTGTAAATGATTATTTAAGTGATTAAATTTTCTATGAATGGAGTTAAGAGTATTAGGCATTAGATCTGTAATTTATATAGATCAAAAGGGCTTAATAACATTAAGTTGGAATATTTTCCTAGATTAAGATTCTGAAGTGTTTCAGAATAGAACAAGCAAAGAAAAAGGTTCTTGCTTGTATGACTAGGTAAAATATTAATTTTATCTTGGCATTTTAGCGATAGCTATTGAAAGAAAAGGATGTCCGTGATGCATGTAAAATGCATACATGAACTTTGCATTATTTCTACTTATATTCCAGTCATATTTGCATCATATAAGGGTTATATCACTGTTTTATAATGATTTTGGGAATATTTGACATGTTTCCTATTTTTTATGGAATTAACCCTGCACAGGCAGAAAACCCTATTTCTTTCCTTTAATGTTTCAGGGACCCAAACGACGTCCAAATCACCTGCAAATTTACGAGCGTCAATATTTGGAAGGAAGAAGACTTGGGGGCGAAGGAAGCGAACAAGCGGAGCCCCGAGGGCCAAAAGAGGTGGGCCCACGCGGCCCCTGTACTTGGCCGCGTGGGACCCATCAACTTGGGCCTCGACGCTCCGTTGCCGTCGATCTTTCCTCCACCGACTCCGTTTTGACCTAAAAACGCCTATAAAAATAGTCCCCCGACGTTCTCTGGAAGGAGCGCCGCAGAAACACAGAAACACCGAAACAGAGACCTGGAGCTGCAGATTGGAGGGGGAAAACTCCGGCGGGGCGCTGCCGGCGTGGTCTCCATCTTCTCCAACGACTTCTCCACCGTCTCCACGATGAAGAGGGAGTAGTCCACCTCTGGACTATGGGTTTGTGGAAGTAACTTATGTATCTCTCTCTCTCTTGAGCTTCACTAATTAGTACCGTATGAGCTGCTGAACATGATTACGGTCATCTATGTAATACCTTTGTGGTGGATTTTTTTTGAGTTAATATATGTTTGAGATTACAATGGTTTTGTTTCAGTTATGAAAGTAGATGCATATTATGTACCCCGTTCTTATTTACTTGTCATGATCAAGCATGTTTATGAGAGCGTGTGAGGGGGAACGTGTGCATTAGTTGGAGTAACGGGGGTGGCTAGTGCAGTGAACGTGAGAAAAAGTTCTGCGATCCACTTGGGTGTTTTACCTTACTTTGTTGCCTCACTAAGGATAAAAAGAAATACCATGCTACCGGAGATATGGGTGTGACTATTGCCACTTCTCCATGACTAGATCTAGCATGTTCTTATTTTAACTTCATGTCATGATACTTATTGCTATACTCTGAGTTATCTTAATTACCGAGGTGTTATGATTTAGTTCGCATCTTGGTTGAGTATAAGAGAGACTAATAACCAAAAGGTCTCTATGTTAGGACGTGATGCCCATATAATTATAACTTGTCATTAAACTGTTGTGTTGCAATCCCATATGTCAACTCTACTGTTCCATTGTCTACCACTTTATTAAAGAGAGAGTGCATTTGTGAAACCATGAACCCCGGTCCATTTTTAATCATAAGAAACACCTTTCCAACAACTTTTACCACTTTTCCATTTTCTGCCATTTAAAAATCCGAAAATACAAAAACACTTTTACATCTTGCATTCATAATATAAAACCCAAAAATATCATTTATCATTGCTACCACCATCCTTGCATATTTATTTACCATCATTGCATATTTATTTCTTGTTTGCATTGCATATTATCTTGATATCATTCTCACACCTTGTGCTTGACAACCACTAGGTGAGGTTGAGGACCAAAACATTTACTTTCTTTTGTAGGTAACCAAAAGAAGGATAGGAAAGATAAATCTTCACTACTGATTCCCCGAGAGTTCGATATTAAACCCTCGAGTCACCTTCGTGGGGAAAACACGTCTTCCACTTACTACACACTCTGCACTTGGAGTCTCAACCTAACCCATTTACTTTTCATGCAGGTAACTACGTGAAGGGCCATCAAGAGTGCTTTCTGGTGCCGTTGCCGGGGAAGATACGAAGCTTCCTGCAGAATATTTTTCCCGTCAACGACACGCCATCAGTCTGACATCCTCTATGCCTCAGCCATAGATTCTGTCATACTGAAAGCTCGACTTGGTGTAACCCAAGTTCTTGGTTGAAGAACGGGTTCTAGAGTGATCCATGGATGGATCAATGAACAAACGTTAAGTATATCCTTCAGTGTCTAGAGGGAATTGAGGATATGTTTTCTGGTCTGGGTAAGAGTGAAAAGACAAACTTGCCGTAAAAGGTTACGATGATGCAAGTTATGACACTGACTGATACGACTAGGAATCTCATACATGAGAAGTCCTTTGTTTTGAAGAAATACATGGTTAGCTTGCAAAGTCGCATATGAATGCACTACGCATAATCTACATAGGTGTAGGAATATATGGTTGCTTCAGAAGTAACAAGTGTGATTGGACTAAGCGGGTTTTTCCGAGCATGCGTGGTTTCCCTTAATAGATCTCTTAGATTTTTAAGACCCATGCTACGCGAATATTCGAGTCTCACTCCATTACCAAAACATATATTTTACCGTTATCACAAGATACAGAATGATGTCAAACTAGGTGACATAGAAGTGTTGCAAAGTACATACAGATCTCAATGTGGCAGATCCGTTGACTAAATTCCTCTTCCACGAGCAATGCATAGTCGAAGCACCAGGAGGCTACTGGTGTTAGATCAAAAATGCAAGCTAGATTATTTGATCTCAAGTGCAAGTGGGAGACTGAAGGAGATATGCCCTAGAGGCAAATAATAAATGTATTATTATCATATCTCATATATGTTCATAATTAGTTTTGTACCATGCCATAACTGTATTAAGCGGAAACATTAATACATGTGTGGTATGTAAACAACCAGGTCCCTAGTAGCCTCTATTTAGCTAGTCCATGTTGGAGATATGCCCTAGAGGCAATTAATAAAGTGATTTTATTTGTCATATCTCTTATTGTTCATAATACGTTTTAATACCATGCTATAACTGTATTACTCGGAAACATAATACACGTGTGGTATAGAAACAACCAGGTCCCTAGTAGCCTCTACTTGACTAGTTCGTTGTGTAACAGATGATCAAGGTTTCCTGATCATGGGCATTAACCGGTTAACAACGGAGTCATATCATTGGGTGAATGATTTGATGGACATACCCAAAACATATATAGAAACGTAGTTTCAGATCTTGGACCGTGAGATTATATCAAGTCGCTGCTTCTGAAAGATACGGCTGATCGCACCCAACGTCATGTCTCATACGCACGACAATAAGGGTGACACCTTCGGGTATTGGAAGGAAGTAGTCGGGGCGAGTAATCAATAGCGGGAATTGCCAATCCGCATAGCAGGATAGATACTCTGGGCCCACTCGGTGAGATTACATCTAATGAGCTTGCAAGCATGTGACTAGGTCACGGGGATGTAACATCACAGACGAGAGAAGATAGATTGTCAAGGATGAGGTCAAGCTCGGTAAAATGTGATACCGGAGAACGACACTCGACAATCTAAGTATCACCAGGCAAGAGATTGAAACTGGACGTCTACAGGTTCAAACGAATAGAGAGACATTCGTGGACACACAGGGGCTATCATGGATATCCAGATTCCGCTGTTAGTCGATTGATCGGAGAGAGAGTCTCGATCATGTCTGGGGTGATCCCGAACCGTGGGGTAACACACTTAAGGGTGGGTGACGATTAGATTGGATTTAGAGAGAATGAGAAACAGGAACTCCGGAAGTGTTCTGGAGCTCCGGAAGTGTTCCGGTAATTGTCCGATGATTGATCGGAGGCCGCGAAATATGTTTCGGGGTCCGAATGAATTAAGTAATATGTATCTAATATTAATAAGTGTTATTAATGATTAAATACATGTTTTATTTAATTAATTTCGAATTTGAAAGGCATTAAAAGTTAAATGGGCTTTAGAGGCCCATTCGGGGAAAAAGAAATAAAAGGGAAAAAGGAAAAAGGGGGGCTGCCACCCTAGTGGGCCACATGGGGCCCACTAGGGCAGGCGCACCCCCCCTCCCCCCATGGCCGGCGCACCCCCCATGTGGGAATAGTCCCACATGGGGGAGCCAAGGGGGTTGGCCTCCCTCCCTCTCCTTTATATAGGAGTGCCCCCATGCCTTGAAAATTGCCCATCACCTCTCTTCTTCTCTCCTACCTTGAACGGGGTTCCGATTCTGGAGCTTCGTACGAGAAGAGAAGTCTCTCTTTAGTTTGCACACCGCCGTGCTGCTAGATCCACTCTTCCACTTCCGCTGCTCTGCTGGATCTGGAGCCCGGAGGTCATCATCCACACCGTACGTGTGTGGAACCGCGAGGCGCCATCGTTTGGCGCTGGGAGCTGCCTACTTCCACTACACAACCATGAGGTCGGCTACGTCGTCTTCATCGTCAACGTTCGTGCGGGGACGTGATCCCGCTTTCGGTCTACAAGGGTATGTATTCCGTTCTCCTTCCGTATAGTATATCTGCATAGAATAGATCTTGGCTAGTTTATGGTTATCGTTGCTAGGAATTTTTTTGTTTTCTGCCTACGATTCCCAACAGTCCATTGGTCGATGGATGATCGAGGTTTCCCGATCATGTGACATTTATGTCAGTTGACAATGGAGTCATATCATTGGGAGAATGATGTGATGGACGTACCCAATTTATGTATCATGACGTGATCAATGTTCAGCGTCATGATAGTTAGAAACTTAGTAACCTAATCCTTAGACCGTGAGATCATATTTAATCACTATCTCTGGAGGCTACTTTTGAATCAAACGTCGCACCTTAAACAGGGTGATAATAACGGTGTCCCTCTCAGGTATCCGAAGGAATAGGTTGAGGCGTATGGTCGAGAGCGGGATTTGTGCATCCGAAGGCCGGAGAGATACTAGTTAGGGCCCACTCGGTGAGATCACATCAAAGTTTGCAAACATGTGACTAGGTCACGGGATGTGTGATCATGTGAACGAGATAACAAGTGTTAGTCGGTAACGAGATAGAACTAAGGTATTGAGAAACCGATGATCATTTCTCGGACAAACTCAGTATCGAGGCACAAAGGGAATATGATATGATGTTGTTGGTTCAAGCGATATTTATTCGTGAAACGCAAAGGGATCAATATGGGCATCCAGGTCCCGCTGATGATCATTGATCGGAGAGGAGTCTCGATCATGTCTGGAGTGTTCCCGAACCGTAGGGTAACACACTTAAGGTCTTGACGACGCTAGGAGATCGTTTTTGGGTTTGTCGGAATCACCGAAGAATAGAGAAAAGAAAACCGGAAGGGTTCCGGGAATGATTCGGAAGAAGTTCCGGAGTCACGGGAATGATCCGGAAGAAGTTCCGGAGTACCGGAGAATTAATTAATATGTTAATTATATGAATTAATATATTAATTTAATAATTTTTAAATTTGGATTTATGGTGCAACCCACCTAAATAAGCCTTTTCCCAAAAGGGAGCGCATGGGCTGCCCTGGCCGCACCATGTGGGGCCCATGCGGCACCCCATGGCTGCACCCTTCCCTTTAGTCCCACATTGCCTAACTAATTTGCATGGTACACCCGTTTCCCCTATATAAAGAGAGGCATAGGACGGATTTATTCATGGGATTAATTCCAGACAATTGGGAGGTGTCTCCCACCTCCTGCGCCACCTTCTCTCTCTCTCTCTTGCGTGGCCCCAAGTTAGGGCTGTGCTCGTGAGAGGTGTCTTCGCTACGGCACGCCATCGTGCTGCGGAAATTCCGGTCCAGAAGATCTACTTCCGCAATCTCGGCTGGATCGGAGATCCGGGAGTCGTTGTCAAGCACCACATGTGTGCGAGTACTACGAGGTGAAACATTTGGGGCACTTGTCGCGAGGATCGTTGTCGACTTCATCTTCATCATGCGTTGTCATCGAAACAGATCTTTTGATCGTCGACGCTTTCGGTCTACAAGGGTATGTATATCGATTCCCTCCGTTACTTTATATCTGCATAGTAATAGATTTTGGCTCGGTTATCGTTGTTAGGATTTTTTTTGTTTTCTGCACCGTAACCATTCATTGTGGATATCCAACATTTACCTCAACCTTCATTGAAAATTTGCATGAGGGTAAGTAAGAAATGAGAGATAATGCATAATTCTCAGATTACGGCGGGTGTGGCAAAGAACAAACTTGTGACACAATTATTCAGAAGTGTTGGATAAGATATTCGAGTGGGATTGACAAATTAGCCAAGTGAACAATTGTGTAGGTTCTCATAGCTGATGAAACGGGACAGTGCAAACACACAAAGAAAAGAATGCGATTCACAGGTCTGGTGAACGCCTAGGTTGCGTTGAGTGATGACCTAACTAATATTACTTAGCATAAATATGAAGAAGTTGTTGCGTATGTACTGCATAAATACAACTTGTCATAATACTAACCTCGAATTCTCTCTTTAATCTCTCCACTATGGTGTCAAGGTGTAATTCTCCTGTCCCTTTAATAAGTGTCATCTCGTCTCTAGAGAATTGGAGTGATGGAATTTCCTGAGCAAGCTTTGTTAATCCATTTGCCATTTTGTCAGCATCAGCTTCGTCCTTCGGTTCAATAGCAACCTCGACGATTGGATCTGAAAATTCCATATGTTTGCAGCGCTTACTGACTAGGGGATTCTGCTAAAGGCGCAGGGAACCTCCACCTTGTCGCGATGACGATCTACCTTTCCGAGAGAGTGGACGGAATAGGATGAATTAGTTTTGGTTTTTACTTTGGCCTCACCCGTGTCATGTTTGCTTTTTCTATATTAATATAAGGCAAATCTTTTGCCCCGTTTCGGAAAATTCCATACGTTCAGAGGACGGTATAGTAATGCTTCCATAATCTAAAGAGAATAGTCACGGTCTAACAGAACTATAGAACTTGAGAACAGGTTCCGTATTGGTCACTCGGTCAGCTCGAGAGCAAGCTCACCGAACTGGCCACTCATTCAGCTAGAATTAAGGGTCAGACTAAAACGGCATTAGCCTGAAACGCTACAGTGTCAGGTTTACGGATTCAGGTTCAGTTTAACACACTTCCACGCCCACATCTAGGCTTGCACACTTTCACTGCAGCAACAACAACGCTTATAAAGAAGGAACGAACTCAAAAGGAATGCCGAACTGACCACCGATGCTCACTCACAATTGTCGGCAATGGCGCCGACCGAGAGGCTGTCACACCACCTCCTTCTGATCCCGAGTTGGTGGACAACGAGGCACCAGTCCTGGACTTGGTGCACGACGGCGGGCCCACCAGTAAGTGAGAGGAGAAGAAGTCCTTGATCGACAAGTTGATCGCTCTGCGAGCGTGAGCTGTGGACCAGTGGGTCCCAGTTGTAAGTGTGCGGCGTGGGTATATCTCACGGCGTTGTCCATCTAGTTCGACAGGTTGTAATTGAACTCTGAAAACTCTCATCCAAGCTTTCCTCTGTTTTCTCATCCCCTTTGTTCGTCCTCTCATCCCGATTCTGCTTCCCATCCCCTGCTTGCTGTTCAATTCCGTGGTTCACGATCCAATCATAGATCGGGACACCACAGTTTGGTATCAGAGCCCTGAATCCGTTCCGCTCGCGCTCAAAACTCCCGAGATCGGACCCGAAAAAAATTCCACCGCAACGGGTGCTGAATCACTTCGGTGAATCGGCGCGAAATCCTCCGCGGGGTTGGGTCTGATTCAGGGCGAGCCGCGACGGCGCCGGCTAAGGCGGCTGTGCCATCGGCGCAGACAAATTTCGTCCTCGATAAGATGGAAGCGGTGCAGAAATCACTGGAGGAATTGCTGTCCAAGGTGGGAACGGTGACGACGGAGATGCAGTCCGTGCGCAAGCAGATGGAGGACTACGGCACGGATCTGGACGGGATCAAGCGGAAGCTCGCGGAGGGAGAACGAGTTGCGCCACCGCCGCGCCTCGAGCTGCCGCCGCGGAACAAGGGCCTCGCCAACAACGGACCGCCCGTGCTCGACACCCCTGCATCATCGTCGAACGGACCGGTCGCGGCGGGTTTCCACACGGCGCCGTCATCGCCTACAGAACAGCATGAGATCAGAGTACGTGCCCCTCGCCATGATTTTCCCAAGTTCAGTGGAGCGACCCCGTTGCTGTGGATCGACCAGTGACTGACTTACTTTGATATGTTCAAAATATCGAGTAACCAATGGGTCAGTATGGCATCTCTCTATCTGGAAGGACATGCTGCATTGTGGTTCCAATCCTACAAACGCAGACATGGGCAGATCTCCTGGGATGGTTTTGTGGCAGCAGTTTTGGGGGAATTCGGTCTGGATGAGTATGATGGGCAGATGAACGCACTGTTGCAACTCAAACAAACCGGCACTGTCAGTGAGTATAAGCAGGCATTTGAGGAGTGCATGTATCACCTCTTAGCGGTAGATGAGACGCTGGGTACACGTTGGTTTGTTTCTCATTTCGTGTTTGGTTTGGGCGATGAAATTCGAGTTGCAGTTCGTTTGCAGGCACCAACAAGCATCACTCGAGCAGCATCACTGGCTCGAATTCAGGAAGAGGAAATTGAGATTCTCAGACCAAGAGCAAAACCCTCTGCACCGACGAAACATCCTCCAGCAAGCATCACTGTGGGAAAGGGTGACTGGCCGCGTAAACAGGGAAATGATGATTTCAACCGTGAGCGGCAGTTGCGCGATTTTCAACGTGCTAACAATCTTTGTTTCAAGTGTGGCGACAAATACTCCAAGGAACACCAGTGCAAACGTTCTGGGCAGTTGTTGACCATTGAGGTCGGAGAATTTGGAGAAGTGTTGTCTGACGAAGCTGTTCGTGCCCTGGATTTGCTGCAGGAAACAGATGCTACGGGGGCTTGTTGCCATATATCTATTGAAGCGCTGGCAGGGACAGAAACAGCGAATACTGTCCGCATCAGAGCAAGAGTAGGCAATCAGGTGATGATTCTATTGGTTGACTCGGGCAGTTCACATACATTTGTCACAAGAAGCTTTGCCACAAGAGCTGGCTGCAAAATCTCCAGTGCACAAGTTGTATCTGTGAAAGTGGCTAATGGACAGTTAATGCACTGTGATGCACAAGTGGAACAATTACAGTGGAACTATGAAGGCCATGTATTCTCTGACACCATGAGGATTTTAGATGTTGGGGCTTATGATGCAATTCTCGGAATGGACTGGCTTACTCATTGCAGTCCAATGTTATGTGATTGGTTGACGAAAACTCTGGAGTTCAAACATAATGGTGCAATGGTCAAGATGAAAGGGTTAGTGTCAGACACTGTGCCTGAACTGACAGAAATTTCGGTGATACAGTTGCAGGAAATGTTACAGACTAATGAGATATGGGCAATGGCCATTCTGGATCAGAATGGGGAAGTGGCGACTGAACCAGTGGCACCTGATCTGCAGGACATTTTGAAACAATTTGACGATGTCTTTGCCGAGCCCGAGACACTACCACCACAGAGGGCTTTGGATCATGCTATCACACTTGAAAATGATGCACAGCCGTGAACTCCAGACCGTATAGATATTCACCACTCCAGAAGGATGAAATTGAAAGACAAGTAGCAGAAATGATAAAAGCTGGGGTGGTAACACCTAGTATGAGTCCTTTTGCCTCACCAATATTGCTTGTCAAGAAAAAGGACGGCTCCTGGCGATTTTGCGTGGATTACCGCAAATTGAATTCGCTGACAATCAAAAACAAATTTCCTTTACCCATAGTGGATGAACTCTTGGATGAATTGTCTGGAACGAAATTCTTTTCCAAGCTGGATCTTCGGGCAGGTTATCTCCAAATCAGAATGCGCCCTGAAGATGAAGCCAAAACGGCATTCAAAACACACCATGGTCACTTTCAGTTTCGGGTGATGCCATTTGGGTTGTCCAATGCCCCGGCGACATTTCAGTGTGTGATGAATGATATATTTGCCCCTTATTTGAGGAAGTTTGTGATTGTCTTTCTGGATGATATTCTGGTGTATAGTTCTTCTTGGGAAGAACAACTGAAACACTTGGAATTGGTGCTCACCAAGTTGCGGGAGGTTCAGCTTTATGCAAAGTTGTCCAAGTGTGCTTTTGGACAGACAAGCATTCACTACCTAGGCCATATCATTTCTTCAGCTGGCGTTTCTACAGACCCTGAAAAGATTTTGGCAATGAAGAATTGGCCTATTCCTTTAACGGCAACAGAACTACGAGCATTCTTGGGTATGTGTGGGTATTACCGCAAGTTTGTGGAGTTGTATGGTCTTCTAGCCAAGCCTCTCACTCAGTTACTAACCTTGAAGCATTTTGAGTGGAATGACGCAGCCACAGCAGCGTTTCAAGCTTTAAAGGAAGCCATGATGAAAACCCTGTTTTAGCTCTACCAAATTTCAACGAGCCATTTGTTGTGGAGACTAACGCATGTGATACAGGTGTGGGCGCGGTGCTTATGCAGAAAGGCCACCCTATTGCGTATATGAGCAAAGCATTGGGAGTCATGAACCGCAAGCTGTCTATATATGAAAAGGAATTCCTAGCTGTGATGATGGCAGTGGACAAATGGCGCCAATATCTTCAGAGAGGCCCATTTGTAATTCTCACTGATCACAAAAGTTTATGCAATCTCAGCGATCAACACTTAACAACTTAATTGCAAAAGAAAGCCATGGCCTAGTTAGTTGGGTTACAATTTCAGTTCAGATACAGAAAAGGGATTGAAAATGGAGCTGTCGATGCACTTTCACGTGTGGGTCATCTAATGGAAGTGTCAAGCTGTCAACCGGATTGGGTGTTAGAGGTAACAAATTCCTACACCACAGATCCTGATATGCTTTCCTTATTACAGCACCTTGCAGTACAGTCGCCAGATGATAAGGGACATTCATTGGAACATGGACTCATCAAATACAAAGGTCGTATTGTCATTAGAGCCAATGTGGCACTGCAAACGAAATTGATAGCTGCTTTGCATGATTCTGCTGTGGGGGGACATTCCGGAATTCAAGCAACATATCAGAGAATGAAAAAGTTGTATTATTGGCCAGGCATGAAATTATCTGTGGAGCTTTTCGTGCGACAATGTTCCGTTTGTCAGATGGCAAAGCACTCCAACCTCAAACCCTCAGGTTTGCTACAACCATTACCTCCCCCAAAAGGTGCATGGCAATATATTACTACGGACTTCATTGAAGGCCTTCCTATGTCGGATAATGCAAATGTAATTCTGGTTGTCATGGATCGTCTCACGAAATACAGTCACTTCTTGCCACTGAAACAGCCTTACACTGCTGCTTCTGTGGCCAAGGCGTACATGGACAATGTGGTAAAGCTTCATGGTGTACCACTGTCTATCATTTCTGATCGAGACAGGGTGTTCACAAGTCATTTCTGGCGAGAGTTGATCAAAGCAGTGGGTACTAACTTGAACTATAGTACAGCGTATCACCCTCAGACAGACGGTCAGAGTGAACGGGTTAACCAGTGCCTTGAGCAATATCTGAGATGTGCAGTGCAGGATAATCCGAAGCATTGGCGACGCTGGCTTGCTATGGCCGAGTTCTGGTACAATACTAGCTACCACACGGCACTTGGCTGTTCTCCATTCAAAGCTTTATACCGGACTGAGCCCAACTTTGGTGGTTTACCTAATCTAGCTGTTGCGGATGGTCCAGCAGCAACTGAGGAACTGTCGGAGTATGCTCAGCAAACGGAATGTTTGTGAGAAATACTCATTCAGGCACAGCAACGCATGAAGCGTCAGGCAGATAAGAATCGAACAGAACGACAATTTGCTGTGGGCGAGCAAGTGCTGTTGAAACTTCAGAAATATGCTCAGCATTCTGTAGTTAATCGCCCATATCCCAAGTTGTCATATAAGTATTTCGGCCCCTTCACCATTCTAGAGAAAATTGGCGAGGTTGCTTACAAGTTGCAGTTACCAGCAAATGCACAAGTTCATCCGGTATTTCACGTCTCACAGCTCAAACCTTTTACTGCCAACTATACACCAGTGTTCCAAGAGTTACCACAAGCTCCAGATTTGTTCACTGCTGCTTCTAGCCCGGAATGCATTCTTGATCGCCGAATGGTGCGAAATGGGTACACGGCATCAACTCAGATTTTGGTGAAATGGCAAGGACTTCCAGCTGATCAAGCTACGTGGGAGGACTATTATCTTCTCCAAGAAAGATTTCTAGATGCTGCAATGTGGGCGGCGGATCGAGCTCAAGGGGGGGAACATGTCACACCACCTCCTTCTGATCCCGAGTTGGTGGACAACGAGGCACCAGTCCTGGACTTGGTGCACGACGGCGGGCCCACCAGTAAGTGAGAGGAGAAGAAGTCCTTGATCGACAAGTTGATCGCTCTGCGAGCGTGAGCTGTGGACCAGTGGGTCCCAGTTGTAAGTGTGCGGCGCGGCGTTGTCCATCTAGTTCGACAGGTTGTAATTGAACTCTGAAAACTCTCATCCAAGCTTTCCTCTGTTTTCTCATCCCCTTTGTTCGTCCTCTCATCCCGATTCTGCTTCCCATCCCCTGCTTGCTGTTCAATTCCGTGGTTCACGATCCAATCATAGATCGGGACACCACAGAGGCGCTGCCTACGCGTGCGCAGGCGGAGTCCGGCGGCCGGGCGGGCCACCGCGGTGCGCCGGGCGGCGAAGCGGGACGCAGGCGACGCGAGGAAGGGGCGCTGGCCGAGAAGGAAGCACGAGGCGGAAGCGGTGGCGGCGCCGGCGCGGCGGCCCGCGGGAGTGCCGCTGCAGCCATGGTAACACTATCTGTTCGACTGTGCGTGCGTGAACGTTTTCCTTGGCCCTTGCCTGCGCTCGAGGGTGAGCTAGCGCCGCGATCGATGGCCTCCTTTACCGTGTGCTTCGAGCCGCTGCTGATGACTGCAGATAATGTCAGCCGCGGGGCTGCCTGCCTGCTGAGCGGATCGTTTCTAGTCTCACGTTTTGGATTGCCGTTGCCATTTTGCTTCTTTCTATTTCGGGAGCGACCGGGAGCAGGTCGCCCTCCAGTGCTCGCGACGGCGGAGCACGGTACGTACGGAGCCTGGGGAAAATCCTGTGCGCGCTCGCGTTTAGCTTTTTTTTTTCTTTCTATGTTCTCACCTTTAAAAAAATCTTTGTTCCGATAACACAGATTTTTTTGAAAATACTTAAAGACATCTCATATCTGATATTTATCAAAAAAAAAAAACAACTGATACAACTCGACGTAACACGGGCATCATAAAGCAAAAATACACTAAAAACATCGAACAAGTAACAAACGACTAGGACACGCCAATCAAGACTTTGAAAATTGCAATAGCCACTCGGCGAACAATTGGATCGAATAACCGCTCAACGAAAAAGTGCATCTAATCCAATGAAATATTTTTTTGGGTACATTTTACAACATGTGTTGTATTTTTCTCATTATTAATAACATTCTAGGAAAACATGACATGACAATCCATATTGCGGATATAATTACATCTACAAATTAGTATGTAACTTCCTCGTTATTTGAGAATCGAACTACATCTTGATGAATAATTACAACCAAAAATATGCTTAAGATACATCTAAGTGTACATAAATCTTCAGCTTGACGTGTCACACCATATGTAATTTTACCCGGTTTCAATATATAAAATGAGGTTTCAATATATAAAATGACACAGTAGGGGCCTTCCTTCTCTACTGTTTTTGTGTAAAAATAAAACTTTAGCTTGATGTACAATTAGATCAAAGCACTTAAGATACATCTAAGTGAATAGTAAACTACACCTTGATTTGCGATTAAGCACCCGTCGTTGTTGACGCTTTCGTGGTTTATGTCGAGCACAACAACCCCGACACCGAGTGGGGGACGCCAATCACTAGAGGGCACCATTGGGAACCGAAACCGTTGACCTCGTGCTGCTAGGAGGCTATGCCTCTGGCTACAGGAGCTATCGATGTTCTTTCTCCATGCGCCACTCAAATCACTCATGTTGTTCCTCCTCCCGTCGGTGGTCGGCATGATGCTTCAGCTCCTGATATACAGCCAAGCGTCGAGCGACCATTGCCTATGTCCCTGCTTCATCCCAATCTCAAGAACGCTGGTCCACCTCTTTCCCCACCTTCAGCTAGTCTGAATCGTGATCCGCGGAGTCTTTCCGTACTTTTGAAACATCAAGTAGCAGCGACACCGGCAAAAAACACAAAATGGAAGGGCAAAGACGGGATTCGACATGAGTTGTTGGATCTGACTGTTGTGGCAAAAGGCTAGAAGAAGAGATGTCGTCGGAGATGGTGGAGTGGATGTGAAGCAAGTGGTGCGGTGGCGGCTTCATTAGAGACGAGTCGAGGGAGCGGTACCGAGGAGATGGAGAGGTGATGTAAGGCTAAGAGTGGATAAGGTGGGGTGTACATCTTCATGCATATTGGATTGAGCACCGACGTGAGCAATTTTCTTTTGACATGGAACACTCGATTCCGTTAATCACTCGACTCGGCTAAAATGATGGCTAGCACGAAGTTTACATCATGTGAGGAAAATATGGCATTAACGGAATTAAACACCATGTGACATAAAAGACAAACGTCTCTATATATTACTCCCTTGGGCGACCACGAGACAGACACATACAATAGTCTAGGAATTAGATTAGATTACTCTCACCGATCCATATTAATTGTCGCTGAATCATATATTTTAACGTTAAATATAGCTGATTCAACGCCAATTAATAGTAGACGAAATCATGCGCGAGCATGAAGTAGATTTTGCTTTCAAAATAAGACAAACATGAACCTTCCGGCGTCAAAGCCCGAAGTTTTTTTTTCTTTGAGAGGGAAGCTTGGAACTTTTTGGCCATGCGTGCTAAACTGAAACTTGACCCGAAGCCCAGAAGATGAGCCCATGGTGACTGTCCATCGATTCCAAGCATAAACGGTCATGGCCGTCTCGGCAAAGAGAAAACACCTCCCTAAACAAGGAAAAAGCATAGAGAAAAAGACTCTGAATTCGAACCGGACCATACCAAGCCACCACCAGCGGTCTCGCGCGAGTTGCCGTTTCCCCCTACCTCAGGAA
Organism: Poa pratensis; assembly: GCA_947311845.1. Lineage (NCBI taxonomy): Eukaryota > Viridiplantae > Streptophyta > Magnoliopsida > Poales > Poaceae > Poa > Poa pratensis. The sequence continues at coordinate 39,181,082 of CAMZMU010000051.1, forward strand.
CCTTCCAGAATCGTTGAGATCGGACCGTCCCCGTCGGGAACCTTCTCCCCGTCATATAATCTGCTCCTCCCCCAACGTCCACCCCAACGAAGCTAGCCAGCCGATTCGAATCCGACGATCTCGACTCTCGCACATCCCGATCGATCGAAACCCAAGCAGAATCAGCAGCTAACGCCGATGGCCGACGAGGCGAAGGCGAAGGGCAACGCGGCCTTCTCGGCCGGCCGCTTCGAAGGCGGCGCGCCACTTCGGCGACGCCATCGCGCTCGCCCCGACAACCACGTCCTCTACTCCAACCGCTCGGCGGCCTACGCCTCGCTCCACCGCTACAAGGAGGCGGTCGCCGACGCTGAGAAGACCGTCGCGCTCAAGCCCGACTGGGCCAAGGGCTACTCCCGCCTCGGCGCCGCGCGCCTCGGCCTCGGGGACGCCGCGGGGGCCGTCGAGGCCTACGAGAAGGGGCTCGCCGTCGAGCCCTCCAGCGCGGCCCTCAAGGACGGGCTCGCCCAGGCCCGCCTGGCCCTCCCGCGCCCCCGCCCCGCCTCCGGCCCCGACGCCATTGGCAAGGTGTTCCAGGGCCCCGACCTCTGGAGCAAGATCGCCGCCGATCCCACCACTCGCCCCTACCTCGAGCAGTCGGACTTCACGCAGATGCTGCGGGAGGTTCAGAGGAACCCCGGCAGCCTCAACAACTACCTCTCCGACCCCCGCATGATGCAGGTGCTCAGCCTCATGCTTAACATCAGGATCCAGAACCAGAACAGTAGTGACGCCTCAGAGCCGGCGCCGGCGCCGTCTCAGTCGACCCCGTCACCGCCGTCCCCAAAGCAGCAGCAGAAGCAGCCCGAGACCAAGTCGAGGGAGCCGGAGCCCGAACCGGTTGAGATGACGGATGAGGACAAGGAGCGGAAGGAGAAGAAAGTGGCGGCGCAGAAGGAGAAGGAAGCGGGGAACGCCGCTTACAAAAAGAAGGATTTCGAGACGGCGATTCAGCACTACACAAAAGCCATCGAGCTTGATGATGAGGACATCTCCTACCTCACAAATCGCGCCGCCGTTTACCTTGAGATGGGACAGGTGAGCTATTCTGCTTGCACATAAACTCCTAATTTTGAAGCTATTTAAGTCGTTGTGTGTGGCTCCAGTAAGAATTCGATAAGTTTCTGATTACTTAGGATCACTGAATCAGCAGATACCAATAGTTTTAGATATGAATTTTGGTTAATGGATTGTTAAATTTTCTTCTAATATTCCAGAGACTCTTTTTTTTTTAAAACACGAACCAATATATTAAGCTAGCAAGCCGCCTCATTAAAAACCTTCCACAGAGACTCCTAATTTTGAAGCTTTTTGTTTGAATATAAATTGCTGTGCGTGATTCCAGTAAGAATCTAAGGAATTTCTGGATATTTTGAGGCTCAGCATATACCAATCGTAGATATGAACTTTTAGTTAATGGACTGGGATATGCTAAGGAGATGCTATACTCGCATAGGTCGTAATTCCTTGTGACACGTTAGTTTTTCTGATTGAGACTACTAGAAGTTAGAGCGAATTCAGTGTCGAGGTGATTCTTATTACTGAACATCAAGAATGAACCTCTATCTTTGCCTTCTTGCCTTCTCGGTGCTTTGACTTACTCTGTATGATGGTCTATTAGGCTTATGGTGCTTAAATGAACTGCAAATTTTGTAAGCACAAGACCTAGAGAAATTGGTAGTTTGCCTTGCTTATGATTTCCCACCCCCACCTGTTTCAAGTTACTTTTTTCGAATCAGGAACCCTTTCTGAATTTTAATCAGGCAATGTATTATGCCTCTGGTGATCTGAAAGCTAATATTCGGTTTCTCCAAATTCCAGTATGATGAGTGCATTAAGGACTGTGATATGGCTGTTGAGAGGGGAAGGGAACTTCGTGCTGACTTCAAGATGATCTCGAGGGCACTGACAAGGAAAGGAACTGCACTTGCCAAACTCGCGAAGTGTTCGAAAGACTATGATGTTGCCATTGAGGCTTTCCAGAAGGCTCTAACTGAGCATCGAAACCCAGATACCTTGAAAAGATTAAACGATGCCGAACGAGCAAAGAAGGATCTCGAGCAACAAGAGTACTATGACCCAAAAATAGCTGATGAGGAGCGAGAGAAAGGTAAGCTGTGTGAATGAATTCTACTAACACTTGTCCACTTGCTTCTTTGCCCCTAATAGTCTGCGGCTGTTGACAATGACATTTCCAATTTTTGCTACTTGTGTGCAGGTAATGAGTTCTTTAAGCAGCAAAAATACCCAGAAGCAGTGAAGCATTACACTGAAGCGCTCAGGAGAAACCCAAAGGATCCAAAGGTAATTCCCATCTCAATTGCTGTGACAGGTTGGGTAGTGTTGTTCACTGCTAAGCTATTCGCTACTCGGACTGTATTTCAGGTATACAGCAACAGGGCTGCCTGTTACACCAAGCTGGGTGCCATGCCGGAAGGTCTCAAGGACGCCGAGAAGTGCATCGAGCTAGATCCTACATTCTCCAAGGGATACACAAGGAAGGGTGCAATCCAATTTTTCATGAAAGAATACGACAAAGCGACGGAAACTTATCAGGAAGGGCTAAAGCATGATCCGAATAACCAAGAGTTGCTAGACGGTGTAAAGAGGTGAGTAGTGCTTAAAGAGGTGAACAATCACTGGCTTCCCTGGGTTCCACTAAGCGGCTCTTCTCCCTTTTAGATGTTTCCAACAGATCAACAAGGCTAACAGAGGCGAACTTACCCCGGAGGAACTGAAAGAGAGACAGGTAATAGACTCTCCTTCCAGCTACTGTAAGTGGTACTTTGGTTCATCGATTGCTTGAGGAGGAGCAACGTTGTTTAACTTTTGTACTTTTCTCCTTCCCTTTGTGCAGGGCAAAGCTATGCAGGACCCTGAAATCCAGAACATCCTGACAGACCCTGTGATGCGGCAGGTAATTTCTCGTCTGATGTTTAGACCACTTTCTTGAGCCAGAGCTTGGCGAACGATCTGATGATTATGGGGGTTTTCTGTTCTGCAGGTGTTGATCGATTTCCAGGAGAATCCAAGGGCTGCTCAGGAGCACCTCAAGAACCCCGGCGTGAAGCAGAAGATCATGAAGCTAGTGAGCGCAGGAATAGTCCAAATGAAATAGATCGACCAAGGCTGGAAGCGTCGGAGGCTTAGTTAGTTTGACTCTGCAAAATTTATGTGAGCTTGTCATCCTGGGGGTCATTTTCCCTCCAGATTTGGGTTTGTGTAAAAGTACGTTTTGGTGGTGGTTCTTTAATGGCTTACATGTGATGTGATACTTCACCTTGTTGAAATCTGGTTTCCCTCCAGATTTGTCAGTGTTTAAAAGTTGCAAATTGCTGCTCTTCCGAGCTCTCCAAGACCCCACGAGGTTAGGAACACAATCTGCCAACTAGTCTTAGTAGAGCTCCGTGATGACCATGGTGGCTAGAGCTCATGGTGGTTACGAGGGGGACCTGCTACTGATCTGAAACTCAGAAACAGAGGATAGGACTGACAGGAAAGGAAACAGAGAGAACATCCCAGGGAAAGCAGAGTTCGGCTCATCCCTCTCTGCTGCCCTTCCTGTTTGTAGGCCAAGATTTAAAGGTGGGTTCAAATGGACCTAGGTTCTGAAAATTCTTACTCCATCACATCCATGTTTACATTTCATGTAGCAATGACATTGAGGTGTAGAAACACCACAGCGGACAATATGCAGCAGATTCTATGCATTAAAAAAAGAGGAAGCAACAACAGAGGTGAAAACAAGAAATACTCAAGGAAGCAAAATTTACAATTACAATCTCGTTTGTGCGAATTTGCCAAGGTCATTGTGACATTAACAGTTTGTAAAAAATATGACGTTATCAGGTCCAAAAACAATGGCAGATAATTAACACCCGCTGGGTTCGACACTACAAAGCTACATACACCTTGATGTCCTATTCACTTGCTCTCCCGTCGCCATGTATATATCTACGGAACTCACCGGAAAATTAAGCAGCAGCCTCCTCTTGTTTTGCTGCAGAGAGCTGGTTCTGGATAAATGTTGGGACAACGTCGAACTTGGCGAGCTGCATCGTGTACGACGCGCCCCTTGGACATTCCCCTCAGAGTGCTCACGTACTGGAACATCTCGGCAAGCGGCACGAAAGCATCAACCACCTGCGTCAACAGCAAAGCGAGTTAAGGTCTTGAGGCTACATTTCAAACAGCACATTTGCTAAACCACAAGTCTAATTGGATAAATAACTACAAAAATAATGGAGAGAATGTACTGCTTAATACCTTCAGGCCACCTGGCTTATCCCCGAAGCTGTTAACCTGTCCTCTTCTAGAGTTCAAATCACCAATAACATCACCCAAATGCTCCTCAGGGGTAATCACTTCGACCCTCATTACAGGTTCCAGGAGTCGTGGGCCAGCTTTCCTCAATCCTTCACGGAAGGCCCCCCTGGCTGCGATTTGGAACGCAAGGACACTTGAATCAACATCATGGTAGGAGCCATCGACCAGCACTGCTCTTAAATCCACAACTGGGTAACCAGCAAGGACACCGTTGGGTAAGCTTTCTTCAATTCCCTTCATCACCCTGGTATGTATTCTTTTGGCACTGCCCCTCCCTTGATTTCACTCTTGAATTCATACCCAGTTCCAGCTTCCATAGGCTCAAACCGCACAATAATATCTGCAAACTGCCCTGATCCACCGGACTGCTTTTTGTGGACATAATGAGTCTCTGCAATTTTGGAAATACTTTCACGGTAGTTGACTTGTGGAGCTCCAACATTTGCCTCAACCTGTTTTGCACAGAGTAGGTTAAAATGAGAGATAATTCATAATTTTCAGGTTAAGGCAGTCATGACCCAAAAAACTTGTGACACGAAATTCAGAAGTCTTTTGATAAGATATTTGAGTGTGATGATGGAAGAATAAAGCTAGCAAAATATACATGGTACACAAATTAGCCAAGTGAACAATTGTGCTTCTCATAGTTGATGAAAAGGGACAGTACAAGCACACAAAGAAAAAAATGTGCTTCATAGGTCTAGTGCAGCGCCTGGATTGCGTTGATTGATGACCTAATTGATATAACTTGAATATAAACATGAAGAAGCTGTGGGGTATGTACTGCATAAATACAACTAGTCAGAATACTAACCTTGAACTCTCTCTTTAACCTGTCCACAATGATGTCAAGGTGTAATTCTCCCATGCCTTCAATAACTGTCTGGTTGGTCTCGTCGTCTCTAGAGAAGTGGAATGATGGATCTTCCTGAGCAAGCTTTATTAATCCATTTGCCATTTTGTCAGCATCAGCTTTGGTCTTTGGTTCAATAGCAACCTTAATGACAGGATCAGGGAATTCCATACGTTCAAGCACTACAAGGTGATCTGGGTCACATAGTGTTTCACCAGTAATTGTATCCTTCAGACCAGCAAGGGCTACTATGTCACCTGTAACAGCAACTGTTATATCCTCCTTACTGTTCGCATGCATCTCTAGAAGCCTTCCGATTCTTTCCTTCCTATCTTTGTTTGCATTGAGAACGTATGAACCAGCAATCAGCTTCCCCGAGTATATACGGACAAACGTTAATGACCCCACATATGGATCAGTCATGATCTTGAAAGCTAACCCAGAAAATGGCTCGTCGTCACTAGGTTTTCTTTCAAGAACCAATTCAGGGTCCTCTGGGTCAGTGCCTTTCATTGGCGGCAGGTCAACTGGTGATGGCAAGTAATCAACAACAGCATCAAGCAATGGCTGGACACCCTTGTTTTTGAATGCTGAGCCACATAAAATGGGGACAAAGCTGGCACCTAGTGTTCCTTTTCTGATTAATCTCTTCACAGTTTCCTCATCTGGTTCATTTCCTTCCAGATAGGCCTCCATAGCTTCATCATCCAAATCAAAATAGTTTCTATCATCCGAACTCTATAGTCTTGAGCCATCTCTTCGAGATCAGCAGGTATGTCTTCGTATGAAAATTGTGCACCAAGTTCCTCTCCTGTCCATACAATAGCCTTCATTCTGACTAGATCAACAACTCCTTTGAAATTGTCCTCCGAACCTATCGGCAACTGTATCACCAAAGGATTTGCACCCAAGTTTGCCACTATCATGTCCCTAGTTCTATAAAAGTTAGCTCCAAGGCGGTCCATTTTGTTTACGAAACATATTCTTGGAACTCCATACTTATCTGCTTGGCGCCATACAGTTTCAGATTGTGGTTCTACCCCAGCAACACTGTCAAAGAGACATATAGCACCATCCAGCACCCTGAGAGCACGTTCAACCTCAAGAGTGAAGTCGACGTGCCCAGGAGTGTCAATGATGTTGATTCTGTGTTTGTCCCAGACGGCAGTGGTTGCTGCAGATGTAATGGTTATTCCTCTCTCCTGTTCTTGCTCCATCCAGTCCATAGTGGCTGTCCCCTCATGAACCTCACCAATCTTGTAATTCCTTCCAGTGTAATAGAGAATGCGCTCTGTAGTTGTTGTTTTCCCAGCATCAATATGGGCCATAATACCAATATTGCGGTAATCCTCCAAAGGTACTTGGCGATCTGGATACAGAACGAGAAGTAGTAAACATTTGAGTCATTAAGCTAGCAAACGGCTGATTTTTACTAGGTAAAATGGTCAGGTGTGGCAAAAGCAAGTGTAAAAAAGAATCCAAGAGCATTTGCAGATTTCAGAACATGGCTATATGCGTACTATGTTGTGCAGAGGCCAGGAGTAAAGCTTTATTATAATCTAAAAGGAATGGTCGTAGTCTAACAGAACTATAGCACTTGATAAAAGCTTTAGTATTTCTCAAATATTGTTCACATTCAATGCTAAATAGCCTTATAGAGTCAACTTTAGGAACATCCATACGTAATGTCATGCTATTTTTTTTTTGTAGTTAATAGGTATGTCACTTAACGAACATCAGCACACCAAAAGACTTATTCAAATCTTTGATTTAATTGCTACACTTTCAAAGCATGCTCCTACCCACCGCGGTTAACAAGGCCGGCTCAATTTTCCTTCTTTATATACTCATGATTTTCCTCATAGATATGGTGTTAAGTGTTATGAATAAAATCAGGAGCAATTTTTAGATAAACTGCATCATTATGCTATCCTAATTCAGTTCAACAACTTTGATATAATTACCATCTTTTTTGCTCATTCTGTTGTTTTGAAGAAATAAACCGCATTAAGATATGAGGTTTCTTGAGAACTGTAAGTACTTCGTAACACTTATTTAGACATCCAATTAAAATGATACACACAAATTACTCCCGTTATGTTTTCCAAACCATGTTAAATAAGCAACTTCCTTAACTATTTATCCGGCAGAGGCGCAGAGCCCACTAACAATAATAAGCGCTACTGCAGGCACAAACTACTCCAACCCGCTCCCTTTGTGAAAGCAGCGGGGCACATAATGAACTATCTTTGCTAGAAAAAAGAACTATCCAACAGAACACGCCTAAATTTACCGTACTGGATAGTAATCCAGTTGAATTCTGATAAAGAATGAAAGATACTCTCTTGGTCATTTTGTGAAACGCCGCCTCTACTCTGTTGGTCATTTCATCAAACAGCGCCTCTACACAGAACAATTCTGCACAAAAAGCTACGCTTGCACACTAGCACTATAGAGACAACACACGTGTAGAGAAGGAACGAACTCAAATAGAATGCCGAAACCGTCTAGGTGATGCTCACTCACCATTGCCTGTCATGGCGACGACCGAGAGGCGCGGCCTACGCGTGCGCGGGCGGATTCCGGCGGCGGGGCCGGCCACCGCGGCGCGTCCGGCGGCGAAGCGGGACGTGGACGGCGCGAGGAAGGGGCGCTGGCCGAGGAGGAGGCGCGAGGCGGAAGCGGCGGCTACGGACGGCCGGCGCGCCTGCGCGGCGGCCCGCGGGAGTGCCTCGGCGGCCATGGTACTCTGTGTGCGTGCGTGCTTTGCCTTGGCCTCTGCTTCGCTTCCGCCTGCCTGCGCTCGAGGGTGAGCGCTCGAGCGCTGCGATGGCTGCGCCTTATGTGTGAGCCTGCAGATAATGTCGGCCACGGGGCTGCCCTCGCGGATCGTTTCCCGTCTCACGTTTCGGATTGCCGCTTTAGTTCAGCCGTTTTCGCTAATATCTTGCTTATTTTTCTGATTTTAAGTTTTTAACCAAAACCCTATTTAACGGTTTTACTTTAGAGCTCAGTTGACTTTAGTACCATTAGATTTGTATCGTGATTATGTTGTCTTGTAAGTTGTAGCTGGACGAGCATTTTCCATTTACACATACTCACTCCGTTTTTTAAGATGTTTTAGGTGCAAATCCAAATAGGTGTAGATACACATTAAAACATATTCACATACATGTAGATGCATACGAGTGTGGCCAAAAGATAAAACATCTTATATTTCTAAACATATGCAGTATATTACAATTCATCCTAAATTTGATATTTGACATTGGTGTTTCTCATTTAGATAGAATATTTTTCAGTGTGAGACGACATTTTCGTCGACAATCAGACGTTTCTGATGATTTCATCACTCTTAAGACCCGGCCGTTGGTTTAGTCTTTTGCATATGCTCATAGCGGTAGGATGTGCATGCGTTCGATCATAGAAATGAGTGTGCACATGTATATAAGCGTCTACTTTGTACAGTGTTTCGCAAAAAAAAACACCCACAATTTTAAATATTTTGATGATTAGTTTGGCGAGGTTTTTCACACTAACTTTTTACAAACCCATGTGAGCTGCTTTGCCCATAACAATGTGACGATAATTGAATATAGCCTCAATTTGCCGTTTGCTTAAATTAGTTTTTTAAGGTATATGGAGGATGCGCGCACACAACCCTCAAACTGTTGAATATATAATCAATTTAGCAGTAGATTTAATCCGCGAAAACAGTAAACAGTTTATGACTAGAATAACCAAAATTAAACTAATCATGTGGTCTACTAAAACAGTAGATAACTAGATCAAATCTAGAGCAACTACAACAAGCAGAAACTCTAGCAGCATATCAAACAGGAAGATCAAGAAGACATACGGTGCGGCAGCATCAGCAGCAGCGACGGAACCGTTGGCGTCGCCCATGTCGTCGAGGAAGAGATTGGCGATGTCGGGGAAGAAGTCGTCGTTGGGGAAGAACTCGATGCCAGTAGTCGCGCGAGTGCGCTCCCCAAAAACCTGATCGCCCCTCTCCCGTACAGGATCACAAGAGACGGGATTCCGGATGCCTACTGTCCCTTCAACCGGTGCACGCCGGAAGACGGGATGGAGAAAGACGACGGCGCAATGTTCTGGAAATGGAACGGCGAGAGACCATGTGTTGCACGTAGTGGCGGCTATGGTTCGCTCAGCCAATATATATAGCGCAGGTCGGGTAGGACGTGGGCACAGCCGCACGATCGAGTCGGTAACAGCCCATGATTCAAAGGAATCGGAAATGGCTGAGTAATTAACGCGTCCGTTAATTATTGATTAATGACTTATTAAATTTTTCCGAACAGCAAAAATATAACTCGGCACGGTAAGATTCTCGCAACCCGCGGCGCGGCGCGTCGTGACGAGGCGAGGCGAGCGAGGAGGAGGAGCGCGCGTGTGGAGCACCTCCTTTCTCTTCACAACCAACACCTCATACTAGTAGTGAAACATCTCACTATATAAAGTGGTGCAGCTCACTCCCAACTAGCAATGTGAGACTAAACTTTAATCACGTACACACAACCATTTAAATAGATGGGCCAAATGAGAATTTCGAAATTAGTTGGGCTTTAGAAAATGGCCCATGTACAAGTTCAGCAAATTACAACACAAACCACACGTCCACACGCAAATATGCTAGGCTGTATACACGCTGGGAAGGGACTAGAGCATACAAATCTTTCGGAGGACGGGCATATATATGTCATCACAAGATTTAGAGCAATTTATTTTTAGAACATGCAGAAGGATTGCATGTATATTATATAGAAGGAGAGAAAGGCTCGAAGAGCCAAAGTTTACAGAAATGCTGCATACCAGCAGTTGACAGAGGAGAAGGGCGACCTCTAAAACGACCTAGCTACCTGACGGTTACTACAAGTTTTTTTTTTGAACGAGGAGCGGCCCAGAAGGGCCTGGATACCTTCTATTCAGAGCGGCGGGTACAAATTACAATAGGGCCCAAAGTAAAAAATGGAAATTACAACCAGGTCCCTAGCTTTTACAAGAAAGACCCTACAAAGAAAAAGAGAAACGCAATTGGGTCCTCCGCCGTCGACGAAGAAGCGAGAGCTCGAGCCACGGCCGTCATCCTCAGCGCCGGGGACTGCACCACTTGACACCAAGAAGACGATGAACACCACAGCGAGCTCTGTAGAGGGCCTCCGCTTGGAGGTTGAACAAACGCCGAGAAATTCCGGCGAATCAAGCCACCAGATGGCCACCATGGTCGGACAGCTGCAAACGGCCACCGAGATTGTACTCCAATTTGCGGTATCGCTACTCCATAGCAGCTGATCTTCAACAACGCACCCGGCAAATTGCTTCCTTCCAACACATCCATTGTGAGCAGAGGAAAAAAGCAATTACCTCTTCTATCAGCCAGCTCCAGCTGCCAGCCTTCCGCCGCCGCTCCTGAGTAGCAGATCCGTCGTCGGACTCCACGCTCCCGCCACGAGCCGGAGGAGACGGATTCCGGAGAAGATTGCAGCAACGGAAAGCAGAAGAACATGCCTTATTCAGAGATTCTAGTGCCTGCATCGCCGCCGCCTTCGGCTTCCTCCACGGAAGCACCGCAGCAAGTAGCAGCAACACCAAGCAGAGTCGAGCTTGGCCTGAGCAGCTCCACTCCAGATCGCCCGTGCGCACCTTATTTAGAGGGATGCGCAAGCTCATCAGCCTCCCATGCGACTCCATCTGCCACGAATAGAGCACAGCGAGGCAGAGGAGGCTCACGGCGCGGCGGATCCGGCCGCCGAGATCCGCCGTCCGACCCTCAGACACTACGGCATAAAGCCACACGACATATAGCCACAACAAGCTACAACTACAACCTAGACTACTATATACAGGCCAAGCAACACATCTACGTCCACGCCGATCGGCAACGCCGCCGGAGAGGAGCGCAGAGCGCGCCGGCGCGGTGGAAGAAAAGTCGGAGACGACTCTCAAGGAGAGGAGAGCGGTGGAGAGGTTTCTCGAGAGGGGAAAGTGGGTATGCCTCCAACTGGTGCAGATAAGTAAAGGTGTCCCTTGCTCGCTAGGTTCCATTGCTCCGCTTCCTTAATGATCTGATCACGCTTTGAAGTTTTCTCGAAGACGCGGTTGTTACTCTCCTTCTAGATCGACCAAGACGTTAACATAATGATCGAATCGAAATTTAGAGAAAATTTACTTTGTTAAAACTGACCTTCAAATGAAGAGATCATTTGCTAGGTCAGTTTTGACAAAGCACAAGTGAGCATAAGATGATCAAATGATCAATAGTTTCTTTTTAGTTGCAGAAACATCACTGGTCATTCCTGTCAACCGTAATCTTATTAGATTGTCTTTCATCACGATATTATTTTTGAGCATGAGACAAACAATATACTTTGAAGGCATTTTTTTTAAAACTAGTTGGCTTTGGTTGTAAATATACTTGAAATTCAGTTTGTCCACAATCAACAATTACCCCTACCCTACAAATTGATGGATAATCCTCGTTAAACTTTGCCAAAAAGAGAACCGCCCATTTATGACCTCATCTCGGTCTGGTTTCTCAAATATCTCTTTGACAACAATTTGCAAAGTGCCCTAGGTGTGTTCTCCAGTTTAGCGAGTCATTTGCCCAATAATTTATTTTAATAACCAAATAAATATTTGGCGTATGTCTTCCATGTTTGACGTCCTACGCCATTTTATCATGTGTATTATATTTTATATGACGAGTTGAGTACCTCAGCTAAGTTATTATAGCACAACAAAAACTAAATTAGAGTTTTCCCTTCACATGAGTAAGGACATGTAGAAGGGTCAATGGTTGATAAGACGGTCTTATCTTAAACCCGCTACATAATAAAGATTTGACGATGAAACGTGTTGTACAATGGTTTATATTTTAGTCTTATCTCTGATAACCAGATGTCGTAAAAATGTGGTAAGACAATTGTTGTTAAGAGATCATCTCTTAATTCAGAGAAAGCAAACGTCTTTTTTTCGTTTCTCTCGTCCAATTCAGCAATAGTCTTACGTGGTGTTGCTAAAATAGGATCACTATACATGTCCTAAGAGAGCACACTAACAACCGAGATTTTTTTCTTTTGCGAAAGAAAACTGAATTTTGACAATTTTCAACTTGTACAATATCGTACTTGACTTTTCAATCAGCAACAAGCCATGGAAAATCACTTTGACTATGAGAGAATTGCGGGCATTATTAAAAAAAAGACGTGCGAACGAAGCGGCCACGTCTCCTACGTTTTCGTCCACAGTCGACCATGCAGAGCAAAAGCCCAAGTGGGCGTCAAAATTTGGACTGTTCCGAAGGTCACCACACAAAGCATCCGGGCTGCGCCGATCGGTCGGCCCGTTAACAACGACACACTCGCGCCATGTTTTTTCTTTCTCTGTTGGCTGCCAGTTCATACTCCCTTCGACCAGATACTTTTCGCTCTTACGTGTCAACCATTTTGCTGGCCTGCCGTCAGTCCACGTACTTGGCAGGTACTCCCTCCGTTCCAAATTAATTGACTTTGTCTTGTTTAAATATGGTTGTATCTATACTTGTTTGGTGTCTAGATACATCCATGTGTAACCAAATGTATGTCAATTAAATCCGAACAGAGGGAGTACATGTGGTTTGCAGAGTGGTTTCGTTCCGGGCCGTCTCATTACGGATAATGTGATCACAGCATATGAGTCAATCCACTATCTGAAAAAGAAGAAAGGGAAGACGGGAGCTTGCGCCATCAAGCTGGATATGGCAAAGGCGTACAATAGAGTTGAGTGGACATATTTGAGAGCGATCATGTCAAAACTCGGCTTTTCACAGCGTTGGATTAATCTGGTTATGAAATGTGTGGAGTCGGTATCCTTCTCGGTGAGAGTAAATGGCACCTTTTCGGATTTCTTCAAACCTACTAGAGGTATACGTCAAGGAGATCCTATTAGCCCATACTTGTTTCTGTTGTGTGCTGAAGGTTTAAGCGCCCTCCTAAAGTATAGTGGGTCGGCTTATTTATCTAGAGGGATAAGAGTTGGGATTCATGCTCCATGGATTTCACATCTCCTCTTCTCTGACGACTGCCTAATCTTCACTCAAGCGTCAGGTACAGGAGCTGCACGGCTACATAATATTCTTGAGGTGTACAGACAAGGCTCTGGCAGATTGGTGAACAGAGCTAAATCGGCGATCTTCTTTAGTGCAAACTGCAAAGCAAATATTAAGGAGGAGGTGCATTTAGCTTCGGGTATCAATGCTGAAGCATTGATGGAGAAATTTTTGGGGCTGCCAACAGCCCTTGGAAGGTCAACGGATGAAGAGTTCGAACATATTGTCACAAGTATAAAGAAATTGGCTAAGGGTTGGTGCCCCAAAACCCTTAGTGGTGCAGCAAGAGAAACTCTAGTAAAATCTATTTGCCAGGCGATCCCCACCTTTTCGATGAGCTGTTTTAAATTGTCGAAGAAGATGTGCAAGAAAATTACCAATTGTGTAGCTCGGTACTGGTGGGGTGGTGATGAGAAGAAGAGGAAAATTCACTGGAAGAAGTGGGAGGCGATTGCCATCCCTAAATCCGAAGGAGGCATGGGTTTTAGGGACTTTCAACTTTTCAACCAAGCGATGTTAGCAAAACAGGGGTGGCGGTTGATTTAGAAACCAAATTCACTTTGTGCTTGTGTCTTGAGAGGAAAGTACTTTCATGATACTGATTTCATGTCGGCAAGGAGGAAACGAGGGAGCTCTCATGTTTGGAATGCTATTTTATATGGAAGAGAAGCTTTGAAGGAGGGTCTTATCAAACGAGTTGGTGATGGATCAACAATTCGGTGCTGGGATGACCCATGGATCCCTGGGAATCACGGAATGAAACCTATGGTTAGGTTGCCCGATCCAACAGTAACTAATGTCGATGAATTAATTGATGTAGAAAGAAATTGCTGAAACATGGTTGAGGCGAGGAAGAATTTTGTGGAACCTGATATTACCACAATTAGCTCAATCCCCCTTGGTAGAGTGACTGAAGACTTTTGGTCTTGGACGCTAGAAAAGAGAGGTTATTTTTCTGTCAGATCGTGCTATCGTTTATTGGCAGCAAAGCGAAACCTGAACAATGATGCAAGCAGTTCAAATGGTTTGGCCCAACCATACTGGAGACATCTCTGGAAGATGGAAGTACCACCGAAAGTTCGTGTTTTCTGGTGGCGAGTTATAAAGGGTTTTATTCCTTGCCGGCAGATTCTGAACAGGAGGCATATGGAAGAATTAGCATTTTGCAAAACTTGTGGTGCTGAGCAGGAATCTATTTTTCATGCAATGTTCGAATGCACTTGGGCCAAATTATTCTGGCATGAGATCAAAAGAATAGCTCATGTGAAGATCCCGGTGCTGCATCCCAGATCCTGGGCGACGGATATTATCCAGGGAGATGTGGTGAATAAGGAAGCCGCAAACATCATTTTATTTGGGTGCTGGGCAGTTTGGACAGAAAGAAATGCAGTTTGGCATGGTAATGGCGGTCGTACTGTGTCTGCCTCAGTGAGATGGGTGCTGGATACAACATATGATCTAGCACAGATGGGGAAAAGGAAGGAGCCGAAACCAGTGATGCAGCAGCCTAGCTGGAAGAAGCCTGAACCGGGGACTATCAAGATCAATGTTGATGCCGCGTTCCAGGGTGACATCCGACAGGGTGCGACTGGGCTGGTGATTCGTGACCATGGCGGACGAATGATCCGGGCACAAGCAATATGGTACCCCTCCATGGGTAGTGCAATGATTATGGAGGCACAGGCCGTCCTAGATGTGTACGATTGGCGTCAGAGAACCTCACTCAATCGGTTGAGATTGAAACAGATACTCAAGAGGTGTTGAAGATGATGGATGATCTGGGCGGGGGCAAATCTGAAATTGCCTGTATATGCCAGGAGATCAAGGAGCTGAGTGGGTTTTTTGCTAGCATTAAATTTTCGTTTGTAAGGCGGTTAGCTAATATGGCTGCCCATCTTTGTGCTAGAAAGGCTAGTGAGGCTAGGAGCCGGTGTGTATGGATTAACTTTACTCCATCGTGGCTCACTGACACACTAGCGAAAGATTGTAACCACTCTGGTTGATTACTGAAGTTTCTGAATCGCAAAAAAAAGGTACATGTGGTTTGCAGATTGCAATTTGCATGGTATTGTATTGGCCGAGTGATCGAGTGTTTCACGGTTTCCCTGGACCAGGGGAGATGGCGTTTTCAACGGTGACATGTAGGAGTACATGATTATATGTCTCTAAGGAGAAGTACAAGTCTAAAAAAGAAGTACAAGTCTGTTAGAGGTCGTTTGGTACCCATCATTTTGAGTTGGAATTATGGAATTCATTTGTGATTCCATGCTTAACCTGTTTGACTGGCATGGAATTGACATATTTCATTTGGAATTCCAACAAATGACTATTGTGTTTGTTGTGTTTGTGTCGAATATTATTTACGAGTTGGGTTACGTTTGGACTTGGAGTTGTATTAGGTGTAGATAGGATACGAGTAGTGTTCGAGTCGAACTCTTATACCCTGGGCCTCCCATATAATGAGGGGAGCACCACACATGTAACCTATGACGACTTGATAGCAACAGGCACGCAGGGGGAGCCGGCGGCTTGTGCCGGCGCCTAGGGCGGCCAGGGTTGCGGTATCAATGGGGAGGAGCGCCCGTATTCATGTCCCGCAGATGTAGGCGAATTCGCCGAACTGCGTTAACAAATCTCGGTGTCGTCATTGTGCTGTAATTGCTTGCTTCTCGGTAGATCAATTATGCGCCTACGACGATAACAATTGGTATCAGAGCAAAGTTAAAGGCATGGATCGTTGATCTAGAGGAAGCGGCATATTCGTCGGATTAATCGTGCAAGTAACCGGTGGGCGGGTGTCTCGGATCTGTCAGGTGGAGACGTTGGACGCCGGGGACAGAGGCAAATCGACTGGGACAGCGTGGATTATTCCGTGGTGGCGATCATGAACAGCAAGCTGCATGTATGAGGCTCTCGACGAGAAGTGGCAGATTGGATCGAACGAACAGTGCGGCGGTGGTAGATTGATTTCATTTATGGAGCAGGTGCCCGTGTTCGAGTCGGATGTGTCGTCCTGCAGGTCCGCAAGGCGTGCAAGGCAACGCGTGGATGCTCATGTGGGCCAAGCTAGCTGGGCTCATCTTTTTTTTTTTTGACACATCCAAACCTCGGTGGCAGTAGCATTTGCATGTGTAGGCGTATGCAAGCAGGGAGGTGAGAGTACATACGTGAGATTTGTTACGTGAAAAAAAAGGACGAACGAACCCTATGTGTAGCTATTTGTCTAGGAGCATGCGTGGATTGTCTAATTAATCTTTGGTGCTAAGGGTACATGGAGAGCTACTGGGAAGAGGTACAAGTTCCAAGTCGCAGGTTCACGGGAAGATTGACAAGAATTGACAAGTTTGATCAATGTTTTTTGATCTTTTTTTTCTACCTATGTTCAACCATGTATGGGCACGCTTGATGGTGTAGCATGGTGCCAAGTTGATCAAGATGAACCGGATGCGGCGAGGGGGCGACGTGCTTATAAGGCTCATGGAGTCTGGAGCATGTCGTGCAGTCGGACATGTTGGGCTGGGTCGGACTATACAGTCTGACGGATCGACAGGAGGTCGGTCGGACAGAAGACGGTGAAGATCGGTGACGACGACGTAGGAGCGTGAGGGCTGATGGTGTCTGAATTCTGTGGCGTGGAAACACGTGGCCCATGGTTATGCGTGCTTCGACATGTGATGACGCGGGGTTGATTCAATATGGCACGCATATGAGATCTTGAGGTCAACAGGGCGTGGGGTCGTTTGATCATCTACCAAGGAGTCATGTTGAAGGTGGATCTGGAGTCTGAGGACAGATTCCACTCGGCTGATGGAGGGGCTACGGCGTAAGCATGCGGAGCGTCGAAGCCTAGTCAACGGGAAGGCGAGAAGCACGTTGGTCGGACCGGCCGTCAGGGTTCGAGAGATACGTGGAACTCGGCATTGGTCGGGTATGACTGATGGTTGTCTGCAATGGGGACTGAGATGGTGTGGGTGCGCGACCCAGTAAATCTTGGCTAAGATTGCGGATGCTCGACGCGGTAATAGCGGCGAGGCGTGCGGTAAGCACGGGACACGGTGATAGACCAGGGCACGGCCGGTCAGACATGTGGTCAGATAGGTGTGCAAGGGGTGCTGAAGCAGTGTTGACGAGTGTCGGGTTCAAGTTGGTGACTTGGTCTATCGAGATAGCCATCAAGTGATAGACAAGAGTCGGCCATAGGAAATCTGAGAAAGTATTGGAAAGTCTGAAATGTCAGAAGCTTGGAGAGTACATGGCGTATATTCTGTGATGTTCAGGCACATGACAAAGTGCGGATGACTAGATACAGAAGGAGGCGGAGTACTATACTTGTGAGACATGTAGAAGACTATCCAGGATGAGATGACTGTGAATTTGACTCAAGGTGACTAAACGGTGACGGTGAAATTTCTTCAAGTTGAAAGCACTTTCACACAGACTAGTGGTCGGTGTGTGATGGTGTTGAACGGGAAGAAGGGACTACAATTACAGGTGGAGTCACGTGGAGTCTGGGAGTAGCAGCGGAGCTCATGTAAGACAACCAAGTCTGGTGTACATGGAGGTTTGACGCATTGACGAATTCAAGATGGTGGAGAATATTCGCTTTGTGTCGAATATTATGTACGAGTTGGGTTACGTTTGGACTTGGAGTTGTATTAGGTGTGGATAGGATACGAGTAGTGTTCGAGTCGAACTCTTGTACCCTGGGCCTCCCATATAATGAGGGAGCACCACACGTGTAACCTATGACGACTTGATAGCAACAGGCACGCAGGAGAGCCGACGGCTTGTGCCGGCGCTTAGGGCGGTCAGGTATGCGGGGTTGCGGTATCAATGGGGAGGAACGCCCGTAGTCATGTCCCGCAGATGTAGACGAGTTCGTCGAACTGCGTTAACAAATCTCGGTGTCGTCATCGTGCTGTAATTTGTAATTGCTTGGTTCTCGGTAGATCAATTATGCGCCTACGGCGGTAACAGTGTGTTATGCCAATTTCTATCTCTAACCCTGTCATTTCACTTTTCAAATGAAATGAAATAATGCCATCATTTCAAATGAAATAAAATGATGTGCCAAACGAGCTCTTAGTCTTAGTAGTAGTTACGAATAATAACTCTATTAGGGCATGTACATCGCGAGCGCTTAGAGAGGCGGTAGAGAATAAAATCCCAGCTGTTATGCCTGCATGCGATCGAATCCCGGTTACAGAATTGGCGTCGCCGCTCCAATTTGCGACGGGCGTTAGCTGCTATATCTTCGGCCGGCGTGTGTATGCGTTTGTGGGCCAGGGACTTAATTAAGTGCCTTGACTAGTTTTTCCATTGTACTCTACGATGCTTGTGAAAGGCGCTTGTCCTTTTTTCTTTGTTACTAGTTGACGCGCACGTGCAATGCACGTGACCATCATTGCAAACAGCACGCATAAATGAAAAAAAACATATAGACCATAGTACAAATGTTAGAAATTTTATTAGTCAGTGTTACAAGAAAGAAAGCATTGCTAGAAAATCTCATGCAATTGTTCAATACATAGTTATTATGCTTCCTTCCTCCTCCATGTGTTCCGGTTCCACTGCTGACCTACAAATTCTTAAAGCAATGATAGAAAAGACCATAGCAAAGGGCCAAGGCAACTTATAGCTTAATTCTGAACTACACATCAGTTGACACAACACCAATCTGTTAGGAAACTCGTATTTCGTAACCTGCAAAAAACATGATCATATTGTACGATTCTTAAAGCACTGAACGGCATATGTACAATAAGTTTTTTTTTATAAACAAACATACTTACTCGTTTGATCTAAAGATCCTTGGTACGTGAAAATAATGGGACGACACCACCCTGGTCCTTGTTAAGTTAAACTAACACCACTGCTAGAAAAAGGGTCTGTGGTCCTGGTTCGGCTGGGCCATCAGTCCCGGTTGCCCAACCGGGACTAGCCAATCGGGACTAATGCTAGTCCCGGTTGGGCCACGAACCGGGACCAATGGGTGCCCACGTGGCCAGTTCTGGCTGGGCGTGGGGGGAGACTCATTGGTCCCGGTTCGTGTTACGAACCGGGACCAATGAGTGTTTTTTTTTGTATTTAGGGTTTAGGTCTCCCTCTCGCCGGTGCCCCCTCTCGCCGGTGCCCCCTCTCCCTCTCGCCGGTGCCTCCGTCGTCTCCCCCTTCTTCGCATCGCCGACGTGCTCTCCATCTCTCACTCGCCGGCATATCGAGGCCAAGCTTCGATATTTCTGTGCAGGTACTACTCGCCGGCTCATCTCTCACTCGCCGGCTCTCCATCTCGCACTCAATTCGATGGTACTACATACAGCAATGAAGGAACCACTATTACACATCATCGTCATGAATATTCGATCTCTTGCGAGAATACAACTATTTAAATACATGGAGATAGATCACATATGTAGTTCATCGTCCGAAGCATAATGTTCTCCCCTTTCATCGATGACCTCCCTAAGCAGAAATCCCGCCAATTCCTCTTGAATTGCTCGTATGCGCGTTCTGGGTCGAGCTCCTCCCGCATTTTGCTCAAATAAGTTGTTCTCCGCTCAGTGGTCAACTCGCGAATGAACTCGCAAACGTAGAATCCACATAAATTACTCCCCGGTGGCTGCTGCGGACTTTTCACCGATATATAAGTTAGCTCATCTTTGAATGGACCTTCTACATTCTGTTTGAATAGTGTCCAACACCTGCTTTGGCAAAGAAAATGAACAAAGGAGTTATTAATTACTTGATATCAGGAAACGAACGAAAGAGGCCGATATAATGCGATAATGATTGAAATTACTTATTGAGCATTTCTTTCATTTCGGTCCACGTCGCTTGGTCCCAACTTAATGAGTCGTGGACTTCAACTATGGACTTGTCAACTTGAATGCTTAGCAGAATCCAGTGGAACCTGCGGACGTTTACATAAAGCAGACATGCATAGCTCATCAATTACACTTAACATCGAGAAAGCCAAATAAAAATATGTACAAGACAGAAACACTCACTTGAAGTTGTAAGGAAATAGTATTTCCGTACAGAAGTTTTGCTTGATTAAAAAGGTGGTCAGGTCATGCTCCACGTCTCTGGGGTGATTGCGTAACGTATGTTCATTAACGATATATGGGTCAACGAACCCAACCTCATAAACTCTAGATGTTTTGCATTCAATCATCTTCATTCTACATAATAGCGTACAAAAGGATATATATATAGTCAGGATAATATAATACAGCAATGAACGAGGTGAGCTAGAGACTTAATTACGAAAATAAATCACTTACAGACAATAGCAACTGAGGATAGATTTGTCGAGCGCGCTGATTGAATAACTGAAACAGTTCAGTCATTTGAACCTGTATACTGTAACGTTTGAAGAAATGCTCCACTCTAACGTCCACCGCAATCCACTCTTTCGCGTCCTTCTTTGATGTGTGCACAATGTACCAGTTGTGCAGATTTCGCATATGTGTTGATAGACGCGTGAGCTCCTCATTACTGACCATAGACTCCCCTTTGACATATTTCCGTGCTATCTCTAACATTGGCTGATCTTCATAGCCTAAAAGTTGACCAAGAGTCATACCCATGGCGGTAGCATTTTCCATGGCCTGCGATACAGTGATACCATGTTCTCTAGCAGCAGCTATGGCTCTGGGGTCCAATAATTCCAGGTCCTTATCCATATCGGCTCTGAAGTCCTTGTCGATATCGGAACACACTATGAGCGGGGGACCGATTGATTTTTCTGCTGTCCGAGCTGGGCAATTTGTTTCCCGCTTTTTGCACTTCTTTTCTTGTCCTGCTCAGACTGGGCATGTGCCTGCTTACTAAGTTCACGACCATAGTCAGATTGCAGATTCATCGATATTTGGGATGGCTGCGCAAGGAAGGACTTAGCCCACTTTTTGGTATTTTCATCATATACCTTCTTTGGCTCGGGCTTTTTTGGTGCAAAAAAAGTCTTATTGTAGGCAGCCACTACCGCGGCGTTTTCCGCTTCAGTCCTGTCATAAGGTCTCTTGGGAGGAACCGACGGGATGTCGACTATCTTCTGAGTGCGACCTTTCTTCTGAATGGGAAGATTCTTATGAGGTACTTTTGGGAGGGGCGACCTTTTACGTTTCGGTGATCGCTTACCCCTCATAGTACCAGCGGTGGGCGGAGACGGCTGACGCGGCGGCGGAGACGGCTGCGCTGGAGACTGGTGAGGCGGTGAAGAGGACTGTTGCGCTGGAGACTGCTGAGGCGGTGAAGAGGACTGTTGCGCTGGAGACTGGTGAGGAGTCGATGGCCTTGGCTGCCAGTTCGGAAGCACGATGAATTCCTTTGGCCATAGAATGGTCGCTTTCTTGGCTTCTCCAAGTTCAAGCACCTCCCCATCTTCACCTGCAGGGTGTTCCAGCTTCAGCTCCTCAAAATCTTTCATCACTTCATCCACCCCGACAACAGCGTAGCCATTTGGAACCGGAGAGAAATGGTAAGTTGGATTAGGTCCAATTGGTACGGCATAGCCGACCGCCACCTTCATGGTTAAGTTAAAAACTTTCACATGCAGCTCACAAGGTGTGCTCTCCGTGATATCATCCACTGGGTAGCGACGAAGTGGAGCCACCGTCACTGCATCATCAGTACCATCCTGGAGCTCCGTGGAAGCCACGCTGCTTTTCCGATTCGATGGGCCGCCGGTACCATCGCATGCAGCTTCTACCATGTGCCGCTGAGATTGGCCGCTAGTACCTTGCTGGCTAAGTGCGGCAATTTGATCCTTCTGCCGCATTAATTCTTCTTCTATATTACGCAGCCGGTCTGCAGCAGCGCGTGCTTCCATTGCCTCCCTTTCCTTTCTCCTCTGATGGCTTCTATCAGGAAATTTCTTCCTGTGCTCGGGAATCGCAATTGTCTTGGGCTTGGAGCCTGGTATGCCTCGTAATCGTCCGTCGTGTTCCTTATTCCCAAGGGCGCGTGTGAGCTCGTCATCCTCTCTATCGGGAATGAACCGTCCCTCTGCAACATCCTTTACTGCATTTCTAATGCCTTCGATGGGTAGTAGGGGCTTATCTTTGTGTCTTCTGTTATATATGCACTTCCCTTCTGCGTCCAACGTGCCCCCATGCCCGTAAAACCAATTTCTTGCCCGTTCGATCCATGCGAGTGGCTCTGGAGTGATCCCTTTAGCCAGCAGGTCCGCCTCAAGTTTCTCCCACTTAGGCATGCTAAAGGCGTAGCCACCAGCCCCCATAGTATGGTGGTAGATCTTTTTAGCAGCATTTGCCTTATTTTTTGCAGACTTTTCCTGAGCTTCCTCTGATTTCTTGTACGCCACAAATTCTTCCCAGTCGTCCTTTATCTTCTCATACCCTTTATCGAAGTCCGGAGTCTTATTTTTCTCGACAAACTCGCTGTTCAATCTTTTCTTCCAGTTCTTGAATAGCTCGGCCATCTTCTTAAGAGCCCAGTCCCTGACTTTTTGCTCCATGTTTTTCCGGGCAATCTTTTCTGCCTCATTTGGATCCTCCTCATCTGGATCCACCTCTGGCGCCGGCAGGGTGAAATTAAGCATGAGCTTTCTCCAAAGTCTTTCTTTGCCCACCTCGCCGACATATCTTACTCCTCCTCCTTTGGCTCATGCCATTCTCGAACGGTGATCGGGATGTAGTCCCTAACAAGAACTCCGCATTGCTTTACCATTTTATTTTTAACATCAGGGGGAGCAGTCGGTGTGCCGTCTTCAGCGACTTTTTCGATCCTGTACCTTTCATGGTCGCCCAACTTTTTGGCTGGGCCTCGTTTTGTCCTTACAGAAGATTTGCTCGATCCGGAGGGCTAAAAGAAGAAAGAGCGTTAATATATGTATATAGACAGCAGAGGCTTAATTAATACAATCTTCGGCTTCATTAATATATGTATATGCACCTCGCCGGAGTTTGCAACATTTAATGTTCCACCGGAGCCTTCGGCTTCTCCCTCGTCGGCTTCTCCCTCGCCGATTTCTCCCTCACCCCAGCCGTCGGGTTCTACCTCACCGGAGCCGTCTCTTCGGTTGAGAGACTCATCTCCCTCACCGGAGTTGTTCAGAAACTGCGAGGTGACATCGCCAACATCTTCCGGCCCGCGGATTATATCCTCGAGGATGTTTTCCTGATTTTCGTCTCGTTCCATAGTTTCTGCAAATTAAGAACAATGCACAAAACTTTAGTTGGGTAACTTGTTCCATATGTCAAGATACATCTACACAATTTTTGACTTGCCCAAAAACCTAAAATAAAATACTCTTTTATTTATTTTCAGAAAATCCCCTTTTCTTAGGTTTACAAAGGAGCTACCTTTTTCATACCTCAGAAAATTCACTAAAAATTAGGGAATGATCCTCATTACTTGTAGAACCCAAATAATTTGGACATTTTTGCCCTTTTGTTTTCAGTACAAAAACTAAGAAAATAAGAAAAGGCCATAAAAAATAATGCAAACACTTGGCAACCTTTTTATTCAGTGCCTAGGACCATATGTGCACACACACTAGGGAGATAAGCCACAGGAAAATTCAAATTTAATTAGGACAAGCACAAATTAGAAACTTCACAATTTGATTTTTGTGTGTAACATACACAATATCATCTCATTTGCAAGAACAAATTAGAAACTTCATATGCTGCCTTATAATCTCATTTGCAAGAGCACCTCGGGCGGGGAGCGGCAGAGCACCTCGGGCGGGGATTCTTGGGCGCGACGGCGAACTCGGAGACCCTAAACCCTAAACCATCAAGAAATTAAAGCCATTAAGCTCAAGAACATAAGACTCAAGCTAAAATATACTGAAAAGCATGTATTACCACTTCAAAATCATTTGCAAAGCTAAAATTAAAATTAACATCAATATATAGCAAAACTAAAATTAACATCAATATATAGCAAAACTAAAACTAACACTAACAAAACTAATTCTAGCAAATGGCTAACAGAAAATGGCTAACAAAAAATAGCTAAAACCTAGCAACTAACCTAGCAACTAACACTAACAAATGGCTAACAAAAAATCATCTACAACTAACCTAGCAATTTCTATAACCTAACAATTTCTATATCTAACAAATTTCTAAACATATTAATCATTTTAATCTACAATGCTACAATTTTAATCTAATTACTTCTAACCTTGAGTAGCAAAATTATGAACACTTTAATCTACAATCTACAATCTACAATGTTAGCAAAATTATGAACACTTTAATCTACACATTTTAATCTACAATCTACAATGTACAATGCTATAAATTTCTAAACATTTTAATCTACAATTTTAATCTACAATGCAAAATTTCTAAACATTTTAATCTACAATTTTAATCTACAATGCAAAATTTCTAAATATTTTAATCTACAATTTTAATCTACAATCTACAATGCAAAATTATGAATCTACACATTTTAATCGCAATATACAATCTACAATGCTATAAATTTCTAAACATTTTAATCTACAATGCAAAATTTCTAAACATTTTAATCTACAATCTACAATGCAAAATTATGAACAAAAAAGCACTCACCTTGAGCAGCTACGGCCGGCGGTGGTGGTGGAGCGCGCCGGTGGTGGTGGAGCGCGCCGGTGCAGGGTGGCGGCGTCTGGACGGCCGGATTAGCCGCGCCGGTGAGCAGGGGCGAGCTTCGGGCCGGCGAGCAAGAGGGAGGCGCGGCGGCGGCTCCGCGGCCGGTCAATCCGCGCGGCGGAGGAGGTGGAGGGTGGGGCCGCGCCGGAGCAGGGTGGCGGCAGAGGTGGAGGGCGGGGCCGCGCCGGAGCAGGGTGGCGGCAGAGGTGGAGGGCGGGGCCGCGCCGGAGATCGAAAAATCGCCGGAGCAGGGCTTCGCCAGAGCGCTTCTCTCGTTGGGGGAACTGCGGCAGAGGTGGAAGAAGAGGAAAGGCACAGGCGGTTATAAACAAAAGGCCTTTGGTCCCGGTTGTTCTTACCAACCGGGAAGAAAGGGTCTTTGGTCCCGGTTTGTAAGAACAACCGGGACCAAAGGTCAAATTTTGGGCCGCTTGAAGTTCGCGCAATCGAAGCAAACCTTTAGTCCCGGTTCGAGGCTGGAACCGGGACTAAATGGGCTTTTCGAATTTTTTTGTTTTCTTTTATATAATTTCCAGGAAATGATTTAAACTTGTAAAATCAATAACTTTTAATCTGTTTATCAGAAAATTATGATTAATATATCAAAATGCTAAGAAAAATGAACCCCATCTATTTATATGTCTATTATTATAAATCCAAATAATACAATAATATGTTTATTATTATCAGAAAAAATAAGGAATCTGAATATATCATCCATACATCTGTTTGCATCATGTATCAACTGTGCCATTTTCAATTCAAAAATGCATTAACTCATATCTTTTGCATACTTTATTGTTGTCATTTTCAATTTGAATCTCACTAAACTTTCAAACTATTAACCATTTTGCCATTTTGAATTAAAAATGCATTAACTTTTATCTTTTGCATAACTAACTCAAAACCAGATTACTTATTCAGATGCTAAAGATCATTAGTTGGAAATGCAGAGATAAATAATACATTTTACACGATCGTCGTCGTAGCTAGACCAGCATTAGGGAATGACAACAATCTTGGGTACATAGACGAACCATTTGTCCTAACCAATGATGTGGCTCAGGTTAGTCATACTCCTGCCTAGGCCTATAATACTCGTCCTCGTAGTCGTCGTAGTCGCCGCCGTCGTCGTCGCTGTCGTCGGGCGGCGCTCGCCTGGACTGGAAGCGAGGGTAGCGCAGGGGGGGTTATCGCCGGCCGTGATGTAGTCCATGACGCTCTGGAGTGTCCGGCCGCTCCACCACAGCCGACGGCCGGCCTCGTTGAAGTTCGAAGGAGGCGGGCCGTCTCCTCGTACCTGGCGAGCGCCCTCTCACGCCGATTGATGAAGAAGGCGTCCCAAGTCGGGCGGTAGTCGGGATTCCAGCGGGGATCCATCCGCTGCTCCGGAGTGAGCTCGAGGTAGTAGTGGTTCGTGATGGCCGCCCGGCGCGCCAAACCTTGAGGGACAGGAGGGACCGGCACGCCTCCGGTGCTCAGCCTCCAGCCGGCGGGGACGTCGTAGCCGGGCGGGCAGGGGTAGTTCGAGGCGCAAAGCGCCTCCGCCTCCGAGTAGGTTAGAGTGGGTACGGTGGAAGCCATGGGAGAGTGATGAGGTTGCAGATATGAGTTTAGATGTGCTATGCCAATGGAGGCCATGCATGACTACATATATATAGTGAGAATCCCACCAATAAGGAAGAAGCACACGGATCGTGTGTTTCTTTCGAGCGCTTGTGAGCCGTTGGATCAGGGGTGTGTTTCTTTTGAGGGATTGTGAGCTGTTGGATCAGCAGTATCACGACCACTTCGTGAGCCACATGACCCGGTTGGTGTTACCAACCGGGCTAAAGAAGCACACGGATCGTGTGTTTCTTTCAAGCGCTTGTGAGACGTTGGATCAGGGGTGTGTTTCTTTTGAGGGATTGTGAGCTGTTGGATCAGCAGTATCACGACCACTTCGTGAGCCACATGACCCGGTTGGTGTTACCAACCGGGACTAAAGAAGCACACGTACCCTATATATAGCCCCCCTCCCGGACATGTTCAGCACTCAGTGTCTACTCATTGTACTTCATTTTGGCAGTACACGGGTAGCAGAGAGCAAGATTTCTGAGAGGCAGGAGTTCCTAGAGCGGAGGCTGAAGGTGAACCCTCCCCTCGGTCGGATCCAAGCAGCGGCAAGGCGCTCTGATGATTAGCAACATCTCCAACACTTGTTCGGACGGTTGCAAATCATCAGAGACGTCTTGCCGCTGTTTGGATCGAAGGCCGATTTGCCGTCTCACGAGCCACCGGTGGGCTGTATGACGGGGAAACCGTGTGTTTTGGGCGTGTTTTTACCAAGGTGCTGCCCTCTCCCTCCCCTACCTAGGTGTTTGATCAAATTCCCCACTCATTTTTTCAGATCTCGGCGACGATGTCCCGGTTGGTGGATGGTTCTTCATAGGGATCCTTCTCACGTGAGTATTGACCCTGTGATGGTTCCTGCTCTTTGGGTGCGCAGCGCCGGCCGCTCAGCACCCCGTGGCTTAGGACCCGACAAAAGTTAGTGATATTATTCGTGATGTATTATGGTTAAATAAAAATGGACCCGAGCTATGTATTATGGTTTTCACCACATAAAGGTTTAATACATTACTACACATCACATAAAGGTTTAATACATTACATTGATTTACATAAATGCCATGAACCCTTCTTCGCGTATGTCCCTGGCCTATGATCGCTTCGGCCGTAACCATGGAGCATCTTCATTATTTAACGGGATGCTTGGGTCAGTTTTCACTGTGAAGGGCGGAATTTCATCAAACTTATCATAATCTGCTGACATGTCTGTCTTGTCCTCGACTCCCACGATGTTTCTTTTCCCTGAAAGAACTATGTGACGCTTTGGCTCATCGTCTGATGTATTCGTTTGCTTATTTTTTTCTTTTTTTCGGTCTGGAGGACATGTCCTTCACATAGAAAACCTGAGCCACATCATTGGCTAGGACGAATGGTTCGTTCCTGTAACAACCAAGATTCTTGAGATCCACTGTTGTCATTCCGTACAGCTGGTCTACCTTTATCCCTTCTCCCTTCATGTTGACCCAACTGCACCGAAACAAAGGGACCTTAAAAGTAGGTCCATAGTCAAGTTCCCATATCTCCTCTATGTAACCATAGTATGTGTCCTTTTGCCCATTCTCGTCTGTTGCATCAAAGCGGACACCACTGTTTTGGTTGGTGCTCTTTTTATCTTGGGCGATCGTGTAAAATGTATTCCCATTTATCTCGTACCCTTGGAAATTCAATACAGTCGAAGATGGTGACGCGGCCAACAAGTAGAGCTGATCTCCGACAGTGGTGTCATTCATGAGCTGTAATCGCAACCAACTGCCGAAAGTCTCCATGTGTTTTTCTTTAATCCAGGAGTCAGCCTCCCCCGGGTTCTTGGAGCGTACATAATTCTTGTGTTCCTCGATATACGGAGCCACGAAGGTGGAACTTTGTAGAACTGTGTAGTGTGCTTGAGTTAAAGAATGCCCGTCCCTACATATCAGTGCTTTCTTTCCTAGCGTGCCTTTTCCACTCAGTCTCCCCTCATGCCGCGATTCAGGAACACCAATCGGCTTAAGGTCAGGAATAAAGTCAACACAGAACTCAATGACCTCCTCTGTTCCATAGCCCTTTGAGATGCTTCCTTCTGGCCTAGCACGGTTATGAACATATTTCTTCAAGACTCCCATGAACCTCTCGAAGGGGAACATATTGTGTAGAAATACAGGACCGAGAATGGCAATCTCGTCGACTAGGTGAACCAGGAGATGCGTCATAATATTGAAGAATGATGGGGGGAACACCAACTCGAAGCTGACAAGACATTGGACCACAGCCTTCTGTAAACTTGGTAGAGTTACTGGATCGATGACCTTCTGAGATATTGCATTGAGGAATGCACATAGCTTCACAATGGGTACTCGAACATTTTCCGGTAGAAGCCCCCTCAATGCAACCGGAAGCAACTGCGTCATAATCACGTGGCAATCATGAGACTTCAGGTTCTGGAATTTTTTCTCTGCCATATTTATTATTCCCTTTATATTTGACGAGAAGCCAGCCGGGACCTTGATACTGCTCAGGCATTCAAAAAAGATTTCCTTCTCTGCTTTGGTAAGAGCGTAGCTGCTTAAGTATTGACGCCCTTTATCCGTCTGCTTGTTGTATGGGTCTTTCATACGTTGCTGGTCCTCCCGTGCTTCTGGTGTATCTTTTGTCTTCCCATACACGCCCAGGAAGCCTAGCAGGTTCACGCAAAGATTCTTCGTCACGTGCATCACGTCGATTGAAGACCGGACCTCTAGGACTTTCCAATAGGGTAGCTCCCAAAATATAGATTTCTTCTTCCATATGGGTACGTGGTTGTCAGCGTCATTCGGAACAGATAGACTGCCAGGACCCTTTCCAAAGATTACTTCTAAATCCTTGACCATGTCATATATAACATCACCATCAGGGAGGTTAGGCTTCTTCCGGCGATCTGCCTCACCGTTGAAATGCTTGCCTTTCTTTCTTACGGCATGACTGTTCGGAAGAAATCGACGATGCCCCAGGTACACGTTCTTGTTTCCCAAATGTATACTTTCAGTCTTATCTAAACAGTGCGTGCATGCATTGTATCCCTTGTTTGACTGTCCTGAAATGTTACTAAGAGCAGGCCAATCATTGATGGTTACGAACAACAACGCTCGTAGGTCAAATTCCTGTTGTTTGTGCTCATCCCACACACGTACACCTGGTTCGGACCACAACTGCAAAAGTTCATCAACTAATGGCCTTAGGTACACATCAATGTCGTTGCCGGGTTGCTTCGGGCCTTGGATGAGCACTGGCATCATAATGAACTTCCGCTTCATGCACAACCAAGGAGGAAGGTTGTAGATACATAGAGTCACGGGCCAAGTGCTATGACTGGAGCTCTGCTCCCCAAAAGGATTAAAGCCATCTGTACTTAGACCAAATCTTAAGTTCCTTGCGTCATCTGAAAATGTCGGGAACTCTCTGTCGATTTTTCTCCACTGGGACCCATCGGCGGGGTGTCTCAACTTCCCGTCTTTCTTACGCTCTTCTTTGTGCCATCGCAACAACCTGGCATGCTCTTTGTTTCTGAACAGACGTTTCAACCGTGGTATTATAGGAGCATACCACATCACCTTAGCAGGAACCCTCTTCCGGGGGGGCTCGTCATCGCCCTCAACATCACCAGGGTCATCTTGTCTGATCTTGTACCGCAGTGCATTGCATACCGGGCATTTATCCATATTCTCGTACTCCTCACCGCGGTACAGGATGCAGTCATTAATGCATGCATGTATCTTCTGCACATCTAATCCTAGAGGGCAGATAGCCTTCTTTGCTTCGTATGTAGTCTCGGGCAATTCGTTATCCTTTGGAAGCTTCGGCTTCATTATTTTCAGTAACTTCTCAAATCCCTTGTCAGAACAACCAGTCTCTGCCTTCCATTTCAGCAGTTCCAGTGTGGTACCGAGCTTTGTGCTGCCATCTTCGCAATTTGGGTACAGCAACTTTTTGTGATCCTCTAGCATGGCCTCCAACTTTAGCTTCTCCTTTTCTGTATCGCATTCTCGCTTTGCATCAGAAATGACCCCACCAAGACCATCAGCGGGCTCATCTGATGCCCGATGTTCACCTCCTTCTTCTTCAACGTCTTCCATTACAGTATCACCGCATTCCTCAGGGAACATAGGATAGTTGTCATCATCCTCCTCTTCTTCATTGTCTTCCATCCTAACCCCTCTTTCTCCGTGCTTGGTCCAACAATTATAGCTGGGCATGAAACCTCTCCGAAGCACGTGGTCTTGAATGGTTTTCGGGTTAGAGTACTCCCTGACGTTCCGACACTTCTCACATGGACAAGGCATAAAATTATCCACTTTGTTTGCCTCAGCCACTTCGAGAAATTTATGCAGGCCTGCAATAAACTCGGAACTGCGTCGTTCGCCGTACATCCATCGCATCCGTGCATCCATCTGCATCATATAATTAAGTTTATCAAATACCATTACAATAACATCTTGAATAGTGAAATGACCACCGTACATCGACACGTGCAATATTTCTGTATCAATTACAGATGAAAAGGATAAAGTTGCTAACCTCGGCCGAGGATATCATCTTGTGTGAACTTAAGTGTGGCTCGGGCATTTCATCGAACACATCTTGTGCGTGGCAAAGGAAAAAAAAACTAGCACCCACTTCCCACCAATCCAACCAGAAAAAAAAAGAGGAGAGAAGAGAGGGGGTGGGTTATTTATAGGCAGGGGAGGGGTATTGGTCCCGGTTCGTGCCACGAACCGGGACCAAAGCTCCGCGGCACGCCACGTGTCCGGCACTGGAGCATTGGTCCCGGTTCGTGGCACGAACCGGGACCAATGTCCCCAACCGAACCGGGACCAATGCCCTGGCAGCTCGAACCGGGATTAATGGCCGATTCGGCTCTGGACGAAAGGTAGTTTTTCTACTAGTGCACTGTCAGATTTGAGATATGACACTTGACAACCACACACGAAATAAAAAAGAAAATATTCTCTGAATTACTCGAAGCTAACCTGAAAACTCTGCACAAATTAATACTTATAGGGCTGAAACTGCACTGATCATATCTGCAGCAGTGCCGTGGCTCTAGCTTACATGATGCAATGATGGGGAGGAAGGGAGAAGGGAATGCATATGACCGGTGTTAATGAGAATTTTATCAAATACATAAAAGGTCCGCTACTAAAATTCAGAGATAGGTAGTCAAGCATGGTGGAGACTGGACATGGTACTATGGGAGGCAGCGTTGACGGATAAAGAATACCACTGCCGGCCGTTGGGCCAAGCCCCAATTATCTCTTCTCCCATTGGGTTCAGTCTTGTCATTACTCTGTCATGATGAGAAGTCAGTCTGCCGCGAAGAGTGCCATCTCCGGACGGAAGAGCGGTGGCGCGACAACCGCAGGGGTGGCTGAGGGAGCGGCTGGCTCGGCTGGGAGCAGACGGCTCGGGCGGAGCAGCGGCACAACAGCTGCATCGTGCCGGAGGGGGCCGCCGTCTCGGTCGGGAGGCAGCAGATGCGACACTGTTTCGCCTCCTCGTCGTCGTCTTCGTCTCCCGAGCCATCCGCCAGGGGAGGTCCTTCTCGTCGGCGGCGCCGGCCCTAGCCTCCCGCCATGATGTTTTGTCGTCAGCTATAAGCACCCGCACCGTCAGGGTCTGTTGTTGTATACAGAAGTCAATCGATTCGTTTCTGGATAGTCTTACAGAGTCCACCATCGCCGTGAGTGGACGGATGGAGAGACACCGTGCGTGAATGGGAGGCAGAAGAAAAGCTCGGGCGCAGAGCCGGATGCCCGTGAAGGGGAGGCCAGCACTGTCGCGCTGCTCATGGAGCTTGGGCGGCCGTCGCCCTGCAATGTGTTGCCCCGACAAGGCCGACGTCTGGGACATGGAGAAACGCAGTGAAGGGTGCGTCATGCAGGATTCGCGGGCGGATCCACGCCGCGCCGACCGCGAGTGGTCGAGGTCGCAAAAAACAAAACGATTAATCTACTTAACAAACGTGCCCTGCTCACTAACTTCATACGGCGGACGGAAGAGACATGCATGCAGGCAAGGATTCTTTTCATGATCCGAAAATACAAAACGAATTATCTCATAAATCGTTAATCCAATTGATAATCCGTTTTCACCGCTACGTTCGTCTTGACGAGTACTTCAAAACAAGATACCATCTTAATATGTTTTGACGAACTTTTTTTTTCATCGTCAGTTACCAGGTAATAATACGAGTTACCATATAACTAGTTAACAGTTACCACCCAAATAGTATATAGTTACCGGATATTATTTACATGTGTTTTTGTCATAAGCATGATATACACGCTCCCAGAGTGAGCTTTTGATCCACTCTAAACACGTAAAATATGGAATTACCGTCACAAATTGGTTGCACTGGTGAGTAGAGAAGTTTTAAAAACTAGGCAACCATTTGGTTTTAATCTGGTAACCAACTTGACAATACCTGGTGACTAAGTGACTTTAATCTGGCAACCGGGGTCAGAATTTTTTTTTGTCAAAACATATAAAGATGGGATCTAGTTTTGAATATCTCGTCGTGACAAATCCAACCATGAAAATCGATCTGAATTTTGATTTACGGTTTAAGAGGTAAGACATTTTAAAGTTTAAAAATAGAAAGGAATCTAGGTGGCTGCATGCATGCATGCCTAAGTTTTCATATTCTATTTGTGCCCATGAAATGCTAATCTGGGTCACGTTCTCTTAATAGCACGGTCCATTATTAAAAGAGCAAACATGATCGGATACATTAAATTTTACGTGTTTGATATGTTACCAACGGATCAGATTGTCCGCTCCGTGTTGAGCTAACTCAACACATCCGGCCACGAAACGTTATTTTTGTTTTGGACAGTGCTATTAAGGGAACGTGCCCCAGATTAGCATTTTGTGGGCACAAATAGAATATGAAAACTTAGGCATGCATGCATGCAGCCACCTAGATTCCTTTCTATTTTTAAACTTTAAAATGTCTTATCTATTAAATCGTAAATCAAAATTCAGATCGGTTTTCACGGTTAGATTTGTCGCGACGAGATATTCAAAACTAGATCTCATCTTTATATGTTTTGACAACTTTTTTTTTACCCCGGTTGCCAGATTAAAGTCACTTAGTCACGAGGTATTGTCAGGTTGGTTACCAGATTAAAACCAAATGGTTGCCTAGTTTTTAAAACTTCTCTACTCACCAGTGCAACCAATTTGTGACGGTAATTCCATATTTTACGTGTTTAGAGTGGATCAAAAGCTCACTTTGGGACCGTGTATATCATGCTTATGACAAAAACACATGTAAATAATATCCGGTAACTATATACTATTTGGGTGGTAACTGTTAACTAGTTATATGGTAACTCGTATTATTACGTGGTAACTGACGATGAAAAAAAAAGTTCGTCAAAACATATTAAGATGGTATCTTGTTTTGAAGTACTCATCAAGACGAATCTAGCGGTGAAAACGGATTATCAATTGGATTAACGGTTTATGAGATAATTTGTTTTGTATTTTCGGATCATGAAAAAAAAACCTTGCCTGCATGCATGCATGCATGTCTCTTCCGTCCGCCGTATGAAGTTAGTGAGCAGGCACGTTTGTTAAGTAGATTAATCGTTTAATAATAGTATAGATAAGTGTCTGGCTATACATACAACGCGGAGCGGCAGACGCCAAGATTGATTTTCTAGTCGAGCGGCAGTTGCGATTAGGAATCCTAGCGTCTAGTGTTGCGTCGACTCAAGGAATAGCATCAACCGCTTAGTTTTTTCTGCCTTGTCTAAATCACGTAAGCGCATGCACCAATCGTTCGCGTTGGAGTCCTGGACTCCTGGCCAGGCGCTAGGGTGATTTTCCCGATCGTTTCCGACTTTAGAGCATCTCTAGGAGCTCCTTTATATGGACATCTATACGAAATATAGAGGACCATGGCCTAAAAACACTCTCCACCAGCCCATCTATTGCAACATCTATCGATAGATGTCCACCAACATCCCGGGTGCCTCATCCACATCTGGCCGACGGAGCCGTGATCCTCCACACCAACCGCTCGCTCGCTCGCTCCCGTCCCGCGTGCATCCGGAGGTTGCAGGCGACGAGGAGGTTGCCGGCGCCACTCCCCCGACTCGCCGTCGAGGTATGCTCTGCTCCCTTTTTCTCGATTTAGAGCGCGAGGTAGGAGAGAGATTGGGGATGGCGGCGGCGCTGCGAGAAAGATGAGGACGGCGGCCGAGATTGGGGACGGCGGCGGCGCTGCGAGGAAGGTGGAGGAGGCGCTGCAGCCCACCGATTCGTCGGCGCCGTCCTGGAATGGGGAGGCGGAGTCGGCAGATGGGGCGGTGGAGATGGGCGCCGTCCTGGATGCAGAACCGGGCCATTCGTGGCGGCGCTGCCATGAGAGAGATGGGGGGCGGGGCATGGATGCCGGCGCCGTCCTAGGAGGGAGCAGGGGGCGTGGGCTGGGAGGGAGCAAGGGGATGTGGGCGCCGTCCGGGAGGGTGCAGGGGCGGGGCGGGGCATGGATGCCGGTTGGCCTGGGAGGCGTTGTGGTCTCGGCCGATCCAGAGGCAAATTTGTGGTTGGCCTGGGATTTCTGCTGCTGCTTGCTTTGATACTCAAGTACAAAATATAATGTTGTTGTATAATTTGCCTCTGGATTTTGTTAGATGATTCGTGCTGCTATCATCAATTTGTTAGATGATTCGTGCTGCTACTGCTGTTTGTACAAAATGTTGTTCGATTCCTGGTATAATTTGATGCTGATACTATAATTTGCCTCTCGATTTTGCGTAGACACTAAATTATGATGTTGTTTATTTTAGATGGACAATTCAGGGATGAACAACTCGCAGACACCTAGCAATGGATCTTTTCTGGACATGATGAACATGGGTTCCGGAAACATGAATTGGGGTGAGACACAGGATTATAGCCCAATTGGGGAACAAGTGACGATGCCAACTGAAAATGTTGTTGCATCTGGTCAACCTAAACCGAGCCGAAAGGGTTTCCCAAAGGGGAAAAATTGGTCAAGTCTTGAGGACAAGGTGTTGATAAAAGCATGGGCAAACACTAGTTTGGATGGGGTGGTCGGAACCGATCAACATTCAGATTCTTATTGGGCTAGGATTACAGAGTACTACAACGAACACAAGGATCCATCATGGCAGGTTCGTAATGTTGCGTCGGTCAATGGTCGCTACACCACTATTTCAACCGCTACGAGCAAGTTTTGTGGATGCCTTCAGCAGATTTTAAATAGAAACCAAAGCGGAAGAACTTTAGACGACAAGGTATGCATGTTTCGAACTATCTTCCAATTCGCGTATAATATTCTATATGTGTTTCCTACATATTTTAACTATACATTTCTTGCTGCAGAAAGAGGAGGCACACCTTCTGTATATTCAAATGGATAAAAAAAAAGCCTTTTACATTCATGCACTGTTATTTAGAGTTTGTGAAGTATCCAAAGTGGGAGACAAGAGAACTTGAAGTTTCTCACAAAAAACAAAAGAAGAAATCTGATGCAAGTCCAGGTGTATCCGCTCCTAGTATTGATGATGAATTCAGTATATCTTCCAAAATTATTGAACAAGAGGAGGCACCTTCCGGTACCAAGCACGAGAAAGAAGGTCGGAAAGGTAAAACTCCCATGTCCGATGGTATTCCATAAGATATTCCATAAGATATTCCGTAATGTACTCATCCGCTAAATCAGCAGCTATTCCATAAGATAACATCCGCATTGCCGCGGTCATCTTTTGCAGAGGATGCAACCCTTGAGCTCCAGCAGAATTTCTTGTTTGCGTAAAATAACCCTCATAGTCATGCTCAAGTATACCATTAACTATGCGGTTAAACAAATTACGGGACATCCTAAATCTGTGCATAAAAAAGGTAAATGAGACACGATACTGAAAAATATACAAACACAGAGTAGTGTTCAAATGACAAACCTTCGCCGAAATAAGTGCTCGGGGTAGCGAGGATTTTGTTTGAAGTAATCATCCCAGAGAAGAACAAATCCGACATCTCTTCCTCTATCGATTATCTGACGTCCAAGCTTGGAACCGCCACGGCGTCGGGCATTTCCCTGCTCTTCCTCGTCGGCGATTGCTGCCATAATAAGTTCATCGTCGCCTGATGAAGACGACGATGAATTCATCATCATATCCCAAGAGGTGCTCATTGTATCGTGAGAGAGTGGATAGTGAGCAGAGAAGGTACAACCAGGAATGTTGTGAGAGAGGTGGGAGATGGTGGTATATATAGATCTGAAAATATAGCTGTTGGGAATATAGCCGTTGGAAATATAGCCGTTGAAAATATAGCCGTTGGGAATCTGGCTGTTGAAAATATATTCGTTCAAAAAATAGAGCCGTTGGAAAAAAAACTGTTGAATGGTAGTTATAGGATAGCATTAAAATATAGCAGAGGGAATATAGATGTCCTGAATATAGACGTTCTACTGGAAAACTGGGGACATCCAAAAAAGAATCTTTATTGATGATCCTCTATATGGAGATATAGAGGACCATATTTGGAGGAGCTCCTGGAGATGCTCTTAGCGGCTCAAATTAGCGTCTCCCATTATACATGCTTTTAGGGGCATCTACAGCGCGACGCATAGTCTCGTACGCCCATAAATCCTGACGTGTGTCCGATGCCAAAGTATGGCGACATTTGCCTACATGGCGCATGTATATATGATAATCAAAAATAACTTAAAATTCACAAAATAATTAAAAAAATCTATATAACTGAAAATGTAATCTACCTTACATGCCTAGCTATCCAATCAGCCGCTTACTTGGTCTACAGCGCGACGCATAGTCTCGTACGCCCATAAATCCTGACGTGTGTTCGATGGCAAAGTATGGCGACATTTGCCTACATGGCGCATGTATATATGATAATCAACAATAACTTAAAATTCACAAAATAATTAAAAAACATCTATATAACTGAAAATGTAATCTACCTTACATGCCTAGCTATCCAATGAGCCGCTTACTTGGTGATACTATATTACAACTAAAAAGCTAAAAGAAATGTCTAATTTGAAGCACTAGCTGAAACAGAACATACACTCACTAATTATAAGTCTACAATCCTCGTCTGTGTCATTCTTTTGTACAGCTTGTATGGTTTTTGGACCCGGTTTCCTTATAAACTGGGTCACCTCTTTCTATCTATTCGGCCAGTGGATACGACTACCTTATAACTCAAAAAAAATATAAGTCTACAATGCCAAACAAGAAAAATACTTGTTAACAAATTAATCTATACAAACTAAAAAATCACATAATGTAAATACGAAAATCTTTAATTAGATACTTATAATTGAGTGGAGTGTAGGAGAGCTGTACGACATGAGGTCGAGCTCGTTGTGGGTAGGAGGCATGTGAACCCGTCTACAGACATGTCGCACGCGAACTGAGTCGTGCGACTCGCATGGCATTCCTCTGCTGTTGTGCCTGAAGTCCTGATATGGCATTACTTAGAACTTCAGAGCCTCACGGACATGAACATGGGGTACAACTACAGCAAGGTGGCGCTGTTCGTGTTCGCGGCGTGGGCGAGGAACGACAACGGCCTGGTGGCGCCGCTCACCTTCTTCCTCTTCTACGAGGCCTTACGAGGCCTTCGACGTGGGCAACCCGGAGGGGTACTGGAAGGCGCCCTACGCGCTCATCCAGGGGCGAAGCTATGTATAAGTTAGGGGGGCGCCGCCCCCAGCCTAAGAAGAAATTGCAGGAAAAATCAGTGTATTTTGGCCTATTTTCGTCCAAAAATTGTGATATTTAGCCCATCCCCCCCCCCCCCCCCCAATTCTAGCTCAGTATGTTTTTTTAGCCCATTTGCGCCCCCCCCCCCCCCCCCCCCAGTTTGGGCCAAGCTCCGCCATTGCGCTCATCTACCGCAATATGGCCATCCTCGGCGGGTGTCCCTAGTCAACGCTCGTTGCGTCGTTTCGTTCGCGAAACGCGCAGCATCGGCAGTCTCGCCTCCTTCGCCGGCGGCATCCCTCGCCCCAATCCCCCCGCCTCCTCCGCCGGCCAGGCCGCCAGCCGCCGCCCCGCCCACCACCGGTTCGCCGCCGCCCCGACCTTCCCTCTAAACCCCCCTCTCCGGCGACGACGAACCCCACCGCACCGCACCCTCCCTAGTTATGTTACTTCCTCTCTTCCGTCGGCGATGTCGCCGTGTCGTCCCCGTCTACGGCGAGGTCCTGTCCTCGCCTCCCCGGCGACGTTGCGGCCAGCCGCGTCGTCCCCGTCTCCGGCGAGGTCCTGTCCTCGCCTCCCCGGCGACGTCGCGGCCAGCCGCGTCGTCCCCGTTTCCGGCGAGGTCGTCGTGGCCGTGGCACTCACCTTCCTCACCTCCGTCGCCCTGTTCCCCATCCCTCTGCTCCTCTCCGGCCGTCGCCTCCATCTCCGCCGCCTCCTCCTCGATTGGTGGGCCGGGCCCACGTACCGCGATGACAGAGCACGACACACACGAGGGGGGTACGCGTCGGAGCGATTTTTTGACGCAGCGGGCGTCGTATAGGGATTGCCATCCTCGGCGTGGAGGGCTTCGACGCGCTGTCTGCAGCTCTGCGCGGCCTTTTTCGCCTTCGTCGTGCTCGCCAACGTGGCGAGGGACTTCCTGTCGCGGCGGCAGGGCCGACCCGGAGGGGGGTCGGGAGGAGGGGGGGCGGCCGCCCCCGGCCCCCGAATCCAAGGGCCCCCATCGATCTAGGTATGCGTTGGGACTTGGGAGTTGGGAGACGATGCTCCATTAGAGACAGCTAGGAGGTTTTTTTTTGAGATAAAGCCATCCGGCATGCTTTATTTATTAGGAGCAATAGTTACATCGTTTGCAATTACAGCTCTAATACAAATTGGAGGATCACCATGCCATACACCATTTTCTACCTCATAAAATTTAGCTAATTCATGAGCTGCTATATTGGCTTCCCTAGGGCAATGAGAAAAAGTAACCCGGGCAAAAATTCGACAAAGAAAAGTACACTCCTCGTATATGTCCGCTGCTGGTCCGAGAGAATTGCCCTCATTTTGCATGACTTCAACCACTTCGATACAGTCTGATTCCACAACCAGTTTGTTGCATCCCACATCACCTGCTAATTGTAATCCGTCGCGGAGTGCACAAGCTTCAGCAGTTGGTGCGTCTTCAACAAATTACAAGTTACCTCTACCACATGAAATGAAAGCACCAAGATGATCGCGGATTATAGCACCAGCTCCACCAGAACCTGAGTCAATATCAAAAGCTGCATCTACGTTCAGTTTGACCCAATCTTCAGGAGGCTTCATCCATGTGGTAGAGGTAACTTGTAATTTGTTAGTGGGAGGTTTTTCTCAGCCTCTTAGAGACAGCTAGGAGGTTTTTCTCCCGTACGTCAGGTAAGAGGAGAAGCAGGAAGCACTGAAACGTTACATTTTTGCTAGTGGGCTTGAAGTTGGCCTTTTCTTCTTACGTTCGCTTGGGCCATTTTATACTAGTTCCACTAAACAAAAAGCTACGAGCTGAATAAGTCAGGTCGACCGGTGGAAGAGACTACGATCCAGTATTTCTTTGTTTATTAAAAATCGAAGAATTTCGTTTTTGCAATTCCCGTTCTATGCTCCCTAAAATTATGTATTTTTTAATTGGCGGGACAAAAAATTATTGATGATTCCTCTAATTTACACCAAAGGCAAAACTCTCAACAATAGTATAATAGAAAGTAGAAACAACCACGACGCAACGCATCAGAAACCATTGAGGCATAGGCACCCGACAAATAACGAACAAAACTACAAGGTCATGGCCAGGTATAAGTCTAATTTTCCGTATATGTGCCGTGTGCGGTGGAGTACAACTGTTTCCTAGAGACGCCCCTTTGCCGACCCTCATCCATCCACACTAAGAGGCGAGACCCAATCACCGAGATAAGATCTCATTGTGCACACCGGCTACCCTGATGAAACGATTCAGTTAGAGTTTGCATGGTAGGTGAGAGTGATATTGATATACACAATCACCACCGAGTTCACATCTACCCCCTCTGTTCCACAATATAAGCCTTTTTAGCACTAGACATACTTATATTGTGCAACATATAAGCATGTATATATTTGGAGAAACTTTTAACATGATATTTATGATTGTGCGATATTGATGTTGCTTTCGGCTGCATTAAACAAATTTTATATATACATATATTATTTATTGCTATAATGTTTGAACTAAGGGCCTCATATTCTACTTTCGCCCTGGGCCCCGAAATTTCAGGACCGGCCCTGCGCGGCGGTTAGGGAGGTTTATGCAGCTGCCCATGGCCATGGCCGTGCCGACGTGCCGTTCCTGGTCGGCGCCAGCTTCGCCTTCGACATGTGAGTGGGGAGCCTCGTGGTGTTCCTCTGGCACAAGCTAAACGGGAAGAAGGCCCGCTCTGATGATACCGGCCGTCGCGTCCGGGTTGATCTGCGGCGATGAGATATGGATATTCCCGTCGTCGCTGCTCGCGCTGGCCAAGATCAAGCCGCCCATCTGCATGAAGTTCACACCCGGAAGCTGGTGGCTGATACATGACATTTTACAGTGCCGACCGATATTCATAGAAAGTTAGAAACAAATAACCCAATCATTTTGAGGTTATAGTTACACAGACATTTGGTTGTCTATACTGTGTTTCCTGTACTCTTTTCACCTGGCTATTTTTCACTTGGCTAAGTGATGAACTTATCTTATACAACCACATTTAAATAATTTCGTCTATCTAACTGCCACATGAGAAACCGTGAACGACATAATGCCGCGGCGCGATGAAAGTGCAGCGACTGTAGCTGCACTGGCGCGGGATAAGTTTACGGCGAGAGTGGCAATACACGTACATACGTACAGTATAAAATCTATATGTATATGTCCACCAAAATGAAAAGGTTACAACGTAAATTTTATGGGAACAGCGGGATGGGTCTACTCATGGGAGGAAATTTTAAGCGGCCAAACGAGTGCGACGAATTTGACAAAATTTGTCAAAAAATTGTACAGACTTCGGTAAGAAATTAACAAGTTAAGAAAATTCAAAACCGATCAAGGAAATGAAACCTACTAATTGACGCGCATATATTTTGTGTACATTTCTGCTCAAATCAACCCACAGTTGTATAAATTCGAACGGATTAGATAAAAGCCTTTTTATTTTTTTTTGTTGGGAATGCAATGTGAGAGGCAGTGAATTTAAACAGATATATGATGGTAAGGAGAATCAAGTGGCACCCACGTCATATACATTGATTGGGCTTCACCCACGTGGTGGAGGAATAAATTCCTGATCGGATGGTACGGAGAATAAGGGCAGATGAAGAATGAATGGATGATAATTTCGTCCCATCAAACGACCGACACCGTGGAGGAAAGGGATATGGTCGGTCTATTTTCTATAACCAAATCAGAGTATCTGTCCAAATTCAAGATGTAAAGCATCTCCTGTACCGATTTGGAATCATTAGGAATCAAATAATATTGACGTAGCTCCAAATCCTGATATGGCCGGCCGGCCTCTGCCCACCCGCCGTGCACCAATTAAGTGCATTCGGACCACACGTCCTTTCCCTGCCAGATCTACCCAGCGTGAAATGTGAGGGCAACTTGGCGCCATTCTACTGTCTACACCCTGTGAGATGGAATGGATGCACGCTTTGCAGTTTTCGTTGTCACTGAGTAGGTGAACCGTGAAGCGATGCGATCTGTTTTGTTATTCCTGCTCGAGTGGTGAGCTTCCATGAATAGCAGAATTCATGACGATTACGGGAAAAGCTTTTGACCGTACTCCTTACAGATCTCGCCTCTGATTGAGGTGTCCCATGCTTCACTGTCGGTGCAGTGTCGCGTGCATGGGTTTGTAGTGTACGCCTTACGATTTTTGACACACTGCAGGCGTGTGTTCAAGCTTCTGAATCTTCGTTTGCATTTCAGACCACACAAGTAAACCACACGAGTTTTACTCGTTAAAAGTAGCAGCCGATCCACAGGAGTGGAGACACCCGCCCCAATGGATCGCCCCCTCAACATACAGTAGCTGCAGGTGCTATATACTCCACGTATTATGTATGAGCGCTAATGACCGAAGATAAGCACAGATTAATTGGCTCATGTTTAGTTTATTCAGTTGTAGTGCAACGAACAGAAGCCCACTAGCCCATTTACCTGTCGTAGCCATGTTTTCCTCGATCAAAACTAGCCAGACGGTTTCATTGCACGTTAGAGCATTTTCAACAGGCGTGCGGTACTGCGGACGCGCTAAAAGAAAAGTCCAGCTTCGAATTAGCACTTTTAACGGTTTGTGCGATTTCAGCCGTGCTATATTATAACGCGCCGCCGGTAGCGATTCAGCAGGCGCGCTATAATCCAGCGCGCGCCCAGCACAAACAACAATTCACACACAAATCTAGAACTAAAAACATCAAACACACAAAATAAATCAATAATAAATAGTTTAATTATTATAAAAATCAAATAAATAGTCTATCTTCAATACAACAAATAGTTCATGAATAATAAGACAAATAGTTCATTAACAATACAACTGAAGGGGTTCGTAGCAGAAAATAAAATGGGAAGGTTTCGACAACATACCTCTTTTAGACCGAAAAGCTTTACGTTCAAGAGAACGTTGACGATGTAGTCGAACTCGTAGCTGGCCTCAAGGTCGATGACCCGGCGTGATGACGACGGCCTTGGCGCGACGACGATGACCCCGACGCCGCAAGTGCAGCGCCCCAACACTAGTACAGAACGACACATCGGAAACAGGCCAAAACCCTCATCGGACACGGAGAAAGGGTCCGTGTCTCCGACCCTGTCACTGATGTGAAGCCTCTCAATGGCAACAAAGATGTTGATCGTTTGCAATAAGTTTGGTAACGGACATAATATATAATCGTTGCCTATAGTCTTTACATAAGATACGGAGATTAGTTTTTTGACCATTTGTAATGAGGGCTAAAGAAAACAAAAAAACCGGTGACGCTTGCTGCGCCGTCGACGGAGCCCTGGCTCCTGCTTGACGGCCGCCGGTTCTTCACCTTCCTCTTCGCCCAACTTCATTGTGTGGTCTTCTTCTACCTATTTAATTAGTACTGCACAAA
The DNA here is from genome assembly GCA_947311845.1 of Poa pratensis. Classification (NCBI taxonomy): domain Eukaryota; kingdom Viridiplantae; phylum Streptophyta; class Magnoliopsida; order Poales; family Poaceae; genus Poa; species Poa pratensis. The sequence continues at coordinate 39,224,762 of CAMZMU010000051.1, forward strand.
AGTCTTGCTCCTGGAGGCGCCGGCTTCAGTGGACCGTGTGGACGGAGCCCAGCTCCTACGTCTTCACGGCTGCCGCATAGTCTCCAGGTTTCCTCCTCGCCCTAAGGAGATGGAAAAATTCATATGTTAAGCTTCTATATCTAAACAATGCCTAATAGAAAAAACTGAAATCTATATCTACTAAACTGGGGTCTTACATTTGGCGAGGCGGGCTCGCTTAGCATCACCGACGGCAACGGAGCTAGCGCCGGCCTCCCCTGGCGGCGCCTCCACCTCGAGCCCCTTGCCCTCGTCGTGGACCAAAGAGAGGGCTACGGTGGGCCGGAGGTCAGACTAGAAGACCGCCTCCTCGGCGCCTTCGACTTGGTTCGAGGCCTCGGAGAGGAGGAACACCGCCTCCAGATCGGCCTCGCCCTGACGACGCTGGGCGTCCTGGCGCTCGAAATCGGTGCGGGAGAGTTGGAATGCGATCTCCAGTTCACAATCCTCCTCCTCTTCCTCGTCGTCGGAGGACGAGGACGACGAGGAGGAGGAAGACAGATGGTTCTGCATGCGAGGAAGGGGCCCGGGGTAGCCCGCCTAGCTGATCTGGCCGTAGCTACAATGGCGGCCAAGCTAGCGACTGCGACCGGAAGGGTGCGGAGCACCGGAGCCTTCGACGTGCACGCGAGCTACGGGGCCCGGAGCGCCGGCGGCCTGTTCCGCAAGCTCGTCCTCTAGCACCAGCTGACACTGCTGCTGCGTGAAGGCCCAGAGGGTGGGGTGGCCACGATGGCCGGATCTACCAGCACCGGCGGTGGAAGCCATGCGAGACAGTGGAGAGAGAGAGAGAGGAGACTGTGCGGCGGCTAGGGTTGGAACTTGGAAGTGAGACAGTGAGAGTGAGAGTGAAGGGCGTAGGTTCTATAGGCCGCATTAGCGGGCTGTTGGGCTGCTTCTGATGGCAACGGAGATTACGCGAATGTCTATGTGCGATGAGCACACATTGGTAACAAAGGAAAGATAATCTCCGTTGCCAATATGTATTCCCTATTTACCCGCTGCCTTTGTTGTGGGCCTGCCTTACGGCCCACTGCGGGCACGTGGGGGATTTCACGATTTTCCGTCGCCTAACTCGTGCCGTTGCCGTAGAGGGGTATCCTGTCCAGCAACTAGTGCACTGTAATTTAATTTCTATTCATATTCCTGTTCTTTATACCCCTTTCTCCTAAAAAATGATAAGAACAGATCTATTGACTTCTCTCTTCCTCTAGGTATGAACTGATAAGAACAGATCTGGCTTGTTTTCTTAGCCATGCCAATGATGCAAAGGCTGAGGCAAATATTTTGATAAGAACAGATATTAGTGTGTTGCTTTAGTTCTCTATGATGATTTAGCATAGCATCTCTATGCCAATCTGAGAGAAACACTTCTTTCTATCCTCCTAGTTGAGATCTAGTTGAAGGGTAGTTGGAATGATTTAGAAGTGTATTCTTGGATCGATTTTGATGTGCTGCCCTGCTCTCCTCTCTTTCTAGCACTGTCCTGTCATTTACAGGACTTGCTAGCACCTCTCCTCTGCCTCACACACACAAAGAATTAACCTGCTGTTGTTGAGCGGCTTGGTCTTCTGGAAAATGATGATAACCTGCGTCTTGTGGCTAGCCTGCTCCTCCTCGCTGCTTCAATGTTCCTAGGGTGTATTTATCTAGATGCAAATTATTTAAGTGGATGTTCTTGTGTTCTTGAGCTGTGGAAACAGTTGTATACTGTTGGTAGATGATCTTTGTTGATACATGGAACATTTGGTGCGGCTGAGATGAGTTCTTGGTGCTAGAACAGTGGCTGGTATAATTTTTCAGATGTAAGAAATATTTGATACGACTGCTGTTTTTGTGGATCTAGCTAGTAAGGCTGCTGTGGTGTTTATATGGTGTTGGCTGGTTGTTGTGGTGCTGCCACCCAGCTAGTTGACTCTTGTTTTGCAAGGATGAGTAAGGTGCTTGGTTGTCAAGCCCTTATGCATAGGCATTACTTGGGGTTCAAGCTATGGTAGATATTTTGCTTGTGGATAACTCTCCTATGTGGCATGCTCATCCACTCAAGCTTTTCATTCCTTAGGGTTCAAGTAAACTTAGATATTTTGCTTATGGATAGAGATGAATGGTCATTGGACTTATCTTCTTGTAGGATTTGTTTTTGAACTAGACAAGTGGTAATTGTCACTAGATGGGCTTGTTTAGCTTCTCTCTTATATGGGCTTTACCAATTATGGGTGGTGATCATGTGGTCTTTCCAATTTCAGATTTGTGGGCTTTCATGTATGGCTTACTTTTCTTCCTTGGTAATTAATACCATTGGAGAAACAATTTAATTTTCCATGTGGGCTTTCTTTCATGAACTTGACTAGATTAGAGGGAAATAAATGTGTTGCCTAAGATAGATAAATGTGGATCAATTTTGTATTTTGTCCCATGTTGCCTTTGTATCTTTTCAAATGGATCATGTCCCTTGTTGCCTAGTTGATCCATGTTGCCTCGAATGATCCAAATTGATCCACAAGTTCCTATTGTTGCCTAGGATGGAGTTGATCCCTTAGTCACCAATTGGATACTAGGACAAGTTCCTAAAATCCTTTAGTTAAGTTCCATCATCAATTGCCTCTCCCTTGTGGAGAAGGCAAACATTTTAATCTTACACAACCATTTGTTTGTCTTTGTGGTTTGTTTTGCAGGAAATGAAGAATAAATGCTTGAGAAGAAGATCAAGATTTAGTTTTAGGATTCCTTTTATTCATTTGCAATTTCCTTTTTATTTGAATGAGATATGTACTTATTCGATTAAACTTGTAATATTAATTATTTATTTTAACTTGTGAAGTTTGGACTTGTATAATCTTCCATTTGATGTATCCAAATAGACTTGGACATTCAAGTCTCCATTTGTAATTTTTGGATGTGTGTTCAACAAGAAATTGATAAGATGGTGAATTGTGATGAGATACTATCCTGATGAATTGAACTACTATGTGCTCATATATGTGTGTGAATGATGGATTGAAATGATGAGTATATGTTGTTTGAGATGATTGAATCTTATGTTCTATTTGTATTATATACTTATCATATTTTGAATTGTTTTCAGGAGTGTCGATAATTAGGAAAGGTCATGTCCAATTTTGGAGTGACTCCACAGATGACCTTAGTTTCTAGTTAGTTATAAAGATCATGTCGAAGTTTATCGTACTCAGCGTGATGATCTAAACCCTAAATCATCGAGTCGAGAGAATCATCGATCACTTTGCATCGTTTAATTTAACGCGCCAAAATTTCCCGCATTTTCAGATGCATGCTATGCAAATGCACAAATCATATTTCTACCCTTCCGACTCTCTAAACTGTGGGGTATTACATATCCGATGTGTCGTTCTGTACTAGTGCGAGTACTGGCACACGTGCGGTGCTTGATGACGACTCCTGGTCTCTCTGATCCAGCTGAGATTGCGGAAGTAGATCTTCTGGACGGAATCCCCGTAGCACGACAGCGTGCTGCGGTGAAGTGGTCTCTCACGTACGCAACCCTTACTTGGGGTCACAGTCTACTGGAGAGAAAGAGGGAGGAAGTGCGTGGAGGGGGACGCCTGAAGGGTTGAGAATTAATTGTAGATCTTGTGTTTGTCAAAATAGATGTTGGTGAAGCCTGATGAAGAATCTCACGTCCACGCCGGGAGGTGAGATTGTTGCCGGTCCCGCTACTTGCGCAGCCCCGCTCTATCAGTATCCACACGTACTGTCGTGGGTTTGTCACGTCAGGTGTCATGGATGACTTCGTAGGTGTGGGATTACGCGAGTCAAGCATCTCCGAGCTTGGGATCGCAGGAACAAAGATCAACACAGATTTACCCAGGTTCGGCCCCCTCAATGTGAGGTAAAAGACCTACTTCCTGCCTACCCTAGATTGGTATTGATATGATAATCGAGGTGTTACAATGGAGGCGATCCGATCTGGTACTCGCCGTATGAGCTAGGGTTTAGGGCTTGATAGCTTGACCCGCTCTAAGTCCTGCGAGTCCTCTTTATATACACAGAGGCTCGCTAGGTTACAAAAGGAAACTTCCCCATAAGGAATACGTCCACAGAGGCCTACTCGGAGACTACTTGGTCTTCACGTCCTCCGGGATATGTCTTCTAGATCTTTCCCCTTATGGCGGTTCAATATTGGGCTTGCTCCCAAGTGGGCCTTTGTCCGTGCGAGTAAGTAAGTCGCACTGGGCCGCGGGTTAATCCAGAAAGTATTCCCCCGACATTAGCCCCCAAGTTTAGCTTGGATTTCGAGTGAAGGCTTTTTCTTAACAAACCCCTGAGCCGCGCACATGAATTATCCCAGCTGAACTCCAATTTTCTATTTCCAATCTGCGGCTTATAACTCTTCTTGGCGGCTCAAGAACGCGACTTATCCTGCCTTGACGGTTGATTTTCAGATCTAAACGTCTTCCGCGTCTGGGTTATTTATCTTGGCTCATCGTTTTCCCAGCGTTCTGCATCAAGTCCTGCATTACGCATCCGCTGCTCCTTTCCGCCGCCTCCAATCTCGCTTCTCGTACTCACAATCCTTCGGTGGAGATCTCCATCAATCTGAGAAAAATGTCTCGCCGCAAGTGCAACTGGGAAGGCTCGTGGGTCGACGAAGATTTCCTGGAATCCCTATCTGCACGGGGCCTTCTTCCGCCAAAAGATCAATGCGAATGGCGGGCGGCCGGTGAGGAGGTAATCCCCAACCTCAACCAGGAGAAGTAGTGATTTTTGCGGAGCATGTTGAGCGCGGGTTCAAGCCCCCGGGCTCTCTCTTCTTCCGCTCCTTGATGCAGCGGTTAGGTCTCCGCTTCCATGATATTGGCCCTAATTCGATGTTGCAAGTGAGCAACTTCCACGTCCTCTGCGAAGATTATCTGGGTATCCCGCCTTCAATAGATTTCTGGCTTGCTCTTTTCAATTGCAATAGTCAAAGGGAAACCACAGATGGTCCTTTTCTCCAATGCGGCGCCATTTCCTTCCAACGCCGTAGGGGTAGTATTTTCCCAAAACTAACTCTTGCCAAGAAAATCAAGGATGGCAAAGGACATTCTTCTATTGTAAAAACACTTCTCCTGAGGGTGAAATTCCTCTTCCTCTTTGGTCTCCTCTTCCCTTCGAGGCTACCGATGCTTTCTTCTAAACCTGATCCTTCTTCGTTGCCCTTTATCGAATCCCTTCTAGACAAGGTGAGAGCGCTGACACTCCATGGTCTCACTGGATTAGATCTCATATCTTGCTGGACTAAGTGGCGAATTCAGCCTGTGAGTCGCCGCTCGCGCTTATGGTGGATTTCACTTGTCATGCAAACGACGTCGATCGTACTTGCCCTGAAGATTGGGACAAAGGGGAGTGGATAAATTTCATTCGCCGAGTGACGGACGAGGATATCGACTCGTATGATAACGTCGGACTTGCTCCCTTCTGGGCTGAGCACAAGCCTTTTGTGGTAATGTTTACTTGTCACCTGTTTCCTCGAAAATTCCTTCTCCAAAATTAATTATTTCTGACCTGAGCTCCTTTTCAGATCGATCCCTATTTCTGGGTTCTTCCTCAGAGGACGTCGACTTGAACCAAGGAACCGCGGCTGAGTCGTCAAAGCAAGCCGCAGCCTTTGGCGAAGATACAGTTATGCACGAGGGTAGCGCTTCTGAAGAGGAACAACAAATGGCCGACGCTCTTCTGTCCTCGACTCCAAATACACCTTTCCTGGAACTTCCTGAGGTGCCTCGCAGGTCCTCGAAGCGTATTTTATGCCAGAGCTCAGAAGACCCCGCGCAGCCTGAGAAACGTCGCAAAGCCTTGGCGTTACTGCAGAAACAAGAACTGCCAAATCTTTAAAACTCGCTGATCCCAACAAGGCTACTTTTTCTTCCGAGGCTGTTGCAAAGGATTGCTTCTCAATAAGCTCGGGTAATTGTTTGCGACTCTCTCCTTTTCTTTTGTGTTTGCGTATTTTGGCAAGGAATTGCTGATCACCACTTCTTTTCATACTCTGTAGGTTCAGATTTGCAAGGTTTATCTTCTCCTTCCTCTGGTTGCCTGATGAAGAGTATCCGTGTCGCCTCTGGGTATGGTTCGCCTTCTTTTCAATGTTGCGGCTCTGCTAGGTCAGCTTATTAACCCATCAATGTTTTGCAGGGCCATGTCTGAAGAGGATACCAAGTCTAATTCCCATCCCACTTCTTCTCAGCAGCTATGAGCGAGGATGATGCTGCTGATGAAAACGTGGGAAACAGTAATGGTGCGACTCATCCAAGGCCCTCCCTGGAGGAAGGTATTGCAGATGCGGCTCCTGCCGCGACTCCAGTCGCAGCTCCATCCACAACTCCTGCTGCTGGTAGGGTATCCACTGAAAATAGAATTCCAGCTCCAGGAAATAGTTCCAAGTCAATCGCAGATGCCATAATTGCTGCTGGAGACAAGCATGCTGCTCTGCTGCGCGGCTTAGTTGAGCAATTTTCTTCAAGTCGCCAGGTACATATACCGTAGCCCCCAAGGATCAAAACCTTGTGTCATCGCACGGGGTGTTGATTCTTTTCCTGGCTTCAAATCTCGAGCCCCCAAATTCCTGGATATTTACCATGCTTTTGCTCTGTTTTTTTCAGCTGAACTGTCCTTGCTTGATGCTTCTGGCTCAATAAAGGGTAAAGGCATTTCCATAGACCATCCTGAAATGATGCAGTCTCGCCTGGAGCAGCATAATGAGGTCATTAGGGACCAAGATCAGGAAATAAAATCTCTCAAAGGTCAACTCGACTCCTGCGAAGAGCAATTTAAAGAACTTGAAGCCGATATGCAGCAGCGACTCATGGAGAAAGACGAGTCATTAGATCTTTGCGAGAAGGGCTGACTCTTAAATCTGAATTGATTGATCGCCTGAAGGGAGACCACGCAAAGGAACTCGCCGCGCGAGATGAAAAATATAACTCGCTGCTCAAAGCCTTTGAGGGTTTTGGCTCCATGGTCAAATCAGCCGTCCTGCAGCTTGCTGGTTGTCTTTTATTCCTTTAATCATATATTTTGGGTAACCAACGTTAGTCTCTGACTTGTTTCTTGCCTTTTCTTTTTGACATAGGCCTGAGGCCCCAGTGTCCCGCTCCAACTTGAAGGATCAACTGGTATATCTGTCTGACTTCAGCCAGCGCTTCTTAAAGGTTACCAAGGAAGTTATGACGGTAATCTCTCCTGCGACTGATGGCCCAACATCTTGCGAGTATTGGATAAATAAACTGCTCAAGGCTCCGCATTATGTCTCTGATTGGAAACGATCCTCTGCTCGCGCCGGAGCCGCGCATGTCTTGACATTGCTTCGAGCATATTATCCAGAGATAGATGTTGGCAAGGTTGCTCGCCACGGCCTGGCGATGAGCGCGGATGATACTGAACTGCCAATAAGCGAGTACTTCGATATCTGGAAAGGGATGCGCGGTATGCCACAAAATTTGTTGATAACTTAGACTTGGGCACTTATCTCGATAAATTCAATCTTGATGGGAGCAAGGTGTCAAAGGAAAAGTCCTCAGGAGCTGAGTCATCTCGGGCTCTACTCCAGCAACAGTATCTGGTGGCCCTTCTGCCTCGTCTGGCGGCGCCCTGATTATTAGGACACCTGCGACTGCAACGAGACAAGCCGCGCCAATTCCCACTCCTGTAGCTCGGAAGAGGAAAAATAAATAATGTGGGACATGCCCGTTAGTCTGTAAGACATTCATGTATTATAAACAGTATTTTGGTGACCTATAAGCAGGTTCTTTTCTTGATAATTCCATTAAGTAGACGCTCGCGCGGCTCAGTATTTCCTAGGAACATGTGTGTTCAGGGTCGAGAGCGGCCATGATAGGCAATCAAGCTCGATTGACGCCACACCCCAGTACTTTGGCCGCATAATGCAAGACGCTTCTAGCTTAAGGATTGCCACTAGTTTGGCAAAATTTGAGGTGCGATTGGTACTCGCGATGCTCGTAAGGAGCCCTCAAGGGTCAGTGATATATGAAATTCAAAAGACTCAGCGACTCAATGATAGTTGAGGCGAAACGACAAACCCTTGAATGTCAAGGGTGCCGGCTTTATTTCATAATCACTCGATGTTTTACAGGGTGTTACAGGATGATGCAGGCCCTTTAATGCGGGTTTTCTATTCCCCGCAGGCCATGCATACTTGATACTCATCGCACTTAGTTGCGAATTAATACTCCTAACGGAGTGGGTTGAACACCTGATTGGTTCAATTTTGAGTCGCTAAAAGCGACTCGGGTCGAGCATGATAGCTCCGATGTATGTCTCATGTTGAAGCAGAGAGCAATTTGTTAGGCGATTAGCCGCACTGAGCTGCGACTTATGTTGAGTTTGAACTCACGATAACTGAGCCCTTTGGCTGGGGTTGTTGATCGAGGCTGGGTCTATGCACATGCGCCATTCTTGTCTTCTTTTTGTATCAAGGCGACCTCTGGGGCATTATCTTGCTGATGCGCGACTTCTCGGTGGGTATTTACCATCCGGTGGCTGCATCCTGTTGGCCGCTTCCGCGGTACCTCCAACGCGACTCGTTTTGAGCTGCGATTACCGATCTGCGACTGATACCATGTGAAGAGTTGGCGATACAAGCTTCTTCTGCGAGTACTGAGCCTGCGTTCTCGCATTCTAACGCTCTCTGTCTGTCTCCATATATTGTAATAACACCGTTTGGTCCTGGTATCTTTAACTGTAGGTAGACGTAGCAGGGGCGAGCGGTAAATTTGACATAGGCTTCTCTTCCAAAGATCGCATGATATGAGCTTTTGACTGCTACAACCTCAAAGTCTAGGAGCTCTGTGCGGAAGTTCCGCTCTGTTCCAAAGCTAACTTCAAGTGTTATCTTTCCGATTGGTCGCGTAACAGCTCCTGGGATTATGCCTTGAATTTCTTTCCTGGATGGTCGCAGCCTTGTCTCGGGTATATTCATTCTTCGGAGCGTGTCTTGATATAGGATGTTTACTCTTCCTCCTCCGTCCATTAGGACCTTACTTAACTTGTATCCCGCGACTTCAGGCGTGACCACAAGAGCTGGCTGTCCTGGATCTCTTACTTCTGGGGGGTGATCGCCGCGACTCCAAATAACCGATTGCTCTGTCCAGCGACGATACCTTTCTGGCGTTGAAATCTGACCGCTCTTCCGGCTTCCATCCGTTGTTTGTACTTCCACTGTATGAAACTGTCCTATGTTTCTTCTAGGTAAAACGTCAGGCCCTTGACGAGAGCTAGATTTTCTTGTGCTGCATCGATCCTGCGAGCCGTATCTGGCGTGTCGCCTTCTTTCCACCTCCGGTAATAATGACATTGCGCCTTTGTGTGACCCGCTGGCCTGCCATCTCTCCTGCGATGTAAGTCGCAAGGCACGTCGAAGATCCCCTTGCAGTTATTAGGGAGTAAGGCCTTATCACTCCCTTGCTCCTTGCATCTGGTGTGCGCGATGTTCAGTTTGCGACTTGCATTTCCCTGTTGGGTTCTGTGATAAGCCGCCTGTCCCTTTATCTGTCTTTGCGTACTTGTCAGCTGTTGCCAAAAGCTGGTCGAAACTATCAATCTTGTGCTCAGCGCGACTTAATTTGTGCACCAGCGGCTCAAATCTACAGTTCTTCTCATAGCTTGTATTGCAGCTTGTACTGTTAAGTTTTTGGCGGAGCCAAGGATCTCCGCGATTCTCTTGATCCAGTCGCCGCTTGATTCGTCCTCTTTTTGAATGCATTGTCTAAGGTTTTTCATATCTTCTGTTTGGAATCTGCGATGAACTTGTCCTTCAAGTCTTCCCATGTGCTTATTGATTTTGATGGCAGCCTTAACAGCCAATCCCTAGCTTCTCCCTGTATTGCCAAGTGGAAGTATTTCGCACGTATTCTTGAGTCACATCAGCCCCTGTCATGCTTGCCTCGTAATCTTCTATCCATAAGGCAGGGTCTTGGTCACTGCGATAGGTGGTGACTCGCTGCGACTCGTCGAAGTTCGGGGGAAACGAGTGAGCCGTATTTCCTCTCCAAAACATGCTGGTCCTTTCAATAATGAATAGGAGTTTACTGGCGCTGAATCTTCATCAATCAGTTTCAATCTGGGATGGCTGAGTCGCTCCGGACGTCCGTGACTCGCCTTCTATCTTCTTTTCTTTTTCCAATGATACCTGCAAACCTGCTAGCTGGTTGACCACTTCTTCGACGCTGCACCTTTCTCCTCCCCATGATACCTCGTTTTGCGGCTCATTGGGCGTGACTCCATACATATTTGCTTGTTGTAAAGCAGCGGTTTGCAGTAGGTCGATCGCATGGCGAGCTTCCTTATCAGCTCGTGTGTCTCCAACCGGTGCTATCTTTGACAATATCCCTATCGCGGCGTGCACGTTGCTCTCTGGGTCGCCGTGGAACTGTGATTTCATCTCTCCTCTGTCCATCTTGATCTGATGTTTTTGCTGCCAACGACGGAGTCGCCACTCTTCTTCTTGGAGTTTCTTGCGCTCAGATGTCGTCTTGGTTCGCACCGCCTGGTGCTTTGGCTGGCAGCGACGGAGTCGTCGACCTTCTTCTTGGAGTTTTTCGCGCTCAGCCGCGAGTCTTTGTGCCTCTTCACAGAGTTCCGTCCTGATAGCTTCAATCTCTTCAATCTTGAGGTCTCCTTCCTGATTTGGTAGAGATCCCCAAACAGGTCTTGACGGGACGGGGATGGGCAGTCTTGCCGTAGCTTGTTGTAGCTCCTCCAACACGCGGACCCTGACCGGCCGCAGTTCCTTCACCGATTCGCTTCCTTGAGTCGCATCTATAGATCTGCGACTGACGGATCCGACGAAAACTTTTACTGATCCGATGGGAACATGTATCCAAACTCGATGCGATCTGCCTCGGGTCCCCACTCTGAGTCGTCGATGAAGGGGACCCCATTGATGTCTTCAACTTGGCCGATGGCGATGTCCTTGAAGCCTGATTTCGATCCTGCGCGGAACGTGACGCTTTTGACCGCAGGCCCCACGGTGGGCGCCAACTGTCGTGGGTTTGTCACGTCAGGTGTCATAGATGACTTCGTAGGTGTGGGATTACGCGAGTCAAGCATCTCCGAGCTTGGGATCGCAGGAACAAAGATCAACACAGATTTACCCAGGTTCGGCCCCCTCAATGTGAGGTAAAAGACCTACTTCCTGCCTACCCTAGATTGGTATTGATATGATAATCGAGGTGTTACAATGGAGGCGATCCGATCTGGTACTCGCCGTATGAGCTAGGGTTTAGGGCTTGATAGCTTGACCCGCTCTAAGTCCTGCGAGTCCTCTTTATATACACAGAGGCTCGCTAGGTTACAAAAGGAAACTTCCCCATAAGGAATACGTCCACAGAGGCCTACTCGGAGACTACTTGGTCTTCACGTCCTCCGGGATATGTCTTCTAGATCTTTCCCCTTATGGCGGTTCAATATTGGGCTTGCTCCCAAGTGGGCCTTTGTCCGTGCGAGTAAAGTAAGTCGCACTGTACCGCGGGTTAATCCAGAAAGTATTCCCCCGACACGTACGCCGCGCCAATCCGTCAAGCACGTTCGCCGCCTAGAGCTACTAGCACCGAGGAAGAGAGACCGCCTTTCAGCGTAGATTTAGTGGTAGATCCAATCGGGCTCGATTACATCTATATGAGACTAGAGAGATCTAATTCTCAATACGTGAGATATACTAAAGACAGATTAGATCAAAGTCTAATTAGAGCGCCGTCTATATTAGAGCTTTGTCTAATTGCACAATAATTAGAGAGAGGAACTTGTGCAAGTCTTGGATGTTCTCTCCTTGGGGAGAGGGGGAGTATATAAGGGGGAGGAGGGGAGGTGGTGCGCCGGCCCTAGATGGCCGGGCGACCCCTTGCCCAAGTCGGTTTGGGGGAGTCCTTGTACAACAAGGACTCCTCCCCCAAAACCACCCTTCTTTGACTTTTTGACCTTTTCCATTATTCTTTCCTTTTTCAATTCAGACTCTTTTAAATCTCCAAATCAAACAAGGAAGAGAGGGGGAGGAGGTGGTGCACCAGCCAGGAGGGTGGGGCCTAGCCGGCCGACCCACACCAGGTGTGGTTCGGCCCCTGGGGCTCCCCCCTTCTTCCTCTGGCACTTCCCCCCTTATTGTCAAACCTCCAAATAAATTCCGGAATCAAATATACTCTATAGGTAAAATCATCGACTCTATCCACTGATGTCGAAAACACTTCCCGGCATCCCGGAACATCTCATGTTCGCCATATTTCTCTCTTAGGAAATTCTGTCCTATACCGGCATCATTTCCTCTCATGATAACTTCATCGGAACTTCTCCGAATTACTCCGGAGTTGTTCCTGTGACATCGGAGGACTCTGACCATTTCTCATAACCACAAAACTATAACTTTATTATCTCAATCAAAGATTGACTCATAGCTTAAGTGTGTGACCCGAAATGTTCGATAACACATAGACATGTCCGGGAGCTCACCGAACAATAACTAGCATTGGGGCTTAGACGCCCGTACTAGCTCCGATGTGTTCACGAGTGAACGACAGAACCTGTGTGTTTCTCATTACGCTAGTCCCCTTACGTACACGATACCAATGATATCTCGAGATTGAGACAATGTGTTCTAGTGTGATCAAACCCTTTGATCATAACACATATAATTCTCGTACCAATATCATTCTCTTTTCTCATTCCGTATTTTCATTGTCCCGTGATTAATCACGCTGTGTCTGGCCAGACGATTGGGTGACAATAATAATATTGAGATGGCCTAGAGGATGTATCTCTCCATCGTCTGGAGGAGTAAGTGCCATTCTTGAATAATCTCTGTTCCAATACATTATTCTAGTTCATACCCAAACCGTTATGGTCCCCAGTTACGGCCAGACGTTTAGGTGACGATGAGTGTTGAATAAGCGGTCACCAGATATTCTCATAGAAAAGGATGAAGGGGATCGTAGGCAGAAAACAAAAAAATTCCTAACAACGATATCCTTAAACTAGCCAAGATCTATTACTATGCAGATACAGAGTAACGGAGTAGATCGATATACATACCCTTGTAGACCGTAAGCGGGGATTACGCTCCCGCACAAGCGTTGTCGATGAAACCGAGGTCGTGAAGACGAACACCTCCAAGCTTAAGCGTCGACGATCAAAAGATCTGTTTCGATGACGTCCACTGGATGAAGACGATGGCGACGATGACGATGACGACGCCGACCTCATGGTGGTGGAGAAGAACTCCTCCAAGCGCCCCAAATGTGGCGCCTCACAGGGAGTCGCACACATACGGTGAAGATGACGACCTCCGGGCTCCGATCCAGCCGAGCAGCGGAAGTAGAAAACTTGGACTGAATACCAGCAGCATAGCGGTGTGCGTACGGCGGAGAAAACCTCATCCGATGCGCAACTCAAATTGCGGAGTCACGTCTAAACGTATGAGAGAGAGAGAGGAATTGGGTGAATTTCCAAGGCACATGGGCACCTCTATATATAGGTGGAGGAGGGCTGCCACCTTCGGTGGCTGGGCGGTGTGGGACTATTCCCGCAGCCCTTAACGCCCCAAGGCTGTCCGCCGGCCCTGGCCCACCTAGGCCGGCCGGCCTCCTCCCCTCTTGATGGGTGCGGTTCCCCCCTCAGGAGTTTGGCCCATTTAGAGATGGGGCTGCCAATAAATCCGAAAATAAATAAATAAAATGTATTTAATTATTAATTCTATTAATTAATATTAAACAAAATTTATCTAATTTATTCCGGCTCCAAAAACTATTTCGTCGCCTTCCGATCTCCATCGGATATGTCCCGGAACGCTTCCGGTGCTCTCTTCTATTTTCTCTTCTGTGTCCAATCTAATTTAAGCGTCACTCCCGTTAAGTGTGTTACCCTAGCGGTTCGAGAACACTCCAGACATGATCGAGACCCGTTCTCTGATCAATGACGAACAGGAAGGCTGTGGATACCTATGATAGTCCATGTGCGTTCACGAATAACTTTGTCGTTCAAACCTTAGACGTCGAGTCTTAAACCTTTTGCCTGGCGATACTTCGTATGTTCGAGATTCGATCTCAGGTATCGTGATACCTAGATTGATTTTGTTATCGATAATACTATTCTTTACTCGTCTGTGATGTTACGTCCTCGTGACCTAGTCACATGCTTGCAAGCTCATTGACGTAATCTCACCGAGTGGGCCCAGAGTATCTATGCTGCTATGCGGATTGGCAAATCCCGCTCTTGATCCCTCGTCTTAACATACTCCCTTCCGATACCCGAGAGGAACACCGTTATAGTCACACTATTAAGATATGACGTTTGATGCAATCAAAAGTATCTTTCAGGAATAGCAATTAGAGAGTATCTCACGGTCGAAGACGTAACGACTACGTCCTAAAAATATTGGGTATGTCCATCACATCATTCTCCCAATGACATGACTCCATTTTCAACAGACATCAATGTCACATGATCGGGAAACCTCGATCATCAATTGCCCAATGAACTAGTTAAATAGAGACTACTAGGGACCTGGTTGTTTATTAATGTTTTCGCTTAATACAGTTATAGCATGGTATAAAACGTATTATGGACAATCAGGATATGACAAATAAAATATCATTATTAAGTGTCTCTAGGGCATATATCCTTCAAAGGAATACTGCTAATGAAAACTAAACATATGATCAATTGGTACCTTCATCGTTGACGATTAATCTCTCAGCAAGACATACAATGGGTCGGTTCAGTACTATTGTCATTCCGACAATAAACTCCTATAGTTATGTGACTTATACAAAGTCCATGATCAGAAAAACATGTTCATCAAACAACAAGATAGGCTAGTCTTAGAGACAAGACCAGGAACGTTTTTACTTGTTCGTATCTCTCACCTGTATTGAAGGTTTTCCTCTTGAACACATTGTATTTGCTATTCAAGTGCCCAATACAGTTATAGCATAAATATATAAATATTAATAATAAACTTGGAGATAAATGATAACTAAATTATTATTGTCTCTAGGCATATCTCCAACAAGCAGGATCTAGATGCCCATAACGACCCATGTGCATTCCACGAATAAATGTCGTTGAACACATATACCTATTCCTTTTGTTTACTTCGATACATGTCTTGTCCGAGATCTCATCGCTAACATCTCCATGCTTTGTTCTATCTCATTGCCGACAAAAAAACTCCTGAACTCGTTACCGTGATATTCCCTCGGGTTTTGTACTTTTGTGCCCTGGTTCGCTCAACTTTCCTCGTCTGTGCCCTACCTGCGTAGTTTCCTCACTGTGCCCTACCTGGCTCTTTCGCGGCCCGCGGACGGCCAAACGCGTCTTTTCCATTTGGTCAACCTCCTTTGACCGTCACTTGGCCTGACTGGTGGGGACTTGGCCTGACTGGTGGGGTCGGCCCAAAATGACCACGGTCTCCCGCTGTTGAGTCATACGTGTTGGTGTTTAGTCCCACCTCACTAGTTGGGAGTGCGCGCGACCTCTTTATAAATCCCAATATTCGATGGCTATCGTTTGCATTGAACGAAGCGGGGTGGAACCGGACCTGAGCCCCCTTCTTTCAGTGCTAATTTTATATCCATTGTTCAGATCTGCCCTAAAATGTAGATAGTTTTGGTACGGATGATTAGTCATTTTTCCCAAAAAATATAAGCAATTTCTGGTCCAAATACGTGTTGGTGTTTAGTCCCCCCTCTCAAGTCTTTAAGATCTGCCCCAAAAAATATAAGCAATTTCTGCTTATCAATAGTTTGTTTCATTTGGATAATTTGATCTTAAAAGCGCTTAAATCATAAGCAATTGGTCCAAATGAGACGATTGGTTTATCATAAGCGATTGGTCCAAATAACATAGAGCATAAGATCGATCGCATTAAGATTACATCGCATTAATTATGCTTACATAGCATTAATTACCTCTAACGACTGACGATCAGCAAATAAACAAATCCTAGAGCAACTATACAGAAATAAAATCTTGCAGCTGTTAGATTAGCCTGCTTCTTTAGATCATTTATCTGCCTTAAGTGATTGTTCAACTTCTTCAGTTCGCCTCTCATTTCCGCAACCCCAATCGGTGGAGCAACGATGTCAGAACCCATCGGCGGAGCAACGATGTCAGAGGGCACAATCTCCACATCGGACGGCAGACTGAGCTCGCTGGTTGCGCCCCACTTCGAATCCCGTTGAAGCTTCACAATGTATAAATCCAACCACTCATAATGGTCGCATGGATTCATCTCCTGAAAAAATAAACATGAACCCTTAATCCCAGATCTCAGCAAAAAATTGAAAACACTGGAGAAATCAAAGCAAAAGGATGCGAGAGACAGATCTTACCTCCTCTAGGAGGCTCTGGCATGTCAAAAACTCGCGCCCAAAGTTGGCATTCACCTTCTTACTACCACAACGTTTCAGTGGCGCTGATACGTCTCAAACGTATCTATAATTTTTGATGTTCCATGCTTGTTTTATACCAATTGCTACATGTTTTGCATCTACTTTATATCACTTTTATACATTTTTTGGGACTAACCTATTAACAAGATGCCGAAGTGCCAGTTCCTGTTTTCTGCTGTTTTTGTATTCCAGAAAAGCTAGTCTGGAAATATTCTCGGAATTGGACGAAACTACACGGGGTCCTATTTTTCCAGCACAGACCTGACGGAGCGAAGGAGCAGCAGAGGAGGGCCACCAGGTGGCCACACGCACCTAGGGCGCGGGCCCCCCTTCTGCCGCGCCCTAGGGTGGTGTGGGCCCCTCGGGGTCCGCAGCCGCCGCCCTTTCGCCTACTTATTCCCCCCGACGCGAAAACCCTAAGTACCTGAGCAAATATCCACGAAAAGTTCCAGAGACGCCGCCGCGTCAACCCTAGCTCGGGAGGGTTCAGAACCTCTTCCCGGCACCCTGCCGGAGAGGGGAATCGTCACCGGAGGCTTCTACATCGCCATGCCTGCCTCCGGAGTGATGCGTGAGTAGTTCATCCTTGGACTACGGGTCCATAGCAGTAGCTAGATGGTTGTCTCTCCACTTTGTGCCATCATGTTTAGATCTTGTGAGCTGCCCTACATGATCAAGATCATATTATTGTAATGCTACATGTTGTGTTTGCTGGGATCCGATGAATATTGAATATTATGTCAAGTTGATTATCAATCTATCTTATATGTTATTTAAGATCTTGCATGCTTTCCGTTACTCGTAGATGCTTTGGCCAAGTAGATGCTTGTAACTCCAAGAGAGAGTATTTATGCTAGATAGTGGGTTCATGCCTCCGTTTAACCTGGGACAGTGACAGAAAGTTCTAAGGTTGTGGATGTGCTGTTGCCACTAGGGATAACCTAACGATGCTATGTCCACGGGCATATGTGTTTGTTTACATTACGCGCTTTACTTAATGCAATTATCCGTTGCTTGCAACTTAATACCAACGGGGGACTCGGATGACAACCCGGCGGTGGATTATTAGTCATAGATGCTGTTGGATAACGGTCTATGTATTTGTCGTAATGCCCAATTAAATATCATAGTAGTCAACATGTCATGTATATGCATTGTCATGCGCTCACTATTCGTCAATTGCCCAGCTGTAATTTGTTCACCCAACATGTTAGTTATCTTTTATGGAGAGACACCACTAGTGAACTGTGGACCCCGGTCCATTCTTTTACACTGATTAAACAACCACAAACTGCAAACTGTTCCTTTTTCATTCTCTGCAATTTAATACTCATTTTCCACACCATACGTTTAATCCTTTGTTTTCAGCAAGCCAGTGAGATTGACAACCTCACTGTTTCGTTGGGGCAAAGTAGTTTGATTGTGTTGTGTGCAGATTCCACGTGGTGATCGTGTTGCGCCGTGCGGCCACACAACCTTCTGAAGAGTTGCTGCTCCTACTGGTTCGATAACCTTGGTTTCTTTCTGAGGGAAAACTTGCTGCTGACTGCATCATACCTTCCTCTTGGGGTCTCCCAACGAACGTGTGATTCACGTCATCAAGCTCTTTTTCTGGCGCCGTTGCCGGGGAGACAGTCTTCTGCAAGGGGAGTTTCACGCTTCCAATCTCTTTACTTTGTTTTTGTCTTGCTTAGTTTATTTTATTTTATCTTGTTTGCTTTCAATTATCAAAAACACAAAAAAATTAGTTACTTGCATCTAGTTTATTTTCTGTTTGGTTTTTATTATTTCATCATGCTTCTCCCTAAGTATACTTTAAAAGAAATATCTGTGGGTAGTGGGTCTATCATTGGAAGAGATAACATTGAGGAATTCTTAATCATGTTAGTATGGTTAAAGATTTTGAAGATAGATCCTTGGTAGAACTTGCTCCAAATTATGAAATTGCTACAGCTTCTCTAGTTCACATGTTGGAAGCTCGGTTTGTCAATCTTAGTCCCATAATGCAGCACATGTTTCTAAAACTCATGATACGGAAGATGGTGAAAAGAAAGATTTTGTTTTAGAAACCCTACTTAAAGAATTTGGTGATGTTGCTAGGGAAGCTAGAAAAGTTTTTATTAAATACAAGATGCTTGGGTATTGTATTGACGTTGTTAATACACTTGAAAAACTTGAAAAAGAGAGGCTTAAGTACACTAAGAAACTAATGTGAGGGGGAAGTTAAAATACCAATACCTTTTAAGCTTATAGGAATGCAGGAGGCACTAGAAAAGAATTTTGATTGGATTGTTCCTGAAAACCCATTTGATGAAATGATGAGCCTAGAGGTATTGAGAAAGGGAATTCCGAAACCTACATAGATAAGATAAATGCATTGTTGAGAAAACTTCCGACCTCTCTTTGATGCTTCTTCACTTGGTAATACTTGATGCATGCTTTGTGCCTAGCTAAAAGGCGTTAAAGAAAAGCGCTTATGGGAGGCAACCCATTTTTTTTCTGCAATTTTTCTTTTATTGAGTCAAGGAGTGTTTACTTCTGTAGCAACTCCTTTGTATCTTTATTTTCTCGCATTGTTGTGCCAAGAGTAGCCTCTAATGTTAAGATGATGCTTAATTTTGATTGCTGCGCAGAAACAGATTTTTGCTGTTCACTGTACGAAATTCCTAAAATCACCAGATTGTTAATTAAATCTGAAATTTTTGTGCGTAATCTTTATGAATGTCTGAAACTTTCATTAGTTAGAGTTTTTCGATCTGAGCGTCGTAAGTGCCTCGAAAAAATTCGTCTTTGCGGACTGTTCTGTTTTAGACAGATTATGCCTTTTTATTTTGCATTCTCTCTTTTACTAGTGTTGAGTGAAATTCTTTTTTGGGTGGAAGAGCTTCACATAACATCAGTGGCTGTAGCTAATGTTTAAAGTAACAAATCATATTGCGTCTTATAGAACATGTGAATTTTTGATTATGCACTAACCCTCTAATGAGATCTACTTTGAGTTTGGTGTGACGGAAGTTTTCAAGGGTCAAGAGAGAAGGATGATATAATAGGATCAAGAAGAGTGAAGAGCTTAAGCTTGGGGAGGCTCCCATGGATCTCCCAGCATATTTCAAGAAGACTCAAGCGTCTAAGCTTGGGGATGCCCAAGGCATCCCCTTCTTCATCGTCAAAATTATCAGGTCATCTCTAGTGAAACTATATTTTAATTCTTTCACATCATATGTGCTTTTCTTGGAGCGTCTGTGTGCTTTTATTTTCAATAAAGCTTGACTGGACCCTAGCATTCTTGATTGGGAGAGAGACACGCTCCGCTTTTTCATGAGAATACTCCTATTCTTCACTTATATTTGTTGAGTATTCATATCTAGCGCTGTTCAGCTTTTAGCTCTTGTTTTCATGTATCTCTTGTCAGAGCTATTAGCTTTCTTTTGTAGAAAGTACTCTCTTGCTTCACTTATATTTGTTTGGAGAGTTGATGAAATAAATTGATTGGTGTTTGGTTGGTTCAGAAAATGTTGCATGTGGTAATTGGTATAAGGAAAAACTTGCTTAATCTTGTAGATCACTAAAATGGATAACTTGATGCTTGTCAATTGTTTTGAGTTAACAAGTAGATCATGATTAAATTGTGCATCACATGAGTTAAGCCTATTAGTGAAGAACTACCGTAAAGCTTGTTGAAAATTTGGTTTGCATCGGTGGTATCTCTAAGGTCTAGATATTTTCTAATAACAGGGTTTGGTTAACAAGGAAGACGGTATGAAGTCTTATAACGTTTGCAATATGTTTGTCATATAAAACTTGGTGTACGGGTTGATATTCTTGTTTGCTTACATAACCTTGCTAGCCTAAACTCTGTACTGAGAGGGAATGCTTCTCGTGCATCCAAATCCTTGAGCCAAAATCCATGCCATTTGTGTCCACCATAACTACCTATATGTGGTATTTCCTTGCCACTCCAAGTAAATTTTTCATGTGCTACCTTTAAATTATTCAAAATGTTATTATTCCCTTTTTGTGTCAATGTTTACTAGCTCATGAGGAATTAGTGTGGTTATTCTTTATTCTATTGTCAATGGACTTTTACACCTGGACTAGTGGCATATACATCCGCTTATCCAATAACTTGCAAAAAGAGCTGGCAACGGGGTGCCCAGTCCCAATTAATTACAACTTTAACCAATTAATTCTCTTCACACTTTTGCCCTGATTCATCAGTAAGCAATGACAAACAGTGAAATACCTGAATGTGTGTAAACCAAAGAGAAAGAGGGATGATCTGCCTTGCTGGTAGAAATAACGTCCTTCATGGGAGCCGCTCTTAAAAGTCCGTTTGACAGGTAGAATACTGTTCTCACCCGCTACCATTCGTTGACAATTAACAAACACCTCTCAAAAATAGATACTCCTCCATGGTATGTGATTGATGGAAGGCACCCGAGGATTCGGTTAGCCATGGCTTGTGTTAGCAAGGTTGGGAGGAGTATCAAATATTTTATGCAATCTCTATATGCTTTCAAAAACCTAAAAGCTCTAGCACATGATTTAATCCCTGCTTCCCTCTGCGAAGGGCCTTTCTTTTACTTTTATGTTGAGTCAGTTTTCCTATTCTTTCTGTCTTCCACAAGCAAACACTAGTGTCAACTTTGTTACAACATGCGTTATATGCAATGTATTGGACTTGTTATACTACTTTGTGTTGACAATATCCATGAGATAAATATGTTGAAAGTTGAAGCAAATGCTGAAACTAAATTCTTCCTTTGTGTTGATTAAATACCTTTTATTAGAAACTATTGCTTTATGAGTTAACACTTATGCAAAACTGTTTGATGCTTGTCTCGAAAGTACTATTCATGAAAACGTTTAGCTTGTGTGATTCATTGTTTACTCATTATCTATTTGGTAGCAAATTATAGACCATTGACTTGGATCACTTCATTCATTTACATGTGCCTTGCAATATTATATGATCAAGATTATGATAGTAGCATGTCACCTCAAAAATTATTTTGTTTTTATCGTTTACCTACTCGAGGACGAGTAGGAACTAAGCTTGGGGATGCTGATACGTCTCAAACGTATCTATAATTTTTGATGTTCCATGCTTGTTTTATACCAATTGCTACATGTTTTGCATCTACTTTATATCACTTTTATACATTTTTTGGGACTAACCTATTAACAAGATGCCGAAGTGCCAGTTCCTGTTTTCTGCTGTTTTTGTATTCCAGAAAAGCTAGTCTGGAAATATTCTCGGAATTGGACGAAACTACACGGGGTCCCTATTTTTCCAGAACACACCTGACGGAGCGAAGGAGCAGCAGAGGAGGGCCACCAGGGGCCACACGCCATAGGGCGCGGGCCCCCCTCTGCCGCGCCCTAGGGTGGTGTGGGCCCCTCGGGGGTCCGCAGCCGCCGCCCTTTCGCCTACTTATTCCCCCCGACGCGAAAACCCTAAGTACCTGAGCAAATATCCACGAAAAGTTCCAGAGACGCCGCCGCCGTCAACCCTAGCTCGGGAGGGTTCAGAACCTCTTCCCGGCACCCTGCCGGAGAGGGGAATCGTCACCGGAGGCTTCTACATCGCCATGCCTGCCTCCGGAGTGATGCGTGAGTAGTTCATCCTTGGACTACGGGTCCATAGCAGTAGCTAGATGGTTGTCTCTCCACTTTGTGCCATCATGTTTAGATCTTGTGAGCTGCCCTACATGATCAAGATCATATTATTGTAATGCTACATGTTGTGTTTGCTGGGATCCGATGAATATTGAATATTATGTCAAGTTGATTATCAATCTATCTTATATGTTATTTAAGATCTTGCATGCTTTCCGTTACTCGTAGATGCTTTGGCCAAGTAGATGCTTGTAACTCCAAGAGAGAGTATTTATGCTAGATAGTGGGTTCATGCTCCGTTTAACCTGGGACAGTGACAGAAAGTTCTAAGGTTGTGGATGTGCTGTTGCCACTAGGGATAACCTAACGATGCTATGTCCACGGGCATATGTGTTTGTTTACATTACGCACTTTACTTAATGCAATTATCCGTTGCTTGCAACTTAATACCAACGGGGGACTCGGATGACAACCCGGCGGTGGATTATTAGTCATAGATGCTGTTGGATAACGGTCTATGTATTTGTCGTAATGCCCAATTAAATATCATAGTAGTCAACATGTCATGTATATGCATTGTCATGCGCTCACTATTTGTCAATTGCCCAGCTGTAATTTGTTCACCCAACATGTTAGTTATCTTTTATGGAGAGACACCACTAGTGAACTGTGGACCCCGGTCCATTCTTTTACACTGATTAAACAACCACAAACTGCAAACTGTTCCTTTTTCATTCTCTGCAATTTAATACTCATTTTCCACACCATACGTTTAATCCTTTGTTTTCAGCAAGCCGTGAGATTGACAACCTCACTGTTTCGTTGGGGCAAAGTAGTTTGATTGTGTTGTGTGCAGGTTCCACGTTGGTGATCGTGTTGCGCCGTGCGGCCACCAACAACCTTCTGAAGAGTTGCTGCTCCTACTGGTTCGATAACCTTGGTTTCTTTCTGAGGGAAAACTTGCTGCTGAACTGCATCATACCTTCCTCTTGGGGTCTCCCAACGAGCGTGTGATTCACGCCATCAGGCGCCATGCTTGGGCATTTAGGACATCGCGGCAATGGCACCACAGGCTGCTTTGGCCATGAGGGGCGGCAGCTTGAAGTGGAGGAGCTCGACATATCTCGTCGATGTTGCTGCTGCCCTTCGTCGCCGGAGAGGAACAAGAGGAAGAGGAAGATGATCCACAGAGGATGGATGCTCTGTCTGTGCGCGTAAAGAGGAGGCAAATGGTGGGTCCGCGGTCAACTCGTCAGCGGGTAACGGTCACATGCGGCAGTTGCGAGTCCACCATTTTTGCTTAGAAATGGGGCCGTTTACCCTACCTTTGGATCTCATTTGAAACACATTTTTCAGGACTAAGAAAAATGGCTCGGATTGATGAACAAGTTAGATCAAACAAGTGCCATGCAAATAATACAAGTAAAACACTTATTCTCGATCTTTGCACAAATAGGACACAAATAAGCAAATTTCTATGTATTTATGAGCCATGCAAGTAACACTTCATGGAACAACATTTTGGTAGGAGTAACAAATATTTCCATGAAACATGCAACTCGTAACATAAGTAACTTGGGATATCCAAGCTTGGGATTCAAGCTAGATGACCAAGCTCATGGCTAGCTTTAAGATATGATGACGGGTTTTGAAAAGTTTGGGACGGGTTTCAGCCAATCAGATCGAAGAATGGGTATTGAAAAGTTTGGGACGGGTTACAGCTAATCGGATCGAAGAATCGGATCGCCCAGAGTCTGCCCGCAGATTCCTTCTAGAAGAACGATCGGACGGCTGAAATTCAGCGCTAGGGTTTTTTTTTGGAGGGACATTGTTCGGTGAGGTTTGGGACGGGGTTTGAAGGCAGTTGATGGTCCCGAAGAGCAAGGCTTTGATACCTACAAAAATAAACGGGATTAGGTTGAGACTCCAAGTGCAGAGTGTATAGTAAGTGGAAGACAGTTTTCCCCACGAGGGTGACTCAAGGGTTTAATATCGAACTCTCGGGGAATCTGAAGTGGTAGATTTATCTTCTTATCCTTCTTTTGGTTACCTACAAAACAAGGTTAGATGTTTTGGTCCTCAAGCTCACCTGTGGTTGTCAAGCACAAGGTGTAAGAATGATATCAGGATAGTTATGCAATGCAAACAAGAAATAAATATGCAATGATGGTGGATGCAATGATAAATGATATTTTTGGGGTTTTTGAATGATGTATGCAAGATGAAAAGTATTTTTGTATTTTCGGATTTAATGATGGCTGAAAATAGAAAAGTGGTATATGGTGTTGGAAAGGTGTTTCTTATGATTAAAAATGGACTGGGATTCATAGTTTCACAAATGCACTCTCTCTTTATAAAGTGGTAGACAATGGAACACACACAGTTAACATATGAGATTGCAACACAGGGTTTGATAACAAGTTACTTAGATATATGGGCATCACGTCCTAACATAGAGATCTTTTGGTTATTAACCTCTCTTATACTCCACCAAGATGCGAACTAAATCATAACACCTCAGTAATTAAATAACTCAGAGTATAGCATTAAGTATCATGACATGAAGTGAAAATAAGAACATGCTAGATCTAGTCATGGAGTAGTGGCAATGGTCACGCCCACATCCCCGGTAGCATGGTATTTTAGTTTATCCCTAGTGAGGTAACAAAGTAAGGTAAAGATACCAAAGTGGATTGCAGAACTTTCTCTCACGTTCACTGCACTAGCCACCCCCGTTACTCCAACTATGCACACGTTCCCCCACACACGCTCTCATAAACATGCTTGATCAAAACAAGTAGACAAGAACGGGGTACATAATATGCATCTATACTCATAACTGAAACAAACATTGCAATCTCAAACATATATTAACTCATAAAGATCCACCACAAAGGTATTACAACGGTGACCGTAATCATGTTCAGCAGCTCATACGGTGCTAATTAGTGAAGCTCAAGAGAGGAGAGATACATAAGTTACTTCCACAAACCCATAGTCCAGAGGTGGACTACTCCCTCTTCATCATGGAGACGGTGGAGAAGTCGATGGAGAAGATGGAGACCACGCCGGCAGCGCCCCGCCGGAGTTTTCCCCCTCCAATCTGCAGCTCCTGATCTCCGTTTCGGTGTTTCTGTGTTTGTGCGGCGCTCCTTACAGAGAACGTCGGGGGACCTTTTTTATAGGCGTTTTTAGGTCAAGACTATGTCGGTGGAGCGGAGATCGACGGCAACGGAGCCACGAGGGCCAAACGAGTGGGCCCCACGCGGCCACAGTACCTGGCCGCGTGGGCCACCCCCGTTTGGGCCTCGGGCCTCCGCTTGTTCGCTTTCTTCGCCCACAGGTCTTCTTCCTTCCAAATATTGACGCCCGTAAATTTCCAGGTGATTTCGTTGACGTTTGGGTCCCTGAAACATTAAAAAAAAACGGGGTTTTTTGCCTGTGCAGGGTTAATTCCATAAAAAAGGAAATAAATGAATATTCCCAAAAATCATTATAAAACATTGATATAACCCTTATATGATGCAAATATGATTGAAATATAAGCAATTAAAGTGAAAGTTCATGTATGCATTTTACATGCATCAGCAGTCAACGGGGTTTTGAAAAGTTGTGACAAAGTTCAAAGTTTCATTTTGGAGTGACTAAGAAGGATCCATGCTTAGTTTTTCATTTTCGTGTTTTAAACTTGTTTAAATGTTGGTCAAAGTTGAGTTTGACCGATATTTGAAATGAGCATAAAAAATTAAAAAAAATCAAAAAAAGAAAAAAACCTGCGCAGATAGTCTTTTTATGTCATATACTAACGATTCAAGTTGATAAACAAGGTCTATATACAATCAAACGAAAAATTCATGTATCTATTGTGATATCCCAAACTATGTCGTATGAATGGATTTGCAACATGAAAATTTCAAAAACCTCACCAAAGTTTCACTTTGGAGTGACTAAGAAGGATCCAGGCTTAGTTTTTCATTTACATGTTTTAAACTTGTTTAAATGTTGGTCAAATTTAGGTTTGACCGATATTTGAAATGAGCATAAAAAATTCAAAAAAATCAAAAAAAAGGAAAAAAACGTGCGCTCATAGTCTTCTTATGTCATATACTAACGATTCTAGTTGATAAACAAGGTCTATATACATTCAAACGAAAAATTCATGTACCTATTGTGATTCTCAAACTATGGCGTATGAACTCAAGTGTGAAGAGAAAGTTTTTTGGACTTGCAACATAAAAGTTAGAAACAAATGACTGGGCGATCCGGCGGCAAGCTTCTCCATCATAATAAAAGTTAGAAACATAAAAGTTTTGACTACGGTGATGTACAGAGCGCGCTAGTTCGCACCTAAAGCACGCCATGGAGCACCCAGAAGGTGTTCGACCAAATTACATCCCACCAAAATACAACTCATAGTAAGATAAATCACTCTCTTCTTTGACCTCTTCTTTGACCTCTTATTTCACCTATTCTTTGACCTCTACTTTGATCTTTCTTTGATCTCTTCGATGTTCTCTTCACCGGATTAGCTGGAGTCGTCAAAGCTGGACATCTCGACGTTGCTGGACCGCTCGACGTCTTCGTTGGCCCCCTCAACGTCTTCGCTGACGTTCTCAAATTTCATCTTGATGTACTCCTCCTTGACGATCACCTTGATAACGAAGAGATCACCAAAGCGAATCTGCGCTAGTTCCCAGTGAACTCGACGTAATCTTCTATCACTTGATATGATCCAAAGATCTCGACAAAGTTTCTCGCACAAAGACGAGAAGCCCCTCGTGATGGAAGTACGTAACCATCTTCTATCGCAATCTTGAGATGCTATCAAAGTAACATGAACATCGTATCAAATAGTGTAAACGACGGCAGAGTATCAGAAAAATGTAAATGAATAAGAAACGTTTGAATGATACCAGAGATTCGACATCTATACTATCATTCTCAATCTTGCGCACGTAGAACTGAGGGATCTCAAAGAACTCGTCAAATTCCAATTACTTTGTGGCTTCTTTGAATAAAGCGAAAGATATCGCATTCATTTCTGAAAAGGTGACATCTCTCGGTTCCTCAAATATGGTCTTTAGAAGGGTTGGCTTGCACCATTTTGGTATCTGTTTACACTCTGATCAAAGAGACGAAGACATTTAGAAAATATAAACTACTCAATGTGTAAGAAAAATAACACAAACTAACATACCCGAGTATTGAACAAAAGGTTTTGTAGCATTGTTTTCGTTAGTCACTTCAACATTGAACACGTGCTGATCTTCATCATACATGAATTTGACAACATCGCCGTTTCGATGCCGTAGCCTACACACAGTGCTCTCCACTGCGATCCAGGTATGAATATGGGTCTTCGAACTATCATTTAGCTGCTTACACAAGGCTCTCCGCTCCGTTTCAATTTCAATTTCCCACCTTTCCAGGTAGAAGTAGTACGTGTCTCCCTTCGGACACTTAGCATCCATCTAGTTCTCTAGAAGATATCTTAAAGGGCATGGCAGAAACTATGAAGACACTAATTGAAGGAAAAACAAATGACATTCCCTCAAATTTGAAAGGCAATACTTACAGCTTCCTCTTGGTAATTGCCGTATTTAATCGGGACTTTAATAGTATTGGAATGACGAGTGCGTGTATGACAGAAAGTTGGTTCGTGACAACACATAGGACAGACATCGACATAGACATCGCCATCGGAATCCTATTTTAACAAATGAAATTTAGAACCAGATAAATAGGCGGAACCTTGGGTTTTCCCCATTCCGCAAGCCAAATAGATAGTCAAATGTACTCTCATATAATGCACCATTCGGGAGCTCAAACAGGTAAATGAAACATGTAGAGAAGATAGCACTGACCATTGAAATGGGGTTGATGGATTCCAGCTGGAACCGTCGGCGACCGAAAAAACCCCAACGGCGAATGCGGCCATACAATAACCGTGCCCGAAAGTTGCGAAGAGCTCCTTGCTTGTCCCTCCTTCTCGACAAGCGATGGGAGACGGGCGACGGCAATGGCGATGGCGGTGGAGCTCCTTTGGGCCTTCAATCACCCTGCTCCGCGCCTTCAATCGAACTCCTATTGCTCTGTTCTTGGGGTTCCTGGGTTTACTCGGGGGCTTTTATGGGCGGCAGCAAGGAGCCAGGGAAGAAAGACCACGTGGGCCCCATCGGCGGTATCCCTTGATTAAACAAGTGCCCTGGCCCCACTCGATGCGATTCCAACCGAGCTGCCCCTGGCCGACCCCACCAGTAAGGCCAAGTGACGGTCAAAGGGGGTTGACCAGACGAAAACGACGTGTTTGGCTGTCCGCTCGGATTCGAAAGAGCCAGGTAGGGCACGGACGAGGAAAACTACGCAGGTAGGGCACATACGAGGAAAAGTGAGCGTACCAGGGCACACAAATAATCCTATTCCATCCCCATGACCAAGTCATACGCTGCGCATCTTTATGGATGTAATCTCACCAAGTGGGTCCTGAGTATCTTTGTAATACGTGGATGGACAAATCCCGCTCTTGATACATACGCCTCAACCTACACCTTTGGAATACGTGAGGTACACCTTTTATGATCACCCTGTTATGGTGTGACGATTGATGCACTCAAAGCAGCCTCCGTTGATAGCTAGTGATTAAATATGATCTCATGGTCTAGCTAAGGATTAGGTTACCATATTTCCTTACTATTGCAACGGTGAACTTTGTGACACGATCGTGTTGCAATACTTATGTTGGGTATGTCCATCATCTAGTTCACCTAATGAAATGACGTCATTGCCAATTGACATAAAAGCCCATGATTGGGAAAACTCGATCATCTGTTGACCAATGAACTAGTTTGTATAGAGGCTTACTAGGGACCCTGGTTTGTTTACATATCACATGTGTATTAACAATTCCGATTAGTACAGGTATAGCATGGTATAAAACTTATTATAAACTTAATGAGATATGGCAATAAAACCTCATTATTTATTTGCCTCTATGGCATATATCCAACAACAACAAATAGTCAGAGGAACAATGCGCTGGAGGGGCAGCAGCGAGGAGGGAGGTGAGGAAGCCGCGGCGGCAATGGGAGAAGCGGGGGAAGCGCCGACAACATCGGTGATGGTGGGGCCCGATTCACCGCGACAGCGGCCCGCGCACGGCCATAGGAAGCGGTGGCGCACAGGGGAGAAGCAGCGGCGGCCGGGATTGGAGCGTAAACGGGTCGACAAAGTAGGTGGGGAAAAGTGCGTTCTCGGCGCGAGCGCGGGGAGATTTCAGATCTGGCCATTGCTCGCTTGCGCACAACTTTCTGTTGTCCAGCGCGTTGGAACGGGAGCACGAAATATCTCGCGCGCGATACCGCAATTCCCCGCATGCTGGCACCTGTTTACCGCGCGCGAGATTATCCCGCGCTTGCTGGAACGCTGCGTCTGGCCTCCGGCGCGCTAAAAAAGCGGTTTTTACCGCGCGCATTTTATTAAGCGTGACTGTTGGAGATGCTCTTAGTTAGTAGATCGATCTACCATTGTTGAACTGTACGTACCCCGATGTTAGCGGCTAAGGCATTGCCTTTCCTCTGCCCGCCGCTTGCCGCCTCCATACGCCACCACACAAGGAGATCAGACAACGATACAACCTGATGCTAGCCGCCGGCTGCCTCCACGCGGGTTAATAGATTAGTTCCATAAAATGCGTTTGAGACGTATCATGTAATAATGCTACTTCTTGCTCTAGACCCAAAAACACTCTGCCAAAGTTTCTCCACCACATTCTTCACGACCTCCTCTTGCACGATGTACAGCTCTCGGGAATCAATCTCTACAAAATCGACCTCGAGTACCATCACCTAGCTTAGCCTTAGACAGTGAATTGAAAGTTTCTCCGTACACCATCTCCCTGTTTTGAATGGCGGAGGGCAGTGTGAGATAGCGGAATCGGACGAGTAACAAATTGCATTCAAATCCAGACATAAATATATTTATGAACCTATTTTCGAAGTAGTATCTGGCGGCTCCATCTCGTCGCCCATCGTTCAGCACCCCCACGGTCACAAATCGGTCGACGGTGGAGAGAATGAATTGCCCGCCACCAGAGAACAAACTGACCGCACTCGCCGAACGCGTTGCCGCCGCTGAGAACGAACTGGTCACCTTCACCGGAGAAGAAGAAAGGGGACACACTACAGGGAAACAGCTAATACCCGGCTTGTAATCACCGGCATGGACTTGCACTCGCTGGTGACACCAAATAACACTGGCGTGGCCATGTCTCGCCGGTGATGTCAAAATCGCCACGCCGGTGATTAGCTGTTTCCTTGTAGTGACGAGGTGGAACGGTCGGGCAGGGGTGGCACGGGCAGCCTAAAAAATCCTTATGTAGATGCCACGGGCAAATGCATTGGACCCACCCACAAGACTAACGACTTCCTTAAAAACATCGCACGACAACTTTAAGACCGTGTTTAATCATCCATGTCGGGTATTTTCTATTTAGCCCATGAAAGGGTCACACAATAGCAATTGATTCGAACGATGTCGTATTTTGTTCGCAACCAAAGAGAGTCCTCGCACAGGAGCTATTGCAACGTAGTATTTAAAGTCCGATGCTTTAATTGTTTCGATTGTGATACTTATCTGTACAAATATACTATTTCTTACATTTCTTATCAGATCTAACTTGAGGTTTATTTAGAATAATCACACAACTTGGTGTTTGTGATGCGTGATGGTTGTAGTAGTACAAGCGATTTGAAGACTAAAGAAAGATTTGGAAAATGGCAAAGGCGTCGACAAGTTCATGAGACAGGGAGTTTTTTTTAGGTAATAGGCTGAAAGGCTCTGCATTAAATGAATAAAGCCGAAAACGGTGAAACGAACCCAACTTACAACTTGACATTGCACACACAAACACAAGACACAAGACACAATGCTTCGGAGAAGATTACAGGCAAACGCCAAAGGGGTAGAGCTGAAGAAGGGATAGCACACGCAAAACAGGCAGAGGTGTTGGGCCGGAGCTGGGGACACGGGCACATAAACAACGCAGCACACACACCACCGAGACGAACTGCACCACAGAGGGCGGCACCACCTGGATCATCACCGCCATTGTCCGAAGACATGCAAACGGGAGCCCCGAACAAACAAACAACGAGGTGCAGAGCAAGGTACACGCTTTACGGGAGAAAACACGGCGAAGATCGCCTTGCCACCTTCGGAGAGTGATACGTCTCCAACGTATCTATAATTTCTGATGTTCCATGCTTATATTATACCAATTGCTACATGTTTTATATACACTTTATATCATTTTTATGCATTTTCCGGGACTAACCTATTAACAAGATGCCGAAGTGTCAGTTCCTGTTTTCTGCTGTTTTTGTTCCAGAAAATTACTTCTGCAAATATTCTCGGAATTGCACGAAACAAAAGGCCAAGTCCCTATTTTTTCAACACCGTCACGGAGTCCGAAGGAGAGACGAAGAGGAGCCACGAGGTGGCCAAACCACATGGTGGCGCGGCCAAGGGTGGGACCGCGCCACCAGGTGAGGTGGGCCCCTCGGGACTCCACCGACGCCGCCCCTTCGCCTATTTATTCCTCCCGACGCGAAAACCCTAAACAATCCTATCATACTCCACGAAGAGTTCCGCAGCGCCGCCGCCATCGACGACAAGTTTCGGGGGACAGAATCTCTGTTCCGGCACGCCGTCGGGACGGGGAAGTGCCCCCGGAGCCATCTCCATCGACTCCATCGCCATCTCCAGCGCCGCCGCCGCGCCGTGGCTGCAGCGGTCCGTCGTCTCCTCTCCGGGCTGCACCTCTTCATCAACCTCTCCATCAAGTGTGCTCACCATGACCATGTGTGAGTAGTCTCCCCCGAGGCTGAGGGCTCTACCGGTAGCTATGTGGTTTATCTCTCTCTCCCATGGTGTGATCTTTATGTGATCATGAGTATTGCTAGTATCGCTGAATTCATATGTAATGTTTATGCTACTCAAGTGATTGTATCTAGTTTCCGGAGTCATTGTGACAACACGGTATCAAGGTGACAGTGTGGGTACTTGTGTGTGACTCTATGAATAATTTAGATATTTATCATGGCTTGTTCTTGGGAATTGTGGTGTTTGTTTACTCAGACTTTGAGGAGTGCTTTTGCAGCCCTACACATAGTACTCTTGTGTTATCAAGAAGGAGAATAATCCCGAGTATCATTTACTTGCATTCAGTTGTGCTAACATGTTGAGAGGTACCACTAGTGAAAGTATGATCCCTAGGCCTTGTTTCTAAGCATTGAAACACCGTTTACAACAAGTTCTGCTACATGTTTGCTTGCTGCCATTTTTATTCAGATTGCAATTACCACTTATAATCATCCATATTACTTGTATTTCACTATCTCTTCGCCGAACTAGTGCACCTATACATCTGACAAGTGTATTGGGTGTGTTGGGGACACAAGAGACTTCTTGTATATTAATTGCAGGGTTGCTTGAGAGGGATATCTTTGACCTCTACCTCCCTGAGTTCGATAAACCTTGGGTGATTCACTTAAGGGAAACTTGCTGCTGTTCTACAAACCTCTGCTCTTGGAGGCCCAACACTGTCTACAAGAATAGAAGCGTAGACATCAAGCTATTTTCTGGCGCCGTTGCCGGGGAGGTAAGGTAAAAGGTATTCACATCCTCTGGCTACTAAGCTATTTTCTAGTGTTGTTGCTAGTGTGTGAGTGCTCGAAGTATCTCTTTAGATTCTGCAATTTTATCTTTTTGTTTCTTGTTTTTATTTTCACTAGTTAGGCTTAATGGAAAACAACAAAAAAATTAGAGATCTTTATGAACTTTATATTGAATTAGGACATGATGCTTTTGAAGAGAAAATTAAAAAACCTATGGAGGCTTGTTTGCATAATAGTGGTAGTAATGTTATTAGTATAAATTCTTTGGACACCATTATTGCTAAGGCTGTGGAAAAGCCTAAGCTTGGGGAAGCTAGTTTATATGAAAATAATCTTTTTTGCTCCTCAGCTATGGAGGAATTATTTTGCCTTGATAATGCTTTGTCTCCAATATGTGATAATTCTAATGATGTTTGTGATATTCCAAATCCACCTGTTGAAAGTATTTCTTTTAAAATACCTATGAAAATTGTTGAAAGGGTTATGAATGATCAGTATGCAGGGGATGGATCAATCCATCCAAGTGCTCACTTGTCGAAACTTACAGA
Source organism: Poa pratensis (assembly GCA_947311845.1). Taxonomy (NCBI): domain Eukaryota; kingdom Viridiplantae; phylum Streptophyta; class Magnoliopsida; order Poales; family Poaceae; genus Poa; species Poa pratensis. Next base: position 39,258,056 of record CAMZMU010000051.1, read on the forward strand.
ACTTTGTGAGTTATTTAAGGTTGCAGGTTTATCAAGAGAAAATGTCATGAGGAAACTATTTCCATTGTCACTTAAGGACAAAGCAAAGGAATGGTATAGGCTGCTGGATGAACAACCTTCGAATTGGAAACAGCTTGAATCTCTCTTTTACTCTAAATTTTATCCTCTTCATGAAGTGCATCTAGATAGGAATTACATTTATAATTTTTACCCTCATGATGGAGAAAGCATTGCTCAAGCTTGGGGAAGGCTGAAAACATTAATACTCAAATGTCCTAACCATGAGCTTTCTGAGGAAATAATTGTTACTAATTTTTATGCAAGGCTTTCAGGTCATTACAAGGATTATGTAGATGCATGTTCACATGGTTCTTTCACAAGCAAGAAGGTTGAAGCTAGATGGGATCTTCTTGAAAGAATTCAAAACAATGCTGAGGATTGGGAGAATGACAAAGGTAAAGAATCAGGTATAAACTATGAATATGATTGCATTAAGTCTTTCGTTGAAACTGCTAGTTTTCAAGAGCTTAGTGCTAAATATGGTCTTGATTCTCAAATTATTGTTGATTGTTTTAGAACCTTTGCTTCTCATATTAATGTTCCTAAAGAAAATTGGGACGTGTATCATGAACCTTTCAAAGACACTTGCATGGAAAATGAAATTGTTGTTAATGATTGCAATAAACATGCTCAAACTTCTGAAAATACTATTTCTTATAAGCATGTTAATTTTTGTGGAATGCATAGACCTTGTGGAATTAATCAAATCGAAGATGAATATTGTATCCATCATAGGAATGAAAAAACTAGAACATGGTACAAGGCTCTAAGAGATCTTGGTGAAAAAGTTTGTGACCTCCATCCTTTTATTTGTGAACTTTGCTATGAAGTGGGTCATTTTAATTTTCAATGTTCAGGTCATGATAATAGCCTTTCGAATCCAATTACTGCAAATTTGTATTGTGATAACATGATCACTCCTAATCAACATGATGAACTTACATTATTTTTGGGGTGTGAAGAGTTATCAAGAAAAACTTCCTTGTTAGATATGAGTGATCTTGATATGAATAGTGTGTTGCATGGATGTTATCTCTATTGTGTTAATAATTGCCATGCTAACACCTACATACAAAATATTATAAAGGATGAGACTTTACCAAAGTATGACAGGACTAATATGTGTTTTGTTCTCATTAATGAAAGAGAGGAGTCCCCCCAAGTTTCTTCCATTGTCTCTAATACTAAACCAGGTTATGTGGAGGAGCTTCCTTTCAAACCTCTCCCTCCTAAAGATAAAAAGAAGAGGGGAAAGAAGAAGAAGAAGAGGAGTAAAAGGAGAGAGGAAACGGTATCTTCTCCCAAACTTGTTGCTCCTGTTACAATTGATACTTATAATTCTGAATTCGATGATTCTGAACTTGATGATGAACCTATGCCTGTTACTTATATTAGTGATCATGATTGGGAAAATGAAACTACTTTTGATATTGAAAATCTTTGGGGTACCAATTCTGAAAATGATGATATTAATGATTGCCATACTATTAGTACTATCCATGTTTCTTCCAATGATGATATGAAAAGCTCTAAGCTTGGGGATGAGGTGTTTGAAAATCCTTTTGCTAGTAATAATTATATATATGAGACCTCTTCTCCTAGTGATGTGTTTGAAAATCCTTTTGCTATTGCTGATTATATGTTGATACATCTCCTTCTATTAAAAATAATGATATGTTTACGAATGAACACAGTTTGGAAGATGACTATTCTATTGCTTATGATGATACTATGCCTCCAGTCTTTGATAATTATTATAAAGAATACTATGACATAGGTTATAATTACAGTCATCCTCATGAAACTTGTCATAGTTATGGAGAGATTACCCAAAACCATCCCTTTAATATACAACTTGTCTATCATGTTCGAGTTCTTTATGATGATCCTGCCCCATTGTTATTAATGAGAAGAACTTTTCTTATGTGGAAAATAAGATACTTTTGTGCATATGGATCATGGTAAGAATGTTTCATGTGATGGTTATATTGTGGATTTTATCAATGATGCTACTGAAAGTTTTTATGAGAGAGGGAGACATGGATTCATATATCTCAATAATATCAAGTCTCCTCTCTTTTTGTTGAAATTTTGAAGTTGCACTTGTTTTGTCTTTCTATGCTAGTAGCTTCATGCATCAATAATTTGTTTTCTTACAAGATTCCTTTGCATAGGAAGTGGGTTAGACTTAAATGTGTTTGGTATTTGCTTTTTGATGCTCTCTTATATTCAACTCTTATACATATGAGAGCATCAAAATTCATGCCTAGCTAAAAGGCTTAAAGAAAAGCGCTTATGGGAGACAACCCATTGTTTTTATTTTCTGTTATTTTTGCTTTTCTTTTTGTTTTGAGTCAAGGTGTTTGTTACTTCTGTAGCAACTCCTTTGTATCTTTATTTTATTGCATTGTTGTGCCAAGTAAAGTTCTTATTGAAAGTTGATGCAAGATTTGGATTTCTGCGCAGAACAGATTTTTAGCTGTCACGAATTTGAGCTTTTCTCCTGAGAAAATTCAAAAATTCTAAAAAATCACGCATCTTCCTCAGATATGTACGCAACTTTCATTAAATGGACCAGTTCCATCTGAGCAACTTAAGTGCCTCGAAAAAATTCGTCTTCCAGACTGTTCTGTTTTTGACAGATTCTGCCTTTTGTTTTGCATTCGCTCTTTTACGATGTTTGTGTGGATTTCTTTGCTCCACAAAGCATTGTGGCTGTAGCTAATGTCCAGAAGCTTTAATGATTGTATCATTACAGAATATGAGAATTTTTATTATGCACTAACCCTCTAATGAGAACTATTTCGAGTTTGGTGTGAAGGAAGTTTTCAAGGATCAAGAGAGAAGGATGATATTATGATCAAGAAGAGTGAAAAGCCTAAGCTTGGGGATGCCCCCGTGGTTCATCCCTGCATATTCAAGAAGACTCAAGCGTCTAAGCTTGGGGATGCCCAAGGCATCCCCTTCTTCATCAACAACTTATCAGGTCATCTCTAGTGAAACTATATTTTAATTCTTTCACATCTTATGCGCTTTACTTGGAGCGTCTGTGTGCTTTTATTTTTGTTTGTTTGTTTGAATAAATTCGGATCCTAGCAATCCTTGTGTGGAGAGAGACACGCTCCGCTTTTTCATGTGAATACTCATGTTCTTCACTTATATTTGTTGAGTATTCTTAACTAGCTACTGCAGTGCTTTTAGCTCCTGTTTTTCATGCATCTCTTCGAGCTGTTAGCACTTGTTTATAAATACTCTCTTGCTGCATTATATCATTTGGAGAGTTTATGTTTAAATAAATTGATTGGTGTTTGTTTGGAAAAAGAAAATGCTACATGTGTAGTTGGTATTGGAAAAGACATATGCATTCTTGTAGATCATTGTCTTGTTTCGATTTGATACTTTGCAATTGTTTTGAGCTCTCAAGTAGATCATGTTTAAGCTCTTGCATCATGTAGTTAAAGCCTAGTAGTGGAGAACTACCGTAGAGCTTGTTGAGACTTGGGATGCATATTTGTTCTCTCTAAGGTCTAGATATTTTCTGGTAAAATGTTTGAGCAACAAGGAAGACAGTGTAGAGTCTTATAATACTTGCAATATGTTTTTATGTGATTCTTGCTGTACCGGTTTATACTTGTGTTTGCTTCAAACAACCTTGCTAGCCTAAACTCTGTACTGAGAGGGAATGCTTCTCGTGCATCCAAACCTTGAGCCAAAACCCATGCCATTTGTGTCCACCATACCTACCTACTATGTGGTATTTCCTGCCATTCCAAGTAAATACTTCATGTGCTACCTTTAAACTATTCAAAACTTTATTACTCCTTATTTGTGTCAATGTTTTATAGCTCATGAGGAAGTATGTGGTGTTTTATCTTTCAATCTTGTCATTTACTTCTGACAGACTTTCACCAATGGACTAGTGGCATATACATCCGCTTATCCAATAATTTGCAAAAAGAGCTGGCAACGGGGTGCCCAGCCCCAATTAATTACAACTTTCATTAATAATTCTCTTCACATGTTTTGCCCTGATTTATCAGTAAGCAACTTAATTGCAAATAGACACTCCTCCATGGTATGTGAATGTTGGAAGGCACCCGAGGATTCGGTTAGCCATGGCTTGTGTAAGCAAAGGTTGGGAGGAGTGTCAACTATAAAGAAACTAAAATACATGTGTAAACAAAAGAGAAGAGGGATGATCTACCTTGCTGGTAGAGATAACGTCCTTCATGGGAGCCGCTCTTGAAAGTCTGGTTGACAAGGGGGTTAGAGTGCCCACTACCATTCGTTGACAACAACAAACACCTCTCAAATACTTATTTTGTGCTCTCTATATGCTTTCGAAAACTTAAAAAGCTCTAGCACATGATTTAATCCCTGCTTCCCTCTGCGAAGGGCCTATCTTTTACTTTATGTTGAGTCAGTTTACCTACTCCTTTCTATCTTAGAAGCAAACACTGTGTCAACTTTGTGTGCATTGATTCTTACATGTTTACTTATTGCACTTGTTATATTGCTTTATGTTGACAACTATCCATGAGATATACATGTTACAAGTTGAAAGCAATTGCTGAAACTTAATCATCCTTTGTGTTGCTTCAATGCCTTTTACTTTGAATCTATTGCTTTATGAGTTACCTCTTATGCAAAACTTTTTGATGCTTGTCTTGAAAGTACTATTCATGAAAAGTTTTTGCTTATATGATTCATTGTTTACTCTTTATCTATCTGTTAGCAAACTATAGACCATTGCTTTGAGTCACTTCATTCATGACATGAGCCTTGCAATATATTGATCAAGATTGTGTGAAAGCATGTCTCCTCAGAAATTATTTGTTGTTATCGTTTTACCTACTCGAGGACGAGTAGAACTAAGCTTGGGGATGCTTGATACGTCTCCAACGTATCTATAATTTCTGATGTTCCATGCTTATATTATACCAATTGCTACATGTTTTATATACACTTTATATCATTTTTATGCATTTTCCGGGACTAACCTATTAACAAGATGCCGAAGTGCCAGTTCCTGTTTTCTGCTGTTTTTGGTTCCAGAAAATTACTTCTGCAATATTCTCGGAATTGCACGAAACAAAAGGCCAAGTCCCTATTTTTCCAACACCGTCACGGAGTCCGAAGGAGAGACGAAGAGGACCACGAGGTGGCCAAACCACATGGTGGCGCGGCCAAGGGTGGGACCGCGCCACCAGGTGAGGTGGGCCCCTCGGGACTCCACCGACGCCGCCCCTTCGCCTATTTATTCCTCCCGACGCGAAAACCCTAAAAAATCCTATCATATCCACGAAGAGTTCCGCAGCGCCGCCGCCATCGACGACAAGTTTCGGGGGACAGAATCTCTGTTCCGGCACGCCGTCGGGACGGGGAAGTGCCCCCGGAGCCATCTCCATCGACTCCATCGCCATCTCCAGCGCCGCCGCCGCGCCGTGGCTGCAGCGGTCCGTCGTCTCCTCTCCGGGCTGCACCTCTTCATCAACCTCTCCATCAAGTGTGCTCACCATGACCATGTGTGAGTAGTCTCCCCCGAGGCTGAGGGCTCTACCGGTAGCTATGTGGTTTATCTCTCTCTCCCATGGTGTGATCTTTATGTGATCATGAGTATTGCTAGTATCGCTGAATTCATATGTAATGTTTATGCTACTCAAGTGATTGTATCTAGTTTCCGGAGTCATTGTGACAACACGGTATCAAGGTGACAGTGTGGGTACTTGTGTGTGACTCTATGAATAATTTAGATATTTATCATGGCTTGTTCTTGGGAATTGTGGTGTTTGTTTACTCAGACTTTGAGGAGTGCTTTTGCAGCCCTACACATAGTACTCTTGTGTTATCAAGAAGGAGAATAATCCCGAGTATCATTTACTTGCATTCAGTTGTGCTAACATGTTGAGAGGTACCACTAGTGAAAGTATGATCCCTAGGCCTTGTTTCTAAGCATTGAAACACCGTTTACAACAAGTTCTGCTACATGTTTGCTTGCTGCCATTTTTATTCCAGATTGCAATTACCACTTATAATCATCCATATTACTTGTATTTCACTATCTCTTCGCCGAACTAGTGCACCTATACATCTGACAAGTGTATTGGGTGTGTTGGGGACACAAGAGACTTCTTGTATATTAATTGCAGGGTTGCTTGAGAGGGATATCTTTGACCTCTACCTCCCTGAGTTCGATAAACCTTGGGTGATTCACTTAAGTGAAACTTGCTGCTGTTCTACAAACCTCTGCTCTTGGAGGCCCAACACTGTCTACAAGAATAGAAGCACACGTAGACATCAGAGAGTAACACGCCGTGAACTTCAGGGCGGCGTCTTCAAGAAGAGCACGACACCATAGTGTCGCCACCGCCGAATCCGAGGATCTTGGATTTTCATTCGGAGTGATAGAAGGAGCAGCAAAGATCTTCGCGACGCCTTCAAGAAGGAGACAACATCCATAGACGTCGACGCCGTGGCCCGAGAAGACCCCGTCAAGGGTTCCTCCTTTGCCACCCCTCCCCTCCTTTTACACCGTGCATCGGACATCGACAAAGCAACACCCGCACCACCGTCACAACACGCCACTCGCCAGCCCCACGCCGCCCACATGACCGTGGACACCGGTCAGTCATGAGTACCTGACATGCCCGCCAACCAGAAGGACTCCCACAGTCTAGGGTCGCCGCCCCAGCGTCCTAGCTCAGTGTCTGCTGAGATGGACATGACTAAGGAGGAAGGGTTCCGCCAGATCGACGACCAGCAGCCCCCATGGCTACCGGCGCCAACCGATCTGCTGCGAGGACCAAAGGGGTCGGGGCCCCTGCTCCGTCCCAAGCACGAGGCGACCAGATCATGGCCGCATAACCCAACCGGATCCGCCCGGATCCCTCCTTGCAGGACCACCAGGCTGCAGTGCCGCCGACGCCCTTGCCCTCCATGACCGCCGTTAGCCAGCCTGCCTTCAGCTGCTCCCCGGCCTCCCACGACCAGCAGAGCACCGAGCCACCACTCACGACAACATATGTGCCGAAGAGGAGCCACCGCCGCCGTAGGAACGCGAAGACCACACAGCCACCACGCGGCCACCGGATGACCATGCCGTCGCCGCTCCGCGTGCAGCGTAGTGCCCACACTGACCGTGACAACCCGTGCCACCGCCATCGCGCGTGGGGGAGAAGGGGCCCCGCCGTCGCCCGGGCTTTGCCCAGCGATGCTCTCCGGCGGCGGCGAGGGGGAAGGGGAGGAGTAGGGACGGGCTAGAAGGAGGGCGCCACCGGGAGCTCTCGGTCGCTCACGGGACTGACGCGAGAGCTAGGGTTTCGTACATTCATGAGGCAGGAGGTAAACATTGTTTTATATGTTACTGCTTGTAGATTTTGTTTTTGAGAAAATTACTGCTTCTAGTTAGATTGTATTGTTGAAACAGAGCAGCAAAATTCATGTTCATAATGCATTGATAAATCTTGTTAGGATTATATATCTTCTCTCCTGTGTTTCCTTATATATATATATGAATATATATATATAGGATGGTTAGGAGGATGGTTGAACCCCTAGCACACCTGAGTTCAAATCCCATATTTGACATTGGTGTTTCCCATTTAGGCGGAATATTCTTCAGTGGGAGGCGACGTTCCCGTCGACAGCGAGGCGCCTGTGGTGAATTCGTCAATCTCAAGACCCGACCGCCGGTTTTTTGGAGGTGCTCATAGGGGTAGGATATATATGCGTGCGTCAGTTCATTGGGGTGAGTGTGTGCATGTGTATACGAGCGTCTTCGTTGTAGTGTGTTTCACAAAACAAAAAAATATATATGCAGGTCTGACTGCTACCTTCCTAAATATCTTATTTCTTGGTCAAAAAGTTTAGTCAGCTATCACATATTTTACCTAAATTTATTTTTGCTCTGTGGTAAGTCTTATCAAGCATGGACTGCACCTAACTCTTTTGGTACTCTTCATTTAAAAAAAGCTCCTTTCGTTACTTTTGGAAGAATCTATATTTGCTTGCAGTGTCCGAAGTGGCCTGTGGCATTCTGAATTTGTTTGTTTTACTAAAGCTTCATATTAGGAAATTGTCCACATGCAACGGTTGTTGATTGGGAGGTTCATTCTTTTTATATGGTGTCTGGGTTGATTTAGCTTAGCTCGAACATTTTAGGTATTATAGACTTGATAATAGCATGCGTAATCAGATAAGAATTTTTTCACAAATTCCTAATTAGTTGAATTAATATCCCTTAGTAAGGTCAGAGGATGATTTTAGAGATATATGATCTTTTGCTTGATTCTATTCCAGGATTCTTCTGTGTGTCGAATGTCGATGAATGAGGTTGCGACGACAACATCAACATCGTCATTGTCACCGTCATGGCTGGACATTGCAGCCTAGGTGTCAGCTATTGCCCACTGGAGTAGGTGCTAAAATGAAGACCATCGCCGAGTAGGAGCTTGTTGTTTGCTCTTCGAGTTGCTCGGTGATTTGCAAATTGGCCAGCAGCTCAATTACTGAGGTCAGCGCTCTCAGCACGGATAACGCCGTTGCGCTTGTAGGTGGAAAGGTGAAGCAACATGTCTCTCAAGTTGCAGTACACCAAGTGCGAGGAACTATGTTGCATATGTAACAAATACCTACAAACATGAGTATGATCCATATGTTTCATGTAAATTATGTGATTGGTATTCGGTGCATGTATTTGATACATTATACTACAAGTCACCAAATATGCTGTTTTTTTTTTTGCACTGACCAAATATGCTGTTGTTGGAGTACACCAAACTAGACTAGCTAGGCCCTTGTGCGAAGGGATAATTCAACAAATACTAATACATGCGTTTTACGTGGGGACTGACTTGATAGGGCACTTTATTATTACTTAGAACAAGAAGATGTAAATATGCTTTCTGTTTGTTCTGACTTAACTCTTCTCTACCCACTAACATATACTCTACATAAGATCGTGTAAATATGCTAGAACAAGATCATATTAAATATGCATCAAAGTATGAATGTGGTATCACAATTAAAACTTGTGGAGATAAACTGCAATTAAATTGTCGAAAACAATTGATATAAAAACATAGAATCTCATCTTTGTACACATAAATTTCACACACATGTTATTTTAATCAGTATAGCTCTAAATTATTACAGCCATAAAACCAACATTATATAGTGCACGTGTACTAGTAATGACTAAATCCGTAACTGAACCTGAATCTCAAAAGCTACAGTAAAAACTAAGTTTTTCAGCTTTATTGGAATTGGAACTGAATATCGCAGGTTTTGAAGGAGCAGTGGTAACGGAGCCAATGTCGGGGGCGCGGTGGCCATGGGTGCGGCCGCTCGGGCCAGGGTGGCAGGAGCCTGCGCGGCAACGATAGGTGCTGTCGCCGGAGAGGCTGCGGTCGCTGCCAGAGGAGGTGCAGATACGGGAGACGAGGAGGTGGCAGCCAGTGGCGGAGAGGCAGCACAGATCGGGGGAGCTGACGTGGCCGCCAGCTGTGGAGAGACGGCCGTCGTTGGTGGAGCGGCCGTGGCAGCCTGCGGCGCCGAGGTCGAGGCTGTTGGTGGCGCGGCAGACGTCTGCGACGGCGAGGCGGCGGCAGATATCTGTGGCGCCGACGCAGCGGTGGTTGTTGGCGCGGCAGCAGATACCTTTGGCATCGAGGCGGCAGCGGTTGTCGGTGGTGCGGCAGCCAACTGTGAAGGCGAGGCGGCCGAGACCTGTGGCAGGGATTTTGCCGTGGTCGGCACTGCGGCGGATGACTGCGCCGCCGACGGCGACTGCACGGAGCAGGAGACGAGGAGGAGACAGAGGAGGAGAGGCACCAGGGCCATTGCTAGCTCCCCTGACGACCAAATTCTTCCTCGCTCGAGCCTTGTGCTCTGCTCTCCGTGACTGAGCGTGCGAGCACTGGTGCAGTACAGGCTCCCTAAGCAACTAGGGCTATTATATATAGCCTGACAATCGCGTACGATACTGAGCTGATGGTGAACCTTCGGGTTACAGAGCAAATGATTTTTTAGAGAGCTTGGTGGGGTCTTTCTCGTAGCAGGCGTTCGTGCGTAGTTATCTGCCGCGCATGCTGCGTTTACGACTTTACGTGCAGGATTTCATGCCCAGACAATAGACCGGCCTGAATGAAAACATTGTCATATTGTTAAAATTGTTCTCTCACTTCTTCCTCATGCATCAATGACTCTAAATTTTAGTATAAAACTTTTCTTACGGCCACCTATCTTATAAACATGCTACCAAGCAAGGCAAAGTTATCATCGCCTTATACGTGCCTCACCAAATTATTCCTCTCTTCGTGTTTTGAATGTGCTTGTTGGGCTAATCTACGTCCCTACAATAATCGAAAACTTGCCTTCCCTTCCAAGTGTTGCGTTGTTCCAACGCTCGGCCACCCCCAACTAAGAACAGCAGGGGCCAGTAGTAATTCTACCGAGATTTAGGCCTTGTGATTACTGATTAGTACACACTACACACAATCATTATCACCGCTTGTTTAAGGCCATACTATCGCTTTACCGCATGGTCCAAGCCCAACAACAAGAAGATTTAGATGGCCTAGCTGAAACACGATTGTATGCGTTCTCGTTCCGTGAGGCCTGTAGTAGTCTAGTCCTCCATCCAAGATTTCCAGTATCGCCAGCCGCTGCCGAGGTTGCTTGTGCAAGGGGACCTCAGGGCAGTTGTCGTCGCTAGGAATAGGCGTCTCCTCCGTCGAATGCTGCGACGTCCGCCGCTCGTTGCCGGCTCGCTGCATGCCCGCACCAGGGAACACACCTCCAGATGACTTCGGTATTCCTAATTTCCTATAAGTGCTAGTACCAATCTGCTCCGAAGCAGTAATGTCTAATGACTAATGCAATAGTACTTACATGCGCTTAATTGGAGGATCGATGGATATATATTGCTAGTTACATGTACTTAATTAGATGACGATAGAGATCTATTTACTTCTCTAGATAATAAAACATGAAGAGAAAGAACATTATGTGTAATTTTTATAAGCCACTTGCTTCGAACTCAAAACACACTTCTGCAGTTCTGCGCTCAAAAATTGGAAATATAGTACTGACAAAATTCATTTGTGTACATGTGCAAGTGTCTCTCATTGACTGAGAGGAAGGCCAACCCGCCGCCGCCGAAGATGGAGCCGGGAAACTACCGGGACGCGCTCCGGAGAGCACGAAAGCTCCACCTAGGCCGCCCTGGCCGAAGTGAGAGCCCCGACCTCCCGGCGCAAATGCTCTCTTGCTCGCCGCTGGCACCCATGCCGGAAGGGAGCGAACCTTTTCCCACGCTGGGTCGAGGAAATCACCAAGAACAACAGCGGAAGGACCAGATTTGGGAGAGACGGCAGTTCCGAGGGGAACTCTTCCTCCTCATCAGAACTCTTGCCGGCCAACGCCCAGAATCTGGAGCCCCGGCAATCTGGCGCCTTCCTCGCCGCCTTCCCTAGGGTGGAGCAAAGCCGCTGCGCGAGATCCCCGGAGGATTTGGCGCGTCGCCGCCCGAGTCGCCCTGTCGCGAGAGCGAGCTAGACGTAACGGGTCATCGAGCCCCTAAGCTTTTTTTTGTTTGTTCACACAAAGGGACCAAGGCCAAATGAGACTTTATTTTGTTCGTTCACACAAAGGGACCAAGGCCCACGTATTCTTGTTTTATCTTTCCACCTATTAATTAGTACCATAGCTTGTATATAAGCAGCACAAGAGGGTGGCAGCGGAGGCAACGAACTCATTCTTCCAACCTACCTGCAAGCCAAACTGTGTTCTGCTCCAAGCCTGCTTGAGTGGCACCAATGGAGATTGAGAGAGAAACACTGGGCAGCGAGAGAGGAAGGAGCTTGCGATCTAACACTGCGCGTGACCAGGACGCTAAGAAGCTTGAAGAAAGTGATCAATTCATTAAGGTTTGCTGTCTAGCAACTTGACGTAATGTTTAGCACTCTCGCACACACAGGCTGATGTTCATGCTCTTTTTAGATAGCACGGCCCAATTTTCTCCTTCTTTTTTTCTTGGTGAAGGATAAATTGAGGTCGATGGAGCTTTGCTTCTCGGCTTTTCTCGATGACCGTTTCTTTTTTGTTTGGTTGTGCAATACCAGGAGCCAGCATGGAAAAGGTTCCTTGCTCATGTTGGACCAGGGTTCATGGTGTCTCTGGCCTACTTGGATCCTGGCAATTGTGAGCATCTCGTACTCTCTATCTCTCCCTTTCTCCTTGCTCTGTCTCCCTCTCTACATGAATTATAGTTCTCATGTTGATGAAACTGATACAGTGGAAACGGACCTGCAAGCTGGTGCCAATCACAGATATGAGGTACATTTTTCGTTGATTCGTCTCTTTCCTTGACATGGTTCTACTTCTCATTTTAGTAGGTTTCACTTTGGAGTAAAAGGAGACAGTTTTCTTGATTCTTGATGATCTTATACAACCAATTGCATCCATTATGCATTTTTTCTAGAAAATTCAAGGGTTTCAGATTGTCACTAGAGAAACCTAACTTACTGTATGTATGTCTTTTGCTTTGTCCACTTCGATGTGTCCCTGCAGCTCCTTTGGGTGATTCTGATTGGACTCATCTTCGCACTGATTATACAATCACTAGCGGCTAACCTTGGCGTCGTAACAGGTATAAGAGTTGGGAAGATAATAGTAATTTATAGAAGAAATAAAATGTAGGTTGACACTAATGGGCACTCACATGCATGCAGGGAGGCATCCCGCTGAGATATGCAAGAGTGAGTATCCAAAGTTCGTGATGATCTGCTTATGGCTCCTTGCAGAGGTAGCAGTGATCGCTGCTGATATCCCAGAAGGTAAGATCCATAATACCATCATCACCATCACCATCATCACCACTAATAAAAAAAGACACAGAGCGTCAGATCCGGAAAATCTTAACCGTACAATCCAGTACATTCAACGACTAGAATCGTCAAGATGTTGTATGACGAACCACGCAATTTCCAAATTACTCCACCTCTTGGAGAAAAAGCATCAACGCATGTCGGCCTGCTCCACACGCCAACTCCACGGTCGACCTGCTCCGCTCGCAGCCGCGGACGAAACCTGCGCTCGCCGCCGACGCCGGCGGGTCACTCGCCCTGCCATCCACCCTAGTTCCGCAGCCATTGAGGTGAGGCCTAACGCACCCGCGTGGTCCAGCCTCTTGCTCTCCTCTGCTTCCACGGCTGCTGCTGGCGAAGAGGGCATCCGCACCCAAAGCAAGGCGGCGGACCAGCAGTCCAGGAGGATCACCACTCTCTGCAATGCGACAGTTAATAACCAACGCCTAGGGGCTAGGGGTGTCCGACTGTGGTTCTTTTCTAGGATTAGAGCATCTCCACGGCACTTTCCAAATGAGTATTCAGTGTCCCTAATTGAGGCTCAATTGGAGGGTGCCGGACATGTATCCGGTCCAGTTGACGTTTCTCCTCAGGGGCGCACTCCAAATGCCTGCCCCCAAACGGCCCGAGATTACGACACAACTACTAACACCTTGTGGGCGTAAAAATGGAAATAAAAATTTAACGCAAACTCATACAAACTTAAATCCTACGGCGCCTCGTCTACCGCGGGCTCCGTCGCCGCATAGGCACGTGGTGCAGCTACGGCCGTTGCAAATTTTGCCAGGGCGGCCTCATACTACCTTGTAATGGTGCGGCCTGGCTCTAACCAAAATCTCGCCTGCTCCTCGGCGTTCTAGTTCGGCGGTGGTTGCTCGCCGTCGAAACGGTAGAGCGCCTTCTGTCGCTCCTCGCTCGAGTAAGTGATCCAATATGGGTTGTGGGAGAACGGGTCGCTAGCCTTGGGGACAGGCGCCACCGGCGGTTAGGCAACTTCGCCTTTGGCGGGCAAAGGATGTCGTGCTCGGCGAACACTTTGGTCTCGTGCCTGTCCAGCCACCTCCTGTTCACGTCCATGGTGGCGACGCGAGGCGCGCTAGGGGGAGAGAAGCGAAGAAAGGCGAGGAGTATGAAGGCAAACAACACGGTGGTCACGTTTTATATGTGTCGGCGTCGTATAAAGCTATACGCCGTTTGGGAAGCCGGAATCACTGCATCGCTGGGCGCCTCGAACAGCGGCGACATTTAAAGCTGGCCGCTACGTTGGAACCCTGCACATCGAGCTCCGGTGTTGGTGTATTAAACGCGAAGACTTTTTTGATTCAAACTAAAACTAAGACGATACAAGTTTAAACAATAACGGTACGAATTTAAACCCTCAACGATATAAACATAACTTGAAAGGAATTAAAACCTAATCTAAACGCTGCCGCTCGAGCCAGCCTGGTCGTTGTTAGCGGCCATCTTTTTCTGGGCAAAGCGCGAGCGCACACGCCTCTCCTGTCGGAGCATGCTCGCCGCATGGCATCCCGCTCTGCCGCAGCCGCTGTCCCCGCTGACCTCGCCTGAGCCTGCCTCTCCGCGCGCGCCTGGTTCAGGTTCTCGTGGCCCACCCGCTCGGCGAGCAGCTGGGAGGCCGCATGCTCCAGCTCCTCCGCCTAGGCGATGAGCTGCTACTGCTCGGGCCCCACCGCCTGGGCGTTGTGCTGCTCGTACGCCGCCCGCTCGACGGCCATGAAGGCGCGACAACGCGCATCGCGCTCCACGCTCCGGATGGAGGCCTTGATGATGGCAACCACGACGGCATCGCCAGCCGCCTCGTAAGCGAGCCTGACCTGACGGCTTGCCTGCTCGTTGCGTTAGAGAGTTGGCGGCAACCACCTAGTCTAAACATAGCGGCGGCGGTTGGGCCTGATTCGGCTCCTGCTCCGGCACCTACACTGGCTCGAGCTCCGGCGGTGGCTCCCGCCCAAGGTACGACACCTGCACCGGCGGCTGCTGCTCCTCCTGCTCGTCCACGTCGACATCGTCCACCTCCGCCCAGTCGAACGGCTGTTCATCGGCGGCGTCCTCCTGCGTCGTGGCGTGTTGCCTGGGTGAGGGTGGCCCATGAGGTGGCGAGGCGGCGAGGCATGGTTGCTCTGGGCTACGGCTGGTGGTGTGGTTAAATGGCTACACGGCGAGCGTCGATGCTGATGTGGTGAAATGGCTACACGGCGAGGGCCTCTTTATAGCCATCCAGGGTCGAGGCGGGAAACGGAGGCGGGAAGCGCCGTGTGGGTGAGCATGCGTCGCGTCAGAGTTAATGTCGGCGACACGATTCGGCCACGCCAACCCTTGGGAAGCCGGGAAAGGCTGGGCGCTCAGCAAGCGCCGCCGTAAATGTGAGGTGTGCGGTAGAAGCATCGCCGTCCGGCCCGTCCCTTCATCGGCTGCGGAAACGCGTCGACATTATCACGGGCGGAACGACCTCCTGCACGACACTTTTAGAGCACCTGTTCGCGCCATGTCTCTATTACGGGTGGGCCGCACCTATCGGAGGGGGTGTCCAGGCAGTGTCCGGCACCCCAGAGGGGGCTCCAAACTTGGGGCATTTTCGGGGTTGCCGGACACGATTTCGGTTGGGATAACCCTTTGGGGTGCCGCTGGTGACGTTTTTGGACGTACGGACCCCCAATTGGCTTTTAGAGGGTCATTTTGAGGGTGTCGGTGGAGATGCTCGGAAAACATCAAGATTTATTTCCAACTACCTGCGGTTCGTAGAAGCAATAAACGTTTGATGTGTGTAGCAGAAAGATTATCATGTAATCTGATCCTTAAGCCTTTCACAATGATCTAAGCCTTTCTGTCTCATAGCTACTTTTGCAAGACCTGAATCTTTCCTACGTCCACGTATATACGATAGAATTAGACGATTGGTGGTGCTGTGTTTCCTTGCGAAACGGCTAGCTCTCGAGCGCGCGAGCGCTCGCTCGTTTCTGTCGTGTGTCGTGTCTGCGGACGCGTTGACGCGGTAGGCAACGCACGACGCACAACACGTGGGTGGGTCCCACACACGTTTTCTCTCTCCCCACCTTCTTCTTCCTCTCCTTTCCCCAATTCCTCTCTCCCGCACGCACAATTCCGGCGACGAGGCGGCGACCGACGACGCCGCTGCGACAAGAGGGAGCTGCGGCGGAGGAGGCGCCGTCGAGGATGAAGCGAGGCGGAACCGCCGGAGACGCGGCTGGCCACGGCGGAGGCGGCGGAGGCGAGCAATAAACTTAACATGGGGGTGCGGGGGTGGGGTTCGCCGGAGCCGGAGAAGAAGGGGTGCGGGGGGTTAGAGGGATGGTCGGGGCGGCGGTGGACCGGCGGAGGTGGTGATTTGAGAGGGCGGGGCGGCGAGGCGGTCGCGGAGCGCCGCCGGCCGCGGGCGGGGTGGCAGGCGGTTAGGCCGGCGCCGGCGGCGCGGCGAGCTCGTCGTCGGTGATGGCGGCGGCGGCGGAAACCAATCTTCTTCCTTCAGCGCGGGTCGTCTTCTTCCTTCAGCGCCACCCGTCCTTCCGACAACCCCACGTGCAGATGTCCGAATTCGCGCGAGCCTACTCGCGCAAGCTAGCCATCCCCGTTTCCTTGGTAAGACTGGCATATGCTCGATGCAGTGCCTAGCTTGCTTATTAGAATAAGACGTATGTAATGTCGACGTGTCGTCCAGTCACGCAGGGGAAGCAGGACGGTGAAGACCAAAGAGACGAGCATCGAACTCCTCTTATGATGTAATTTCAGGTTTATTAGTATTGTCATGATCGATGTATGTTACTGGCAAAAGATCAGGTTCTTCTCATGAACACAGCTGTGTGACATTGTGTGGGCTCGGAAAAGTATGTAGCGGTCTGACAAAGATGACGTGCAACATTGTGAGGGCTTGGAATGGAGGGAGTAGTGGGCTGTCAGCTGTGTGACCATGGAAGCAGAAATAATAGACGGTCAAGTGATTAGAGTCAGACGGCGATGAATACATGATGACGTGGAGTCTGCACAACTATTATACATGATGCTTAATGGAGTTTCTTTTAAGATGTAGTCCCTCTGTTTCCAAATACGGAGTATAAGATGTTTTAAACTCCACATACACATGTTTATAAATGTATCTAGACATATTTCATGTGTATTTCACTCATTTATGTATGTATCTAGACAAAATGTGTAACATCTAAAACATTTTGTATTTAGGAAGGGAGGGAGTAGATTTTATGTAACGTCCATGTGCACATGCTTTATTAATTAGTAGTAGAATACTAAAAAGGTGTCATGCATATTTGACCTTGTCATCAGTAAGGGCTTAATCTCACCAATCGATGGATCACGTCGCTTCATTCATTTGTTAAGTGAATGAACGTTATTTATGATTCATTTTTTTTGTTGGTATATGCAGTTATCGGGATGGCCTTCGCTTTGCACCTCCTGTTCCGCATCCCCGTGTGGATCGGGGTTCTCATTGCCGGCACCAGCACGCTCCTCCTGCTTGGCCTCCAGAGATATGGCGTACGTAAGCTGGAGTTCGTGGTCTCGATGCTGGTCTTCGTCATGGCGGCGTGCTTCTTCAGTGAGCTGAGCATAGTAAAGCCTCCGGCCAAGGAGGTCTTGAAAGGGCTCCTCATCCCCAAGCTCAAGGGAGACGGCGCCACCGGACACGCCATTGCCCTCTTTGGAGCTCTTGTTATGCCGTATGCAGCTGCTCACTAGAGATTCTAGCTCCTTCTTTATATGTGCAAATCTCTTCCTAATTAACCATATGCTGCTAAAGATAATATCGTTTCTGACTACAGACACAACCTGTTCTTGCATTCGGCTCTGGTTCTCTCGAGGAAGACGCCGACATCTGTAAGGGGGATCAAGGTCGGACTGCATATGTAGTA
The DNA here is from genome assembly GCA_947311845.1 of Poa pratensis. NCBI lineage: Eukaryota > Viridiplantae > Streptophyta > Magnoliopsida > Poales > Poaceae > Poa > Poa pratensis. The sequence continues at coordinate 39,275,883 of CAMZMU010000051.1, forward strand.
TAGTAAAGTATTAACTAAAAAGAGTTCAGTTCAACTTTGAAGAACATATGTGTACAATAGACCATTCAGACATGAACTGAGTATTAAACTCGTGATGTTTTTCTCTTGGATCGATCTGCAGGATGCATGCAGGTTCTTCCTCTACGAGAGCGGCTTTGCGCTGTTCGTGGCGCTGCTCGTCAACATCGCCGTCATATCCGTCTCCGGGACTGTCTGCTTCAGAACCAACCTCTCGGCCGACGATGCAGACAAATGCAGCGACCTCAGCCTGAACAACTCATCATTTCTTCTAAAGGCACTAACAATTTAGGACGACGTGTACTAGTAGACGAAAAAAATGTTATTCTCTCCTGATGGTTAATTAAGTGCAATTCTAAATTATTTACATCTTGAATTTTTCTGGTACGATCGACCAGAACGTGCTCGGCAGGTCCAGCTCGATCGTGTACGGTGTGGCGCTGTTATCCTCAGGGCAGAGCTCCACCATTACCGGCACATACGCCGGCCAGTACATCATGCAGGTACCAAAAAATTAGCGACCATACAAATATTTGAATTACCTAAGGATTTTTCAAACAGCTATAGTGTGTGTATTTTAGCGGTAGTTATGTGTCCTTTACTTACATGTCATCCTTTTCTAATATTATGTGCAAAGCCTCTACTTTTAGTCCACGTACGACATGCATGCATCTTCGTTTTCTTAAGGGCATAATTTATACGATATAACTCTTAAAAGGATAATTTGACCGATCTTTTTCTTTTGTATAGGGGTTTCTGGACATCAGAATGAAGACGTGGCTGAGGAACTTGATGACGCGCTGCATCGCCATTGCGCCAAGCCTAGTCGTGTCCATCATCGGCGGTTCAAATGGCGCCGGCCGTCTCATCATCATCGCGTCGGTACGGTGCTCGACACAAGTTCTCTCTTTCCACTAGCCTCCATTTACAAATGAGTGGATCTGGGTGGTGAACAACACACAATTTCAAAATCTTGAGATTTTCTCCGATTTTGTCTTTTTTACAACTGATTTTTTTCGTGATTTTTAGAAACTCAAAAAGATCATTTTCGAATTTTCAAAAAAAAAACGAGCTCCGGGTTTGAAAAATCCACACTCCCAAATTCCACATGCACTAGTATATCTAACATGACTTAACTACGACTCTTAAACAGCTAGCGAGTTCTTAAATCTTAACTAACATATGCACTAGTAGCAACGGGTAGCTGTGATCTGAAAGTGCAAAATAGTTTTTTTTTTTATGCCAAAGTGCAAAATAGTTGATTAGAGAGTGTGCCTTCTAGACCTTCAATCTAACGATAGCATGGGAACGATGATTCACTTCTTATACTAATTTCCTGCAGATGATACTGTCGTTTGAGCTGCCATTTGCACTCATCCCCCTTCTGAAGTTCAGCAGCAGCAGCAACAAGATGGGACCACACAAGAACTCTATCTACGTAAGCATTCGCTGTGTTTCCTTGTCGTCGCTTGTTATTGGACATTCCTTCGTACGTACACCTTCGCATTGCATGATCATTCACTTCAATAATTTTCATCCCCACACCTTTACGTACCCGAGCGACCTAGCTTGCACTAAATGATCTACTGATCGATCCCTGGTTATGTGCTGCATGCCATGTTCTTGATATGTGCGAATGGTGATGCATGCATTGACCCATGCACTAGTGCGGACACATGCAAGCATGCAGCGCATGTATGTCCAAGGTGAACCAAACGATAGGTACATATCCCATGACAACAAGTCAACAACATCATCATATTGATCCTCTGGATGATCGATTCAATTAATGGTTGGTATAGTACGTTGATGGATGTTAGACGAATGTTAGTAGCAAATGTAAAGTCCTTGGTCGTTTACTGAAAGTATGCTACCTCTCTTAATTGCCAAAAACCTACGTGTGCAGATCATCGTGCTCTTGTCGACGCTTGGGTTCATGTTGATCGGCATCAACGTGTACTTCCTGAGCACGAGCTTCGTTCGGTGGCTCATCAGCAACTCGCTACCCAAGTATGCCAACGTCCTCGTCGGCATCGCCGTGTTCCCGCTGATGCTCGCCTACGTCGTTGCCGTAGTCTACCTCACCTTCAGGAAGGATACAGTCGTTACCTTCGTTGGCGACTCCTGCAAGGTCGATGCACAGAAAGCGGATGGCGGCAGCGTGGAGGACGAGCCGGTGCCGTACCGTGAGGACCTGGCAGACATACCGCTCCCGGCAAACGGTAGATCAGACTACCTACGTAGAAAATTTATGATAAATAAGTCCCGTCTCATCGATCTCGTGGATATGTATATGTAAGGACAACAGTAAGAAGTACATTAATTTGATACTCCATATGTTTTACGGTGCGGCATGTACGTAGTACGTGTCATATCTTCTTAATATTAGGCGAACGCTACGCGTCAGTCGGCTCTAGCAAAGCCTCGCTATAGCCGCCCTGCGCGCCGTCGGATGAGTTGATCAGAAACGTCGCTTTCCTAGCGCTGAGTAAGAGCACGAGACGTCGCTATCCCTTTCCTACTTTTGGAGCAGCGACATTCACCTGCGGACCATCCCTCGCTTGGCTCCTGTAAAAGTCACCAAACGTTTTCAATCGTGATGGAGCCCAACACCTTTTTCCTCCACGGATCAAATCTCCTGCTGAACCTGATGGCATGGAGAAGAACAATAACGTGTACTAAAAACATTAAATACAGTTATGTAGCAAAAAAGTTTCGAAAGTAATACATTTTTTTACTATGCATGTAGCATTTTTCAGAAAAACGTAACATCTTTATTTTACTATGCTTCCCACATGGGTGGGCCCACCAAATAATCTTGTATAATAAAAAAAACACAAAATGTACACAGAAATGCTACCGTAACACTTTTTCATGTGTGTGTAGCATTTTCTAAATTTTTCCTCTTTGTGTATCACTTTAGAAAATACGACATTGTTCACATATAAATTTGTAAAAATTTGTGACGTGTAGCAAAAAAAAATCTTATATTGTAGCATTTTGTACATGACCATGTAGCAAAAACCGATGAAATATACAACAAATTTGGTTTGATTGTAGCAAAAGGTCTGTAAAGCATGTTATTTCTGGAGCAAAATAAAACAGCACGTCCAACATTTGTGACCAACTCACCCAACATTACGGAAGCTCATATGTAACTTTGAAAAAAATCTTTGTAGCATAAACCAAGAAAATTTGGAGCATTTTACTCGGTCTTATACATCAAAAAATAAAAACACTTGTAGCAAATTGTATCACTGTATGTAACATCAAAAATTCTCCTACAACATTGACCTCCACAGTTGACCATGCACACACCGCCAAAAAATTATCAAAGAAACTTAGGTGAACCATCGAGTTCATGGCGGACTGATCTCACCAATTAAACACCATCGTCCACAAGTTCGGCTTGCCGAAGGCCATTGGCGCTAGATTCGGTGACATCACAAGTGGCACGACAAACCATGGAGCACCAAAATATTTTGCATCGTGCACCAAGTTACTAATCTTTTCATTTAGCACCATGTAATTTATTTAATTTATGGATGTAGTGATCCTATTTACTCCCACCACCCTGTAGCAAATACTAGTACTCACTATAGGATGTGACCGTAAAAGAAATGTGACAATGCATGTCGCGGGTACTGTAAGAAACAGTACTGTGGTCCGCTCGCCTGAGAAAATTTCAAGAGAGAGAAGCAGCGCATGTTGGAGACAAACTGATAAAAGACAAGAGCAGCGAACCTATGTGTTGTGGGGACCACGCTTGTGTGAAGATAGTGCAAACGCTCAAAATTTTCCTCCGTATGAAGTGGGCCACGGAGTCACGGGACGTACGGGTCGTCCGAACCGGCTGTTCGACCCGTACCGGCTGTTCCTACATCCGGTTGTAAGATAGTGTTTTCCTTAATATTAATCCTTTTACTATTAAAGCGCAGTTGGTGTCCGTACATCGCAATTTGTTGTACGGAGTATATCGACCCTCACGCGCAGTCCTCCCATCGTTCGGGATCACGCACGTGGGCCAAGCCCAAAAATCCAGCGAAAACTTTTTCTTTCCGTTTGTGACTCTCCTTCCTCTGAGCGCATCAGGGCAAAACCTATATATCTCGTACCGCGATGCAAACTAACGTTCGCGTACCCCCTAGAAGGCCGGCCCACGCGCGAGAGACGGGGAAGGGGGACGCCGGAGACGGGGAAGAAGGAGGCGGCGGCGGGCGCCATAGCCAGACCACACCGGAGACGGGGACGACGCGGCTGGCCGCGGCGTCGCCGGCGGAGGTGAGGACTAAACTTAACGCAGGGGGGTGCGGTGCGGGGTGGGGAGGTCATCGGCGCCGGAGTTAGGTTCGGGGTGGGGGGTTTTCGAGGGATGGCCGGCCGGGCGGCGGCGGACCGGCGGAGGTGGCGGCTGGAGCAGGGCGGGGTGCGGAGGCGGCGGCGGGCGGTTCCGGGATCGTGCAGATCGGGGAAGAAGAAGAAGAGAATCGGGGAAGAAGAAGAAGAGCAGGTACGCGACGCTTCGCTCCCCATCGCGTACGTATAGGCCTTCCCGCGCATCAGGACGGGCAAATCCTATTCTACGCCCGTTTCAATGGTTAGCAGCATTTCGTCCACACTATTCAGTCTACGGGTCGCTCTTGTTGGGCCGGCCCATATAGATTTTCCTGACCGGTATAGCAACCGTTTTTTTGGTTTTTTTTTCTTTTTCCTGTTTCGGTTTTCTGATTCGTTTTTCTGGTTTTTTGTCTTTTTCAAATTTCCAGATTTTCAAAATGCTTCATAATTTTGATAAAATTCTAAAATTTAAAAAATCTTCAGATTTAAAAAATGGTTCATGATTTTAAAAAATGTTCAAACTTAAAAAATGTTCAAGTTTTAAAATGGTTCATGACCATTTTTTCTAAATTTGTGAACCATTTTTCAAATTCATGAACTTTTTTGAAATTAAAGAAATTTTGAATTCATGAAACATTTTCAAATTCGTGAACCATTTTCGAAATCGTGAACCAATTTTCAAATTCATGAACTTTTTTGAAATTATAGAAATTTTTAATTCATGAACCATTTTCAAATTCATGAACTGTTTTCGAAATCATGAACCATTTTTGAAATTCTTGTCTTTTTTAAAATATGACCATTTTGAAATCTAGGAGCTTTTTTTGATTCCACAAATTTACTCATATTAAAAAATCAACTAAAATGGAACCCAACTAATGGCTAGGCCAGTGGGCAAAACTATGCTAACCAGTGCTTAATGTACTGAATAGGAGCTCCCATCAAGACGCACGCAGCCGAGGAGGCCAAACGTATAGGAATTCACAGTCACAGATCGCATCTAAAAGCATGAGGAAAGAAGAAGCCGGGACATGCAAGCGAGGAGCAGCCAGGAGGGAGAATCGGACACATCAGCCATCTTCGCATCGGAGTTCATGCTCTAGCCTCCTATATATCATTGGAGATGGGTGCAAGCCGCCAGGCCAACATGACACCCCGGTGCCAAGTTCGTCGTTGTTGCAGCCATCATCGGAGTAATATATTATTCAAATATAATGCGATAATCTAGCCCCTGCTGCCGACTTCCCCGTTCCCCTCCCTCGTTGCTCCCGTGAGCGACGGGGAGGGAATCCTAGCCGCCGATAGCTTCACCGCCTCCCCTTCCCTCCTTCCTCCTCGCCGCCGCCACAAGGACGCGGCCAGGCAAAGCCCTGCCGGCGTCCGCGGTGGCGGGGCGTCTCGCCTTCTCGCGCGGGAGCGCTGCCACGGGGCGGTGCATCTGGGTCGGGTGCCCCGGTGACAGGGGCCGTGGTGGCGCGGCGGTGCTTCTCTCTGGAGTTCGGCGGCGGGCCAGGCTTCCTGGTGGCGAGGCATGGCCGTGGTGGCCGGTGGCAATAGGCTTTGCCCAGATCTGCTCTGGCGACGACGGTCGGCACGGGTTGAGGACGGCGTGGGACCTCTGGGCGTGGTGGTGCTGCGGGAGTGTGTGGTGGCCGTCGAGGCCTCTGAGTTGAGGTCGAGGTGTGGCGGCGTCGTTCCGGCGGCGCGACAGAGGCGCTGGTGCCCGTTGGGCCCACTGGCCCGCACCATCCCCTTCGACCCGACCGGCTCATCTCCCTCCTGGCCGACCCTGGGCCCACGGGCTTCGTGGTGGCGGTGTGTGGCCGTGGTGCGGGCAAGGGCGACCAGCGGGCTGCTCTACCGTGCCCCCGTGGCGGCCGCTGCAGGCCGGCGCGGTGGCGGCCATTGCGGTGGCGGGCCCGCCGGCTGGTGCCTCCCAACTCCAACTTTAACGTTCAAGAATTCGTCCCCCTGCGCTCGTGGTCCTCTCGAGCAACTTGCTGCCGTTCCCAGGCTGCTCCTGCTTCGGCGGTTTTCGGGGGTCATTGATCATGGATCAAGGCGAAATCCCTGTGTAGCGACGCCCTGCACTGTCAACGGCGACGCGTGAGGGTGATGCTTCCTTCTTGGATGCGTTGGCATGATTAGACTATACCTCCTCCTCGAGCACCGGGGGAAACCCTAGGTCTGGCTTGCCGGACCGGGCAGCGGTGGCATCACAACGCCATTCCCTTCCTGAAGGCATTGCTTGGGTTGCACGTGGAGGTTCCGATGTGGCGGTTGGCGGTTGGTGATGAGTTGCTCTGGAGTAGATTCTTGCATAGGGCGTGGATCTCGGGTCACACCTCGCCATTCACTGCTAGAGGATCGGCTGGGCGAGACCTCATGTTGTTGTTGTGGTTTGTAGATAGAGGCACCTCCTCACCTCTAGTTGGTGTCGACGGTTGTGTGTGTCCCTCCTTCAGAGGTTGTAGCCCCGCATCTTTGATGTCGGAATCGCTGTACTTTGGACTCTATCCTTTTTCTTCTTCTATTGCAAGTCGACACGCAAAGCTTTTGCGTGTTCGCAAAAAACTAATGCTATAATGCATCAGTTTTGTTCCATAAGCATGCCATATGTACTAGAATTATGCAAAAAAAAGTCTCCCTTTACAGATCATTGTTTACAGGTAAAGGTGGCAAATCTGGAGCAATGCAACGTGTGATGCACGATGCCACGGTGGCTGCCAGGTATGCTGTTAAATCGTGTGATATTCATTAGAGTTCCTTGCAACGAATTAGACTTGAGTTATTGGTCTGTGCAAAAACAAACTCTGAAGTCACTGGTTTGCACAACGATGCCCTGAGAGTTGCTGGTTCTTGCAATTTCCTTTGATGGAAGAGATGACCATGGCCGAGATGGCCACTAGCTGCTGGAGGTGTCTAGCGCTGGGCATGCCTGATTGCCTGAAGTCATTTTTTTTTTCGAAACCGAGGCAAAAGCTTTGCCTCACCATTTTATTAAGCAAAAGGTGCCCGGTTTATTATGAAAGAAACCGGGCGAAAACCATACAACAACTCAACACAACCCACGGGGCGAAGCCCCACAACCTCGAGAAACCACGACGCCGCACGACGCGGCCACCCACAGCCCAAGCTGCACCAGGTAAGCCGCTCGCAGACCACGGCCGCCGAACCAACATCCGGGGCCGCCGCCCAGGTCTAAAAGACAACCGCTGCTGCCGCTGCCCAAGCAGCCCCGACAGCCTCGCCGCCAGCACCCCCTCCCGGGACCGCCGTCCCGACACAGCACCGCTCGCAACCGAGCCACGACGCCGCACGAACCAGCCACCCGCAGCCCAAGCTGCCCAGGGAGAGCTGCTCGCAGACCACGGACGTCGTACCAACATCCGGGGCCGCCGCCCCGGCCTAAAAGACGCCCGCCGCAACACAAAGAACAACCCTCCGGGGAGCTGCGACAGCTCCCCAACAACGCAAAGGCAGCGCAGCTCCGACTCTGAAGAAGAGCTAAGAAGGAGAACCAGGCAGGCTGGCGCCGTGGAAACTCGCCGAAAGGAACATCTGTCGCCAGTCATCGTACACCACCGGGAACCCACCGCAGCAGCTTCGACTTCACAGCAACAAGACACGCCGAGGCAACCCCAAGGACACGCCGGAGAAGAGCCGACTACCGCAGCCACAGCCACGACTCCGACATCGCTCATCATCATCATCGTCGCCACAGAAGCCTCAACGCGAACACCTCGGCCTTCCACTGGTCCCTCTTGCCGATATCCAGCTCCAATGACGAAGCCCTCAAGAGGGAAACGACGCCAGGGCGCCGTCATCGTCCGACCACAAGGTCAAGAGTTTCCCCCGGAGCTGGACCACAGATTGGAACGGAGCATGAGGGGGCTGCAACATATCAGCGATGCCTCCAAGAAGGTAAACGACGGCCACAGCCGCCGCCATCACTAGCCACGGTACAGACCGAGACGGGGTTTTCACCCCAGCTCCAAGCACACCCTCCGTCGCACCACCAACACCAGCGCCGGCAAGCCTCACCAACCACCACCACAAACGCCGGCGCCTCATCGGCCCACTGCCCGACCCGACCTGGCCGGCAAAGCCTCCACGCCACTGCTCCCTGCACCTCGCCCAACCCACCGCACCCAACCACCACCTGACCAGCAGAGAAGAAGGCCCAGAACCATCCATCTTGCACCAGAGCTCTGCACCGCGCGGAGGCACCGGGACGAAGACAGACAGCACCTCCGAGCACCAAGCCGGCAGGAGTACCGAAGCCTCCACCTCCGGCCGCCGCGCCGCCCCAAAGCAGCCGCGCCAGCCACCGTCAACCACCACGGGCCGCCGCCAAAACGGTACCACCTCCACCCGGGGCCGCCGCCCCGGCACACCGCTGCCAGCAGCCACCTGCGACACCGCTGCTAGCAGCCACCTGCGACACCTCGACATCTTGTCATTGACTGGGAAGACAAGACGAAGACGCCGCCGCCCCGCCCGCCTGGAAGCACACCGCGCGACGCTGCCCCGCCGCCCAAGCGGCCGAGACCGCCGTCGACACCAGCTCACGGCCGAGCTGGATCCCGGGGCCGCCGCCCCGGCGTTCCCGCGCCGGAGAAGACGCGAGCTCCTCCACTCAGGAGCCCTGCACTTTGCCCGCTCCCCTTTTGGAAAGACGAGCGCCGCCGCCACCGCGCGAGAGACAGCGGCGATGGCAGCAGGGGGTGGCCAGCGAGGGGCTACGCGCACAGGAGTTGGGGGCGCCCCGGTGCGGCCCTAGCGAGCCGCACGGGGGCGGAGGCGACGTAGTGGTTGTGGTGGCCGAGCTTGGAGAAGAAAGGAGGCGCGGGTCCGGCGGCGGCTGTGCTTTCTATGTGGATGAGTGGAGAGAGGAGGCTGAGGGGATCTCGGAGCTGGTCTCGCCGGAGAACGAGGTGGCCGGAGCAGGGAGATCCGGCCGGCGGCGCCTTCGGCCGGAGCAGGTCCGCCTCGCGCGACCTAACTCGCTCGCACTATGTTTGGATCTCACCTAAACTACCATTCTTCCTAGTCTTGCCTGAAGTCATCGCCTATGCCGGTGGTGACGTCGTCCTGTCGCCCGTGTGCCGCTCTCATCATCTCGGTGTACAGGACTACAGGTACAGGCCGGACGTGAGAAGCCTAGCCAGCCTAGGCGTGCATGGCGAGAAGAGGTAGCAGATAGAAGCAAAGAGACCATCTTGAAGAAGTGCATGGGACAAGTAGCTAATGCGGTTGCAGTACTTGCCCAAACTATCAAGCATGTGTGATGTATCAGGGCGTCTCCAGTCGTAGTGCCCCCAGGCCGAATTCCGGCGCTAGATTGGGCCGCCTGGGAGTATCAGCGCTATTTTTCGCCTTGGAGGGGCGTCGAGTCCCAGTCAGGCCGCCCCCCAGCCGGCGAATTTCGCCCCAAACAAATCACACAAATATGATTTTTTTTACATATAGTTTAACATACAAATCCACACACAAATAGTTCAACATACAAATTCACACACAAACAGTTCAACATATACAATTCCATACAAATAGTTTAACAATGCAAGTAAATAGAACACATCAAACTAGCTGTTGCCGTTTCCTTTGCGCGCCCACAAGTGATCCACCAGATCATTGTGCAGCTGTGTATGGGTTACTGGGTCTCGAATCTTCAGGCGCATAGTGAGGAAGTTTGCCCATGTTGCCAGAATATGGTGATCTACATCTGCAAGAGGACCATGTCGGTAATGTGACTCAGTGTCGTGCACCGGATCATCCCGCTCACTCTCAATAATCATGTTATGCAAGATCACACAACAGTTGATCACCTCCCACATATTAGCTTCCGACCAAGTCAGAGTGGGGTATCGGACAAGAGCAAATCGAGACTGCAGCCCACCAAATTCCCGCTCGACATCCTCCTGCAAGCCTAACCAATCTTTCACGCTTCCTGGCACAGGGTTTGAGATGGTCTTCTCAAATGTTGACCACTTATGATAGATGCCATCTGCAAGGTAGTAGCCCTTTGTGTACTGGTGCCCATTGATCTCGTAATTCACCGGGGGAGCATGAACTTCAACAAGCTTGCTAAAAACATTTGAGCATTGCAGAACAT